>CM070728.1:55583213-56183213 GCA_036346275.1 Otatea glauca
CTGTTCGACATCGCGGGCCGGGAGCTCTCATGGGTATGCATTTAATTTTTTTCAATATTTTCCCTGTATATGAAAATTTTAGAATCTTACGTCCTTGCAATTGTAGGAGAAGCACGAAGGGCAGTGCGGCCGCATCGAACTGGACCGTCATCCACGCTTCGCACATTACACGATGGATGGAGACAGCGTTTCAGGAGGTTGTCCATCCCTCTGGGCCATATGACCCGAGGAATATGACAACTACCTTAGATAGTACCGGGCACCGCACGCGTCCCACTTTCTTGAGTGAGGAGGTCGACGAACCACCATGGACTATCCGGAGGACGATCTCGACAAGTCCATATTTTGGTACTCCCAAAACCGTACTAATGCCTTAGTAAATTTATTTACCTAAGTTCTAATACCCGTTACCGCCATGCGACGCGAGGCATCGGAGCTATATACCCAAGCGGATCAAATTGCGGCCCAAGCTGCGGCGCTTCTAGCTCCTCGTCACGACCGTCGGATGAGGCGGTACCTGCGCGTCGGGGTCGATTCCTCTCGGCGATCCGTCGTCTTGGAGGACCTTCACGTCCTTCGCCCGTAGCTACGAAGATGCTCCCATAGATCCTGCTCGTAGCTCACGAGCAAAGCGGTCATGCACGGCCGTCCCTCGGTCTTGTCGCGCGCGGCCGGGCGTCGTGCATCCACGTCCATGCAGAGCCATTCCTCGCGGCGTCGTTCTGTCCCCCATTGAAGTACCGGTGAGGCCTTCGCACAACATGGCGAAGGACTCGGTCCTTCGGCATCACCGGAGGTACCCATTTATCGCACTCCTTCGGGGACGGACGTCGAGTCACACACAGGGCCGGAGCGAGGCCGGAGATTTCGAGTTTGACTTCATGTCCGCCCCTACCTTCACTACTGGGCTACTTGGTGTGCAGCCCTAGAGATGTACACCCCAGAGGACTTGATCAGAAGATAGGGTGGGCGGCGCCGAGGAGGCACGATGATTTTTATAGCTGTGTGAGCTGTCTTGATTACTTTAACCTAGGTATCGTGTAAATTAACTATTGTATGGTCGATTTGAAATCGAGTGTTGCCCTTTCGCATTCAAATATTCATATCTTTTGCTAGGATGGTCGAAATAAAGTGAAATTAGTTTCTAAATTTAAGTTTTGAAATGATGAATTTGAATCTGAAATAAAAAGTTTTATGTTGCGTGCAGAAAAATATTTTTATTGCAGTTTGAATTGTAGGCTCTAAATGTGAGTTGCGAATGAAGTATACTCTCTGTTGATCCTTAAATCTTGAAATAAATACCATAGTATCTTGCAACCATATGTACTTCTTTTCTGTAAAAATATTTAAATTTGAAAGCATTTTGAATCAGTTATGGATAGTTGAAACTATAATGAGTAAGCCTTTTAAGTCAATCGAGAAAAATATCTAGCCCTAATGCAAAAGTAAAGAGAAAATATCGAGTTTAGTGTATATACTACCATATTACGTATAATTATTTTAATTAAAACTTGATTTGCATCTGAATCGTACTTAAGCAAAACCCTAATCGACAACGTCGTTGAAATCTCTTGTATGGAGTTTTCATGAGTTTGTGTCGTGTGTAAGAAATAAAATAATTTCGAAGTTTACGTTTAAACAGATATAACAGATTGTTTGTAAGCTATTAGTGACTATTTCCCTTTGCACGGGTATTTCACGGGATCTAGGAAGGCTTATATTACCATGAAAAGATGCCACGAGTAGTGAATTATGCTGAAGAAGCTCGGGCGATGGTAGCTAATTGACTTACAATCTACTTCACTAGAATAGCTACGATTACAACAAGGATAGCCACGCACACAATCTTCTCCAACCATTTCACATTATCTAAAGGCGGTCCATCTTGAACATCGGCATGTTCGGCCTCTGCTCGAGAATAGGGTCCATCCTCTCCATAGTAGGATGCATCCTGCGTAATCTTGTGGTTGTTGCGCTCCACCGAGGTGTGCAATGTGTCATGCCACTGGAAATATTGGCACCTGCGACCTCGTGATGAGGTTAACATGCTTTTAGGCCGTGCAAACAAATGAGATCTCCGCAGGAACTACACAACTCCAGCGGAAAAAGGAGCAAGCGAACTTCTAACTACGGAGAAAAAGGGCATTTGTAGAACAACCGGCCGTTATTTGCCTCGGTCTTTGGAGTAGAACACATTAGCTTGCACATGGCAATTAGGACAATCGACTTGCCTTGCGATGGCAGCGCCACGGCCCTCCGATTTCCTAAGCTCGCCGTTTGAGACATGGTCTTTGGAGGCAAGGAATGGGATGAGGATGAGGATATGTGAATGGGTTGAGGAGGAGGATATGTGCAGCGGAGTGATACGAACCTACTTATAGAGCGGTGCACACTTCTTTGTCGTGAAGCGCGACCAGATGTTTTGAATTCGGTTTGGATAAAATATCGTTCATGCGGAAAGCGAAATTTGGAAATCGGTAATTCGGACAAATCTCGTCAGGAAATTCAAATCCAAATTTTGAATCCGGTTTTTTCTCTGGAAATGCGAATTTGGCGAAGTGGCGAGATCGCCGAGAAATGGCGAAATTGGCGGATTGACCAATTTGTTGGCCCGGCGTGCCAGCGCTCCTCACGGCCGCCACTTGTTTGGACCTGCGCCCCCACCCTGGGCCCCGGCGCTGCGCCCGGCTCACGCTGCCGCCACGCCGCCACAGCCCCCTACGCCCGCGCTTCGGAATTGGGACAGGGAATCTCACGGGCGATTATTGGTACATGCCAAATCACCCATGTGAGAGCATCTAGGCCCCTATTCTTTTATTGTACTTATTTACGGTTGGCGCTCAAAGATCCTAAGTTGTAAATTTCAACCGGCGTACATCATGTATTTGGACCGCTATTTTGATGCAGTCTTTGAAATTATCCTTCAGAAGCGCACACCATGTGCAGCGGACCAACTTTTCGATGCAGTGTTTGAGATTTCTTTTCAATCACATTTAACAAGTGTTCATCGGACAAATATAAATTATTTCTTCTATTTTAGTCCGACATAAGTTATTTTCACTTCAAATATAATTACGGTCTATATTAAAGCGTCTTTACAAATTTGCTCTCAGCTATTTTCTCTGCGTGTCATGCGATCGACCAATTTCAAGCCGGCCCGAGCGTGCCCAAGCTCGAGGGCCGCCACGTGTCCGGACTGCGCCCCACCCCCACCGGCCGTGTAATTTTTCCTCGCTTTCCGGTGATCGGCGACCACGTAATTTTTAAGCGGCATGGCTGCTATTTCTTAATCGTTGCGGTGATGAGAGGCGGGCGGGCGGGCATGCGGAAGCGGCGCCAGCGTGGTCGCATGGCGCCTTTTGATCCGACTAGACTACACACTACGGTGTTGTTTTGCAATCTGTCTGTAAGCTTACTTTCCAACACTTAGTCCATACACCACTCCTTGAGTCTATAAAAGGCAAAGCTGCGAGGCATATATCCACAGCTCCACTCACACTTATTCACCATGGCGGGATCCTCTAGCGAGCATTTTGTGGACACGATATGAGCAACGTAGCTCTCCATCACACGTTGAAGGTTACGCGTGGTGGGAAGGATGATCCATTCAAGGAGGAGAACCTAAGTAAAGTGGTGTCCAAATTGCAAGAGTGGCGCGGAGCATTGCGGAGGCAAACCTTGACAACATCGCTTTGAACCTTGTGACCGTCGGCGACACGAAGGCGCACTTGCAATGGTGGTGTCAAAGGTATTTCGAGGGTGTGCGAACTAGCCGAGCACCCTTCTTCTCTGAGTTTCTCTACAAGATATTACAAAGTCTTGATGCTACCGATCGGTATGCAAAGCATATTAAGGTTAGTTATTTCACATTTGTTCACCTTACTAATCTTTTGTGCATTATACATAAGTTCACTACTTCACATGTTAGATCTTACGTGTTAGTCATTCCCGGAGGATGAAGAGTTCTTGAACAAAGCAATCCACAATTCTTAGCGATGCATATGCTCTTGGCGGTATGATGCTGGATGGCACGAGAAGACGCATAAGCGGATCTAACGGGAGGGTAGAGATCGACGCGATCTTCTTTGCATCGGCAAGTTCAAGAGGGCGTGCAACCACCACCGGAGGGCATGCTCGTAACTATGCAAATGGCGATGATGATGATAATGACGATTCGTTTCACCTCCACCTTGGCGTTCAAGCAATATCGGAAGAGGCCGTTCAAGCACCACGGAGGAGCATGCTCTAACTATGGAAATAGCGATGATGATGGCGATTTACGTTTCACGTCGCCTTGGCGTTCAAGCACCACCGGAGGGCTTGCTCCTAAATATGCAAATGGCGATGATGATGATGATGATGATTTCGTTTCACCTCCACCTTGGCGTTCAAACACTATCGAAAGAGGCCGTTGAAATATGAATGTATCTAAGTTTGTATCTCGGTTTAATAATTAGAGTTGAAAAATCGATCACGAAATACTTCCTCAAAATTAAATTTCCTCCCAAAAAATAAATTTGAATTTTTCTTTGTTCTAGCACGGTAGCGTATAATTTTCCTCGCGATTAGTTAATTGCGAAAAAATATAAACAACGAGGCCAAAAGGTCAAAGTTTCCTGCCATTGCGCTCTGGCTCCTGCCTATCGCCACCTTGCCCGGTCCCCAGCGCGTAGCTGCGACTTGTGACAGTGAATCTCATGGGCGATCATGAAAATGTTGTGATTTGCATATAAAACTCGCTAGCAAAATAACCTAAAACAAACACACACGACGTGTCACCCCTCTGTCCAAAAGGCGCACGACCTTTCACCCTCTGCCGAAAGTTGTGGCGTCGTCGTCTAATCGTCCACTCTGAGAAAGCATGCGGATGGACAACACAAGGGTGATTTGACATGGTATGAGGTACAATAAAAATTTCGACGACTTAAGAAAGCTGGCGTCTTTGTATTACGAAGATGACAACACATGAGTGATTTGACAAGACTAGTAGATAAAATAAATTAGGAAAAACAACTTAAGAGAAAGGCGCATCGATTTATTTCAAATTTGGCAACAAAGAGTGATTAAACATGATACATTGGGGAATGAAGAACATTTCACACATAATCAAAGCCAAATGACTACATCTTTGGGTGGATTGGGGCACCTCTCTGATGCGTGTCGTGTCGGGTTGTTTACATAACTTGCATTTTCGCAAACCGTCCACCGCATCGGCCGCGTCCATGTCACCTTGCTGTCCCCGGTGCCCGTGGCCTCCCATGTTGTGTGCGTCTAGTCGCGGGATATGGTTTCAGTTGGGCCTTCCATAATCTTGTAGTTCGCTCCGTTGTGAGCGAACTCATCTTTGGGCGCCATGTGTTCTTCAAAGCATGCGCGGTGTAGTAAGGCGAGATGAAGCTGCGATGCATCGTTCCCACCCATGTCGCGACATGCGGCGAAAGATGGGAGCACGGAATGTGTTGAAGCTTGGCTTGTTGCGTCGTGCAGTCACTTGCTCGCCTCTAGCCGACATGTTACTTGCGGTGTCCCCGCGAGATACCGGATGCATGTCTGCGCTTGCACATGACCTCAAATTTATTCGTTCCCAAGTCATAAATCCTTGTGCGGTGGAAGTCGCCTTCTTCTTTCTCTCGCGAGCATCTTCTCACTGCAGGTGCGTGCGTGGTGATGCGCCTCGGCCGCATCACCGCGATCTCGAAATGTAATCAGCCGCCCGATAGAATGTGAGCTCAATGATTGAACACAGCGGAAGCGCGCACACCCTTGAGGGCGTTGTTGAATGCCTCGCTATGTTCGTTGTCATCACGTTGTACCTATGATGGTGTATGTCGACATGTATGGAAGTGAATACAAGGAGGTGAAATGATTTGCGTTAAGTTATGGTTCATCCATACCTCGCTCCGTTCGTGTCGTGGAGTAAGCGCCCACCGCTCTTGGCTTCCGCGATCCTTTGGTGAAGGTGGGCGAGTTAGAAACCGCAGTGCGCTTCTTCCACCATTTGCGAACGGATTCTTGCTCCAGGATTGGTCGTCTTCCATCATCTTCCGTGTGGTCTCGTGCGGTGCGTCCATATCGCGTTGAACTTGTGTGCTTGGTTCTGCGGGCACATAGCTTTGAATCTCTTGACGGGGCCTTGTTCTTGTACCTTGTGCAGGTTCGCACCAAGGTGGCGCATGCACCATCTTCTCTCAACATCGGGCGGCTAAGTGTGCGAGGGCGTCTTTGTCGTGCATGACATCCAGCAGCGTGGAGGAGGCCTTTGTTCCTATCGAGACAACGATACGGCGCTCCGAGTACAAGCGACCGGCTCTTAGTAGAGTTAGGAACCACAACGGTTTGTCATTGTTCTCGCTCTCGGCGAGAACGCCATGGGAGGATTTGGTTATTTGCATCGCGGCGAGTGCAAATCAGCGGCGTCCGTGGAACTTCCACTTAGGAATGTCCGCCCACGCATATGGTGGTCTACAATACACAGATGCTTGATGCATTGACCGAATGACGAATATCCTAATTAGGTACCGGTCCGCCGGTGACGGACCCATCTTCTAGTATGTGGGCTCATCGGCCCGCTGCGACCCGAGTGCGGGTTCGTCATGGCGATCTTCAGTAGCGACCTAGGGCATAGTTGAAAGACTCCTCGAATCCCCAAAAGCATCTTCAATGCCTTCGCCGCTCTCCAAGCCGTATAGTGCGTGATGACCATCCCGGTTTAGCTGGACCTCCTTCATAATTTTGAGAGTCATCCCTATGTCGCTTCCAACGATGGACACGAGGATCTGGGCTACAAACCTCGCATCCACAAGTTGGTTCATGTTCCTTACGGACTCCTCCGGTACGCGTGAGGCCTATTTCTACTTATGACGAAGTAGTCTTCATGCTTGGGTGCGTGAACCCGTACAAAGAAGGGACAATGCCGGTGCTTCTCAGGCACCTAACCTCGTCACGAGGAGGGCTCGACCAGGAGGCAGTGTGCTCCCGATCTTGTCATGGCCGGCATAGTTGCTAAGAAAGTGAATTGCCACTTGTTATGGAACCGTTGTCCGGTTTGGACATCGTTCAGGAGTACCCCACGCGGATAAGTTCACGTAATCCGTGAGGGTACAATCAGTGACCGATGGCCCTGAAGTAATGTATAGCCGGTGTTGGGTTGTCGGGACCCGAATCTGCAAATCCGGACCCTCTGTGTATTACTGTGCGATCCGAGGATCACGCTAGCACACACTGATCATACTGAGGTTGCACATCACAGACATTCACAAGGATATAAGAATAAATAGTGCAAACATGTATATAAAGCGAGTTGTACAACCTTATGGTCTCCTTACAGATAAGTCGACCACGCAGGCTTACATTATTCAAAACAAAGAAATAGCAGCGGAACATAAAAAGTCGTGGAAGCATCCATCTTGCCACAGCAACCAGTGGGCTTGCCCCTAGTTGCTCGTGTCCTCGACGTACTCCTCCTCCCATACTGGTGTAGTCTCCTCCACTGATGTTGGGGGTTGATAAGCAAGGTGGGGTGAGTACACAAGGCACTCAACAAGTAATGCACAGAATGCAGCACTATTACTATATGCAAAGCTTATTCCAATGGATTGGCTTAATTGATTCTTTTTGCATCAAGCAGCATTTTTAAACTAGTATCTTGTTTAGATTAAAGCAGTGAAACAGATATAAGTAATACTAATTTCAAATGGTTTTTCTTCGAAGATTCTCGGCACACAGCCTTATTAGTTCATTTCCAACACTGGCACACAGCCACCCTTCCATGTTTTGTTTATGAAAAACTACCCCTTGACTGTAATCCCCGAGCAATGCTCAATACCGTGAGCACGGCTATTCGAATAGTTTTGACACTCTGCAGAGGTTGTACACTTTACCCACAAGATCTGACCGCTCACCACACGGTGATTGTCGCAACAAAGCTTTTCAGAACTTCTACCTTAACCAAAGAACCTCTCGGTATTGCCTTCACTATCACTTCCCTCACACAGAGCCAAGTATAGGACCGGCCAATCACCGTTGGATGGGCACCAAGCCGTAGCACGTGCACGCTCCCCATACAGATACACCCCGTGTCTTGTCACCCCGAGGTATCAGAGGAAAGATATCAGAACCCTAGTCAACTAGGTCTGTCCCATGTCAGACATGTGGTTGTACGGGTGACTCAGATCAAAGGCTTGCAAGGTGAAGTCCTTAACTGACCAAGGCAAGACTTTCAACACTCAACAATGGCACACAACCCAATGTAGCACACAGACTCACATCACTCAACAACCCAATGCCACACAGGCCCACTCGCACACTGACCTCTTGCCACTTGCCCGATCTAAATCATTTTCCACCCAGTTGATTATTGTGCAACACATGCGGCAATAACTCAATATCGATGCGGAACCACACGAGTTCTTTGTACCTCAATCTCAACATGTGGCATCATCACACCACTTTTCAAAATACATTCAATATGTCTTTAATCAATATTGTAGCATTTTTCCGAAAGATCATTCATGATTCGTTGCAAGGCTAAGCATCTACTCACGGTCTAGCCTCCGTGTTGGCACAATATTAACATCCAACTAATATAATCAAAACTTAGGGTGACAATGATCTAGGCATACAATTAATAATTCAAGGTGGCATAACAAAATGGGTTGATTAACTACATTATCCCAAATTAATTTAAATTCATTTTAAATAATTAGCATGCATAGTTTCAAAGCATAAATTACATTTTAAAATCTGGGATCAAAATGATCAAAGCATCACTTGCCTTCAAAGAGTTGCTGGTCGTGTTCAAGCTTGGTCTTGAGCGATTTAATTCTTCTTCAAACCTTCGGCAAATTTGCGTCTCACGCGCTCAAATAAAATATGCAATAAATAGCTAATACAGACGACTAGATAATCTCAAAAATTCAAATAAAATTCATCATTAAATAGATCACAATTTTATGAATTTTTAGAAATTTGAATCACCCAAATCCGAGTTAAAATGCAAAAGTTATAGTCATTTGAAGTTTTGAATAAAATCAAAATACTGAAATTAGAAAATCCGATTTTTCCAAATTATTTTTATACTTGAAATTGCATTTATGACGTCAGCATGCCTCATGATGACGTCAGCACCGAAATGAATTTCCGCCAAAATATTTTATATATGAAAATATTTATGGCGTCGGCGATAGCGTCGGCCACGACGACGCGGCACGCCGAGAGGTCGCCACGTCGCTCGGGTCTATGGACCGAGTTCACGGGTCGGCTCTGGTCTAGCGTGGACTTGGTTCACGAGCGTGCGAACCGCGGCAAAATCCGCACCGTTCGCTAAAACCGACGGTCGATCCTCACGCGCACCGCAGCGACCGAGATCGCGACACGCGTCGCGATCGGTGATCGCCTAAATCCGCGGTTGGATTCGCGCATCCGATTGTCCACCTAAATCCATCGAGCGGATTCTCGATCTAACGGCCGCGCACACCGCCATCGCGACGCCTCGGTTTACTCGTAGCCACGCGGCACGATCGCGTGGCGCGCCCAAAGCAACGGCCGGATCGGTCTGCGCGGTCAGCAACCACGCGTCGGCGCGATTTGATGAAGGTGCGGCGCTATCACCGCCAAGACGTTCAAATCGAGCAGCGCGGATCCTAGGGCAAAACCAGATCCGAACTCAACCGCTTATATCCGATCCGACGGCTCCAGTTACCGAGTCGTTTACTATTCACGGTGCGACGTGGCTCAATCCTATGCATACACTAACGATCCAACTACCGAGATGTAAACATATTACGGAGACTAGATCTAATCTCTACCGCTCAACCCGGATCTAACGGTCAAGATCTACTAATAGCCCTAATGTCCAGATCTAATCTACGCCGCGATTCAATCTAACGCCTATAATTTAATCCAGACGTAAGCAGAGAAGTGGATACGTGGACTCACCAAAACCGAGCGATGAGGATCGGACGGCCGCGGAAGTTGGCGAGGTCAACGCGGCGCGAAAGGAACAGTCGCCGAGTCGAGGAAGACGAGGGCGCGGCGGCGCTGCGGGCGCTTCTCCGGCGTGAAGAAGTGGTCCACTCGTGCGCTTGCTTCGACGAATCGGTACCCGGTGACCTCAACAACGGCGAAGTGGACCGCGGCGACGCAAAGGAAGCGGAGAACAACGGCGATGCAGGGAACAACTACGGCGAGCTGCTCAGCGCTAGAGAGGGTCTTGGCGTGCGTGCAAGGTGTCAAAAGACGCGGCGAGAAGAGTTCTGCCAGACGCGCTACTCGGTGCACTTTAAGGGGCCTCGACGTGCGCGCTACAGGTGGCGAAACAAGCGGTAACGGTCGGCGGCGTTAGCTCCGGTGATCTCGCGTAGGCGATCGACGTGGCGCAATCCGCGACGCCCGCGCGGACGATCGGATGGCTCGCGTCGCGAAGCGACGTGGCACACGCGCAAGCGTTCGATCAAGATCGAACGGTTTGG
Source organism: Otatea glauca (assembly GCA_036346275.1). Taxonomy (NCBI): domain Eukaryota; kingdom Viridiplantae; phylum Streptophyta; class Magnoliopsida; order Poales; family Poaceae; genus Otatea; species Otatea glauca. The sequence goes on from CM070728.1 coordinate 55,593,683, forward strand.
TGGCGGCGCTAGGGTTTCGCGCGGATGGGTCGGCGGCAGACAAGAATGGGCTCGGCCCATTATCATTCATAGCCATTTTTAAAACCTTTTCAATAAAAATAATTCTAGAAATTCACTTAATTCATTTGGGACTTTTAAAATAGCGAAAAATTCTAGAAAAATTCGAGAAAATACCTTGAGATATTTGGAACTCAAATAAAATATTTTCAATAAAACTTTGCTAGAACTTATACATTATTTAATTGTTTTCAAGGAAGGCTAGTTTTGAGTAATTCCAAATAAATTTCGATAAATTCTCAAGAATTCACAAAAATCAAAAATACTCTCAAAATTTAAACTAGAGCAAAAATTAGGGTGTTACAAACCTCCCCCTTAATGTAATCTCGTCCCGAGATTCGTGGTTATCTAGGAATAGGTTAGGAACTCCTTCTTGAGATCTTCTTCACGTTCCCACGTTGCTTCACTTTCCGAATGGTTGCTCCATCGAACTCTGCAGAAGCGTGTTGACTTGTTCCTTGTCTCTCTCGTCCATTATGTCCGAATCTTCATTGGATGTTCTTTGTAAGTCGATCTTCTTGCGGCTCAATTGTCTCTAAAGGTGTTTGCTCTTAGGTACTCAAGACACTTCTTGATTGAGACACATGGAATACGTCATGCACTCCGCCAAAGACGGCGGTAACTCTAATCGATACGCAACTTCACCTCTGCGGCTCAAGATTTTGAATGGTCCGACATACTGGGTGCGAGCTTCCCTTTTGCATGGAACCTTCGACTCCTTTGAGTGGTGTTACTCTAAGATACACAAAATCTTGGGTTCAAAGCTTAGTTCCTGCATGACGGTTGTCAAGATAACTCTTTTACTGGATTGTGCAATCTTCAATCTTTCCCCGACCGGGGTGATCGTGCTTCCGCTTCTTGAAGAATGTCCGTCCGAAAACATGTCGTTCGCTGTCTCATTCCAATTCAATGGTGTTCGACGGGACCTACCATCTGAGCTTCAAATGGAGACATTTGTAAGCTTGCTTGATAATTGTTGTTGTAACTAAACTCAAAGCATAAGGCAAACACTTGTCCCATGAAGTGGAATATGCTAAGGCACATGCCCTCAACATATCCTCCAATATCGATTGACTCTCTCGGTTTGTCCATCCATGCATGGATGGTATGTTGTCTTGAAGTTCAAACGAGTCCCCATTGCTTCATGAAGCTTACCCGAATCTGGAGGTAAATTGGGTACCTCGTCCGACACTATCTTTTTGGCACTCCATGTAAAGACAATTTTGGACATATAAAGTTACGCTAACCGGTCTCCTAATAAGTGGTCTTCTTGGTATGAAATGTGCCACCTTAGTTAAACGATCTACTATGACCCATATGGAATCATATCCACTTTGCGTTCTGGGCAATCCGGTTATAAAATCCATACCAATTTCCTCCCATTTCCATTCAGGTATCTTTAAGGGTTGTAATAGCCCTGCTGGCCTTTGGTGCATAGCTTTGACCCTTTGGCATATGTCACATAATGCAACGTATTCGGCGACTTCTCGTTTCATGCTTGGCCACCAAAATTTTTCCTTCAAATCTTGATACATTTTCGCACTTCCTGGATGAATTGAGTACTTGGAGTCATGGGCCTCTCCCAGAATTAACTGCTTCAACTCCTTTTTGTTCAGCACACAAATGCGCCCTTTAAACCACATAGTACCTTGTTCATCCAGTTTAAAATCTTTTGCTTTGCCTTCATCCATTTTGCCCTTAATTCTTTTGATCTTATCATCATCTTTCTGCCCTTCCCTGATCTGATCTTCCAGGGTAGGTCTTACTTCCAAGGTTACTAGGAATCCTTTTGGTACCATTTCCAATTCTAGTTTCGAAATCCTTACACATTCTCGCTCGACTTGTTTCCAACAAAGATATTTACACTGTGGTTCTTTACTGCTCAAATATGTCGCCACCACGTTGGCTTTCCGGGTGGTAGTGAATTCCCACATTATAATCCTTGATTAACTCTAACCATCTTCTTTGCCTCATATTTAGGTCACTTGTGTGAAAATATACTTAAGGCTTTTATGATCGATATATACTTCACATCTATTTCGATGAGATGATGACGCCATATTTTTAGTGCATGCACTACGGCAGCTAATTCTAAATCATGAGTCGGATAGTTCTCCTCATGTGGTCTCAATTGCCTCGATGCATAGGCAATTACCTTCCTATTTTGCATCAACACGCATCCCAATCCTCGACGCGATGCATCACAATAGATGTCAAAGTCTTGGTGAACGTCCTGTAAAACTAATACAGTGCCGATGTTAACCTCCTTTTCAATTCTGAAAATTCTTCTCACACTCGGTGTCCATAAAAATTTCTTTTCTTTTTCAACAATTGCGTAAGAGGTCTCGCAATCGTAGAGAATCCTTCAATGAATCGACGGTAATACCCGCCATTCCAAGGAAACTACGGATTTGGGTTACCGTCTTCTACTTCCCAATGTAAAACCGTTTCCACTTTCTTTGGATCTCAAAGAACTCCTTCTTTGTCATTATGTGTCCAAGAAATTCCACCTTATCTTTCCGTAAATCACATTTGCTAAATTTCGCAAACAACCGTTGTTCCCTCAACTTTTCAAGGACTAGCCTCAAGTGCTCGCGTGCTCTTCTCTCGCCTTGGAATAGATAAGGATGTCATCTATGAATACGACGACGAACTTATCCAAGTTTTCCATAAAACCTTATTCATTAAGTTCATGAAATATCTTTGGTGCATTTGTCGGACCAAAAGGCATCACAGAACTCGAGTGTCCATATCTTGACGAAAATGCGTCTTGAATATCCTCGATCGGATCTTGGTGATGGTATCCTCGATCGAAGATCAATTTTGGAGAATACTCCTGCTCCTCTCAATCTGGTCAAACAAATCATCGATCCCGGTAGCGGATACTTATTCTTTATCGTCACATCATTGAGTGCACGATAGTCTATACACATCCTGAAACTTCCGTCCTTCTTCTTAACGAATAAGACAGTGCTCCCCATGGCGATGAACTAGGTCTTATAAATCCCTTTTCAGTAGCTTCTTCAATTTGCTTCTTCATTTCCACCAATTCCTCTGTGGACATCCTGTAAGGTCTCTTAGCTATTGGAGCTGTCCTCGACTAGTTCTATCACGAACTCGATATCTCTATCTGGCGGCATTCCGTAAATCTTCCGGGAAAACATCCGGATATTCATTGACTATGGAGACTTCCTCTGTCGCAGATCTTCATCTTTGTTGACCATCAATTGTCCATCTCATCTTGGTTTCGCTTCAAACTCAATTTTCTTTCCATCAGGCTCTCGACCGATATGACTCTTTTCCATGATCCAATCGCCTTGTGATCGTTAACCAATCCATTCCCGTGATAACATCCAAGGTTTGGGTATTAAGGACGATTAAGTTCGCTAGGAACTCAACTCCATTAATTATTATTCCTACCCCGTAACATCCTACTTTAGATCGGAGTTCGATCCGAGGATGGACTATGAGCACACATTTAAGATTCACTATTTCCATATCATTTTGAACAGCAAAATCTCGGAAATAAAAGAATGCTGGCTCGGAATCAAATAAAGCGATGGGTGATCGAGTTTACTAGAACTTACCGAAGACAACGTCCGAGGCGTTCGGACTTCATCTCCGTGATGTGGTTGACTCGCCTCGTGCGTTCCTTGGGATGGAGTCGCTTTGTTGATGCCCCGCGGTTCATGATTGGTGCGGAGTCCTTGCGGTGTGTTCCCTGTGTTAAAGCGAACCGGGTGACACCTCCTTCTTAGAGGCGCTTGTTGGCAAAATGCCCCATTTCATTGCAATGATAGCAACGTCTTCCCACGGCCGAGAGGTTCCTCGATCATGCTATAGTTCGGCCGAGTCTGAACATTTTGACCCATCGGGCGGCGATTTCTTGGCGGTGGTGCCCGTCATTGCCTCTAGGCTGGTACCGAATGAGCTGTTGGGGTGCCCCCTCGCCTCTGCCCCGACGACCTCCTTGTTGCGCCATTCTCGCGCTTCTGTTGTCATCCAACTCTCTGCGCTTGTCCTCTAAGATCGTGGCTTTGTTAACTAACTCTTGAAAGTCGGGAATGTGTGGGTGATCACCCCACTGCAACCTCGCATTCAATCCCTTCATGAAGCGGGATTATGCGGCCTTATCCGTAGCCACGCCCTGCAGTGCGTAGCGTGCGGTTAGGTGAACTTGTTCGTAATCGCCATCGATCGCCGCCTTGCTTGAGGCCGGAACTCCTCCTTTTTAAGATCCATGATACCCTCGGGTACATGGTATGCGACGGAAGGTCGAGGTGAATTCCTCCCATGTGATACTCTGCTGGTCCTCATGAGTCGCGAAGTTTTCCCACCATTCTGCGGCGGTCCTTCGAGTTGATGAGAGGCATAGAGTACCTCTCATGTCCTACACATTGGGTAATGTGCGCTTCCTTTCAATTGTCCTTAGCCAATCGTCCGCCCAAAGTGGATTGGCGTTACCGAGAAAGTGGGTGGACGAGTTCTCATAAACTCCGACAACCTGAGTAGGGTGTGGTCCATGGTTGCCCCGTGTTGAACATTCGCAGCAGCCTTGATTGGATATCTGCCGCATGGTTTGAACCATCGTGGTCATGAGTTGAGTCAGGCTGTCAAAAGGCTCCTGTGTTACGCATATCGACTGCGGTGGTTGAGGAATCGCTCTTCATTCTAGTTGTCCGTCTGGTTAGCTCCACTTCACTGGCTCCAACATTTCCACGAGTCCTCACCATCATTTGCAAGCTTCAATGGTTAAGAAAAGAAGAAAGCATAGACAAGTAAAAGAACTTATGTGGGGAAGCAGGTGTAACTTAAATTATTTAGCCACTTTATTGATATAATATAAAGCAAGATGGTTGCTCACAAGTGCCTAAGGGCAATGCAACACATACGTGACACTCACAACCAAAAGCAAGTAAGCAAACATAGGAATCCATGACAACTCACACCTAAGGGTAACTCTGAAACAAAGACGCGACTCAGATATTCGAGTCTCGACACTACACTCTACTAGACTCGATCACCATCGAGCCAACCCGGCCGCGGCTTCCCGAGCGCATGCCGTAGTCTTTGTGGCATTGAGGCGAATCGTCACGTGACTCTCTGCGGCGGTGCAAAAGACCCCATCGACTCTGCTGGTCCCGGTTTGCTGTTCTCTGATCTGGCGCCTCCGGCCGGCTCCTCGGATCTGGATCATGTAACTCGGGGATGGTTGGGCTCGGGTCCATACAAAGCCATCTCCAACTCCTGGATCTTACGTATGGCATGAGCTAAGTTCTCGGTGTTGGGTTCTTGCCTCTATAACCTCGTCGCGGGTCCTCTGCAACTCCCGGACTGTCTCGCCCAAGGCGTCCTCTGGCGATGGCGTATCTTGCAGTGGGTGATAGTGGCGTCCTCCTCCACAAGCTCCATCTGTCCAAACGATTGTCTCGACGCGGATGGTGGCGGAAGGCGGTGCCCTCTAACTCTGCGGAGTAAGTGCGGGCACCGCCGCATCGCTCGACGCGACGTCTCACGAATCCGGCCTCGAAGAAGACCTCTGGCGGTGATGTAGATAGGACGACTCGCCTCGTCCTCCCGAGCATACATCGTGATCTTGGCGCCCCAGCGACGTCAAGTCTGCCTGCACCACGAAGTCCCTCGATGCATGCTGGTCGGTCAAAACCTCCAAGCAAGCGCATCATACGCCATAACTCCATGGCGTATCCTCTCGTGCGCTCTCCATAGGTATGGATCATCCTCATCCGCCAAAACAAACCTTGTTTAAATTAAATAGAGAATAATAAAAATTCGGCATAGGTATGAATAAGGGAGAAGAGATAAGTCGAGATTTCTTTGACATTCTTGCTCAAGTTGATTAGGTCTTTAGAAAATAGTTTTCACCCTCCTAGGCACAACCAAACTAAGGTCAAGGCCTACTGATCACTGCTCGATACCACCTCTGCCGGGACCCGAACCGCAAATCGGACCCTCGTGTATTCGTGCGATCCGAGATCACGCTTAGCACACAGATCATACTGAGGTTGCACATCACAGACATTCACAAGGATATAAGAATAAATAGTGCAAACATGTATATAAAACGAGTTGTACAACCTTATGGTCTCCTTACAGATAAGTCAGCCACGCAGGGCTTACATTATTCAAAACAAAGAAATAGCAATGAACATAAAAAGTCGTGGAAGCCTCCATCTTGCCACAGGCAACCGATCGGGCTTGCCCCTAGTTGCTCGTGTCCTCGACGTACTCCTCCTCCCATCTTGGTGTAGTCTCCTCCACCGATGTTGGGGTTGATAAGCAAGGTGGGGTGAGTACACAAGGCACTCAACAAGTAATGCATGAATCAAAGACTATTACTATATGCAAAGCTTATTCCAATGGATTGGCTTAATTGATTCTTTTGCATCAAGCGGCATTTTTAAACTAGTATCTTGTTTAGATTAAAGCAAAGAAGCAGATATAAGTAATACTAATTTCAAATGGTTTTTCTTCAAGATTCTCGGCACACACCTTATCGGTTCATTTCCAACACGGCACACACCACCCTTCCATGTTTTGTTTATGAAAAACTACCCTTGATCTGTAATCCCGAGCAATGCTCAATACCGTGAGCACGGCTATTCGAATAGTTTTGACACTCTGCAGAGGTTGTACACTTTACCCACAAGATCTGACCGCTCACCACACGGTGATTGTCCGCAACAAAGCTTTTCAGAACCTCTACCTTAACTAAAGAACCTCTCCCAGATTGCCTTCACTATCACTTCCCTCACACAGGCCAAGTATAGGACCGGCCAATCACCGTTGGATGGGCACCAAGCCGTAGCACGTACGCTCCCCATACAGATACACCCACGTGTCTTGTCACCCCGAGGTATCGGAGGAAAGATATCGAACCCTAGTCAACTAGGTCTGTCCCATGTCGGACATGTGGTTGTACGGTTGACTCGAGATCAAAGGCTTGCAAGGTGAAGTCCTTAAGCGACCAAGGCAAGACTTTCAACACTCAACATGGCACATGACCCAATGTGGCACACAGACTCACATCACTCAACAACCCAATGCCACACAGGCCCACAGCACACGACCTCTTGCCACTTGCCCCAGTCTAAATCATTTTCCACCCGCTTGATTATTGTGCAACACATGCAAGAATAACTCAATATCGATGCGGAACCACACAAAGTTGTTTGTACCTCAATCTCAACATGTGGCATCATCACACCACTTTTCAAAATACATTCAATATGTCTTTAATCAATATTGTAGCATTTTTAGAAAGATCATTCATGATTCGTTGCAAGGCTAAGCATCTACTCACGGTCTAGCCTCCCGTGTTGGCACAATATTAACATCCAACTAATATAATCAAAACTTAGGGTGACAATGATCTAGGCATACAATTAATAATTCAAGGTGGCATAACAAAATGGGTTGATTAACTACATTATCCCAAATTAATTTAAATTCATTTTAAATAATTAGCATGCATAGTTTCAAAGCATAAATTACATTTTAAAATCTGGGATCAAAATGATCAAAGCATCACTTGCCTTCAAAGAGCTGCTGGTCGTGTTCAAGCTTGGTCTTGAGCGACGAATTCTTCTTCGAAACCTTCCGGTAAATTTGCGTCTCACGTTCAAATAAAATATGCAATAAATAGCTAATACAGACGACTAGATAATCTCAAAAATTCAAATAAAATTCATCATTAAATAGATCACAATTTTATGAATTTTTAGAAATTTGAATCACCCAAATCCGAGTTAAAATGCAAAAGTTATAGTCATTTGAAGTTTTGAATAAAATCAAAAATCTCAAATTAGAAAATCCGATTTTTCCAAATTATTTTTATACTTGAAATTCGCATTTATGACGTCAGCATGCCTCATGATGACGTCAGCACCGAAATGAATTTCCGCCAAAATTTTTATATATGAAAATATTTATGGCGTCGGCGATGACGTCAAGACGACACGCACGCCTGCAGGCCGCCACGTCGCTCTGGGTCTATGGGTGGGTTCACGGCTCGGCTCGGTCTAGCGTGGACTTGGTTCCGTAAAGCTGCAACACGCGGCAAAATCCGCACCGTTCGCTAAAACCGACGGTCGGATCCTCACGCGCGCACCGCAATAAGACCGAGATGCGTGCGACGACGCGTCGCGCATCCAATGGTCACCTAAATCCAACGGTTGGATTCCGCGACCGACGCGGCGACGCCTCGATTTACTCGTAGCCACGCGCGGCGCGATCGCGCGCGCAAAGCAACGGCCGGATCTGGTCTCGCTGCTCGTCAGCAACCCGCGCGTCGGCGAGATTGGATGAAGGTGCGGCGCTACCACGCGCCGCGACGCTCAAATCTGAACGGCGCGGATCCTAGGGCAAAACCAGATCTGAACTCAACCGTTTATATCCGATCCGACGGCTCAGGTTACCGGAGCTGTTTACTATTCACGGCTTGACGTGGCTCAATCCTATGCATACACTAACGATCCAACGACCGAGATGTAACCAAGTTCGAGACTAGATCTAATCTCTACCGCTCAACCCGGATCTAACGGTCAAGATCTACTAATAGCCCTAATGTCCAGATCTAATCTCACGCCGCACATTACAGATCTAACGTCTATAATTTAATCCAAACGTAAACAGAGAAGTGGATACGTGGACTCACCAAAACCGAGCGATGAGGATCGGACGGCCGGCGGAAGTTGGCGAGGTCAACGACGGCGCGAAGGAACAGTCGCCGAGTCGAGGAAGACGAGGACGCCGGCGGCGTATGGGCGTTCCGGCGTGAAGAAGTGGCGCGCTCGACGCGTCTCGGCGAGATCGGTACCCGGTGACCTCAACAACGGCGGAAGTGGACCGCGGCGACGCAAACGACGGAGAAACGATGGCGGTGCGGGGAACAACTACGGCGAGCTCGTTCAGCGCTAGAGAGGGTCTTGGCGTGCGTGCAAGGTGTCAAAAGACGGCGAGAAGAGTTATGCGACGCCGCGCTACCGGTGCACTTTAAGGGGCCTCGGCGTGCGCGCTACGGTGGCGAAACAAGCGGTAGCGGTCGGCGGCGTTAGCTCGGTGATCTCGCGAGAGCGGCCGGCGTGGCGCAATCACGACGTCGCGCGATTGGATCGGATGGCTCGCATCGCTAAAGCGACGTGGCACACGCGCAAGCGTTCGATCAAGATCGAACGGTTCACCGGAAGGCGCTAGGGTTTCGGCGCGGATGGGTTGGCGGCGCGCGACGAGAATGGGCTCGGCCCATTCACATTCATAGCCATTTTTAAAACTTTTTCAATAAAAATAATTCTAGAAATTCATTAATTCATTTGGGACTTTTAAAATAGCGAAAAATTCTAGAAAAATTCAGAAAATACCTTGAGATATTTGGAACTCAAATAAAATATTTTCAATAAAACTTTGCTAGAACTTATACATTATTTAATTGTTTTCAAGGAAGGCTAGTTTTGAGTAATTCCAAATAAATTTCGATAAATTCTCAAGAATTCACAAAAATCAAAAATACTCTCAAAATTTAAACTAGAGCAAAAATTAGGGTGTTACAAGCATGCTCCTAACTATGGAAATGACGATGATGATGACGATTTCGTTTCACGTCCGCCTTGGCGTTCAAGCACCACCGGAGGGGGGCTTGCTCCTAAATATGCAAATGACGATGATGATGATGATGATGATTTCGTTTCACCTCCACCTTGGCGTTCAAACACTATCGAAAGAGGCCGTTGAAATATGAATGTATCTAAGTTTGTATCTCAGTTTAATAATTAGAGTTCGAAAAATCGATGCGAAATACTTCCACAAAAATTAAATTTCCTCCCAAAAAATAAATTTGAATTTTTTACTGTTCTAGCACGGCGCGTATAATTTTCCTCGCGATTAGTTAATTGCGAAAAAAATATAAGCAACGAGGCCAAAAAGGTCAAAGTTTCCCTGCCCGCTGCGCTCTGGCTCCTGCCTACCGCCACGCTGCCCCGGTCCCCCAGCGCCCGCGCTGCAGCCTGGCGACAGTGAATCTCATGGGCGATCATGAAAATGTTGTGATTTGCATATAAAACTCGCTAGCAAAATAACCCTAAAAACAAACCTGCACGACGTGTCACCCCTCATCTAAAGTCGCACGACCTTTCACCCTCGCCGAAAGTTGTGGCGTGCGTCGTCTAATCGTCCACTCTGAGAAAGCATGCAGATGGACAACACAAGGGTGATTTGACATGACTGTGAGGTACAATAAAAAATTTCGACAGCTTAAGAGAAACTGGCGTCACTGTATTACGAAGATGACAACACATGAGTGATTTGACAAGACTAGTAGATAAAATAAATTAGGAAAAACAACTTAAGAGAAAGCTGGCATCGATTTATTTCAAATTTGGCAACAAAAGAGTGATTAAACATGATACATTGGGGGACAGAGAACATTTCACACATAATCAAAGCCAAATGACTACATACTGGGTGGATTGGGGCACCTCCTACGGTCGTGTCCAGGTTGTTTACATAACTTGCATTTTCGCAAACCGTCCACCGCATCAGCCGCGTCCATGTCACCTTGCAACCGGTGCCCGTGGCCTCCCATGTTGTGTGCGTCTAGTCACGGGATATGGTTTCGAGTTGGGCCTTCCATAATCTTGTAGTTCGCTCCGATTGTGAGCGAACTCATCTTTGGGCGCCATGTGTTCTTCAAAGCATGCGCGGTGTAGTAAGGCGAGATGAATCTGCGATGCATCGTTCCCACCCATGTCGCGACATGCGGCGAGCGAGATGGGAGCACGGAATGTGTTGAAGCTTCGCTTGTTGCACGCGAGTCACTTGCTCGCCCCTAGTCGACATCTTTGTTGCGGTGTTCCCGCGAGATACCGGATGCATGTCTGCGCTTGCACATGACCTCAAATTTATTCGTTCCCAAGTCATAAATCCTTGTGCGGTGGAAGTCGCCTTCTTCCTTCTCTCCGCGAGCATCTTCTCCACTGCAGAGTGCGTGCGTGGTGATGCACGCCTCGGCCGCATCACCGCGATCTCGGAAGTAATCAGCCGCCCGATAGAATGTGAGCTCAATGATTGAACACAATGGAAGAGCGCGCACACCCTTGAGGACGTTGTTGAATGCCTCCGCTATGTTCGTTGTCGTCACGTTGTACCTATGATGGTGTATGTCAACGTATGGAAGTGAATACAAGGAGGTGAAATGATTTGCGTTAAGTTATGGTTCGTCCATACCTCGCTCCGTTAGGTCGTGGAGTAGCGCCCACCGCTCTGCTGGCTTCCCGCGATCCATCGGTGAAGGTGGGCGAGTTAGAGAAACCACGGCCCGCCCTTCCACCATTTGCGAACGGAGTTCTTGCTCACGGGATTGGTCGTCTTCCATCATCTTCCGTGTGGTCTCGTGCGTTGCGTCCATATCGCGTTGAACTTGTGTGCTTGGTTCTGCAGCACATAGCTTTGAATCTCTTGACCAGGGCCTTGTTCTTGTACCTTGTGTACGAGTTCGCACTAAGGTGGCGCATGCACCATCTTCTCTCAACATCGGGCGGCTAGTGTCCGAGGGCGTCTTTGTCGTGCATGACATCCAACGCGTGGAGGAGGCCTTTGTTCCTATCCGAGACAACGCATACGCGCTCCGGGCACCGACGACCGGCTCTTGAGTAGAGTTAGGAACCACAACCGGTGTCATTGTTCTCGCCTCGGCGAGCGAACGCCATGGGAGGATTTGGTTATTTGCATCGCCAGCGAGTGCGATCGTGCGCCCCGTGGAACTTCCCACTTAGGAATGTCCCGCCCACGCATATGACCGGTCTACAATACGAATGCTTGATGCATTGACCGAATGACGAGAATATCCTAATTAGGTACCGGTCCGCCGGTGACGGACCCATCTTCTAGTATGGCGGGCTCATCGCCATCGCGAAGGCGAGTGCCGGGTTCGTCATGGCGATCTTCAGACCTAGGGGCATAGTTGAAAGACTCCTCGAATCCCCAAAAGCATCTTCAATGCCTTCGCCGCTCTCCAAGCCGTATGGTGCGTGATGACCATCCCGTTTTAGCTGGACCTCCTCCATAATTTTTGAGTCATCCCTATGTCGCTTCCAACGATGGACACGAGGATCTGGGCTACAAACCTCGCATCCACAAGTTGGTTCATGTTCCTTACGGACTCCTCCGTGCACGTATGAGGCCTATTTCTACTTATGACGAAGTAGTCTTCATGCTTGGGTGCGTGAACCCGTACAAAGAAGGGACAACTGGGTGCCGTGCACCTAACCTCGTCGAGGAGGGCTCCGACCGGAGATGAGTGTGCTCCGTCTTGTCATGACGGCATAGTTGCTAAGAAAGTGAATTGCCTCCAGCTTGTTATGGAACCGTTGTCCGGTTTGGACATCGTTCTGGGAGTACCCCCACGCGGATAAGTTACTGTAATCCGTGAGGGTACAATCCAGCTGACCGATGGCCCTGAAGTAATGTATAGCCGGTGTTGGGTCATCATTGTCTGCCGCTTCTTCATCCCCGCTTCCGCCGTCTTCATCATCCATGCATTCCCCATCCACCTCCGCCGCCTCATCTTCTTCTTCACCTCCCCCCGATGCCCCCTCCTCTACAATTGCTGGTTCGGGTGGTGCATGTAATATGTCATGTTCTACTGCTCGGGAGGTAGAGGCCTCCTCTACGGGCTGGTGCCGTGGCAATATCTCCACGTATACTCCTATCTCAAAATTCTCTTCACCCGCTTTGCGGACATACAAAGCCCACGCGCTTTCATTCCGTAGCGGGAAGAGCGTGTCACAACCATCGGGCTGTTGGGGACAAACCGTGGGCGAACCCCATCGAAGCGAACTCGCATGCGTCTCAAGATTCACCTTGATGAGAGCGATGACATGTGATTTGAGCTGCCAGAGTTCGTTCGGGGTGGCTATTGTGCTATCTATGTGTAGACAGTTATCAATGCTCACCACTCTCCCGTGCAAGACTACGGGCCGTTCTCCGAAATAAATTTTAAACGGCATGTCCATCTGTAGCAAATATCGCACTATTAAAAGACATTTAGACGGTATATATAGACAAACTTGAAAATTTTATTCCTAAATACATGTTATTAGTAGCGATTTGAATTTTAAACCGAAATTTGATTTTTTTAATTGGATCGGCCGGGATTATATCAATAAGTTCTCGAAGTGATCTTCAATGATGATGTTTGAAAAAGTTTATTTTTGGACTTCTTGGCATTTCGTGAAACACTCTCAATTTGAAAAAATTGAGAATGCATTTTCATGCTATGAAAAATTTATGGGAGTATCATAAGATATGTAGGATAATACATAAAATTTATGAAAAATTTTAACATCATTTGTTATGTTTTAAAAATCAAAATCGAAGCGAGAATAAAAATCAGTTCACGCGGACCACTTGGAAGTGGTCGGTAAACTTCCGTTCACGCGGACCACTTGGAAGTAGTCCGGCGTGAGCAGCTTTTTGCCGGACTACTTCAAGTGGTCCGCGTGAACGGAACTCTTGCGGACCACTTCCAAGTGGTCCGGCGTGAACTGATTTTTATTCTGTTTCTGATTTTGATTTTTAAAACATAACAAATGATGTTAAAATTTTTCATAAATTTTATGTATTATCCTACATATCTTATGATACTCCCATAAATTTTTCATAGCATGAAAATGCTTTCTCAATTTTTCCAAATTGAATGAAAAAACCGGTTCAACGGGACCGATTTTTAACATAAGACAAGTAGTCCGGCGAAAACTTAGGTAAAAAACAGAACATTTAAAACTTTGTTCTAAATGCAACTAGCATGATTTCAAGGTATGATTTTGAGTCATTTCCACTACACTTAGGATTAAATCAAGATCTCAATTATGGTGTAGCAGCGAGTCCTCCGGCCATTTGGGCATACTAGTTGTATGTGATACTAGTTGTACTAATATTCTACTTATCATAGTTGTATTATAACAATATCACAGTAATATTCCTAAATATTAAAAACTAACTTTGTGTGAAGTCAGAACTAAGATCAAAAACTCTCGCCAACTTGCAAAATCACCTTCCTAGAACGTACCTGTGAAATGGGGAACCCGAATTAGTTAATTCATAGAATGAAGATAGCTCAGAATAAATTCCTACAAAATTTTAACACTAATAATTCTGCCATTACTTATGCTATGTTCTGTTATTTTATGTACGGGTAGTTATTCAAGCATGAAGATTTGTCCATAATACACTACACTGTCCATAATATACTATTACTCATGAAGATTTGTAACTAACCTTCTGAAAGTTGTACCAAAGATCAATAAAGCACGAGCAATGTACCAATAAATATTCCTAAAAAATACCTGCAAAATACAAATCCCAAATGAAGTACTTGAAAATTTTTAGACTTTACGAAAATTTTAACAAACTAAACACCGACGAACTAATCTCCCGTCTTCGCGCTCTCGGTTCTGCTTTGCTCTCTACTACTATCTTGTGAATGCATTGCCGCCTCTCTGCGTTCCCTCCGATTTATATCGAGAAAAAGTGCTAATGAGGGACATCGACTCGACTGTCTTTGCTTTGGTCTTTGGGCGCATGCATCCGGTGCCAAAATACCAATAATCATGAGCCACCGCCAACCAATCGAGGCTAGCCCGTCTTTCACTAATTATACTTTTCACTAATCATTTTACTAATTGTACTTTTACTGATTATACTTTCTACTAATTATTTTACTAATTATAATTTTTACTAATCGGCATGTACTTTGCACTAATCATCCGCATGCACTTTTGCCTAATCAAGATGCATGCATGCATGGAATCTTGGCCTTCGAGACCAATCAAGATGCATGCATGTCACTTTGTGTCTAATCGGCATGAATGCATGTGACTTTGTGCTAATACGCATGCTAGGCTTAACCGGATTTTGAAAAACCGGGTATGGGGCCCACCCATACCGGTTTTGAAATTCGGTATGAAGTAAGAACCCCATACCCGAATTTCAAAATCCGGTATGGCTTAACCGGTTCGCGTCTGGGTATGGTTAACGGATTTTTGATTCGGGTATGGTAGGGTTTTTCGTAAATACGCAAACATGTTGTATCATTCTCTAATTTCCAACAGTATTTTGTACTGTATTCAAAAATTTCCTGGGGTAGTCCAGTTCTTTTTGTGTCTAAATAGGACGGTGGAATACGCATGTGCGTGGACTATCGCGCCTTGAATGATGTCACGATTAAGAACAAATATCCTCTGCCTCATATCGATGATTTGTTCGATCAATTGACCGGTGCTCAAATCTTTTCAAAGATTGATTTAAGACATGGGTACTATCAATTGAAGATCAGACCAGAAGATATTCCTAAGACTGCTTTTACCACTCGTTACGGTTTATATGAATATACCGTAATGTCTTTTGGACTTACAAATGCTCCTGCTAATTTCATGTGCCTCATGAACAAAGTTTTCATGGAGTATTTGGATAAGTTCGTAGTGGTATTCATTGATGATATTCTTATCTATTCTAAATCCGAAGAAGAGCATGCACAGCATTTGCGTAGGGTGCTCGAGAAGCTTCGAGAGCATAAGCTTTATGCCAAATTCGAGAAATGCGAATTTTGGCTAAAAGAAGTTGCTTTCTCGGCCATATTCTTTCTAAAGGTGGTATCTCAGTTGATCCCAGTAAAGTCAAAGCTGTTCTAGATTGGGAAGCTCCTCAGTCTGTTCCGAAAGTTCGAAGTTTTCTTGGTTTAGCGGGATATTATCACCGCTTTATTGAGAATTTCTCCAAGATCGCTCGTCCTTTGGCCCAGCTTCTCAAGAAAGAAAAGAAGTTTGAGTGGACACCTGAATGTGAAGAGAGCTTTTAAGAATTGAAGAAAAGGTTAACAACAGCTCCTGTGCTGGTGCTACCCGATGTCCATAAAAGCTTTGATGTTTATTGTGATGCCTCTAAAAGTGGGCTTGGGTGTGTGCTTATGTAAGAAAGAAAAGTCGTAGCTTACGCCTCCCGTCAGTTGCGATCTCATGAGCTCAATTATCCGACTCATGATCTGGAATTAGCTGCGGTGGTGCACGCTCTGAAAATTTGGCGTCATTACCTGATTGGAAACAAATGCAATGTATTCACAGATCATAAGAGTCTGAAATATTTCTTCACCCAGCCCGACCTAAATCTAAGACAACGAAGATGCTAGAGTTGATAAAAGATTACGACCTTAGCATTCAATACCATCCTGGTAAAGCCAATGTCGTAGCTGATGCTCTGAGTTGAAAACTTCATTGTCTTTCTATTTCATCTTTTACCGATCAATCCGATCTTGTAAAAGAATTCCAAATGCTTAATTTGGGAATCGTCGAAAAAGGTTATTTGGCCGCACTAGAGGTACAACCAACCCTTAAGTCCCAAATTAAAGCCGCTCAGCTCAAAGATGAAGCCATTATCAAAATCCGGGAAGAGTTAAAGCAAGGAAAGGAATCCAAGTTTTATGAAAGTCCAGATGAAGTGCTTATGTTCGAGAATCGAATCTATATGAGCCTGAATTGAAAGAGTTGATCCTCAAAGAAGCCCATGAGTCTCCCCTCTCAATTCACTCTGGAAGTACAAAGATGTATCAAGACCTCCGACAGGATTGTTGGTGGCCTGGTTTGAAAAAGGATGTTGCTGCATATGTCGCAATCTGTGATGTATGTCAGCGTGTCAAAGCCGAGCATCAATGTCCCACTGGACTTCTCCAACCTTTGAAGATTCCAGAGTGGAAGTGGGAAGACGTCAGCATGGACTTCATTTCTGGTTTGCCGAGAACCAGAAAGGGGCATGATTCCATATGGGTAATCGTTGACCGTTTAACTAAAGTGGCTCAGTTTGTTTCGGTCAAGACTACTCATTCTGGAGATAAGCTTACTGAATTATATTTGGAGAATATTGTTCGTCTTCATGGCGTTCCGAAGACAATTGTTTCTGACCGAGGTTCCCAGTTTACTTCTCGATTCTGGGAATGTTTGCATCGTCTTCTGGGTACCAAGCTGAATTTCAGTACGGCTTATCATCCTCAGACCAATGGACAAACGGAAAGAACCAATCAAATTTTGGAAGACATGTTAAGAGCCTGTGTGTTATCATATGGCTCTAATTGGGAGAAAAGTTTGGCCTTCGCCGAATTCTCTTATAATAACAGTTTCCAATCTAGTCTTCAAATGTCGTCTTTTGAAGCGCTGTATAAAAGGAAATGTCGAACCCCTCTTTTCTGGTCTGAAGTTGGAGAAAGGAAATTCTTCGGCCCAGATCTTATTCAAGAAGCTCAAGAGCAGGTAGATATGATCAGAAGCCGACTTAAAGAAGCTCAGTCTCGCCAGAAGAGTTACGCCGACAACCGTCGTCGTGAACTCAGTTTTGAAGTTGGTGATCATGTCTATTTAAAAGTCTCGCCTCTCTGTGGAGTTCGTCGATTTCAAATCCGTGGAAAGTTGGCTCCTTGATTCATTGGACCATATCAAATCATTGGAAAGATGGGTAAGATGGCATGTCAGTTGGAATTGCCACCTCAGCTATCTGACGTTCATAACGTCTTCCATGTATCTCAACTCAAGAAATGCCTTCGTGTTCCCTCCGACCTCGCCAATTTGAAAGGTATAGATCTTCAGCCAGATCTATCTTATCGAGAGCATACAATTCGCATTCTGGAAGAAGCAGAACGCCAGACGAGGAACAAGACCAGCAAGATGTTAAAAGTCCAATGGAGTAATCATACCGAAGACGAAGCTACATGGGAAAGAGAAGATCATCTCCGACAAGAGTTCCCCGATTTTTTTTAAGTCATCTCCAAATCTCGGGGACGAGATTTTTGTAAGGGGGTAGATTTGTAACAGCCTCAAAATTATAAAATAAATAAAAAGAAATTAGAAAGTCTTTTTTGTATTATTTCTGAATTTCCTGAATTTTCTGGATTTAATGGATATTCTTTTGGCTTTTCTTTAATACAAGAAAGTGAATTAAAGAATATAGTAGAATGGTAAAAGTAGAAAAAAAAAGTAAAAATGCCAAGTCAACAAAAATTTACTAAATTCATAACAAAAATCTAAGGGCTCTCCACAGCCAGTTTAAGTTAGTGGAAGAGCTGGATTAAATAAAATAATATTTAATCAAAGCCAATCATGTGAAAATGGTAAAAGAATTTTGTAAAAATCTCTTGAAGCTATCCTGGACCAAGATTTTTACTCTGCCGACATCAGCACAGTGTCAACCTCCAGTAAACATATCAAGAATTTACTAATTCATTTTATAATTTTAAAAATTCAAAAACAATGAAGAAATGAAATGAAAAATAGTAATGTCGGAATTATTAAAAATTAAATATTAATAAATAAAATATGAACATTTTTCAGAAGGTGTATAATGCCATTTCAGACTCTCATAAAAAGTTTTATAAAATATGAACTTCATTTATATCATAAATTAAATGGAAAATAGAATCAATAGAACAGCAACAGCTGCATTTTCAGAATTATTTAAAATTCTACATGCATCATAAAATGGTGAAAATTTTACAAGAGGCTGCTAATTTCCTTGTCGAAGTCTGGTAAAATTTTTGACTCGTTTTGACTGACAAATCCTCCATTTCTATCCAGTTTTGTCCCAAGCCTTCTCCTGACTTCTTTTTCTCGTCTCGCTGACTTGTGGGCCCGACTTGTCAGCCAGTCAAGCCCAGCCGACCTCGCTGCCATCTGGCCCCCGCGTGTCAGTGACTCTCTTCCCCGTTCTTCTCCTCCTCTCTGCTCTCTCTCGCGCCGACGCAGCCCGTCTCGGGTTTTCTCGCGCCCGTGCCCGAACCGACCTTTGCCTCCCTGTATAAAAGCCCCTCATCTCGTCGCAGCCGACCCAGCCAGCCCTTGTGCAACCCATTCGCCGCCTCTCCCGCTCATCGTCTCCAATTCTGGCAAAACCCGAAGAAAGGGGAGAACGCCGAATTGCGCCCCAAAACCCATTCCACTTCAATCCATCCGAGCCGAAGCTTCCATGCGACGCCAAGAACTCGTCCTTACCCCCAGTTGAAGCTTTTCTTCTCCGGCAAGCCTTCCCGGTGAGCTCCTCCCTCCGCCGTTGCCCTTGCACGGTGAGAACTCTACTCCTTCATTCATTCTTCAAAGTGATTGATGAAATCGAGTCCTTGAGTCCTGCAGATGCCCCAGTTCCGCGTCGCCGCCGCTTGGCCATGGCCGCCGTCGCCCTCGCACGGTGACGCACCACTGCAGAGCCCCTCAGGCCACCGCGACGCCACCATCGTGTGCGCAAGATCGCCCTGAACCTCAGGGTGGAACCCATTCCACCACGAGAGGCCTTTCGCCGTCGGCGAAGCCGCCCGTCGTCGCCGCGCTGCCCGGTGGAACCCTCTTCCGTTCGCCTCGGCCGCCACGCTGTGCAAGTGTCGCACGGTCGCTGAAGGTCGGAGCGGAACAAATTCCGCCGCGCGGTGATGGTTCGCCGCTGGCGAGCTCAAACTCACCGCGCCCTGCTCTGGGTCACCGCTAAGCGGGCCCGAGCTGTCAGTCGCTCGCGCTGAGCGAGTCGCTGCCGTGTGGACCAGTGTCATCCGCACCGTCAAGGCTGGCCGACATCGAGCTCACCGTTAGTCGCCACGCCCGCGGGCTCGCGTCGGCCCATCGTTGCAAGACGCCGCCCATTGCCAGATGGGTCTGGCCCGTCAGCGCCTCGGCGCGACATCGCCTGAAAAGAGAAAGCGCGTTTTCCCCCGCGAAAGCGTACTTTCCATTTTCGGCAGTTTTCTAATTTTCAGTATTTTTCAAAACCTAGAGTATTCAAACTTGAATATCTTTTGAACTAACTGTCCAAATTTGATGAAATAAATTTCTAAATTCATCTAAAATCATATAGATTCATAATATGAAAAAATATTTGAATATTGAATTTTATTTGAATTTTTTAATTCGAATTTAAAGAAAGGGTTAGAAATATGTCATACATGGAAATTTTTTAAATGATCACCAAAATTTGTAAAATAAATTTTGTTAGATTCCTCGTAACCTCAGGAAAAATAATATGTAAAAATACTTAGGGTTTGTTATAAGAAAAATTTAAGTTGTTAAAAATATGGTAAAATGGTGCAATAATAATCCAAATAAACTAAATCTTTAAATTTCAAATAAGAACAAATAATTCATGTAACCATTTCTGAATTTTTTAAGTTATTTTATTTAAAAATTTTCATCTGATTTCTTTTTGGCCCTATTGAAATTTGGTATTTGTTATATGTTGCCATACGACGTGTAGAACCCAACGAATCCGATTTAATCGACGATCAGGAATTTGACGTCGAGGAGAGTCAACAAGGCAAGCATCCCCTTTGATCATATTGATCCCAGCTTTATAAATGTTTTCCTTAAATGTTTTACTGCATACTTTATTTTTATTAAAGTCTGCTATATTATCGAAACTGGTAGTTGTACCTGTAGTTTAATAGAACTTCCTTGATAAGTATGAAATTGTAAACCTTCATAACCCTAGAATGACATAGACAATATGTGATGTCAATTTGGGTTACTCACACTTAGTATCTTGCTTAGCCATGCTCAAAGCAACATAAAACTTGCCATTATTACAAATGTTGGATATGACATTTAATTGGGTATGACCATTTTTGTGGTTGATATTTTGGTTGGAAAATGAAAATAAAACTATGGTTTAGATGCGGAGAATTATTGGCAATAGCTGGGTGTGCATATCTTGCACGTAGTGTGGGGTGGAGATTGTTGCCCGTGTCGAGTTAAGGACCGAACTATGGGTTGTTTTCAAGCCAAGGATTATCATACAACCACAAGTGCTGGTATGGGACAGCTCTAACTTATTAAGTTGTTTAAAACTAGCTTTGCACTTGGAAAGGCCGGAGTAGTACGAGCTGTTTCTTAATGAATTGCTCGACGGGATGTCCACACCGAGGTGATCATGGAATAAATGTCTACCAATATAACAGTGTACGCCATACTATGGGTAGTTCCATCATTTCTATGCTGTTAGTTCTTACGCCACAGAATGGGTTTGTCGTCACTGTGTTGGTGCAAAGTTAGGATTAAATAATATAACAGTTATAACATGACTCTCTGCGGCACACCAAAGGAAGTGTGCAAATATCGATTGCTCAAAGAGTCAGTCATGTCTTGTGGGTAAAGCTGTATACCTCTGCAGAGTGTAAAACTAATCGATTAGCCGCGTCCGCGGTAATGGACACTTGGTAAAGTCATCACATAGTTAGCAGTTTTGTTTATTTTCATAAAATGCGGTTTCTACCGTGTGTTGGTGAACTCTACTGTGTGTTAGTAGAACTAGTTTTGATTATGGTCATTTTACCCAGATTCAATTTTTATTTTCTCGCACTTACTTACTATCGTTTTAAATTAATCCGCTTTTAAGCAAATTTTATTACAATCTATTATTTTGTATTTACATTTCAAATTGGCTTCATGCAAATTAACCATAATAGCCTTTCCATTGGAATAGCCTGCATGTATTTTAGGATTTGAAAAAGTCTTGTGAGTACGTAAGTACTCAACTTGCCTATGTTGATGTTTTTAGGTGAAGAATCAGATTACCCCGACGATTCATACGTTGATGCAGGATACAGGGAATTTAACGATGAATTTTTCTAAGGTTTTTCCCTTGTCAGTTGCCTGTGGAACAATGGGTTAAAAGGCATACTACAAGAAGATGTCTCCACTACGGTTTTACTTTTGGTATTGTAAAAATATTATGTAACCTTACTTCCGCTGTGTAACAAAATTTTTGTATGACTGTGATATCAATTGGTATTTGTGCGTACTAGCTACTGATCATGGGACTAGTACTGTATGCACATGGTATCCATTTTTGGTATTCATTATCGAAAATGGGGGCCTGACAAGCAGGCCAAGCCTCTTGCATGACCCTCACCAAGTACAACATATGCACAAGTGAATATTCAATCCACCTCTAGAAGCAACACATACAACTAGAGACGTTTATCCTTACTCATAAGGTGCAACACATGCACAATTGAGAGTAGAAGCTCATACTAGCTCAAAAGAGTGAGATGGAATGCCAAGAGTGTGCTAAATACTAGCGAAAGCCATCCTTATATAGCCCACCTACCAAAACTAGCTATTATTTACTCCAAAGTGCTCACAGAGCACTGTCTAGACATGTCTATGCATGAGCAAGTATTTCGGTTGGACATGTCCATCTCCCTTTCAAACAACTAGTTCATTTAATGCGAGAATATGACTGTTGGGGGCTAGCTTAGGCTCGGCTGGACATGTCCACTGCCTTCTCTATTGGAGAAACCAACTAGCCACTCTACTAGACATCCTCACGAACAAGTCCAGTAACCCTTTGTCCATAGAAGAATTCAACAATGACAGAGAGGATAAGGGCATAACAGGATATGCATGAGACTAAATTAAATAAGGCTCACCACATGTATACTAAGGATCAATGCATGAACTTCAACAATTTGCAAAAAACATTTGCAAACTTTAGCCACATGCTAACAAGAGCAAGCGCATGAGCTTCAACTATTTGCAAAACACATTCGTAAATAATAGCATAATGCAATAGAGAGCTAGAGTAAGTGGGATTGAGGTATCAACATATGATGAGACTCAAACTACTAGACAAGACCCCTCTTAATAGTACGGCAACCTATATTAGTAGTCCGGTGTCGGGACCCGAATATGCAAATCCAGGCCCTCTGTGTATATCGCACTAGTCCAGAATTACACTAGTGCACACAGGCTCAATATAGATGAATATCACAATCATACACGGTGAAAACATACTAAAGGACTTCATATATTAAGGCTGTGTTTGGTACAACTCTAGCTCCAGCTCCACCAGATCCATGAATCTGGTGGAGCTGGTTATTTCTAGCTCCGCCAGATCTGTGGAGCTGGAGCTATGGGTATATTAGGAGTGTTTAAGTGAGTCATCTTGTTTATATTTTAGAGTAAAAATATAAACTTAATTCACTTTATTTTAGCCTACAAGTTTCAGATCTGAGGTGGAGCTAGGATCTGGAGCTCTACCAAACAAGGCCTAAATATAAATCTGTTGACTAATCTTATGGTCGACTTACATGACTTTGCCAAGCACGGCTAAACTATGAATAATAAAATAAACTGTAGCGGAAAGAAAACGTAGATAAACCCATCAGTATACCACAGGCAATTGACAAGGTTCGCACCCTAAACGTTTGTCTCCTCCTGGCACTCCTCCAAAGCTGGCGTAAACTCCTCTTCAACTGATGATTTTGTTAATGCAAGGGTGAGTAATTAAAGCACTGAACACGTTGTGCATATAATGCAATTCTAACATATCTATATGCATGGCTTATTCCAAATGAATGGTTGACATGGTTATTTTGTAGTAAAGCAGCATTACAAATGAATACAATAAATAGATTGAAATGACAGTAAAACAAATAACAGTAATTATAACTTTCAAGTATGTCTCAAGAGTAAACTGGCATCAAGCCCTTAACATCTTCCAAACTTTTCAATGGCATAAAGCATTCCCTTTCCAGGTTTTATTTTATAAAATCTACCCCTTGACTATAATTCTCGAGCATTGTCCATAACCACGGACACCGCTATATGAATAGATTTACACTCTGCAGAGGTTGTGCACTTTACCCAAAAGATACAATCAACTCACCACGTCTGTCGTGACTCGCCATACAAAAATATGCGATTGAGCGATCATAACAAAACCTTTCGGAAAACCTTTATCCCAACACTGACCCTCCCGGTAAGCCCTCACTATCCCTTCCCTCACAAGAGTTGAAATATAAAACCAACATACCGTTGGACTGATGTGAGGCCGTAATGCACCACATCCTTCCCCATAACCACATCCATGTGTGATTATCCACCTAAGGTATCATATGTTAAGACATCGATAATCTTACTTAGTTAGGTCCGTCCCATACCAGACATGTGGTTGCATGTTAGACTTAGTTCAAAGGTTTGTAAGGTTAAGTCCTTAATTGATCGAGGCAAAACTTCCATAACCCAACCGCCATACAAGCCCACCTTGGCACACGGACCCTTGCCACTTACCCCAATCTAAATCATTTACTACCTCAGTTGATTACTATGTGACACATGCCATCAATAACTCAACATCATTACGAGACAATACATGTCACCGCAACTCAACATAATTGTGTAACAACACCTGACACACCTTTCACAAACATGTTCTGTATTCTTGAGAGCATCTAGGCTCCCTATATTTGTCAATTATTCTTATTATGAAGGTTTTGGTGTTGATGATAAAAAAGGATACTAAGAAAGAATCGACAACAATTGTTTTTGAAGATCAAGGCTAAGGTGTTTGCTTTTTTTGTTTTGGCTTGAAATTGTTTCAAGCCATGTAGCTAGATTCACCATACTATTAAGAGGGATTATTCATAAGAAATGATCTTAGTTCACATGCAAAATCACTAAGATTACTTGGAGCATATGATATTTCAATTTTTCCATTCAAAATCCAAGTCTTCTCTGTCTTAGCCGAAAAGAATTCTCTCCCAGACCAAGCATTCTTCTGGCGCTCAACTTTATCAGTTCTTTTTTCAACCGAGCATACACCATGTGCGCCGAACCGATATTTTCAGTCTAGCGCTGAGAATCTTCTTCACCGAGCATATTCCATGTACGCTGGACTAACTTTTTTAGTCCGGTGTCAAGATCTCTTCATTGATCTTTTTTAAACCAAACGTACACTATTTTCGTCGAACCAACTTAAATTCTTTCTTAACAATTTAGTCCAGCATAAGTTATATTTTCTCTTTAATCTCTAGTCTGTGTTAAGAATTACTTTGTTTAAATCTTAAACCAGATATATGAAGTTTGATGCGGACCAGAATTTTATGTGTACACCGGACCAACTTTTTCGGTCTGGCGCAAACATCCTTCACTCTAATAAAACCAGCCATTTTTCAATGTACGCCGGACCAACTTTTTCGGTCCGGCGCAAATAGTATTCACTGGTTCTCAAAGGAAACAAAACCATGTACACACCGGACCAACTTTTTTGGTCTGGCACAAACATTGTCTTGTTGATATCAATATAAATCAAAGTATGTGTACATCAGACCATCTTTTTCAGTTTGGCACAAACTACCTTGACAAGTATACTTACGACGGACCAATATTTTCGGTCCGACGCAAATGGGTCACTATGAGTGTGATAATATTTCTCAAATCCTATGTACCCCGGACCAAAAATTTCAGTCCGGCGTGTGTGTATACTTTGACTTATGACTCGTACACCTCAAAATTCTTATAAAAAAGGTAGTAGTTGACCTACCTCATCTAGCCTACCAACCCTCAACGGGCAAATGGCAGATAGAACAGTTATTTCTGTTCAGGCTCTATATATAGAGTGCCAGGGTTCACAAATTTTACAGAGCTTTTGCACATATACATCCTTGATATCCTGGACACAATTGACATCTTTCAAATCATATACAACTTGTGGAATATAAGAACCAAGGGGTCCTCAGGGCAGGCCCAGGAGGAAGACCCAGAAGATATTTCTTACGTCAAGCTTCATTTACCGTACGGAAAGGGGCGTACCTTAAAAGAAGTTGAACATGTATTTGGATATATTGGAAACAGTTGTAATCCGAGTCGTTATAGGATAGTTAAAGATGTAAACTCTATCTTGTAACCGACTAGAATTTCTTAACCAATTAGGATTCTGTAAGTCGTCCCCTCCCACTATATAAAGGGTAAGGCAGCGATGATAGGGGTCAAGCCATAGGCGTAACACACCACATATTACTCGGAGCACATTACGCTTTGAGCATCCTCGGATCAAGAGATCCATATAATCCCAAAGACACGAGATTAGGGTATTACCTCCACCGCCGAGGCCTAAACCTGTATAAACCCTTGTCTTGTGTGACCTTGAGTTTAAGATCGAGCGCCTACCCCATAAATTCATTGCCGACTACAAAGTCGGCGGTTGGCGCGCGGTAGAAGCTGCGCTTCAACTGCATTCCTCTGCACTCGATGGCATCAGCCGTGATTCATCGCCACCTTTGTCTCTGCCAGGCTTTTCGCTTCGGAAGCCTAGACTTCGTCGCTGACATGCACGGAGAGCTTGTCCGCCTGGATCAAAACCAGATCCAATCTGGTACAACCCAGGACGAACCATCTCAGGTACATTGCTCTGACTTACCCGGAAAACCAGTCGGCGCCATCAGGTATGGCGGCGGTTTTCGCGGCGTCTTTTCGATTGAAGGACAGAAGACTGATCTGCACCAAGAAGACCAAGAGGCCGCGGAAGAAGATCGTAAGCGTAAGGGCAAGGAGGTAAACGCTCGATCTCTTCGATCGCTGGGCCGCAATGTCCGCGAGGAGATCTTGCAGTCTAAGTTGGGAGACCAGACCGTTTTTCGAACATCGATGCAGAACGTCATCGCCTCCAAGACGCTCCTTGACACACTAGACCCGATGATAGCATCGGACAGCCCAGCGACCCCGATCGTGGCCCACATTAAAGCCATGGTGACGGCGGCAGCAATCCAGCAAACCCAGGAAAGACCGCCGACGGACGAAGCACACTCGCGCTCCCACGCAGCCACTAGCGTCGCCCGATGCTTGGCGAACCGATCGGCGCCACGCGCGCCATCGAGACGCCGACAAATCCTCGATCGTGACCTCCGCCAGAACCTCACGGCCAGGCGACGGGAGCGAGACGAGGAGGAAAAGCGCGGTCGCCGTGACAACTATGAGCGTTTTGGCTTGAGTTACGATCGACGAAACGACCGCAACGACCGCAGAACTCATCACCGCCAGGGGATAAGCGACGACGAGGATCAAGTCGTGAACTCACCACGCCGTACCCCACCCCGGCGTGCCGTTAATCATCATCAAGACAGAAGATCGCTGTGATGGAGTCCTCCTCACGGCCACGAAAAATCCATCGGCGGATTCGGCGTTTACTCCTCGATTACACGCCCGAGTGATATGGCCCGAGGGTTTCAACCCAAAGGGCATCATAAAGTTTGTGAGAGCGAGATCCGGAGGCTTAGCTCTGAGTTTAGCCTTAGCGATTAAAGCACTGGGGAAATCGATCGTTATGGCAAACTATTTGCCAGTCAATCTCACCTCCACCACTCAAGCATGGCTCACAGGGCTCCCCGCGAACTCGGTGGACTCCTGGAGCGATCTTTGCGATCAGTTCATTGCCAATTTCCAGGGGACTTACGAACGGCCTGGCACTCCATGGGATCTGTACCAGCTGCACCAGAAGAAGGATGAGACGCTGAGGGATTTCATCCGGCGCTTCATGCAAAAGAAAACACCGTCAGGGACGTGTCCGAGGCAGTAGTGGTAGCGGCCTTCCAAAAAGGGGTAAGTGATCCTGATTTAATAAAAAAGATGTCCAGGAAACCCCCGACTTCTGTGAAGGAAATGTTCGCATTAGCCGACCGCTATGCGACGGCCTCGGATGCCCAAGCCGAGCGTCAGGAAGACCGCCCGCCGCAAAAGAGCAGAGGTGACAAGCCGAAGTCATCAAAACACAAAGACAAAAGCGGAAGGGTGAAGTACTGATAGCAACGACAGAGCATAATCGCCCCCGAGCCGCGACGGAGGAGGCGCCGACTCTGGCGCCGTCATGGAGGTGATTTGCCCTTTCCACCTTAAAGGAAAGCACGCGACCAAGGGCGCTTCACTCAAGCGTTTTGCACGCGAGTCACGCGCAACGGCCCGACCAAGGGCGAAGCCGCTCCTGTGAAAAAGAAGGATCTCCCGGACGAAGAAGACTTCCAGGAACCCGAGCAGGAGCTGAACTACATCTACGGGGGCTCAACAGGATATGAGTCCAGACGAAAGCAAAAACTTACCGCTCGGGAGATCAACGCGGTAGAACCAGCGACTCCTCAATATCTGAAATGGTCGGAGGTCCCGATCACCTTTGATCGAAGGGATCACCCCGGTCGGGTCCCACATCCGGGTAAGTTTCCTCTTGTACTTGACCCGGTCGTGCGCAGCGTGAAGCTCAAGAGGGTCCTGATCGACGGCGGAAGTGGGCTCAACGTCCTATTCGCCTAGACATTCGATGACATGAACATCCTCCGTTCGGAGCTGAAGCCAAGCACTCAGCCCTTCCATGGAGTGATCCCCGGGGCATCCTCATTTCCCCTCGGACGGATTTCTCTTCCCGTTACGTTCGGTACCAAGGATAACTTCCGGACCGAATACATCAATTTCGAGGTAGCTAATTTCGAGACGGCGTATCACGCCATCTTGGGAAGGCCTGGGTTAGCCAGATTCATGGCCATACCTCATTACACCTACTCAGTATTGAAGATGCCAGGACCCAAAGGAGTCATCTCGCTCCGGAGTGACATCAAGCAATCCTCTCAATGCGACCGGGAGAACCATAAGCTTGCCGAACTACAGGAAGCAAATATCCAGGCAAAAAACATCCAGGCCGAGGCTGCCACGCTCCAAGACGAAGGAGAAGTCCCGTCAAAGAAGCAGGCCACCTCAGGAATCAAGCCTGGCGAAGGAACCAAAAGGATCATCCTTGACCCGTCTGACACGTCTAAAACGACCATGATCGGGACAGGGCTCGAGGACAAATAGGAAAGCGCACTCGTCACCTTCCTCCAAGCAAACAAGGACATTTTCGCCTGGAAGCCGTCAGATATGCCAGGCGTACCAAGGGAGGTGATCGAGCACTCTCTCCATGTTGATGAGAAGTCAAAACCCGTCAAACAAAAGCTTCGGCGGTTTGCTCCGGATCGTCGGAACGCCATAAAACAGGAAATCACGAAACTCCTAGCCGCAGGTTTTATCAAAGAAGTGTATCATCTTGATTGGTTAGCGAATCCTGTATTAGTTCAAAAGAAGAATAAAACTTGGTGCATGTGCGTTGATTATACCGATCTCAACAAGGCGTGCCCGAAGGATCCCTTTGGGCTGCCCCGAATCGATCAGGTGGTTGACTCGACCGCAGGTTGCGAAATTTTGAGCTTTCTTGATGCATATTCGGGCTATCATCAGATTCGCCTAAAAGAAGAAGACCACATCAAAACCTCGTTCATCACGCCTTTCGGAGCTTACTGCTACACCACGATGGCGTTCGGGCTAAAGAACGCTGGTGCGACTTATCAGCGCGCGATACAACGGTGTTTTCACGCCCAGCTTGGGCGCAATGTGGAGGCGTATGTGGACGATGTTGTTGTAAAAACTCGGGAAAAGAAAGATCTTATCGTCGACCTAACCAAGACTTTCGAAAGTCTAAGGGCTTTCAGCATGAAGCTGAATCCTGAGAAATGTGTTTTCGGAGTTTCTTCGGGAAAACTGCTCGGATTCATCGTATCACAGCGAGGCATTGAAGCAAACCCGGAGAAGGTCAAGGCCATATCAGATATGGAACCGCCGGCTTGCCAAAGGGATGTTCAGAAGCTTAAAGGGTGCATGGCCGCTCTAAGCAGGTTCATCTCCAGATTGGGTATGCGAGGTATGCCTTTCTTCAAACTGCTCAACAAACAAGAAAAGTTCCGAGTGGATCTTTGGAGCGCAACAAGCATTTGAAGATCGAAGGACTTCTGACGACACCTCCCATACTAGTCTCGCCGATGCGGAAGAACCCTATTACTCTATATCGCGCAGCGACTCATGTAGTCGATTGCTGCGATCATCGTCAGAAAGGAGGAAGCGGCTCATGTGCACAAAATCCAACACCGGTATACTTCATCGGTGAAGTCCTAAGTGAATCCAAGGTACGGTATCCACAAGTACAGAAGCTATTATATGCCGTGCTCCTTACATCTCGCAAGCTTAAACATTACTTCCAAGAACATGCCATTTCGGTGGTCACCTCCTTCCCGATCGGAGATATACTTCACAACCAGGAGGCCACTGGGAGAATTGCCAAATGGGCAGTTGAACTCGGGGCTTTTGACATTCAATTCAAACCTCGCACGGCTATCAAATCCCAAGCACTCGCTGACTTTACGGCCGAGTGGACGGAATTGCAGCACCCGGCGATTACTGAAGATCTCGAGTATTGGACGATGTACTTTGACGGATCCCTCATGCTCAGCGGCGCGGGGGCTGGTATAGTGCTCATATCACCAAGCGGGGAAAGATTGAGGTATGTCCTCCAAATATTTTTTCCCGCATCCAACAACGCCGCCTTCACGGACTCCGTATAGCCATATCTCTCGGCATTTGACGACTGGCGGTTCACGGAGATTCAATGCTCGTGGTCAATCAAGTGCAGAAGGAATGGTCTTGTATCGAGGACAACATGGCAGCATATTGCCAAGAAGTGCGCAAGCTAGAAGGCAACTTCGATGGACTCGAGCTCATTCATGTGCTTCGACGGGACAATGAAGCAGCCGACGAATTAGCGAAGATGGGATCCTGCCGGTCCAAAGTACCCGCAGGAATATTCGTAGAAGAAATTCATAAACCCACGATTAGCACTCGGCCAAAGTCAAACAGTCCGATAGAAAAAGAAGAAGAGGTAGAAGTCTTGGTGATCACCCCAGATTGGACAGCTCCGTACCTGGACTACCTGACGGAAGACAAGCCACCCGAGAATCGTGTCCAAGCCGAGCGGATCATGCGACGAAGCAAGAGTTATGTAGTCGTAAGAAAGGAACTCTACCGAAAAAGCTCTTCAGGCATCTTTGCGACGATGCATATCGAACAAGAAGGAGAGATTTGCTCAAAGAAATTCACTCGAATTTGCGGGAACCATCTTGGCGTCGTCGACCACAGTCGGAAAAGCCTATCGCCAAGGGTTCTTTTGGCCGATTGCACATCACGGATCACGGAGGACATCGTCGGACATGCGAAGGATGTCGATTTTCGCACGTCGGATGAACAAGCGTAGCGAGAATTACAGAGCTATCCGATTACATGGCCATTTGCGGTCTGGGGCTCGACATGGTGGGACCTCTAAAGAAGGCTCAAGGAGGCTATACTCATCTTTCGTTGCTATTGATAAATTCACCAAATGGATTGAGGCTAAACGATCGCCACCATCACGGCAAAGGCGGAAGAATTCTTTCACGAAATCGTGGTTAGATTTGGCGTACCCAACCGAATCATCACGGATAACGACACTCGATTCGAGGCGAAGTATTTCAAGATTGGTGTGAGGCTGGGCATAAGAATTTGCTTAGCGTCGATCGCGCACCCGAAGTAACGGACAAGTAGAAGCGAGCCAATGGCATGGTGCTCCAAGGCATAAGCGAGGATTTTCGATCAACTCCAACCATATGCCACTCGGTGGGTCAAGAAGCGCCTTGAACTTTGGGGACTACGAACCACCCCAGTGAGCAAGCTGGGTAGTCACCTTTCTTTACGGTATATGATGCGAAGCGGTCTTACCAACCGAGTTAGAATTCGGATCCCCACGGGTTCGGAGTTATGAAGAAGTTGCGTCAGAAGACAGCCGGCTAGAAGATCTCGACAGATTGGAAGAAGCAAGGGACATCGCAACAATCCGATCGGCGAAATACCTCCAAGGATTACGACGTTATCATGAGCGCAACGTAAAAAGCCGCGCTTTCTCCAAAGGAGATCTAGTCCTAAGGAGGAATCAAAGATGCGAGCACAAACTCTCCCTGAGTTGGGAGGGCCCTTATATCATCGATGAAAATAGTTCATCCCGGAGCCTATAAACTTAAGCGAGAAGATGGGTCAGCAATCAGCAATACTTGGAATATAGAACAGCTACGTCGCTTTTTTGCTTAAGTTTTGTACTTCATTTAATCCTTTACGAATAAAAGTTCGAGTGAAAAAGTCGTTTTCATATAATTCCCTTTATAATCGTGAATTCGAGTGCTTCGCTCTTATGTTAAGGCTCAGGGACAAGATTCTTGAACCATATCCCGAGCACAGGGCTGGAATCGAGATGAACAAAGATCACCAGTCAAACCACTCAAGGCGTGCACATCCACTCTCAATTCTTAATGGACATGAAGGATAAGCAGGAACAACTTTACACCTTTAAAGGTCAAGAGTCTCTACAATTGACAAAGAAGTGTCCTGACTTCCTCCCAGAGCTCGGCAGCCGGTCTTCCTCAACATTGCGGCGTAGCCTTCCTAAGGGCCTCCGGATCCACTCGGGGATAGAGGACTTGGTGATCGCCAGTGGTTTGGCACCGTCGGCATTGTCTCCTTGATGGGTTCTTGGCGCCCGGGGCTTCCTTCACCGGACGGCGACCGCGCCTGTGAGTGGCCTCGCCACTGGATGAAGCGAACTCGGTGGGGGCTAGAAGCTTCTGGGCTCGCGCGAGAAGCTTCGAGAGCTTTAACCCTCTCGCCAAAGGCGAATCTGCGCTGAGTTTTGACCTTATAATCTGCAAGACAAAGCGTTAGAAAGGATAACAAAGGATCAAGCAAGACTAGCAGCTACACCTTCAAACTCCTTCTCGGCTTAGCTCGGGAATTTTCCAGCGGTTTCAAGTTTTCCTTGAGCTCATGGCCGAGTCGGTGGCACAAAGCGCAGAAATCGGCAAGACGATCGACTAAGCGAAAAGAAACATGAAACAACCCAAGAGATAGCTACCTCGGAGGTGCGGTGATATCGGCCTTTCTGTCGCGAGCGCTCTGTTCCATCCATAGCGCTGAAGCTCGGACGAAGTGATCGCAGCTCACCGCATGATCGGCTTTGACGCTTCTAAGTCACCGGATATTCTTGCGCGTCCGGATCTCGTGGAGCATCCTTTGAAAGTATTCGGATTTCCGCTCGGCGATCCCTATTTTCTACAATCATCATGGCGAAGATAAACACATGGTAAAAAGCGAGCAAGGACGCAGCGGTCTTGGAAGAATGCTCACCTTGGCGCATGCGCGCAAGCCACAGCATGGATGTAAAAGTCGTTTCTTTCCTTTTGCTCCTCTTAAGGTCATCCAAGAGCTTCAAACCTCGTCATCGGTAAAGCGATTGTGCATTATCGGTAGAGGCGGCAGGACAGCGGGACTGGTGAATCTCTTCAACCTCGGGGCGAGTAGGAGGCGGCCTGGAGCAACAGGACTGGTGAGGCGAGAGGAGTAGGAAATGGCGGGAGGATCGAGAGGGCCGGGACCCCAGAGTGGTTTCCCGTGCAGGCGCGAGCTTCACAGGCTTTGACCTCAGCGAGGCCATCGTGAGGAGCCCGGCAAGTACATCAAGCAAAGGGTCCTGTGAAGAGAATCGTCAACAAATCTGCGAGAATATATAGGAGTCGTGAGTAGCATACCGTTGGACTTCCTCATTTTATCGGGGCTTTCTCGAATAGTCGGACCATCCCGGAAGAACCACTCGGCCCATCGCGATCGGCGCCCGATCTTATCTTAACAAACCGAGGTCTTGGCCCGGGGTGCACGGGGCCACGGGCTCATCGGCGATAGGGGCGAAGCGCGGAGCTTGAGAGGCGGATCTCGAATTTTAGGGCGGCGGTCGGGCGTCGGGGGCCACGGGTCATCGGATAGTGCCTTTTTCCCTTCTTCGTAGCGGGGCTCCTGCTGTGGGCCGTGCCGGTGCCGGAGAACGGCACAGGCGGGAGGCATCTCGAAGGGAGGAACATCGAAGAACGCAATGCGATCCCTGGAAGTGAAGACCGAGAATCGAAAAACCTCGAGTGCGAAGGGCGTAAAAACTCACAAGTAGAACTCGCCTACCTCGGGAGGAGGGTGTGAGATGGTGAAGGACCTTGGGCACTTGACAGATTACGCGTCGGCGCTAGAGATGAAGAATTCTTGACCGAGAGCATACTTCCTCTTTCGGCCAGTCGTCGGGCCGCTCCCGGTCGGGTCATCTCTTCCTCAGTAGCCAAATCCAGTGGACTCGCTCCTTGTGGGTGAACTTCGGCGGTAGATGAAATGAAGAGCCAAACCCACTCCGGTGAGCCGCTCTCTTTGACTTTTCGATCAATGCGGAGCTCGGACACTTGATCCATGTCAGCAGTATAGCCAATAGATCCCGGGAATTAGAAATGCGGGGCGGCGCCCGTGAAGGAGGCGAGAGATGACTCGAGGTTGGCACAATAGAACCATTCGATGCCACCCTTGTTGGAGGTCTTGGCCGGAATGGCGAAGTAATCCTTTTGACCCTTCCATGGTGGAATCAGCGCCCCGATAACCAGAATTCGTTTTTGGAGGATAGGGTTTTAGGAGGTAAAGGTGACGAAAGAGGTCGAAATGGGGGCTAATACCCAGAAAAGCTTCACAAAGGTGGACAAAGAGAGAAATTTGAAGGATATAATTGGGGTTTAGATTCACCAATTCGATCTCATAGAAGAAAAGAAGGCCACGAAGGAAAGAACTGATTGGAAGACCAAGACCGCGATGGAAAAAGGATTCGAAAACCACCGCCTCTTCGGAGCGAGGGGTCGGGACGGATTCGCCGACGGCCGGACGAGCTGAGATTAGGGCTATATCTGGCAGGACCCCGTCGTCGACCATTGATTTCAGCCTCTCTTCAGTTGTTATCGAGGTCGTCCAATCCTGTGGTGAGGGTGGAGAAGTAGAGGATGACATTCTCGCTGAAAAATTAAACGGCGACGTGAGAAGGCAAGAACAGCGAAGGCTAACCTTGGTGGCGGAGAGTTCAGGGAGACGAGAAGGTGAAAGAAGAGAGAGCGCAGCGGAAAGATGAAGCTTCGGGTGTTTTACGACCAGGTTT
Source organism: Otatea glauca (assembly GCA_036346275.1). Lineage (NCBI taxonomy): Eukaryota > Viridiplantae > Streptophyta > Magnoliopsida > Poales > Poaceae > Otatea > Otatea glauca. The sequence goes on from CM070728.1 coordinate 55,628,429, forward strand.
TTAAAAGAAAGGACAATAGGGTCTATGTGGAATCAGTGGGAAAAGGCAGCGAAACATCTCGCCCTTTCGGACTCTTCACAAATGATTTGCAGGCATGTCGCCTCGACTTACGGAATTTGACAGGGTTTGACCAGATCGTGTAGAAGCCACGTCGTCCCCCACGATGGGGCTTATTTCCCACTTACCGTATTAAATGGGGTGTGGATGGTTTTCAATTTAGATGAGGATGTATCTTCTTACGGTGTGCCTCACGTTGGGCTTTTTGGTGGTTACCGCATGACGGAATCATGTACCGTGAGATTGAGCCCGAACGGGCGCAGATTCAAGGGCGTGCCCCACGAGGGCCGAGGACGCTGTGCAATGATTTTAAACGGGTACAGGCACCCTTAGGATCTAAAAGTGATACGCTCCAAGAGAGCCTAAGCCATATCCGGCATCAGTCGGGAAAGGGTATCACTCGGCCAAGAGCAACATAAGTGATACGCTCCAAGAGAGCCTAAGCCGTATCCGACATCAGTCGGGAAAGGGTATCACTCGGCCAAGAGCCACATAAGTGATACGCTCCAAGAGAGCCTAAGCCGTATCCGACATCAGTCGGGAAAGGGTATCACTCGGCCAAGAGCCACATAAGTGATACGCTCCATGAGAGCCTAAGCCGTATTCGGCATCAGTCGGGAAAGGGTATCACTCGGCCAAGAGCCACATAAGTGATACGCTCCATGGGAGCCTAAGCCGTATCCAACGTCAGTCGGGAAAGGGTATCACTCGGCCAAGAGCCATGTAAGTAATACGCTCCACGAGAGCCTAAGCCGCGTCCTAAGGGCGTAGGTATCGATCGGCTACGAATCAGAGAGGCCTTGTTACGTTCCAAGATTGGAAGCTTTAAATTGTGACACTCAGATATTGAATCGGCTGGCCAAGGGCCACGAAGTGCTCCAAGTAGAGCCTAAGCTATGTCTGCGGCAGATAGACACCTACTTTCGGGATAAAGTAACGCACGAGGTCTAAAACGCCCAAGAACGGGACTAATACATGATCAAAAGATAGACGAGAGACTTTCCTACAAAAGGTATTTCTTTATTATGTACAATAATTTTCGGGCATTAAGCACGAAAATCAGATATCTGAAGAGAAACTACACCTCCCGCGGCGCTCTAATGGCGCTTCAACGAGAGGAATCCTAGCCTCGCTAAGGCAGGGGCGACACGATGAGTGCATTGACGGCCTCGCGATCGCGCCTCTTCACGATTCCTCCAATTTGTTCATCAAAGGCTCGGTCAATTCCTCCCAAAGACTGACCGACCTAGGATCCACCTCGTGTGATGGTACCACTGAGGCATGATGGAGGAAGAAGCTAGAAGTAAAAAAAAATGGAGAGTAAAAGGCGATGAAATACGTTTTGAAGCGTTGGTGCGCCTTGTATAGGCGATTTTGATGAAATTGGAATGAGTGCCAAGATATTAAGCGTCGGGAGCTGAAGGGATTTAAAGATTAATGTGATTTCAGAAGATGAAGGGTTTCTTTCAGCAAATCGAGTTGGCGCAGGAAAACAAGACGACCTCGAAGACCGCCCCGATGATTGTCATGATGATCATTAAAAGCTTGAGCGGAAAAATATCAAAAGAAGTTTATGGTTGTTTGCGAAAAGGCGCCGATAAAGGTTGTACTTAAGAAAAGTGAAGGTCGGGATCTATAATCGAGTTCTTCATAATTACTTTGAGGTAAAAAAAGGGATTTTATTTGGATAAGAAAACCGGTTGGGATTTGAGCGAGAGAGTTCGAGGCAAGCGATCGGATCATGAAGCACTCGGGGCTGCTGTGGAATATAAGAACCAAGGGGTCCTCAGGGCAGGCCCAGGAGGAAGACCCAGAAGATATTTCTTGCGTCAAGCTTCATTTACCGTACGGAAAGGGGCGTACCTTAAAAGAAGTTGAACATGTATTTGGATATATTGGAAGCAGATTGTAATCCGAGTCGTTCTGGGATAGTTAAAGATGTAAACTCTATCTTGTAACCGACTAGAATTTCTTAACCAATTAGGATTCTGTAAGTCATCCCCCCTCCCACTATATAAGGGGTAAGACGGGCGATGATAGGGGATCAAGCCATAGAGCGTAACACACCACATATTACTCGGAGCACATTACGCTTTGAGCATCCTCAGATCCAAGAGATCCATATAATCCCAGCACACAGAATTAGGGTATTACCTCCACCGCTGAGGGCCTGAACCTGTATAAACCCTTGTCTTGTGTGACCTTCGAGTTTGAGATCGAGCGCCTACCCCATAAATTCATTGCCGACTACAAAAGTCGACACAACTCTTGATCTTTAGAATTCCAGAGCTTCATTTCATCAAAGAGTTTGAACTTCAACTCAAAAACTACAGACATTCACTATGAATAGTTAGAAGTTCTTGCTCCAAGCTAAGTCTAGTTTGCATCTAGCTACTGAACCAAGAGATAGGGCTTGTGGATAGTCTATTACTCTTGGAACTGGCTGTTCCTAGACGGTTGGAGAAGTTGTTGGTATGACCTATCCAACAGAGACTGTGGAAGGCCACCATTGCTGTAAAAGGTTGAGACTCACCTCACTGGAGTGGTGAAAGAGTCAAGATAGTGAAAAACCAAAAGCCATTGTGATTGGCCATTTGGTGGAGCAATACATCTGAAGAAGTGCTTTTGGTTAAGCTATACTTCTGAAGAAGTGCTCTAACGGGGACGTAGGAGATTGAGCTCTGAACCTCAGTGAAAAATCTTTGAGTCACCCTGTTATTGATCTATCTTTGTTTTGCTATTGTTATTGTCGAATCTATTTCAAATTCTTCTCTGTACAAGTCTTACTGAAACAGAGTTGTGATAAATCTTTACAATAATTTTTGTTGTTGCTGTTTTATTGAGAAAAGTTTTTCCACAAGTCTTAAAAGTTTTAAAGTTGCCTATTCACCACCCCTAGGCCATCTTGATCCTTTCAAGTGGTATCAGAGCGAGGTTACCCCTTTAAAGCTTAAACAGCTTGGGTAAAATGGCCGAGGGAATAGGGTCAGCTACAGTAAGTGTAGGAAGGGTTCCCGTTTTTGATGGCACAAATTATGTTTATTGAAAAATTAGAATGAGGTGTTATCTGGAGGCCATAAGTTATGATGTGTGGAGGGTTACAGAAAGACCTTTGCCTCCACGGGTCATACCTGAAGGGCAATCCTCATCCTCAGAACCTACACCTAGAGAAACAAGAAATTTGCAATATGATGCTCAGGCTAGAAATGTTATCTTCTCTTGCCTTAGTGTTAAAGTTTTTGATAGAGTGAGTAATTTGTCAACTGCCTATGACATATGGACTACTCTTCAAGAAATTCATGAGGGTACCTCTGATGTAAAAGAGGAAAGATATTTTATTGTCAGAGAAAGATTCGATCAGTTCAAAATGCTTCCTCATGAAAATGCTAATGATATGTTCTCTAGATTAAACCCTACTATAAATGAGCTTAATGGTCTAGGAACTAAAATTGATGATGTTGAAGTATGCAGGAAAATGATCAGGGTTCTACCTCGAGCCTATCACAGCCTAATCACTTATCTATCCAATAGTGGTGATCTGAAGAAGCTCACACCCACTGAACTATTAGGCAAGATATCAGCTCATGAGCTTACCTTGGGTGATGAAGTTGAGATCAAGAAAAAATCTATTGCAGTCAAAGCTAAGGAGAAAGTTCAAGATACCTCTGATGAAGAAGAAGAAGAAGATACAAGTTATGAAGAGGATGAAGATGTAAGAAAATTGGCATTACTCATGAGATCAGCAAACAAAATCATGAGAAGGGTAAATGCCAAAGGTAAGTCCTCTAACCACTTCTGAAAAAGAAACCCTTTCTCTAACATTGTATGTTTTGAGTGCAATGAGAAAGGACACATAGCTGCTCGTAACCCAAATAAAAGTAACAAAAAGGGCAAGAGCAAGAACAAAGATGACAATGATGAAGAAAAAGCTCAAGGAAGTTACAAGAGAAGTCATCGTAAGAAGAACTACTCCAAGAGACATTGGAGGAAAGGAAAGAAGGAGGCACACATTTGTGAATGGATCACTCATGAAGAAACTTCACGTGAAGAATCCTCCTCCTCCTCAGATGAAGAAGAGCCAAGGTCCAAGGGACTTGCAGGGCTTGCTCTGGATGAATCTACCCCTCCTTCACCTTCAGTTTCTCTTCCATTGTGCCTAATGGCCAAAAATGATGAAGATAAGGTAAACGATTCTCCTTCGTATGAAGAGCTTGTAGAAATTATTAAAGAGCTTAATGATGCTTTATATGTTAAAACTGCTAAAGACAAAGCTCTAAAGAAAAATGCTACAAGTCTGATGAATAAAGTTGAAACTCTTGAATCTGAGATCAAGACCATGCATGAAAAACATGATGCGCTAGAAATTAGTCAAAATGAGCTTATAAATAAATATGAAAAACTTTCACATGCTTATTCTGTACTAAATTCCGATCATACTCTTCTTACTGATTCTCATGATTCTTTGAAAGCCACACATATACAACTTGTTAAAGATCATGATGAATTACTTGATAAATACTATGAGCTGGAAATTGATAATGAAATGTTGAATAGCAAATCTAAAAACAGTTCATCTTGCAATATTTCAATCAACTGTGATTTGCTATCTGATGAAATAATTACTCCTAGCTCATCTAGCATGTGTAGCAAAAATTGCAAAAATGCTTTATATGCTAAAGAGCTTATGACAGAAAACAATGAACTGAAATCCAAGGCAGCAAAATTTGACAAAGGATTAAAAAAATGCTTCCTTGGTAGTGCTACTCTTGATAAATTTCTTGGGGAACAAAAGATCGTTCTGGGTAAAAAGGGATTAGGTTATAAAGCCATATCTATGCCCAGAAAGAATGAACAGACGAAACCCAAGATAAAATTTATCAAAAGTAGGACTCAATACTGTTATTGTCATAACTACAATCATGCTTCTAAAAATTGCGATTTTGCTTGTGCTTCATATGCTAAGGTTAACAGAAGATGCATTGTTGATGCACACTACATGCTATTTAAGGATTTTAGAGGGAAAATGAATGTCAAACATGTTGGCTACTCTAATTTGGACAAAAATCTTAAAGCTATTTGGGTGCCTAAGTCCTTACTTACCAATCCTTTTGGCCCCAAAGTTGTTCGGACTAACACTAATGGACCCAAAAGTATTTGGGTACCTAAAATCAAGAAATAAACATTGTTTTTAGGTAAATTACAAAAGTGGCGGCCGGCACTGGGTGATTGACAGTGGTTGCACACAACACATGACCGGCACCTCAAGGATGTTCATCTCAGTTGAAAAAGAAAATGATCCAAGTCACAAAATCACTTTTGGAGATAACAGTAAAAGAAAGGTAAAGGGAAATGGTAAAATAACTATCTCAAATGAGCACTCTATTGAAAATGTATTACTTGTTGAGTCTTTAGATTTCAATCTTTTGTCTGTTGCTCAACTTTGTGATTTAGGATTTCATTGTATCTTCTCCAGTAATGGAGTAACAGTTCATGATCAAAATGAGAAGCTTATTTTTAAAGGTTTCAGATTTCAAAATCTCTACCTTGTTGACTTCAATTCTAACTCCTCATGTATTTCAACCTGTTTGCTCGCTAAAGTTTCACATGGTTGGCTTTGGCACAGACGACTTGGGCATGTAGGTATGTCTAATCTCAAAAAGCTTTTCAAAAATGAGTTAGTAATAGGCCTGAAGGATGTTAAGTTTGAAAAGGTAAACTTTGCAGTGCTTGTCAAGCTAGCAAACAAGTGGCAAACTCTCATCCTGTCAAAACCGTCATGTCCACTACTAGTCCCTTAGAACTTCTGCACATGGATGTTTTTGTTCCTACTTCATATGCAAGTATAGGTGGCAACTCATATTGCCTTGTAATTGTGGATGATTTCTCTATATTTACATGGGTATTCTTTTAGCCAAATAAAGTTGAAGTTGGAAAAATATTTAAAAAAATTTCAAATAGGGCTCAAAATGAATTTGATTGTCCCATTAAGAAAATTAGGAGTGATAATGGATCTGAATTTGTTGACACTAACATTGTTGAATACTGTGATGAGTTAGGTATAAAGCATGAACTTTCAGCCACATACACTCCTCAACAGAATGGTGTGGTTGAAAGGAAAAATAGAACTCTTATAGAAATGGCAAGGACAATGTTGGATGAATATAACACTTCTGATGCTTTCTGGGCTGAAGCCATCAACACTGCATGTCATGCAATCAACAGGCTTTATCTTCACTGGCTTCTCAAAAAGACCTCATATGAGCTTCTGGTAGGAAGAAAACCTAATATCTCATATTTTCATGTGTTTGGATGCAAGGTATATATCTATAAGAAGAGAACACACTTAGGTAAATTTCAAAAGAGGTGTGACACAGGTATCATGTTAGGTTACTCTTCTAAATCTAAAGCTTATAGAGTTTTCAGTAATGCAACTGGGTTAGTAGAAGAAACCTATGATGTTAAATTTGATGAATCTAATAGCTCTCAAGGTGAGCATGAAAATCTAGCTGATGTAGGTGAAGAAACTTTAAAAGAATCCATGAAGAAAATGGAAATTGGTGAGATTAAGCCCAAAGAAGACAAAGATGATCTACCACCAATCTCCACAATACCTCAAGATGGATCACATCTCGAAGATGATGAAAAGAAGGATGAAGGACCAAGTTTCACAAAAAGCCATCACACCATCTCAAAGGATCACCCTGTAGATCAAATCATTGGTGAATTTAGTAAGGGTGTTCAAACTCATTCTAGACAAGCTTCCTTTTGTGAACATTACTCGTTTGTTTCATGTGTTGAGCCCATATCAGTAGATGAAGCTTTGACGGACGCTGACTGGATTGTGGTAATGGAAGAAGAGCTCAACAACTTTGAAAGAAACAAAGTCTGGAGCTTAGTAGAAAGACCCTCAAACCATAATGTCATTGGAACAAAGTGGGTCTTCAGAAATAAACAAGATGAAAATGGTGTGATCACACGAAATAAAGTAAGGCTAGTGGCTCAAGGATACTCTCAAGTTGAAGGTTTGGATTATGGAGAAACCTATGCACCTGTAGCTCGACTTGAAGCCATACGGTTCCTTCTAGCCTTTGCTTGTCATTTTAATATTACTCTCTTTCAAATGGATATTAAAAGTGCTTTTCTTAATGGTATCATTGAAGAAACTGTCTATGTTGAACAACCTCCTGGTTTTAAGGATATAAAATTTCTCAATCATGTATATAAGTTATCTAAGGCTCTATATGGTTTGAAACAAGCCCCTAGGGCATGGTATGAGCGGCTTAGAGACTTTCTATTGGAAAAGAATTTCAAAATAGGAAAAGTTGATCCAACATTATTTCTAAAAGATTTCATTGGTACATTAATGATTTGCCAAATTTATGTTGATGATATTATCTTTGGAAGTACTAATCTATCTCAATGCAAGGAATTCAGTAATCAAATGGCTAGAGAATTTGAGATGTCTATGATGGGAGAGCTTACATTCTTCCTGGGATTCCAAGTCAAGCAATTGAAGGAAGGAACTTCCATCTCACAAGAAAAGTATATTAAAGACCTTCTCAAGCACTTTAATCTGGAAGAGCGCAAGCCTCTTAAAACTCCTATGGCAACCAATACACATCTTGATCAAGATGTGGGAGGTAAGTCTATTGATCAAAAGTTATATAGATCCATGATAGGTTCATTACTTTATTTGACAACATCTAGGCCAGATATCATGTTTAGTGTATGCATGTGTGCTAGATTTCAAGCTGAACCTAAAGAAGTACATCTTAGTGCAGTAAAAAGAATTTTCAAATACTTAAAGCAAACTCCTTGTTTTGGCTTATGGTACCCAAAAGGTGCTTCTTTTGAACTTCTTAGCTACTCAGATTCTGATTATGCCAGTTGCAAAGTTGATCGAAAAAGCACTTCTGGGGGTTGTCACTTACTTGGAAGATCTTTAGTGTCTTAGTGTTCAAAGAAACAATATTCAGTAGCACTTTCAACTGCTGAAGCTGAATATGTTGCTGTAGGCAGTTGTTGTGCTCAAATTCTTTTTATTAAACAAACCTTTTTGGGCTATGGTATTAAGTTTGAAAATGTGCCTTTGTTATGAGATAATAAAAGTGCAGTGAAAATAGCCAACATTCCAGAACTAAGCATATTGAAATCAGACATCACTTCATACGTGATCATGTTGCTAAAGGTGACATTATGCTTAGTCATGTAAGGACTGAGGATCAATTGGCTGATATTTTCACTAAACCACTTGATGAGACCAGATTTTCAAAATTAAGAAATGAACTGAATATTCTTGCTTCCTCAAATATTTTTTGATTCTTTGAAAAATCGCACTAAGGGGGAGTCAAGCTTGCCTGGCATGCATGTCTTGCTACCTTTATGTGAACAAAATAATTATCAGTGCTGAAGCAGAAATAATAAGATTACACTAAAAAATTTATATATGATTCTATTATATAATCTTCTTGAAAAATAAAGTCACAAAAAAATGCTGCTGAAAGTCTTTTCTTTCCTTATTTCTATGTTATACTTTCCTAAACACACAGAAATTAGGTAAAGTGAATTTCAAAATAAAAAAATATAACAATGTATAATATATATAAATATACACTTTAATGAAATATTGAGAATCTAAACCATTCAGCACATGAGTCCTTTTCTTTGAGCTTGAATTAATCATATTCATGCTCTTAGAAACAAAAAGGGGGGACTCATACATTCCCATTTGAAATCCAACATCTCCTGAATTTATTGGTTGATTGATTTATATATTAAGATTATTCTAAGATCCCTCTAAAGTTTGTGTGTTATTCTTAAAAGAGAGATCTCGAAAAATCTTTTAAAAAAAATTAATTACATCTGTATTTTTAATTTCAAAAATATGTACCTCGGACTGCTGGTCAAATCAAACCGAGAGCTTTCAAACTATAGCGGACCAAGTATGTCGTATACAGACACGGTCCGGCGCAGATGGAAAACTATCAGAACTCGGTCCGGCGCAGACAAAGGGTTTCCTGAAAAGTACTTATCTTTTTCAAACCGTGTTCATTTCAAATTCTAAAAGATCTTATCCTTGCTATTTTCGTCAAAATCTTTCCTATTTCTAAGGACTTATCTTTGCTAAACCTATCCGAATTTGGTAACTATGTTTCTTGGATTCTCTGTATTCCGATCCCACCTCATAAAGAAACTTCCTTCAAAACCAGGCAGTTGCAGTCATTACTTCCCCATATGTTGTCCGTATTCAAAACGAATGCAGTAACTTCCGTATTTTATTCCTCGCATCGTGCGCTACTTATAGCCTCATCTTCTTCAGAAGTCTCTCAAGTTTTTTGATCCTTCAATCCTCTCGCACCCTGTCCTTGAGCGCAAGACCTTCTATTCACCGAAGCTTATCCTGACCGGGTGATTGACAACGATGTCCTTGTGTGCTCTCGGCAAGGCATTGTGTCTAGGGTTCTGTAAGTTCTTCAATCTTTTTATATGATCTTTGCTTAGATTGAAACCTTAAGTTAGAAATCTTTTCTTAAGGTCCTCTTTCTGTTCTTTAGGCTGTTCTTCAGTTCTTGCGTTTTGCATTGTCAATAAACAGCCTGGTTGTCTATCATCCAAGTCTGCTCAATTTTTCTGCTTGAAAAAGAAGTCAAAGTCAAAATGAGTTCTGAGAATCCAGACAAAAGAGGTCTTTTTGGAAAAATTGCTGATAGGTCAAAGGGAAGAAGAAAGTCAAAACAAACAAATCCAGTCAAACCTAGAAATCTGGTGGAGTGGTAAAGAAAGTAACTTCTAAACCATCAAAAAGGGGAAAACAACCAGTGCAACATGATTCATCTTCTTCTTCAGATGACAGTGATTATCAGCCTAGTGCAAACATATCTTCTGATGAAGAAATAAAGCTTAATGGTGAAATTGACATGATTTGTGGTTATGAGCTAGCTGCTTTAGGTGAAAAGAAACTAAGAGCTGCTAGATTGGTGCCAGAAAGGGTTTGGTTTCCTTTTGATAGACCTCCCTTTAATGAGCAATTCATCACCACATTCTAGAAAAACATATATATGGGCTACAAAAACAGGAAGAATAAGAATGGTAAACCCCTGTCAGCCCTATGCAAGCATCAATATGTGGACTAGAACCAGATTAGCTCAGTTCTAGTATCAAATAGAATTCTAGACTGTGTAAGGTCAACTCCTGGCCTTGCTGCACTTATATCTTCTGCTGGGCCAGCTTGGAATGAAAGCAGAATATTGGAATTCTATGCATCTTTGTTAATGAACAAGAATAGGCATTATATTCTGTTTACTATTGATGGAAACAAGAGAAAAGTGAGATCACCTCAGTTTGAAGCTGCTATTGGAGCCTCAAGTTCTTCGCTAAACAGAACTAGGATTCATGATAGGATGTTTCTTGGAAATAGATGGAGGCAAATTGGTGACATGCCTGACTTGCAAGTATCTACTCACATCTACAGAAATATCCATGAGGCAGGCTTTAATGCTAATAGGGTTCATTGTCTGACTGCCGAAGCCAAAGCCCTGCTCCTGATTCTTAGACACACAATTTACCCTAAGACTAGATACAAATAGGGAGTAACTCCATGTCTTGCTTGGTTGCTGCATCTAATTTTGTCAAGACAACCCATTGATCTGACAGACTACATTTTTGGAGATATGGAAGAGGCTATATGCAGAAAAATGGGCAGTCCTCTTCCTTTTGCCATGCAAATCACTCAAATGTTATTGGCTCAAGGGATCATCTCTCAGCGTGAGATGGACAGGGACTTCAATTCCAGACCAAAGCAATACAAAATGCCCAAGCCAGTTGCTCAAGATGAAAGGCAAGCTAGACTTTCTACTCCCCTACCAGTAATTCATGAGCCAAGTGCTCAAGAAGACACTGAGATACATGCAGTTTCACATGATGATGGTGGAGTTCCAAGTCATAGCCATCATACTCAGGAACACCCTTTTCCAGCTCCTGACTTTCCACATACTCCTACAGAAATTGTGGACTACAGTCTGAATATCATGGTCAGCAACGGTTTGTGCAATCTGAACATACTGAAGTCTATGTCAGCTCAGAGTCTCATCATGAAGATGAGGAAGTGCATAAATTACAAGAACTAGCAGTAGCAGCTAGGTTCATGGAGTCAGAGATTTCCATCAGCAGCCCATGAGCATGAAGCAGGTGGTTCTAGGCCACCTCAGGGATATATGCCAACCCTTACTCAGCAATCTTCTGAGGACTCTCACCATTCACATCACTCTGGATTTGTTGAGCCTGAATTTTCACAAGATTATGGTCAGCAACCATCTTGGTGGGACACACAACTAGGTTGGTTCACATCTTTTGAGCAACAATACAATTCTGATCTCAGACATGCTCAAGAGAGTTTTGAAGAAGAAAGAAGGTTGGCAGCCCAGAGACATAATGAGCAGATGACAGCTATTCAACAACAGCAAGAATTGTTGCAAAAGATCTATCAAGACCAAGCAAATCTTAGAGATGAAACTTATAAAAGGTTTGACATGATCAGAGGAAATCAATGGGATATGAGGAAGTGGTTAGGTGAAATCAAGACTAAGCAAATGGTGATCAAGGATAGAATGTATGATCTCAACAAAAAGCAAAATGCTCAAGATGCAAAGATTGAAAAGTTTGCTCAGACTGTGTACAAGAACTTTGACAAGACCGGTGACTGTTTGGATTGGCAAGGAGATCAATTTGGTTATATCTTAGGGACTTTACTGAAGATACTAGAGATAACTTGGTGTCCAATCAGGAATGAATTGAACCGCTCTTGTTAGATAAGACTGATGAGACTCTGTAAGGACCAAGTTGGCCTAGAGGGGGGTGAATAGGCAACTTTAAAACTTTTTAATTATTACGAAAAACTTTTCTCAATAAAAAGCAGAAATGGAAGCAATTAGTATAAAAGTTCAGAACAACACTTGTTCAAGAAAACTTTGTAAGAAAGGTAATTTCGAACGAAAAACTATAAGAGAATAATGAGCAATAAAAACAAACATAGGAGAACACAAAGATTTTCCACCGAGGTTCAGAGATCACTCCTACGTCCCCGTTAGAGCACTTCCTCAGAAGTATTGCTCCACCGAACAGCCAATCTAAATAGCTTTTGGTTTTCCACTATCTTGACTCTTTCACTACTCCAGTGAGGTGAGTCTCAACCTTTCACAGCAATGGTGGCCTTCCACAATCACTGTTGGATAGGTCGCACCAACACCTTCTCCAACCGTCTAGGAACAGCTAGTTCCAAGAGTAATAGACTATCCACAAGCCCTGTCTCTTGGTTCAGTAGCTAGATGCAAACTAGACTTAGCTTGGAGCAAGCACTCTAAATGTTTAGAATGAGTATTTGTGATTTTCTGAGTTGAAGCTCAAAACTCTTTGATGGAATGAAGCTCAGGAAATCTAAAGATCAAAGAGTTGTATATGATTTGAATGATGTCAAAGATGTTCAGGATATCAAAAGATGTGAATGTGCAAAGCTCTCCTGTTGTTTGTGAACCCAGGCATTCTATATATAGATCTTGAACAGAGATAACCGTTACACCTGCCATTTGCCCGTTGGGGGTTGGTAGGTTAGATGGGGTAGGTCAACTGCTACCTTTTTGCTAGAATTCTATGGTGTATGAACCATAAGTCAAACTACACACACGCCGGACCGAAAATTTTAGTCCGGGGTACATAGTATTGATAAGCATTGTTGAACTCAAAGAGACCCATTTACGCCGGACCGAAAACTTTGGTCCGGGGTACATTGGATTGGAAAGCATTGTTGTGCTTAGAATGACCCATTTACGTCGGACCGAAAATATTGGTCCGTCGTACACATGCATTGCTTGATTTTGATATCAGCAAGAGAATGCTTACGCCAGACCGAAAAAGTTGGTCCGGAGTACACATGTTTTTGTTTCTTTTGAGTACTAACAAATAACGTTTGCGCCGGACCGAAAAAGTTGGTTTTATCAGAGTGAAACAAGATTGCGCCGAACCGAAAAAATTGGTCCAACGTACACAAGGAATTCTGGTCTGCATCAGACTTTATATTTCTGGTTAAAATAAATTTTAACACAGACTAGAATTACATTTGGAGTGAGAATATAACTTATGCCGGACTAATTTTAAGAAAGAATTTAGATTGGTCCGACGAATATAGTTATACTTTGTTGAACAGAAACAAGGAAGAATTCTCAACACCAGACTGAAAAAATCGGTCCGGTGTACATGGAATACGCTCGGTGAAGGAGGTTCTTAGCGCCGGACCGAAAATATCGGTCCGGCGTACATGTTGTACGCTCGGTTAGAATTTTGAACTTAGGATCTTTGAGCGCCTGTGTAAAAAGAAGTTTGGCCCAGAGAGAATTGTTTTGGCTATCAAGATAAAGCTCTGGATTTTTGAGTGAGAAATATGAAAAGTCCTATGCTCCAAGTCATCTTAGTGATTTTGCATATGAACCAAGATCATTTCTTATGAATAATCCCTCTTAATAGTACGGTGATTTTAACTATATGACTTGAATCAACTCCCAATCCAAAACTAGAAAAACACCTTTGCATTGATCATTAAATCTGACTATTTTTGGTTTACACTGAGTATCCTTTTTAGTTAGTCATCAACACCAAAACCTATATTATAAGCATAATTTACACAAATAGGGAGCTTAGATGCTCTCAGTCAAGAGATGATCAGAGATGTCCAGCATGATTTCAGAGAACTCACGTCCAATCCTCAGCCTGGTGATCCTAATTACCCTAGTTGGCATAATCAAGCAATGGCTGCTCCTCACTCTGACAGTGACCAAGAGCAATCATCTCCTTCTCCTTCAAGAAGAAGCACAAGTTCAAGGATGGCAAGTATGCTGAAAAGGACATTTTCAAAGCGCAAGAAGTAACCTTTTTGGCTATTAATGCCAAAGGGGGAGAAGAATAGAAAAATAAATTAGTTTAAGGGGGAGAAAACTAGAATAGTTAAAAGGGGGTTAAGATTAAGATTAGAATAGTTATCTATGTCCTCTCTTAGTAATCTAAGCTTGTTATAAAGAGTTTGTTATAAGAAAACTCAAGTCTTTTGTGAACTCTTATGCCTTATGCTTCTTATGCCTTATGCCTTTCTTTTTGATCTATTGATATCTGTTGATTTTATCTGAAACACCTCTTCTGAATGACTCTGATATTGCTTCATGTGTTCAAATGAATTTTATATCATGCATTCATTCAGGGGGAGTATAAGATACTTAGTTCATTTAAACATTATCTGTTCTATCAGACTAACCTTTACCTGCAGGAAAAGTAATTCTTTTTAGCTCTCTGAGTATTATGTCAAACATACTGTCATCAATCACCAAAAAGGGGGAGATTGAGAGCATCTAGGCTCCCTATCTTTGTCAATTATGCTTATTATAAAGGTTTTGGTGTTGATGATAAAAAAGGATACTAAGAAAGAATCGACAACAGTTGTTTTTGAAGATCAAGGATAAGTGTAACATCCCAAAATTTGCTTTAATGTCATTTTATTGGTTAATTTCCCTTTTTATGTTTTTCTGGAATTTATTGAATTTTTCTGGATTTATTTGAATTAACTTTAAATTAAGTATATTGGTCTTTTGTTGAAAACTATTTAAATTTATGCAAAGTTAAAATAAAGTTTTGCCAAAAATATTTTATTTGAGTTCAAAATGCCTCAAAGTATTTTTGAGAATTTTTGTGGATTGTTCCTGATAATTTTATTGCCTGAAACAAATTAAATGAATTTCTGTAATTATTTTAAATCAGAAACCCGTTTTTAATCCGATTGAGCGATATTGGGCGGAGCCCAACATCAGGCGCGTGGAAACCCATCTTAGTGCGGTCCGTGGATTGCGACCGTAGGATCCAAATCGGACGGTAAGGCTTGGATGAGGGTTTTTCCTTTTTCGTTGGGCGTTGGCTATTGTCGGATCAAGATCGAGCGGTGGACATCAAAGCGTACCGGTTCGGGACTCGTTCGGATCAGCACCGTTGGAAGGATATCATGGGAGGTTAGGATCATGCCGCGTCGGGAGATATTCATGGCCGCGGGATCACCATCGAACGGCGCTGCGTCATCGTCTTCGTGCAGGACTCGGAGCCGTGGCCGCCGTGGACTCCGTGTCCGAGTCGCCGCCGGAGAGGGGTAGAGCGGCTATAAAAGGGGGCAACCGGTTCGCCTTCCTGCCGCAAACCTAAGCCCTAAGCTAGCCAGTCGAGAAGCGCCGTCATTTCGCCGTAATCGAAGGTTTTCTGATCAGCGCTGTCGCAAAGAAGAGTCGTCAATTCACCATCGATAAGCCGCCGCAAGGTCCGAGACCGATCGCATCTGCTTCGCCTTCATCTGAGGCATCTCGTGCGAGCATCCGTTTGGTCAGAGCATCGCCAGAAAGGAAGATCGCCGAGGAAGCCATCGCCACCGAGGAAGAAGACGTCGCCGCCGTTGAACCAGTAACCAAATCCCAGATCCGGTCGCGTCAGAAGGTAGGCAAGGTCACGAGCGTGCCGTAGGTAGCCGGGCCGATCGCCACCGACGACCCTAGGTCCCCGTGCCGCCGCCGTTGTCATGGCTTGACGCTTCGCTAACGCGTGTCGCACACGTGGGCAACTTCGCCGAGGTGGCAGCATCGTGGCGTCGCGTGCGTTCTGCGCTGGTGCCGAGTCAGCGACGCGCAGGCCCGCACGTCAAAAAGACGTGGTCGCATGGGCTAGGTCCACGGTGGACCAGATCGAAACCGTGAACCGAGTCCATGGACCGCGACATGTGTTGCCTTGTGATTGGCTGGCATCAGGGCTGACGTCACGCTTGCGCAATAATCGGTTTTTCAATTTAAAAATAATTCTGTTAATTCTGATTTTCTAATTTCTGTAATTTCAGTATTTATTCAAACTTCAAAAGGCTATAACTTTTGCATCTTAACTCGGATTTGAGTGATTCAAATTTCTAAAAATTTGTAAAATTGGGATCTATTTAATGGTGAATTTTAATTGGTTTTTGGAGTTCATTTGCTCTCTGTTTTTGTATTTATTATCTTTTCTCCTTCGGTACGCGTAGACGTTGAATTGTGCAACGCTTCGGAGGAAGATCCAACAACTCAAGAGCAAGCCCCAGATCAAGATCAGGACCTATTCCAAGGCAAGTTGTGCTTTGATCATATTGATCCCATGTTTATACAAATGCTATATTGTTTTACTCTATTGCATGGTATTTCAAGTATACAAATTGTTTCAACTTAAATTGGGATCTAGTTAAGCTACCAATTTGATCTATACCCTACCTTGTCATTGTATGCCATAATCTATTGTCACCCTAGATTGGTTCATTATAGTTGGTTAGTAATGATAATCAACATGGGATGGTTGGACCGTATTAGTTGCTTAGCCATGCCACGTCATCACATGTGTTTGAATCATTGATAATTAATCATGATTAATGGAATATGGAACGATGCTATGAACTTGTGTGTCATGTGGGATCACACGATGAGATTGAGTTGTTGTGGCGAGTCATGTCATGCAACGATGTTGAATTGTTGATGGCACGTGGTGCTTGGTAATCAACCTGGGTGATAATCATTTAGATTGGGGCAAGTGACAAGGGCGAGTATGCCAAGGTGGGCCCGATGGGCAAAGGGTATGTGGATGTCTTGCCTGGATCACTCTAAGGACTTAACCTTGCAAGCCTTTGACCTGAGTCAATCATGCAACCACATGTCTGGTATGGGCCAGCCTAGCTGATTAATTTGCAATGTCTTAGCTTTGGTACTATCTTGGTCGGTGTGAGTTCCCGAGTTATGGAGTAATTCACATGGCGCAAGAGGGGGGCCCTAGATGTGGTAAACTGGTTCCACGGTGTTGAAACCTTAGCGGGTGGTACCGAGTTAAGCAGCGCATTGTAAAGGCTTTGTTATAATCACTCGCCTTGGTGGTGTTTGGTTGTATCGCGTGGGTAAAGTGCATAACCTCTGCAGAGTGTGAAACTATTCGGATAGCCATGCTCGCGGTATTGAGCAATGCTCGGGAATTACAGTTAAGGGTTAGCTTAATTAAATGGACAACTTTGTTGGGATGGCAGAATGCCATGTGGAAGATGGAATTTGACTTAGGATTGGAAACTTGGTTTACTTGCGAAATACTGAATCTATTTACTATTGTTATTTGTTTTACAGTCTTTACGATCTATTTATTGTATTTGTTCATAAGTGCTGCTTATTGCAAAATAGCCATGATAGCCTATCCATTGGAATAAGCCTTGCATATAGTTACATAGAATTGCATTCTGTGCACCACTTGTTGAGTGCTTTAAGTACTCACTCTTGCCAACAACGAAAATCAACAGTTGAAGAATCTACACCTGTTTGGAGGAGAAGTTCTAAGAGGACGCGAGTCACTAGGGTCCGAGCCTTGTCGGTTGCCTGTGGTGAACTGATGAGCTATCTACGTTTTCTACTTTTCGCTGCTTAATTATTAGTTTATATTTCCAATCTTGCCCTACGTGGCTTAATAATGTAAGTCGGTCATAAGATCATACACTTAGCTATATCAATAAATGGAGTATTATTCTATTATCGTTGAGTATGATATGATATGTACCGATGTTGAGTTGTGTGCACTAGCGTTGATCCTGGGACTGTTGCGGTAAACACAGTGGGTTCGAATCAGTGGATTCGGGTCCTTACACTAAGGTGTTTGCTTTTTTTCGTTTTGGCTTGAAATTGTTTCAAGTCATGTAGCTAGATTCACCGTACTATTAAGAGGGATTATTCATAAGAAATGATCTTAGTTCACATGCAAAATCACTAAGATTACTTGGAGCATAGGACATTTCAATTTTTCCATTCAAAATCCAAGTCTTCTCTGTCTTAGCCGAAAAGAATTCTCTCCCAAACCAAGCATTCTTCTGGCGCTCAACCTTTATCAGTTCTTTTTTCAACCGAGAGTACACCATGTGCGCCGGACCGATATTTTCAGTCCGACGCTGAGAATCTTCTTCACCGAGCGTATTCCATGTACACCAGACTGACTTTTTCAGTCCGGCGTCAAGATCCCTTCATTGATTCTTTTTTAACCAAACGTACACTATTTTCGTCGGACCAACTTAAATTCTTTCTTAAAAATTTAGTCCGGCATAAGTTATATTGTCTCTCTAATCTCTAGTTTGTGTTAAGAATTACTTTATTTAAATCTTAAACCAGATATATGAAGTTTGATGCGGACCAGAATTTTATGTGTACGCCGGACCAACTTTTTCGGTCCGGCGCAAACATCCTTCACTCTGATAAAACCATCCGTTCTTCAATGTACGCCGGACCAACTTTTTCGGTCCGGCACAAACGGTATTCACTGGTTCTCAAAGGAAACAAAACCATGTACACGCCGGACCAACCTTTTCGGTCCAGCGCAAACATTGTTTTGTTGATATCAATATAAATCAAAGTATGTGTACATCAGACCATCTTTTTCAGTCCAGCACAAACTACCTTGACAAGTATACTTACGACGGACCAATATTTTCGGTCCGGCACAAATGGGTCACTATGACTGTGATAATTTTTCTCAAATCCTAAGTACCCCGGACCAAAAATTTCAGTCCGACGTATGTGTATACTTTGACTTATGACTCATACACCTCAAAATTCTTAAAAAAAGGTAGTAGTTGACCTACCTCATCTTGCCTACCAACCCCCAATTGGCAAATGGCAGATACAACAGTTATTTCTGTTCAGGCTCTATATATCGAGTGCCAGGGTTCACAAATTTTACAGAGCTTTTGCACATATACATCCTTGATATCCTGAACACAATTGACATCTTTCAAATCATATACAACTCTTGATCTTTAGAATTCCATAGCATCATTTCATCAAAGAGTTTGAACTTCAACTCAAAAACTACAGACATTCACTCTGAATAGTTAGAAGTTCTTGCTCCAAGCTAAGTCTAGTTTGCATCTAGCTACTGAACCAAGAGATAGGGCTTGTGGATAGTCTATTACTCCTGGAACTGGCTGTTCCTAGACGGTTGGAGAAGTTGTTGGTGTGACCTATCCAGAAGAGATTGTGGAAGGACACTATTGCTGTAAAAGGTTGAGACTCACCTCACTGAAGTGGTGAAAGAGTCAAGATAGTGAAAAACCAAAAGCCATTGTGATTGGCCATTTGATGGAGCAATACATCTGAAGAAGTGCTTTTGGTTAAGCTATACTTCTGAAGAAGTGCTCTAACGGGGACGTAGGAGATTGAGCTCTAAACCCCGATGAAAAATCTTTGAGTCACCCTGTTATTGATCTATGTTCGTTTTCCTATTCTTATTGTCAAATCTATTTCAAATTCTTCTCTGTACAAGTCTTACTGAAACAGAGTTGTGATATATCTTTACAATAATTTTTGTTGTTGTTGTTGTTTTATTGAGAAAAGTATTTCCACAAGTCTTAATAGTTTTAAAGTTGCCTATTCACCCCCTGTCAGGACCCGAATATGCAAATCCAGACCCTCTGTGTATATCGCACTAGTCCAGGATCACGCTAGTGCACACAGGCTCAACATAAGTAAATATCAAAATCATACATAGCGGAAATATTATGAAAGACATCATATGATATAACTACTAGTCGAATGACCTTATGGTCAACTTACATGACTACGCCTCACAAGGCTGAACAACATATTAAACTACAGCGGAATGAAAACGTAGACAACCCCTCAGTATACCACAGGCAACTAACAAGGCTTGCGCCCTAAACATTCGTCTCCTTATGGAACTCCTCCTCCAGCATAGATGTAGACTCCTCAACTGATGATGTTGTTGTTGGCAAGGGTGAGTATATAAAGCACTCAACAAGTTGTGCACAGAATGCAATTCTAACATAGCTATATGCAGGGTTTATTTCAAAGGATAGGCTATCACGATTATTTTGCAACAAAGCAGCATTTATGAACAAATACAATAAATAGATTGTAAAGACCGTAAAAACAAATAACAATAATAGATAGATTCAGCATTTCTCAAGTAAACCAAGTTTCTAATCCTAAATCAAGTTCCAACCTTCCATATGGCAATCTGCCATCCCAACCAAGTTGTCCATTTAATTAAGCTAACCCTTAACTGTAATTCTCGAGCATTGCTCAATACCGCGAGCACGGCTATCCGAATAGTTTTACACTCTGTAGATGTTATGCACTTTACCCACGCGATACAACCATACACCACAAAGGCGAGTGATTATAACAAAGCCTTTACAATGCGCTGGCTTAACCCGGTACCACCCGCTAAGGTTTCAACACTAGTGGGACTGGTTACCACATCCAGGGCCCCCCTCTTGCGCCATGTGAATTACTCCATAACTCGGGAACTCACACCGACCAAGATAGTACCAAAGTTAAGACATTGCAAATTAATCAGCTAGGCTGGCCCATACTAGACATGTGGTTGCATGATTGACTCAGGTCAAAGGCTTGCAAGGTTAAGTCCTTAGAGTGATCAAGGCAAGACATCCACATACCCTCTGCCCATCGGGTCCACCTTGGCATACTCGCCCCTTGCCACTTACCCCAATCTAAGTTATTATCACCCAAGTTGATTACCAAGCACCACGTGCCATCAACAAATCAACATCGTTGCATGACATGACTTGCCACTACAACTCAATCTCATTGTGTGATCTCACATGACACACAAGTTCACATCATTGTTCCATATTCCATTAATCAAGATTAATTATCAGTGATTCAAGTACATGTGATGACGTAGCATGGCTAAGCAACTAATACGGTCTAACATCCTTTGTTGATTATCATTACTAACCTACTATAATGAACCAATCTAGGGTGACAATAGATCATGGCATACAATGACAAGGTAGGGTATAGATCAAATTGATAGCTTAACTAGATCCCAATTTAAGTTGAAACAATTGTATACTTGAAATACAATTTAAGTCGATGGATCTTCCTCGGATATTTGCACAATTCGGCGTCTACGTGAAACGAAACAGAAAAGCAAATAAATAGCAAAATAGAGAGCAAACAAACTCTAAAAATCAATTAAAATTCACCATTAAATAGATCTCAATTTTACAAATTTTTAGAAATTGGAATCACCTCAATCGGAGCTCGTATGAGGGAGAACGGGCTCTCGAAAGATTCAAAAATCATAAATCCTGAAAGTTGGAAAATACCGAATTAAACGAATTATTTTTCTAAATGAAAAATCGGGTTTATTGCGTCACTGCTGACGCAAGGCTGACGCACGGGACCCTCGGTTTATGGATCGAGTCCATAGGCTTGCAACAGTCCACGGTGGACCGGGCTCACGGAATAGCGCTAGGGCTGACGCGGTAGAGACACTGACACGACGGCTGACGCGGCGCACGCGTGGCTGCTGATGTGGACGGGCCATGCGTCGCACATCCTACGGCATGGTCGAAACGGATGGCGAGGATTTGTGGCTGTGGTGACGAGAACGTGGTTGGATCCAGAGCGCTCAGAAGCGATCGGACGGCCACGGCTTGCGGCGAAAAACGACGGCGCGGGCGGTGGCGCTATTCCACCGAAGACGAAGAAGATGACCCAAGACACGGCGAGAAAGCGACAAATCGAACGCAAAACCTTGGGGGTCTCGAACAGCTCGACGAGAGGAACGGAAGAAGGCAACGGAAGCGGCGGAGATGCAACGGCGGCAGAGATCCACGCGGAGAAAGAGCTCGGCTGCGGCGGAGGACTCCGGTGAGCTCGGGCAAAGCGACGGCGGCGACTCGAGCAATGAGACCTAGGGCAATCGAGGCGGCGCGACTCGGGCTTCACGCTGCGCAGGGTGGCGCCTTAAATAGGGCCCAAGGGAGGCATGCTGGGCAAGAAATCCGCGGCGGATTCGGCAGCGGCGGCAAAGTCCGGCGGCAACACGGAGAAGTGACATGGCTCCATCCCGTGTGCCCACGAAGCAATGATCCGACGGCTCACAAGCTGCGCGTGATGCGGTTGAATCCCGATCGCCGGATCGAGATCCAACGGATGAGCTCAAAGGCGGCTAGGGTTTCGAGATGGGATTTGCGCGAGCGGCGCGGTCAGTGCGTATTGGGCGAGAAAGGACGTGTAGAGCGCGGGAAAGGAATGGGCCAGCGGAGATTCGGCCCGGGAGAAGATTTCGAATTAAAATTATTTTCAATAACATTCCAAAAATTCAAATTAAAGCAAATAGATTCAAATAAATATCAAATAGATTCAGAAAAATCTCCAAAAATACAAAACAAAATCCTTGAAGCGCAATGAACCCAACTAAAATTGAGAATCTTTAGTTTGATGAATAGATTAAACAAATTAAATCTTTTTATTATTAGAAAGTTCAAATTAAGCTGAGACTAATTCAAGAAAATGCAAATGGTTCATTTTTGAATTCAAATATTCCAAAACTCAATTTTTTTTGGGATGTTACAAACCTTCCCCCCTTAACAGAATCTCTACCCCGAGATTCAGGGCTAACTAAAGAATAGGTTTGGGAACTCTGACTTCAAACCTTCTTCACACTCTCAAGTTGCTTCACTTTCAGAATAATTGCCCCACTGAATTCTACAAAAGTGGAGAGACTTGCTCCTGGTCTTGAGCTCCATAACATCCAAAATTCTGACTGGTTGCTCCTTGTAAGTCAAATCTTCCTGTAGCTCTATTGCATCCAACGGGGTTTGTTCTGCTGGCACTCTGAGACATTTCTTAAGTTGCGACATATGAAACACGTCGTGCACTCCTGCTAAGGAGTGAGGCAATTCCAACTGATAAGCTACCTCTCCTCAACGGCTCAAAATTTGAACGGACCAACATATCTTGGTGCAAGCTTTCCTTTAACGTGAAACCTTTTAACACCCTTAAGAGGGGTAACCCTGAGATACACATAACCGTATGGCTCAAAACTCAAATCACGACGACAATTATCAGCGTAGCTCTTTTGCCTTGACTGCGCTACCTTCAACCTCTTTCTAATCATAGCAACTCGCTCTTCGGCTTCCTTGAGAATATCAGGTCCAAATACCATACGACCTCCTATCTCATTCCAATTCAACGGAGTACGACCGGCACGTCCATATAAAACCTCAAATGGTGACATTTGCAAACTAGCCTGGTAACTGTTGTTATAGCTAAATCCTGCATATGGCAAACTTATCCCACAAAATCGCACAGGCTAAAGCATAAGCTCTCAGCATATCCTCAAGAATCTGATTAACTCCCTCATTCTGACCATCTGTCTGCGGATGATACGATGTACTGAAATTCAAACGAGTTCCCAATGCTTCATGCAGCTTATTTCAAAAATCTCGAGGTAAATTGGGTACCTAAATTTGACACAATCTTCTTAGACATACCATGCAAACAGACAATTATAAATAGTCCTACCAACTGATCTCCTGAATAGGTAGTCTTAATGGTGTAAAATGAGCAACTTCGGCCCAAACGGTCAACGATGGCCCGAACGGAACCATATCCATACGGATTCTCGACCATTCTCAACGCTAGGTATCTTATTCTTGATTTGCCTCTCACTTCCCTCGTAACTCTGCCGGTTGTAACAAACTTGCTGATCTACGATGCCTTGTTTTCATTCTCTAACACACACCACACAAAGCGATATTTTCAGCGACTTCACGCTTCATCTTAGGCTACCAAAACCTTTCCTTAAGACCTGGATATATCTTAGCACTTTTCTGGATGAATTGAACACTTAGAATCATGAGCTTCTTCCAAAATCAACTGCTTAAGCTCTTTCTTATTCGATGCATAGCTTCGACCTTTAAACCGTGTGGTTCCTTGGTCATCCACGGTAAAATCCTCGGTTAAGCCTTCATCCTTGTGACCCACTTTGATCTGATCTTCAAACATTGACTTAACTTCCAAAGCAGCTATAAATCCTTGGGAAACCACTTCTAATTTCAACTTTTGAAACTCCTTGCACAATTTCAATTGATCACTTGATATCAGTGTATTGGCACTATGGCCTTTACGACTTAAGACATCGGATACCACATTAGCCTTACCAGGATGATAACGGATCCTAGCATTATAATACTTAATCAACTCCAACCATCCTCTTCGTCCCATATTAAGGTCTGCACTTCAAACTCTTATGGTCTGTACATATTTCCATCAATATAATGACACAATATCTTCAATGCATGCACTATGGCATCCATGAAAACTTCTTCTCCTTTTTCCAACAATTGCTTAAGCGGTTTCGGTTGCTCCCACGTAACATCGCTTTTGGTTGGATCCATGGTAACTCCTTTAGCAGTCATCTCATGGCAAGAAATTCAACTTTCTCCTTCCAAAAGTCACATTTGCTAAACTTAGCATACAGCCATTGGTCTAGCAACCTTTCCAAAACTAATCCCAACTGTTCTGCATACTTTCCTTTTGACTTGAAGTAAACAAAGACATCCCACCTATACACCATAACAGCTTGACCAAATTTCCCATGGAACTCCATTCGTCATGTTCATAAATTCTGTAATGGCGTTGATCATTCTAGCAGACACAATTGTAAACTCATACTATCCATACTGCGTAGAAAACTCTGACCTAAGAACATTCTCTGCACGAATTCTTAACTGATGATAACTCGATCGAAGATCTATCCTTGAGAACACTCCAGCTCCTTTTTGACTGATCAAACAAATTACGATCCTGGGCAACGAATACTTACCCTTTTAATCATCACTTCATTAAATGCTCGACGGTCGATACACATCCTTATGCTCCCATCTTCAAACAGAATAGGCGCTCCTTATGGTGACAACTAGCTCTAGCGAAGCATTTTTTTATGACTCTTCGATCTGCTTCTTCATCTCCACTAGCTCATCAATAAGCATTCGATGGGGTCTCTTTACTTTTGGCGCTGTATGAGGTACTAACTCAATAACAAACTTGATCTCTCGATCTGGTGGCACACCAAGTAAATTCTCAGGAACACCTCTGGATACTCTCTTATAACTGGCACCTCTTCCAAGCTGACAACTTCCACACTATTGTCCTTTAGCTGACCAACACGAACCGTAGTCATTTGAAATTCCATTTTCCCGCTTTCAGGGCTTTTAGCTGACACAATTCTTTGACCAAACTCCAGGACAGCCTTATGTCCGGACGACCAATTCATTTCAGGAGTAGCATCTCGGGTCTGATATCCAATATCGTTCGCTAGAAACTTTTTCCCAACTTAACTCCATCACATTTTAGGTTAGATCAAGCAATACTGTACTTTCTGACAACGATAATTCCTCGGGCTGACAAGCTTTACAAACACCACTGAACTGATCATCATTGCACATGCAACATCTTCAGGTGAACCGTCAACATAGGTGAATACTCAGAAACATCATTTATCATTAATGCTTTTATTCCAACACTTCACATATCAACCTCTCAACCATCTTTACTTTATTTATTTAGGCAAGAAAATATTTACATGGAATTCATTGCTAGTCACTTTTCCTTTACAAATGAGAATATGACACTTGCATAGGATAAAATAATTGATCTAAACTTCCTCGATTGGCATTGGCGCTGAAGTTTTGACTAGAACAGAATTGAGATTGACTTGCATTGGTGCGATCACTTCCTTATGAGAGCAATTGTTAGCAAAATGCCCAGGCTCGTTGCATGTGTAACAAAGCTTAGGTCCACCTCTCTTCCTTGAGCATTTGTCGACTAAGGCAGTGTCTTCATTCAAACGCCTCTTCTTCAACTGATTCTCCGTACAAACTTCTCTTGTGACTTTACTACTCACTCTTGGCGTTATGGACTTGACTGAGATAACTTCTGGAACATCCATGGCCGTAGACAATGATTGTCTTCTCTGTGGGCATCGATTAGTATAATGGCCTTCCTTGTGGCAGTTGTAACACACCCGTGTTCGCTGTTGTGCAGCTACAGGTACATTGTTGTCTTCTTGTTGTGTCAGAACTGGTTGCTTCATAGGGTATTCCCTAGCCCAATGACCTTCTTCATTGCACAGGAAACATGCTGTTGGTGATTGCCAATTACTACTTTCTTGATGAGGGCCAACAGGATTAAGGTATTGTGTCCTTAGCTCTTCGAGCGGCACCACTTTTGCAGCTGACATTCCGCCTCTTCTAGACGACTCTTGAGCAAATACGGCTCGAAGATTCTTTTGCTGATGCTGAATTACAGCAGTAACTATTAGATCCAAGGGACATTGAGCTGGACCATGATCTCGGCCTTCACAAAGATAACATGTGATGTCACTCATAGGACATTCTCCAATAGAATGACTTCCTTCATAGCTGGAGCAATTAATCGCATGCTTGTCCGCGGTATGTCCTATTTCTCCACAACGAATGCATGCACGATCTTCTGACTTGTTTGGTTGACAACACTTTAGAGAGCAACGCTTAGATGTCGAACAAGGTGCAGGGATAGTATTCTACTCCGTATTTACCGTGACTATGCTGCCTCTAGGTGAGGCAAAGAGATTACGAAAAGCAACAACAAATTCTTTCCAAGTGATATTCCGCGGGGCTTCATGAATAGCATAGTATTTCTTCCACCATTCAGCAGCAATTCCTTGTAACTGATAAGAAGCATACATGACTTTCTCATCACTTTTACACTGAGCAATGAGTAGCTTCCTCTCAATGGTCTTGAGCCAATCATCCGCTTCCGAACGTAATATATTTCCTGAAAACACCGGCGGACGAGTCTTTATGAATTCTGATAACCTTGAGTAGGGACGAAAATCATTGGTAGCAGCTTAGAACACTTCGTTGACATTGGCTGGGCCAGTCATATTCTGCATCTGCTTCATCATTGCATGCATCAACTGAGTCTAAGCAGTCAAGAACTCTCTGAAACTCTACATATCCATCTTTACTGATGGTTGAAGAACTAATCCACTATTGAGATTCTTACTGGGTTGATTTTTGCTTCCACTATTTATGTTATTTCCACGAATCTGAACCATCCGCTTGATTGCTTCACTAGGTTAGGGAAGAGGGAAATAGCATAGGTAAGAAGCAAGAATCCTAAAGCAGGGGAGATAGGTTTAACCCAATAACTTAAGCAAACAATATTAATAACTTGGTATGGTTGCTTATATAAGCCAAAAAGCTCTGCAACACATACTGCACACTCAGCAATCAAGGAAGAACCAATTCATTCTATACACACAAAACTTACCGCCTACAGGGGTAACACTTCTATCTTAAGCAGACGCGACTCCCACACATGAGTCCCAACTGACTACTCGAAGCATAGATCTTCTAGCTTTTGGTACCCTTCATGGATCTACTCCTTCCTTGAGCTCGATGATTCCCTCATTCATGATTTCCAGGGTTGACAGCAAGCACTTGATGCTTTCTCTAAGGTGTGGCACGTCAACTATCAAGACAACTCAGATAAGGTTTTTAACTCGATCCAGTAAGGGAGAGAAAAAGAAATTCAACAGGGGAAAGAGAGAAATTCTGACGAGGAAAGGAATAGAAGAATAAGATAAGTCAAGAACATATTATTCTTCCAAGTTAATTCTTTTCTTTAGAAAATAATTTTGAAGTTCCTATAGAGACGACCAGACTATCTAGGGTCAAGGCCTACAGTCAGAATGGCTCTCATACAGCTTCTGTCGTGACCCGAATATGCAAATTCGGACCCTCTGTGTATATCGCACTAGTCCAGGATCACGCTAGTGCACACAGGCTCAACATAAGTAAATATCAAAATCATACATAGCGGAAATATTATAAAAGACATCATATGATATATACTACTAGTCGAATGACCTTATGGTCAACTTACATAACTACGCCTCGCAAGGCTGAACAACATATTAAACTGCAGCGGAATGAAAACGTAGACAACCCCTCAGTATACCACAGGCAACTAAGAAGGATTGCACCCTAAACATTCATCTCCTCATGGAACTCCTCCTCCAGCATAGATGTAGACTCCTCAACTGATGATGTTGTTGTTGGCAAGGGTGAGTACATAAAGCACTCAACAAGTTGTGCACAGAATGCAATTCTAACATAGCTATATGCAGGGCTTATTTCAAAGGATAGGCTATCACGGTTATTTTGCAACAAAGCAGCATTTATGAACAAATATAATAAATAGATTGTACAGACCATAAAAACAAATAACAATAATAGATAGATTCAGCATTTCTCAAGTAAACCAAGTTTCCAATCTTAAATCAAGTTCCAACCTTCCATATGGCAATCTGCCATCCCAACCAAGTTGTCCATTTAATTAAGCTAACCCTTAACTGTAATTCCCGAGCATTGCTCAATACCGCGAGCATGGCTATCCGAATAGTTTTACACTCTGCAGAAGTTATGCACTTTACCCACACGATACAACCATACACCACAAAGGCGAGTGATTATAACAAAGCCTTTACAACGCGCTCTCTTAACCCGGTACCACCGCTAAGGTTTCAACACTAGTGGGACTAGTTACCACATCCAGGGCCCCCTCTTGCGCCATGTGAATTACTCCATAACTCGGGAACTCACACCGACCAAGATAGTACCAAAGTTAAGACATTGCAAATTAATCAGCTAGGCTGGCCCATACCAGACATGTGGTTGCATGATTGACTCAGGTCAAAGGCTTGCAAGGTTAAGTCCTTAGAGTGATCAAGGCAAGACATCCACATACCCTCGGCCCATCGGGCCCACCTTGGCATACTCCCCCCTTGCCACTTGCCCCAATCTAAGTGATTATCACCCAAGTTGATTACCAAGCACCACGTGCCATCAACAAATCAACATCGTTGCGTGATATGACTCGCCACTACAACTCAATCTCATTGTGTAATCTCACATGACACACAAGTTCACATCATTGTTCTATATTCCATTAGTCAAGATTAATTATCAGTGATTCAAGTACATGTGATGACGTAGCATGGCTAAGCAACTAATACGGTCTAACATCCTATGTTGATTATCATTACTAACCAACTATAATGAACCAATCTAGGGTGACAATAGATCATGGCATACAATGACAAGGTAGGGTATAGATCAAATTGGTAGCTTAACTAGATCCCAATTTAAGTTGAAACAATTGTATACTTGAAATACCATGCAGTAGAGTAAACAATATAGCATTTGTATAAACATGGGTTCAATATGATCAAAGCATAACTTGCCTTATAAAATCCCTTATTCTTGCTCTGGACCTTGGTCTTGAGTCGATGGATCTTCCTCGGATATTTGCACAATTCGGCGTCTACGTTAAACGAAAAAGAAAAGCAAATAAATAGCAAAACAGAGAGCAAACAAACTCTAAAAATGAATTAAAATTCACCATTAAATAGATCTCAATTTTACAAATTTTTAGAAATTGGAATCACCTCAATCAGATCTCGTATGATTGAGAACGGGCTCTCGGAATATTCAAAAATCATAAAACCTGAAAGGTTGAAAATACCGAATTAAACGAATTATTTTTCTAAAGGAAAAATCGGGTTTATTGCGTCACTGCTGATGCAAGGCTGACGCATGGGACCCTCGGTTTATGGACCGAGTCCATAGGCTTGCAACAGTCCACGGTGGACCGGGCTCGCGGAACAGCTCTAGGTCTGACGCGACAGAGACACTGACACAACGGCTGACGCGGCGCATGCGTGGCTGCTGATGTGGACGACACATGGGCGAAAGAGCTGACGTGGCACTGATGTGGACGGGCCATGCGTCGCACATCCCACGGCACGGTCGAAACGGATCGCGAGGATTCGCGGCTGCGGTGACGAGAACGTGGCTGGATCCAGAGCGCTCAGAAGCGATCGGACGGCCACGGCTTGTGGCAAAAAACGACGGTGCAGGCGGCGGCGCTATTCCACCGAAGATGAAGAAGATGACCCAAGACACGACGAGAAAGCGACAGATCGGACACAAAACCTTGGGGGTCTCGAAGAGCTTGACGCGAGGAACGTGAAGAAGGCAACGGAAGCGGCGGAGATGCAACGGCGGCAGAGATCCATACGGAGAAAGAGCTTGGCTGCGGTGGAGGACTCCGGCGAGCTCGGGCAAAGCGACGGTGGTGACTCAGGCAATAAGACCTAGGGAAACGAGGTGGCGTGACTCGGGCTTCATGCTACGCATGGCGGCGCCTTAAATAGGGCCCTAGGGAGGCGTGCTGGGCAAGAAATCCGCGGCGGATTCGGTGGCGGCGGCAAAGTCCGACGGCAACACGGAGAAGTGACGTGGCTCCATCCCATGTGCCCACGAAGCAATGATCCGATGGCTCAGAAGCGGCGGCGATACGGTTGAATCCCGATCGCCGGATCGAGATCCAACGGATGAGCTCAAAGGCGACTAGGGTTCGGGATACCGGTCAATTGCTGCGAGCGCGCGGGCGGTATTTGGTCGGAAAGGCCGAGCAGAGCGCGGGAAAGGAATGGGCCGGTGGAGATTCGGCCTGGGAGAAGATTTCGAATTAAAATTATTTTCAATAACATTCCAAAAATTCAAATAAAAGCAAATAGATTGAAATAAATATCAAATAGATTCAGAAAAATCTCCAAAAATACAAAACAAAATCCTTGAAGCGCAATGAACCCAACTAAAATTGAGAATCTTTAGTTTGATGAATAGATTAAACAAATTAAATCTTTTTATTATTAGAAAGTTCAAATTAAGCTGAGACTAATTCAAGAAAATGCAAATGGTTCATTTTTGAATTCAAGTATTCCAAAACTCAATTTTTTTTGGGATGTTACACCCCCCCTCTAGGCCATCTTGATCCTTTCAATTCTATTAGTCAAGATTGATTTTGATATTTCAAAAGGCATGAGATAGCGTGGCATGGCTAAGCAAACTAAGCACGATCTAACCAATCCATGTTGGTATCTAATAGCAACCAACTAATAGTAAATCATTCTAGGGTGAAAAATAATCATGGCATACAAATGACAAGGTAAAGTATAATCTACTTGGGTAGAATAATTAGATCCCAAACTATTTTAGAACAGTTCTAAGCATAAAATATAATACAGTAGATTGAAATAACATAGATTTTAATAAAACTGGTGTAGGATATAGCTCTGGTCCGTCTCGGGACATATCAAGGTTTATCCGAACGGTATCCGTACTCGTTTATTACGATGCATAGCTTATCGACCCATCTTGGGGCATACCATTGGAACCATGCCTTATCAGGCTCAACCCGTGATATATGATTCCGCCATGCGGTAACCAACTAGCGACCCAATGTGGGGTATATCACAAGAAGATATTTTTAATCCAAACTAGATGATACCCACGTCTCGCTTAGTTCGATAAGTGGTTAAACATCCCATCATGGGGAGCAATGTGTCCCAAATATGACTTGGTCAAACCATGACTGCCTCCGTATGTCAGGACGACGAGCTAGCGAATCATTACGAAGTATAGAGCAGGGTTACGTGTTTTGCAATCTTTTTCCCGCTGACTCGGCGAAAACCTGATTTTTCTTCCTTTTAAGACTAAGCCATGCATTGATCGATGGTTCATTTTTTCCACTGCACACTCCTGCCCCTTCTGCTTCCCCGTCATCCGCCATGGACTTCAACCGCTCTTCCGTCGTTATCGAGGTGGTCCAATCTTTGGGCAAAGGCAGCGGTCCGGCCGGATCCCATTTTTGCTAGCTCGTCAGCCGCTTTATTGTCCCGACAGAGCACATGAACAAGTTCCAAGCCGTCAAAGTTGCCTTCTAGCTTGCGTACCTCCTGGCAATAGGCAGCCATGTTGTCTTCGATGTAGGACCATTCTTTTTGCACCTGATTGACCACGAGCATTGAATTTTCGCGAACTGTCAAACGTCGGATACCGAGTGATATGGCGATACGGAGCCCATGAATGAGTGCCTCGTACTCGGCGACGTTGTTCGATGCGGGAAAAATTATTTGAAGAACTTACCTCAACCGTTCTCCACTTGGTGATATGAGCACTATACCAGCCCTCGCACCGCTGAGCATGAGGGAACCATCGAAGTACATCGTCCAATACTCGAGTTCCTTGACGACCGTCGGGTTTTGAAGTTCTGTCCACTCGGCAGTAAAGTCGGGCGCTTGAGACTTGATGGTTGTGCGAGGCTTGAATAGGATATCAAAAGCTCCGAGCTCGACTGCCCATTTTGCAATTCTCCCAATGGCTTCCTGGTTGTGAAGTATATCTCCTATTGGGAAGGAAGTGACCACCGAAACAGTATGCTCTTGGAAGTAGTGCTTGAGTTTGCGAGATGTAAGAAGTACGGTGTATAATAATTTTTGCAATTGTGGATACCGCACCTTAGATTCACTCAGGACCTCACTGATGAAATAGACCGGGTGTTGGATCTTCTGTACGTGACCCAGCTCTTCCCTTTCTATGACGATTGCAGCGCTGACTACGCGAGTCATTGCCACAATGTAAAGTAACAAAGGTTCCCCTGGCATCGGTGAAACCAAGACCGGGGTGTCGTTAAGAAGGTCTTCACATCTTCAAACGCTTGCTGTGCCTCAGGCGACCATTGGAACTTGTCCTGCTTCTTGAGGAGTTTAAAGAATGGCATACCTCACATACCCAGTCAGGAAATAAACCTGCTGAGTGCGGCCATGCACCCTGTAAGCTTCTGGACATCCTTTTGGCAAGTCGGCGGTTCCATGTTTGATATGGCCTTGATCTTCTCTGGGTTGGCCTCAATGCCTCGTTGGGATACGATAAACACGAGCAGTTTTCCCGAAGATACTCCGAAAACACACTTCTCGGGATTAAGCTTCATGCTGAAAGTCCTTAGACCTTCGAACGTCTCGGTTAGGTCGGCGATAAGGTCCCTCCTCTCCCGAGTCTTTACCACGACATCGTCCACATATGCCTCCACATTGCGTTCGAGTTGGGCGTGAAAACACCGCTGTATTGCGCGTTGATACGTTGCACTAGCATTTTTCAACCCGAACAACATCGTGGTATAGCAAAAGGCCCCAAAGGGCATGATGAATGAAGTCTTGATATGATCTTCCGCCTTTAGGCGAATCTGGTGGTACCTTGAGTAGGCATAGAGGAAACTCAGGATCTCGCACCCGGCGGTTAAATCAATCACCTGATCAATTCGAGGTAGCCCGAATGGATCCTTCGGACATGCCTTGTTGAGATCAGTATAGTCAACGTACATGCGCCAAGTTTTATTCTTCTTTTGAACTAGTATAGGGTTCGCCAACCAGTCGGGATGATACACTTCTTTGATAAAACCTGCAGCTAATAGCTTGGTGATCTCCTGCTTGATGGCGTTCCAACGATCTGGAGCAAACCGCCAGAGTCTTTGCTTGATTGGCTTTGCCTTTTCATCAACGTGTAAACAATGCTCGATCACCTCCCTAGGAACACCCGGCATGTCGGATGGTTTCCAGGCAAAGATGTCCTTGTTAGCCTAGAGGAAGGTGACGAGCATGCCTTCCTATTTATCCTCGAGCCCTATCCCGATCAGAGTCGTTTTGGATGGGTCGAATGAGTCGAGAATAATTCTCTTGGTTCCTTCGTCGGGCTTTATCCCTGACGTGGCCTGCTTCTTGGATCGGATGTCGCCTTCTTCATGCAGTGTGGCAGCCTCTGCCTGGATATTCTTCCCCTCGGCGGTTGCCTCCTACAGCTCAACAAGTTCATAGTTCTCTCGGTCGTATTCCAAAGATCGCTTGACGTCACTGCGAACCGTGATGACGCTCTTGGGTCCCGGCATCTTCATCACCAAATAGGTGTAGTGCGGGACGGCCATGAACCAAGCCAGACCGGGCCTTCCTAAGATAGCGTGATACACTGTCTCGAAATCCGCTACCTCAAAATTTATATACTCGGTCCGATATTTGTTTTTGGTACCGAAGGTGACGGGCAAAGCAATCTGCCCGAGTGGAAATGAAGACGCCCCAGGGATCACCCCGTGGAATGGCTATGAGCTCGGCCTTAGCTCGGAGCAGGGGACGTTCATGTCGTCGAAGGTTTTGGCGAACAAGACATTGAGTCCACTCCCTCCATCAATCAAGACTTTCTTGAGCTTTACATTGCGAATAACAGGGTCGAGCACTAGAGGATACTTACCCGGATGTAGAACTCGGTTAGGGTGATCCGAGCGGTCGAAGGTGATCGGGACTTCAGACCACTTTAGATATTGGGGGGTTGTCGGTTCCACCGTATTGATCTCCCGAGTGGTAATCTTTTGATTTCGCTTGGACTCATATTCGGTGGAGCCCCCGTATATGTAGTTCAGCTCGTGCTCAGGTTCTTGGTAAGCGTCCTCGCCGGGAGGGTCTTTCTTCTTGGCAGCCTCATCCTTCGCTGGAGCCAGTTGCTTATTGTTTTCACGCGCAAAACACTTTAGGGTAAAGCAGTCTTTGGCGGCGTGCTTTCCCTTAGGGTGGAAAGGACAGATCGCATCCATGACAGTATTGTAATCGAGCGCCTCTCTCCGTGTGGCTCGGGGCCGGTTGCGTTCTGCTACCGCATCTAGCTCCTCGCCTTTCCGTTTTTTGTCTTTGTACTTGGAGGACTCGGCCTTGTCGTCTTTGTTCTTCTGTTGTGGGCGATCTTCTTGGAGCTCGGCAAGGGCGTCTGAGGCCGTGGCATAGCGATCGGCCAATGCAAACATCTCCTTTACGGAGGCTAGTGGTTTCCTGGATATTTTCTTGATCATATCAGGATCGCTAACCCCTTTCTGAAAGGCTGCTACCACCACTGCATCAGATACGTCCCTGATGGTGTTTTTCTTCTGCATGAAACGCCGGATGAAATCTCTTAGCGTTTCGTCTTTCTTCTGGTGAAGCTGATATAGGTCCCATGGGGTGCCAGGCCTCTCATAGGTTTCCTAAAAGTTCGCGATAAATTGATCGCAAAGATCGCTCCAGGAGTCCACCGAGTTCACAGGAAGTCCTGTGAGCCATGATTGAGTTGAAGGGGTGAGATTGACTGGCAGATAATTTGCCATCACGTTTTGATTGTCCCCAGCCGCTTTAACCGCCAGGGCATAGACCTGCAGCCAAGCTTCCGGATCTCGATCCCCGTCAAACTTAACGATGCCCTTGGGGTTGAAACCTTCGGGCCATACTACTCGGCATAACCGAGAAGTAAACGCTCGGATTCCGTCGATGGATCTGTCGTCATGATGAGGGGGAGTCCAGTGTGGCGAGCCTCTGGCTCGACGATTGTCATCAACGCGTCGGGGTGGAGTTCTACGCGGTGAGCCCATGACTCGACAATCGTCGTTGTCGTTGTCGTTGCAGTCGTCGAACCGTTGATCACTTTGTCGATCGTGGCCGGTACCGAAACGTTCGTGGTCGTCGTAGCGCCAGCGTCGTTCTTCCTCATCCTGCTCTTGCCGTATGGCGGTGATGTCTTGGCAGAGGTCGCGGTTGAGATTCCGCGGCGTCTCCGATCGGGTTGTGTGGCGCCGATCGCTGCGGTATTCGACCGTAGCGATCGATTGATAGCGACGCGAGTGACCGCGTGGGAGCGTGAGTGCGCTTCTTCATGCGGCTTTTCCGATTCTCACACCATCGCCGCCATCACCATGGCCTTAATCGGGGCCACGATCGGGGCCGCCGGGCTATCAGATGCAATCATCGGGTCCAGCGTGTCGAGAAGCGTCGCGACGACGTTCTGCAGCGGTGTATGTAAGACAACTTGGTCTCCCAATTTTGATTGTAGGATGTCCTCGTGGACATTGCGGCCGCGAGATCGAAGAGATCGCGCCTGTGCCTCCTTAGCTTTAAGAAGAAGGTGATCTTCCTCCGCGGCTTCTTGAATCTCTTGTTGGCGTTGGAGATCTGTCTTTTGCTCTTCTATTGCAAAGATTCCACTAAGATTGTAGCAATTCCTCGCGACGCCGACTGATTCGCTGACCGAGTCGGAGTGGCACACCTGAGATGGGTCGGTCTGATCTTTACCAGATTGGATCTGGTTTAGGTCTAGGCAAACAAGTTCTCCGAATGCATCTGCAACGAAGTCCAGGTTTCCAGAGCGAAAAGCTTGGTCGGAGATGAAGGTGGTGATGATTCCGCTGATTGCTGCCATCGAGTTTGTAGGAAAAGATTCCGCTGATTACTGTCGACTTTTGTGGTCGGCAATGAATTTATGGGGCACGCGCTAGATCTAAAACTCGAAAGTCACACAAGACAAAGGTTTAGACAGGTTCAGACCCTCGACGGAGGAGGTAACACCCTAGTCGGATTATTTGGATCTCTTGGATCTAAGATTGCTCGTTCCCTTGTTGTTGCCTGCCCTCTCCCTTATATAATGGGGGTGGGGCGGTTTACAGAGTTCCGATCGGTTATTAGATTCTAATCGGTTACAGGATAGAGTTTACATCTTTATCTTATTCTGCTAACAACTCAGATTACAATCATATCTCTTATATCTAAATATTTGTTCAACTGTCTCTAGCATATATCCCCTTGTGCACGGCAGCAAGACTTGGCGCGGAGCTTAACCTCTAGGCCTTTCACTTGACCCTGTCTCTCTCTCAGGTACTTCTGGACCGGTTATGAAGACACCTGGGTTCTTATATTCCACACACGATAAGCCATCTTTGGGATGTTAAACGAATATGATTAAAAAGTTCGTAGTGCTAGATAACCGATTTTAAAGTTTGAGGTATCAGACGAAATTTTTAGTAAAGTTCAGTTTCTTATAAAACTATCTTAGGATGTTAAACAAACGAGATTAAAAAGTTTGGATACTAAATAGCTGGTTTGAAGATGCACTTTTAGCAAAGTTGAGGAGTTATATAAACTTTTTCTGAACACTTGTTCCACTTCCCTTCTCCGATCCGATCCGACCCTCGCCGACGGAAGCGGCGGCGGCGGCGGCGGCGGCGGCGGCGGGGTCTTCCTCCTCCTCAGTCATCCGCTCGCATCGCAACCCGCTCCCGATCCCATACCACCACCACCGGATGACCTAGTCGACGGAGGCCAGCAACGCAGCTATATCCCGCCTCCTCCGGTACTCCGGATTTCTCCGAGCCATAGCTCCGATTCTTCCTTCCCTCACTCTTTCCTGCGTGCGTCTGCATGCGTGCGTGCATCCGCTAGCTAGCTAATCCCCTCCTTCCCTAATTCTAATTGTTTTTCTCCCTTCAATTTGCCCTTGTCAATTCTTTTCGACCTAGGGCATCCCTTTCCCCAATTCTAAGCCCCTCCCTAGTTTCCCACCCATTTCTAGGGCTGTTCGATTTCCAGGCTTCTTTTTCCAATCCCATCATTCCTAGTAATTCGATACCACGAGTTGGAATTATTCCTTATGAATATGATGTTACCTTTTCTTTTGTAAAGAGAAAATAATCCCATGCCTAGTTGGTATGTGTATTCATGTTCCTTTCCTTTTGGTTGGACTCTTGCATTCCATACTTAATTGCAGATTTTACTCTGTGCTTAGATATATTCAGGTGCACCTTTTTGTCATGTGGCATCTATTCCAATTGGGGCTGCTTCCGTGATCGATGCCTACTTGTTCACATTAATTATTTGCTCTCTGTTTATTATCTTGTAAGGTCTTGGTTGATTTTAACTATGATGACGATGATCTTGTCATTATAATCCAATACGGCAGGTGTCTTCCTTCAATACCAGGGAATAAATACCTTGATGATCTATTGTGCTGTGGATCTCGTAGGTGTACTAGTTGTTGCAAGTTTTTTCTTTTTCTTTCTTTTTTTCCGGGGTGAATTAGCACTGCTAGGCTAGTGAGTTGTATTGATCACTGCTGCTTTCCATGCTACTGTGTCTTTCTTTTAGCTAGAGCCAACACATCTTTCAAAGCAAAACAGTGTAAGACAGCACTAGATGTTTTGACCACTAACTCTTGCAATGGTTTGTGCGTGCTATTTTTTCAGTTGGGAGAATACTCAACTCTCTCACTCTAATTCTAAGCTTGAAACCGCGTAATTAACTTTCCTCGTCGATGTACCTTATGCATGCAATTCCTTTAATTGAATAGATTTATTATGACTGACTTTGCTTCTGGCCCTCCTTGCAAATATAACTGATGTATCTCTTTCATCTTCCTGTGCAGACCCTGTTTTTTATTTATCTTCTTGGTTCAGCCCCTTCTAGGCAGTATGCATGACATCCCCTGTGGCTCTTTGCAATGAGCTTCAAGGGATCTCTCACTCTCAAAGAATTGAACTCCCTCAGGATGTTACCTCTAATCCTGACAAGGTCTTGGCTGGTCTGGCCAACCGTCAACTTTCAAATGCCTCTACAGCAGATTCTGGCTTTAGAGTTGGAGAGCTTATACTACCCAATGGAGATATTTATTCTGGCACATTATTGGGGAACACACCGGAGGGTTCAGGGCGTTATATCTGGTCCAATGGTTGCATTTATGAGGGTGAGTGGAGGAGAGGGATGAGGCATGGGCAAGGGAAGACACTATGGCCATCAGGAGCCACCTATGAGGGTGAATATTCTGGTGGCTACATTTATGGTGAAGGGACATATGTTGGGCCAAACAACTTGGCTTACAAGGGACGGTGGAAGTTGAGTCGTAAGCATGGGCTTGGTTTGCAGACATATCCCAATGGAGACATGTTTGAAGGTTCTTGGATTCAGGGAGAAATACAAGGCCACGGCAAGTATACCTGGGTAAATGGGAACACTTATGTTGGCAGCATGACAAATGGGGTGATGTCTGGCAAAGGAATTTTTACATGGAACAATGGGGACTCATTCGAAGGGAACTGGTTAGATGGCATGATGCATGGATACGGAGTCTATACATGGGAGGGCTGTGGCTACTATATAGGAACCTGGACAAGGGGATTGAAAGATGGAAAAGGCACATTCTATCCAAAATGTTGCAGAATTCCGGCTACTGATGAGCTCTACATAAATGCTTTAAGAGATAGAGGTGGGCTGCCTGATATTAGAAGGCAGAATTGTGGTTCACGTATCCTTCACTCTTCCTCATTTGACATGGGAAACATGAAGGCTGGTACGAATCAAGAACCTGTTGGTACTTCATTGAGAAGAAACTTGAGTTTTGAGCCACCTCATATGAAAAATGTAACTTTGGAAAGACGCTGGAGTCTTGGAGTGGCTATTGAAAAATTAATCGGTCATGAGTCAAGCGGAAGTTCAGGGATACAAAGCTGTGAGAATATGGCTGATTCTAACTTTCCTATATTGGAAAGGGAATACGTGCAAGGTGTTCTTATCAGCGAGGTGGTAGTGGATAGGACCTTCTCGGATTCTTCTAACAAAGTAGAACGTCGCCAGAGGAAAATGGTGAAGGATATCAAAAAGCCTGGAGAGACAATAATCAAAGGACACAGGAGCTATGATCTAATGCTCAGTCTGCAGCTTGGAATCAGGTAATGCATAAAACAATACATCATAATTTGAAATTTCAACGCCTTTTAACTTTCTTCCTTACCCTGATAATTCTAGTTGCAGCATTGCATTTTCAGGCAATGTTCTGATATTAGTACATATATTGTTTATTGCCTTTGACCCATATGTGGAAGGGGATTTGGCATATTATAGCATACAACATCAACTGTGCGTGCATATCGGTGGCCAAAATATTTCTGAATTTTCACCTTTTCTTTTGAAGGAAAATATTTCTGAATTTTCACCTTTGCAATGTATACAAATAAATGTTAGAGGATGTCTCTACCTGCTAAAAACTGAGAATTATTTGTCATCCAAAAATGATCGTAGAACTTAGTTGATTGATTAGATAATTTGCAGCTGCTGGAGTACTAGGTTTTTCAATCTTTTGGTTCGTAAACTAATATTTTGACTGATCATTAGTGTGTGCCACCTATTATGATTACTTAGAAAGAAAACTTGGAGTGTGAGGGCTAAAGTTGAACAATGTTGAAATTCATGTGTTCCACTTATGCAATTCTGGCATGCAAGTAACTAGCTTTAACATTTTGAAAGGACATAATCTAGGCATGATTGGATAATTTATGTTCAGAACCCATTATTGAGCAAACCCGATAGCTGTTAAGTCTTTCTTTGGTCTTGTGCTATGCACACCCATAGTCAGTCTCATGCAAACCTATGAATCCTCAAAGCAAATTTCTTGATGCCCTCAATTTCAGCTCATCCATGAATGGGCATTTATTATACAAATCTGTTCTTTTGCTGAGAATGTTATGGAATAGAATGTTATGATTCCATA
This sequence comes from Otatea glauca, assembly GCA_036346275.1. Taxonomy (NCBI): domain Eukaryota; kingdom Viridiplantae; phylum Streptophyta; class Magnoliopsida; order Poales; family Poaceae; genus Otatea; species Otatea glauca. The sequence continues at coordinate 55,668,645 of CM070728.1, forward strand.
ATGTATATTTCATCTGTAGAAGATTCTCCCAAATAGTTGAAAGTCTGCCAAGCACTTTGCAGTCAATCGGTATCACAAAAAAGAACATGATTTTAGTTTTAGTTCATTACAATCTTGGTGATTAATGAATTTTATTAGATGTGGAGACATCATTGTCGCTTTCAAGACAGGGAAGTTAAAGTGTTCATTCACTACATTTGATCATTATGGTAGAAAAAGGGAAAAGAAGATTTCTCCTCATCGGTATAGAAACTGTGTGGCAGCATGTTCTTATTTTGTTCGTTATCAACAGGAGTGTCTTGTTGAATACCCAACTAATTGATTTTCTGGTGATCAGTAAAAGGCTGTTATATGACCATACTCAGGTATACAGTTGGAAAGATTACGCCGATTCAGAGGCGTGAAGTGCGAGCTTCTGATTATGGCCCCAGAGCAAGTTTCTGGATGAACTTTCCCAAAAAAGGATCACGGCTTACTCCTTCACATCGTGCTGAAGATTTTAAATGGAAGGACTATTGTCCAATGGTTTTCAGGTTTGTTGAGTTGGTGTCTCACTATTCGTTTATTAAGAGTATATTTTTGGGTCAATGTATGTCCTTCTATTGCTATAGTAACTTAGCTTAACTAGTAAATATAGAAATATAAGGATGTCATGAAGTAGCTTCGAAAGTTCAATGGCTTAAGACTTATCCTGTATAACATTCTCTAAATCTTGTGGTTCTACAATGCTAATGAATTCCAAATCTATTCCCTATTAAAGTATGGTTTGTAACAATTTGAAATTCCTTGTTTGAGTAGCTAATAAGGCATCCCGGCAGTACTGTTTTCTGTTTCAGATTTAATACAAACTAATTTCCTATTAATGGTTGCTTATAGAAATTTGAGGGAGATGTTCAAGATTGATGCAGCGGATTATATGATTTCCATTTGTGGAAGTGATGCACTTAGGGAGTTATCTTCTCCTGGAAAGAGTGGAAGTGTATTTTTCCTCTCGCAAGATGACCGATTTATGATCAAGACTCTTCGGAAATCGGAAGTGCAGGTTGTTGCATCTTTTAAATGAATTTATGAAGTTTACTAAGCCGTATACCATTATATCCTTTTCGTATAAGTTTGGTAAAACCACAATGGGAACCATGTCACCATGTTCCCATTTTCTACCAAATCCCAGTGTCCCAACACTGGATAAGAATTGGATGTTTTGAATGATTCAGAGCTTTTATCTTATCTGGCCCAACACTCGATAAGAATTGGATATGTTCAATAATCCAGAGCTTTTGGCTTATCTGGTTTTATGGTGTTCAACATGTTGTCATTAGGAAATATATTTCTAAAGTAGTTTTCTAGTTCACTTGTTGATTCATATTAACACTTGAATCAAACTTGTCCTTTAGTTCATTTGCTTACATGTGCAACTTTGGTATTTTATTGGCATGATATTGTCATGTAGGTTCTTTTGCGAATGCTTCCAGACTATTATCACCATGTCCGTACTTATGAGAATACACTCGTAACTAAATTTTTCGGCCTCCACAGGGTGAAACCTTCCAGCGGGCAAAAGGTAATCACATTGTTAGCTTTGTTGTTTGTGCTTTCTTACTACTGCCTCGGTTCAAAAATATATGAAATTTTAGAATTTTGTTTGGTCAAACTTTCTTAACTTTGAGCACTAGTGCATACAGACTGATCATTTCAAAATAACACTGTTAGATTTTTAAAGAAAAGTACTTGTACTTAAATAATATAAATATTTTTATATTTTTTGCTAACATATCACCATAGAAATTATTAGTCAAAGTTACATATTGGAGACAATGTGTTGTCCAAAGCTTCATATATTTTCGTACAGGTGGATTATTTTTCATTCAGTTGTAACAGGATATTAATTTTCATATCTGATAATTGTTATTCTAGTTACTTTTTTTGAAATAATGGCTGATGTTGATGTATTGTTTTTTGTATTTGCAGTTCCGATTCGTAGTGATGGGAAACATGTTTTGCACAGAACTGAGAATTCACCGGAGGTTTGACTTGAAAGGTTCATCCTTAGGCCGTTCTATAGACAAAATTGAAATCGATGAGAACACAACACTGAAAGACTTGGATCTAAAATATTCATTTTATCTTGAGCCTTCTTGGCGGGATACCTTGCTTAAGTAAGCGTGTGCTCTCTCGAACAGCTTTCTGTACAACCTAGTTATAAAGTGCATGTTACCTCTTATGATTTGATCGTCTCATTCCTGCATTATTCGTGCTATAGAATTATGGTGATATGGTAATTAAATGCAATGCATAGAAGAAGTACTAATCTATGAAATAATCAGATAACTAGGGAACTGTACCAACTGCTTGCTTTGCAAAGTGTGTGGATTCTTTAGATGTTTTTTTTCCTTTTATCAGATTTAAAGTGGCCAGTCCTGCCATTTGTTATGACCTATAGTTTTTAATGTTTGGTATGGAGTCAGTTCTAACATTTATTCATTTTGGTAGCTATGAATTTCACCATCATTATATGGTATTTGCAAAGTTGTATTGCACATATTCTAGCAGAACATACCATACTCATTCCCAATGTTCTAAATAACAGTAAACGTTAACGAACGGTCACCCCACCTTTTAGTGTTTATATGGTAAGATGCCTTGTAAATGGTTTTACTATTTAAAATTCAGAGAAATATATGAGGCTATCAACAATTGTCCATAGCGGTGACGTGAAAAAAGATGACATGATGTGAATGCAATTAAAGAATCATAATTGAATGAACGAACAACTTAAGTTGCAATGAAAAGCAAAGCCAGCATTCATGTCATGTATGTCATAATGTTTCATATCATATGACAATCTTGTAACTTTACCTAAATAAATGGCCCGATAAAATAGGCCTGTTAAATGTTAATAGTTGTTAAACCAAATAAATGGCCCAATAAGACAGTCAAACCTTGAAATATCCATAAACGTAACGGGAAGGGGACCTTTACTATTTTAACAGCCGTTTACAAGGCCTTAACGGCCTTTACTTGGAACATTGCTCATTCCTGAAAATGGCCAATCCTGTCATGTGTTATGATCCCTTAAAGTTTTGTATGTAGTCAGTTCTGACACTGGTTCAACCTGTCATGTCATTTGGTGTAAATTTACTTCACAATTGTATGAGATTTCAAAGCTATTAACTTAATTTAGATCACTATTATTCCAACAATTTTTTAGAATCACTATTCCTACTAGTTAGGATGAAGAGAAATAACTTGCTAATTGCTTTGGAGCAGTTATTGATTTCTTTTTTATAAATAAATCTTCATACTAGTGTTATGTGTTTTGTCTTGTAGTCTGTATGTTTATTGTTGCACTATTCATTAGAGCGCCTGCGCCTTTTATGTAACCATGTCTAATCTTGTTCTGTGTAGGCAGATTGAGACCGACAGCAGATTCCTAAGGAATCAGGGAATAATGGATTACAGCTTGCTTCTTGGTGTCCACTATCGAGCTCCTCAGAACCTACAAACACGAGCGTCCTATCATCAGAGCATTGTACAGGATAGACTAACTGTTCTATCAGAAGGTAAGCATGTATCTTTCTCAGTAAGATGTCCTTTCCATAGATCCTTGAGTTAATTAGCACATTGGGTGTTTGGAGAACCTTTTTAGCTACCTTGTACAATATTACTCTGGCTTCTTTTTTGAAAATATATTTAAGTACCATTCTCATACAGTATTATTGTAGCCACTGCATAAATTTTGGAATTAATCTTTTGTCTAGAGCATTTTTTTAGATGCACCTCGTTATGTATAACAGAATTACAGATATTTGCTTCATGCATACTTCACATTGTAAATTGGATAGTTTGAGAAAAATTGCAGTGATAATGGAAGATAATAGAACAGATGAGAATTCTTAATTAATTTTTAGTATGGCATGTGGGTTTTCCATGACATGTTGGCAAGGGCCCTGAGCATAACTGGTATATTCAAAAGGACTATTAGATTAGTCTGAATGGTTAAGAGTGAAAATGGAGCTGAGCTGGAGCTGGTGTTAGTAATATTTCAATGAATTTCTGACCATAAAGGCTAACATGTTCCCGGTTTGTGATCCAATTTTGCTATGAAACCTTATTCCAGCTGGCAGTCATTCTACTACTCCCCTTTCTCCTGTCTGTATTGAATCTGGTGATCCTGGAACTATAAATGGATCTGTAGATACATTTATCTCTGTAAAGTTAACTCGAAGTATTTTTCTTATGCTATCAATTGTCAAGGGAAAATCATTTGGACATGTACCATAACTTTGATACTCATATTTTACAAACCGTGTCTTACTGTTCAGAATCTTATTAGATTGATGACTGAAGTCCTCAACCATCCGGTTATATACAAACAACATAGGAAGGTTCTTTTATCACCTAGGCTTCTCCCAGAACTTTTACATTAGTTGACCTTGACATTGAGAAACCTTTACCTGTCAGTTCTCTTGCATTTCCTTTGAAGTTTCAAATTCTTCCAGTCTTCTGTTCAATCAGCATTATAGTCAGCTTGATATTCATGCCTAAATCAATATGACCAGCCTCAGAAGAATTAATGTACTGTAAATAACGATGCTATATAAATACTCTCTTAAAAGAAAATCACTGCTATTTGATTTTGCAATAGCTGTTTCCTTTCAGCTATGTTTTACTTAGTTCTTACTATCCTTGGGAGGTAATGTAGATGCTCTGGCGGATGATGCTTATAACTATCCGGAAGGACTTGTTTTGGTTCAACGAGGAAGCGATCAAAATGGTGTTCTTATTGGCCCTCATATAAGGGGAAGCCGTTTGCGAGCATCAGCTGCTAGTTTTGAGGAAGTAGATCTCTTGCTTCCAGGCACCTCAAGGTGAGGTTTCCTATCATTCCTGTGCTTCTATTGTTCATGGATTGCAGGCTGTTTTATAGCATTTGACTGAGGCGAACAAATGATTATTGGTCTTTGTCAGGCTTCAGATCCAGCTAGGGGTCAACATGCCTGCGAGGGCCGAACAGATACCTCAAAAAGATGATAGCACATCGTTCTGCCAGGTGTATGATGTGGTGCTCTACCTAGGGATAATTGATATTTTGCAAGAGTACAACATAAGGAAGAAGATTGAGCATGCTTACAAGTCCATCCAGTACAACTCGTTATCAATATCTGTCGTTGAACCCCAGTTCTACTCGGAGCGCTTCCTGAAATTCATTCAGACTATCTTTCCTGTAAACTCGTAGAATCCAATAATTCTTTGTTGTAAGATAGAGCCACTGCTGCTGTTTGAATGGTTGGGTAATTCTTCACTGAGCAATGTGGAATAAACCGATATTCAGTGACAACCGAGTCCCTTGCCAAATCTTGTTAAACTACAGTACGCATTACTTCTCTTGAGCAGAAGAAGGCGAACCAGCTCAACGTAAGTGTTGAGGGCATGTTCTTCTGGAACTGGTTGCTGCCCATCTTTAGTGATTTTCTGATTTTTTTTTAAATATTACATTTTTTAGTAAATTACAAAAATATACTTCGGTCGGAAAATATTGTAAAACTATACCTCTGTGGTCGTCTGAAAAGACGAAATGAAAATATCGTCGTATGATATGGGGATGAATAGTTGTGTCGCCGTTTGAACAAACGAGATAACTATGTTGGCGTCATGTAGACGAAAAAACGGTCAGCCTTCCTATCTTTAAACCATACAGCAACAATACAAAAATCGATTGTTGGTTTGGCGACAGAGGGAGTGTGTGCCTCTGTCGCCCAACCAACGGGCAACAGAGACTGCGATATAAAAAGGCCAAAACGGTTGCTGTTTAGCGTGGGGACTCATTTGGTCGTGCGAGAAAGAGGAGAGAGGGAGAGGAGAGAAAGGAAAGGGAGGCGGGAGAGAAGAGAAAGAAAAGAGAGGAAGGGAGAGAAGGAAAGGGGAGAGGAGAGTCAGATTTGAGGTTTCTGTTTATTGTGTAGATAATTTTTTTTCTTTTTATTTTGTTTAGCAATATATCATGTTAGGATAGCAAAAATAATAGATCTAGTTAAATTTAGAGGTTACAAATATATTTAGTATATTTTTAGTAATTTAGTTAGTAAATTTAGAGGAATGTAGATGTTTTTTTACAGATAGATGTAGGTAGATATGTATTTTTAGGAGTGTAGATTTTTTTACAGATAGAAATAGGTAGATATATATTTTTAGGAGTATAGATGTTTTTTATAGATAGAAGTAGATAGATATATATTTTTAAGAATTTAGATAGTTTTTACAGATAGATCTAGATAGATATATTTTTTAGAATATAGTTGTTTTTCTACAGATAGATCTAGATAGTAATATATTATTAGAAGTGTAGATATAAATAGATCAAGATATATTTTTTGAGCATACAAATATAGTTATGTTAGGCGTCACAGTATTTTTTACGAAAAGTAATTAATTCGTGGGCTAATGAATTGGTCTGTCACATGTTAGAATGAATTCCATTTAGAATCTATTATGGAGAAGGGGTTGTCATTAATGTTTTAGAGGGTGCGGATCTAAGTAAATTTTAGTATGTGGACAAAAGTTTGAGTAAGGTCGAGGAGGGGACATTTTGTTCTGTATTGAATTAGTTGTATTATACTTTTCAGATGGAACCAGATCAGTACCAGCTGAAGTTATTTTGCCTTTATAGTATATGAAATGATCCTGTTTATGGGAGTTCATTGAGTGAAGGGAACTGCATCATGGAGGTCATATGTAGGGGACAGATCAACGTGGATGGTATCGGGTGCTTTTAGAGTAAGCGTATGATAGGGTTGTTGCCCCACAGCAACAGTTGGACGCTGGTGAGGGTAGTGAGCCTCAAAACGAGTTCAGTTATGGTGACACCGAAATTGGGGAATCTAGCCGTGAGCAGCATGTACAGGAATGCAACGAGGACATCATTTACCAGAGTGGTGAGCAAGTTGAGGTTGGGGAGGATGATAAAAACATTGAACAAGAAGCGCAGGGACAAGTAGACGAAGGCGAGGAAATTGAGGAAATAACAACAATGATGGAAAAGGAAGACCGTGAATACACTAGAAGACTAGTGGAAGACGACGATGACTCGGATGAGGAAGATGGAGATACAGAGCCGCTTGTGCTAACAGATTGGAGCACGCATCAATTTAATAAGCTGGTTGTGAATGAAAATAGCGATACACCTTGGCAATATAGTGAGAATGAAGTTAGGCCTAATAGTATGTATCCGACAAAAGAGACAGTGCATGATGCTGTGAAAGATTGGACCTTATCAGTAAGAAGGACTTTCAGGGTTAAGAAGTCCACCCCAACCTGTTACGACGTGGTGTGCGAGATGCAAGGGCTCCTGGAGAGTGCACGCGTACAAACCAAAATGGGGCACCCACTGGCTATGTTCGAAGGTTGATTTGGGCCACCCATTGGCTATGTTGGAAGGTTGAGTAGCATATCTGTATGACTGAGAAAACCCTGATGACTCACAGGAACCTGTCATACGGGTATGTTGCACATATCATGTACCCAGAGATAGTGGAAAATCTCAATTTTGAGCCCCGTGCTATTATCCGAGCAATCGAGAATAGATATCAATATACAATTAGCTACGGGAAGGCATGGGGGGCGAAGCAGAAGGCCTTAGAAATGAGGTTTGGGAAATTTTAAGACTCCTACCATAATCTGCCTGCACTGCTTAGTTGCATTTATGATTATCAAGACTGTCCGTCAAGCAAGTGGCCGACCAAGAGGCATCTGAAGAGAGTTTTCTTCGCATTCGGAGCTTGCATTAAGGCGTTCTATCACTGCCGTCCATTGTTATGCGTGGCCGGCACATTCTTGATTGGGAAATACAAAGGGCAAATAATGACAGCTGTGAGCATTTATGGAAATAACCAGATTTTGCCTGTTGCTTTTGCCTTTGTAGAAAGCGAGAACTACGAGAGTTGGCTATAGTTCCTACGAAACTTGAAGATCGGGGTGGTGAAAACTCGTCAAGATGTGTGGATACTGCATGACAGGCATGCTGGTCTACTTAGTGCTATCAAACAGTTGCAAACATGGGAAGAGGAGCCATTTCCATAGCCTGAGTTGAAGAGCCGATGGTGCATGAGGCATTTGGGTGCTAACTTCTATAAGTAATTCAAAAACAAGGAACTGATGAACATGTTTAAGAGGCTATGTAAGCATAACCAAGCGAGTAAGTTCCGTGCTCTATAGAAGAATCTTGGTGAGCTAACAAGAAAACACAAAGAGGAGCAGATGAACAAGGCTAGTAGCAATGAAACACAGGATCAGGCGGAGCCTCTATTCCCTCTGCCAACAGAAGATGAGGCGACGAATCGTCGTGGAAGGCAAAGGCCAATCAAATGTTTCTCGGACTGGATAAAGCACGAGCCGAAAGAGAAGTGGTCATTGTTACATGACACATATGATGCTAGATATGGTGTCATGACGACTAACTTCGCGGAGGTGTACAACTAGGTAATGAGAGGGATGAGGTGTCTCCTGTTGGTAGGAATTGTTGAGGGTGTGCTGCGGGGCACAACCAAGTACTTTGTGGATAGGCATCGAGCTGATAAAGTAGTAAATGAGAGATGAGAATCTAATGTACTCTAGCATGATCACTAAATACATGTATGAGAAGAGTAAGAAGGCGGCAAAGCATAGAGCTATCAAAGTAGGTGCACGAACACTGCGCTTCGAGGTGATATGCAGGGATAAAGGACGACATGAAACCAACCAGACGGTTATCACCCAAGAGTGCATCTTGCAAGCTGACTGCAAATGCTCGTGTAACAAACCACACCTTTTGCACATGCCATGTTCTCATGTGATAGCCGCATGTGCGCTATTTGGAATGCGACCTGGTATATATTTATTAAAATATTTTACAAAAAAAGGTGATGGCAACTTGGAGCGAAGAGCTTTATGGTTATGGTGTTGTCGGTTCTTTCATCACAACTCCTAGTGTCAATGAAAGGTTGTGGGTTCCTAATTTTGATGCAAGAACATAAAATGCAGGGCGTCGCAAAACAAGGCGTATCAGAAATGACATGGATAAGTCTGAAGCTGGTAAGCGCGTGAAGAAATATTCATTATGCAAGCAAATAGGACATACGTTTAAGAACTGCCAGCCACGAAACGAAGAAGATGAAGGAGGAGATGGCAACCCGATGACGGGGGAGGGATCATCATATGCAAGGTCTGATGGACGACGTCATCATACTACCGGAGAAGCTATTTGAATTATCATATGCTATATGTAAAATTCATATTTTGTTGATGTAATGTGTGTTGTATGAACTCTATTTTCTACCTAGTTGTAAGCAAGTTGCATGTCATTGCTGTTACTGTAAGAACCCTTATTTGTAATCGAGTTGCATGTCGTTGCGAGTGTTGTTGCTCGCTAAATTATTGGAATTTGTTTCAATATATTGTTATGATGTTTGTATAGTTTTTTGTACGCATTTCTTTCTATATGCATTTGAAATATAACTTTCATTATTACAATTTGCAGGTATGGCTGCAGATGATGACTGGCCATTTGAGTTGTTAGATCCGGTCATTGATCGTCGTCACCGTACCCACTACGCCACTGCTTTTCCAAAGGAGAGACAAGATCCTCTGGAGCTCGGCGTACTACGACCGAGGACACCGCAGAAGCTCTGGTCTCTCGATCCTCGTTGGATCCCTAGGTAACATACTATTCTTCATATTTCTAAATACCTTTGTTGTAGTATCATAAGTATATTAATTAATTAGTGTGGTGTTGATATTAATTTCATATTTTTGTTTCGTAGGCTTCGAGCAGCACGATTGCTGCCACCTGCCTGGATGGTGGAGGCGGCGCACGACGATGTGCAGGGACGAGGCGTGGGTCGCCGGTTCCCATTCGACAGATCCCTGCTTACTGCTCTAGTGGATCGATGGAGGTTGGAGATGCACACCTTCCATCTACCTGTCGGGGAGATGGCCATCACTTTGGAGGACATCTCGTTCCTCCTCGGACTCCCGATTGTCGGTCACCCTGTGGTGCCTCAGGATGTCGACCCGACGTGGCGTTAGGAGCTACTTGCGCGGTTCCAGGGTGTGCTCCTAGCTGCTATGTATCGACCCTTCAACAACACACATGGTCCGACACTGAGGTGGCTTCGACAGTTCATGGTATGCAACTAACCTTTGATGCTTAATTGTGCATATACTGGTTGAACTAACAAGATAGCTCAAATTTACTGGTGGAGCACATCGTCGCGTCTGCGGACGAGGTGAGGGTGAGCCGCCACCTAGAGGCGAACCTGCTGTGGCTCTTTGGCTGGTGCATGTTCACGAGCTCCCATGGGGATAGCGTGGACAGGCACCTCGTCCAGTTCGCGAGGGCGATTGCGGACGCACCTCTTGTCGCCGTGCCGCAGTACTCCTGGGGGTCGGCTGTGCTGTGCACCACATACCGTGCGCTCTGTGACTGTTGTGGACGGATCACCGACGGCTCGACCTTCACTGGATGTCCATTGCTTGTACAGCTTTGGGCATACGAGAGGTTCCAGATCGGGCGGCCCGACATCGACCTTTAGCCTCTTGTACATGCCGGTGATGACGACGTTGACGCTTCGACCATGGTCAGCATCTAGTACCATTGACGGGTAAGATATTGCAATCACGATTGTGAAACTTTTTTTTAACATTTTTCAGTACTAATGGTAACATTCTGCGTTGATTTTTCTATCGTCACTGTAGCCTAGGTGGGCACACAGGACGGTGCGGCTGGGCTACCCGCAGTTCATCGCTGCGTTTGATCGCCTCACCGACGACCACGTATGTTGGACGCCGTACAGAGAGGCAAAGGTGCAGCTACGTGTGACAGGTGGGTTGTCCACCCTATGCACACGAGACGCGGCGTACTGGTGTATACGTCGGTTCCTCCTATTCGATGTCCAGGTCAAGGGCTATGCTATCCATCAATTGATGAGGCAGTTCGGTCTACGACAGGAGTTCCTACTCCCGATCGGCCGTGAGGTCCCATACGGCTCCCACACGTAAGTTCCTTGTGTCGATGTTCTGTAATTATTATCGTGTAATGCCATCTAATATTGTTATATTTATTTCTTATCCGCAGCCAAACTAGGAAGGGCATGCATGGGGCCACCCCCTGGCACGTACGTTTGGCGCCATGGGTTGAGGAGTGGGGAGGAGCCCTGGACGACGTTCATGCTGAGGATACGGCGTACGACCCGCAGACGTACTATGGCTAAAGATAGTGGTACACTTCCCGTACCTATCTGCGTTTGGTACGTGTCGACCCCGATCCTCCTAGACATGTTCCTAGGCTAAGGGACACGTATCCCGCCCATACGGACTCAACTTTGCACATTGCGGTACGTTGCGTCTAATCTATGATCTCATTTCCACTCAGTTGATAAATGTGCTAACCGATTCGTAATGTATTTTCCAGAATGATGTGTTAGGCCAATACTATGAGGAGTCAGGGATCTTCCTTTCTCGTCTGACCACGGGGTTGACGTGACCTGAGAGGAGGTGACCTCTTTCTTCATGAGGTTTAGGGAGAGCTCGAGACGTGTCCTCTAGTTGGTGGGATGCCGCCAGCCTCCCGATGTGGTTGATGGCATCCTGCTTAGTGGAGGTAGGAGTGCTGCAGGTATATTTTCCTGTGCCACAGCCTCCCGTGCCACCGTCACAGAGCCGTCTGCGAGAGGGTGAGCTGCTGGACACGCTGGTCTAGCCGCTCACGTCGGAGGTGAGTACTTAATCGCACTTTCTATGTTTTGTAATTTTTTTTGAATGCTCTCAACAATTCTTCATTTGTTACAGGCTCACAAGCACGGTGGTTCACGTCTACAGCTTCACCTTCACCTGACGACTATGAGGGGTAGCCTGATGATCCAACCCACGCGGACTACGACCTCGACGATGGTGGTGTGTTGAGGTACTTCGTTGATGAGGATGAGGGAGGACCATCACAGTTGCATGGAGCACCACCGCCGACGCAGCTTTCTCATCCGGAGTACGCTACACCTCCAGCCGGACCACAGAAGGAGCACCGTGTGCCGACGCAGTTGACCTACTCGCACGGACAGATTCGCAGGACTGCCACGACGTGAGGAGCAGCCCAGAAATGGGGCTGGCAGTAGTTACTTATATTTTGGATTGTTGGAACTTTTTATCTTATTTTTGTTAATCCGTTCTAGATATGTTGTACGGCATATAGTTTTTATGATCACGAACTATTATATTTGGTTATGCAATACTGTTATTTTTTGTTACAGCAGGACCTGCACCGTAATACGAGATGCTATTTCTTAGACCGATGGGACAACTCGCTGAATACTTTTATCAGTCTGAAATGACCCCTCACTACACACAATATAGTCTGACGTGACTACTCACTGCACGGTACAAAGTTCCATCAGTACACTTAGTACGCACTAACTTCACACTGCACAGTCCGAAGTGATCACTCACTGCCTACTTTTAACTTTGAAGTGACCACTTATTGCACAATATATTTGTCAGTACTGACACCTTGCATGCATGACTGCCTTTTTAGCCTGACTTGACTACACACTCCAGCGTATTGCTGTCCGTCTGCACGTTTGAATCTTACCTTCCAATACTTAGTCCATACACCACCCCTTCGAGACTATAAAAGGCCAAACCACAGGCACACATACACAGCTCTCACTCACACTTCACCATGGCTGGATCATCTAGCAGAGTATTCTCGTGGACACCTGATATGAGTAGTGTAGCCTTTCATTACACGTTAAAGGTTACGCGTAATGGGAAGGATGATCCGTTCAAGGAGCAGACCTAAGTAAAGTGGTGTCCAAATTGCAAGAGTGGCGTCCGACATTATCGAGGCATAAGGTGACAACCTCTAGCCTGAACCTCGTGAACTCTAATGACCTCAAGACGCACTTGCAAGGGTGGCATCAAAGGTATTTCAAGGTGTGCGAACTAGCTAACCACCCATCTGCTATAGGTTTTTCTACGAGATTTTATAGGGTACTAATGCTGCCCGATTAGTATGCAGAGTATATTAAGGTTAGTTATTTTCTATTTGTTCACCCTACTAATAATTTTAGCATTATCCATAAGTTCACTAATTCGTATGCTCGTCTTGTGTGTTAGTCATTCCCGGAAGATAAAGAGTTGCTAAACAAAGATATCCCATAATTCGTAGCGATGTATATGCTCTTCGACGGGGGTGTGATGCCTGATTCACGCAGAAGACATAGAAGAGGATGTAACTGGAGGGGTAGAGGTCCACCCAGTACTGTTGCAGCAGAAAGTTCAAGAGGACATTCAACCACTACTGAAGTAGGGCTTGCTCCTAACCATACAAATGACGATGATGATGATGATGATAACGATTTCATGTCATCTAGACCTCGACATTCAAGCACTATCACAACAAGCCGTTCAAGCACTACTACAATAGGCTGTTCAAGCAACAATGCAAGAGGACATTCAACCAGCATTGAAGGAGGGCTAGCTCCTAACCATACAAATGACGATGATGATGACGATTTCTGCCACCTAGGTCACGAACCTTGCGTCTTCGGAGTCCTCCGAATCCTAACGATGATATTACATTAAGCTCTATCAGGTATCCATACGTAGTACCCCGTCAGGAACAAATAGATAACTACTCTTATTTTTATTGTAGCGACCTATTCCAACAACCATGGCTATAGAATGTTTGGTTTTGTGACTTAGTCCTTCACCAGAGGCATGTACCTATGTTGTATCCCAGTTTTATGAATTCCCTAAGGTATGTATCTATCTTAGGTGTAGTTCACATGCCATGCTATTGTAGTTGTTATACTTACTGCACTTTTTAATATCAATGTTGGGTTTTATTCAATATTTTATTATGATTTGTCGTTAAATTTGTCGCACACCGAAAGAGAATGAGGAACAAAGAAATTTGAATTTTTGTCAAAAAAGTAACTGACAAATAATTTTTTAAAATACTACATGAATTATCACTGACAAATATTAATTTTTCTGAATTTATTGAACCCCGGTTTGGACTTTAAAATTCTAGCAACTATCGAAATAACATTGACTTTTAATAATTAATGCTCACAAGTTATAGCGAATTTTCGAATGAAATCAGTGTAAAAATGTTCCTTATAAATTTAATTTCCTCCAAAAAAATTTCATGATTTTTATAAATTATTTGGTTTGGGTGCTCTGTCGCCCAACCATTGGGCAACAAAAATATGTCATGAAATGAAAAAGGCGACATATTCCTGTCACCCAATGGTTGGGCAATAGAGGCCTGTCACCTTTTTATTGGGCGACAGAGTGGCCATATAAGCACTGACTTAGCTTTTTCTGCGTTTTGCGCTATTGTCGTCCAACCATATGGCGACCGAGGTATAATTTTGCAATTTGTTTAGATCAAGGTATATTTTTGTAATTTGAATAAAAAATGTATTATTTAAAAAAATTCATGATTTTCTTGAGGGAAGGATAGTCGTTTACTTCATTACTCCGGAATCCAGGTTGCAGGAGTAAGTCGGTTTGTTCATTCAACTTGAGGTAACACATTGCCGTGTGGTTTGTCAACACGTCCTTAGGAAATACATTGCAACAGTGGAGATTATGTTAGCTAACTATCTATGTTTCAAAAACATAAGTCGTGTTAATTCTGTTGCTGAGGTTAATTCGTACTCATATGGTCTAATAGGTGTGAACCATGGTTTTTACAGGGATAAGGCAAGGTGAGTTGACTCACTACCTTTTTACCCCCAAAGCGTTTAAAGCGTGTGGCGAGACGGTGTTATACACACATTCTAACCTAATATAGCAGCAAATTAAATCAACTATACATACCTTGATATTGCCGATTCTTGAGCCCATGTAGCATCCATCCCTCTTGCAAGATACATGTGGTCGCTCCAGTAAATAACATACTTAAGTTGCTGTCTGTAACCACACAGATTATCTTAAAATTCTATATATAAAAGACATGCATCCATGTACAAAATATCTCACTTGCTCCCGTGCAGGTTCCCAAGCCTCTAGCCAACCATTATCTTCAGAATAAAGAATGAGAGAAGGGAAAAGTGTAAACAATGAAGCAACACTCTTATTGTTGGCGATATGACCTAGAGGTCAATCATAGTGATGATTGTAAAGTAGTATGCTTTTGTTGTTCCATTAATAATGTCATATTATGGATGGTCAAGTGTGTGACTTGATCATGAAACTCTATAATGTTTTAATGACATTATTATAAAGTTGTCATTTGATTATTATTTTTATTGACCGGGACATCAATAAATGATTAATATAATCAAACACATGAGTTGTTGTGATAATCCCGTTTCACGGATTATGGATATGTGATATCAATGCAATCATGTAGATATCATGTAGGTGTACATGATATTGGACTGACCCGCTTTATGAAACACCTTTGAGGATATGATGTATCATAGGTGATTTCATACAATGATAATGATTTATCCTTAGACCTGAGATCAACACAGTTTCGTACATAATGATGGTATGTTTTGATGTTGTCTAACATTGTCCGTAACTGGATAATCATAAGGACAACACTCGGGTATACCTTGAATCATGAAGTGGGAACTGTATGATCAAGATGGAATTTGTCCTCCTCATACTGAGGGAATGATATCAATCGGCCACTCGATGAAAGTGACTAAAGAATGTGCATGGCCATGCCCGAACGATTAAGTTGTTAATCGATCGATCTTGTTAGTCTATTTCAGATAATCAAGAAAATTGGTTTAACAGTACAAGGATGGCAAACCTCAACCTTGAGTTAAACCATGATATCAAAGTGACAAAGGGATCGACATGTATTCAGTGAAGGTTTGTCGGATAAATGACATTCATGCAATTTGGGTAGTCGTTATGTTCTGTTAGGAGTCGCTTGCGACTAATAAATCGGAAAAAGAGTTTTTCGATTTATTGCCAACATATCATGAACCTAAAGGGTCACACACAAGAATAGGCTTAAGACAGATTCATGAAATCTTCTCTCATGACATATATGTCAATGCGATCGAACATGATATCTAGTTATTTACAAAAGGACTGTGAATATACGTGAAAATATGATTTTTATGCTGAAATCACTGTAGCAGTGCTGAATTTACTATAGCATGTCGGTAGCACTGTAGCAACCGACTTGCTGTAGTGCCAGCTGTCTCAAGTACTGTAGCACCAGCTTGCTACAGTGCCATGTGGTGGTTATTGTAGCAAGAAGGTTTGCTACAGCCCCCCCCTTATAAGTATGCCCTCCAGGGTTTCCGAAAAGTAGAGGGAAAAACTGTGAAAAATTTGGAGAAAAATTGAGCGAGGTGAAAAGGTTTCATTTGAGCCAGAAAAATCACGAGAGTCGTATCGTGCGGTACTAGCATACCGACGTACGGTGTTTAGCGCCTGTTCGTGTGGATACCTGAAGGTCGTAGCTGCTACTGCCACGAAGATCAGACGTACCCATTTCCGCTGCTACGTCCATGCATTGAAGCTGTGAGCTTCGCGGAGAGCTTATGCAAAAGTGTTGTATTTGCGCTTTCAGGTTCACGGTACGCATTTATTGCTTTTGATATTTTCAGATCTTGGTTCTAATGCATACGATCGGTCTAGGAAAGGAAATAAAATTTTAAAATTTACTGGGCCATTCACCTCGATTTCCCAACACTTATCTCCATCACCATCTTCTACACTGGACGGAGGCATGGAGCCTTACTCATCTCCATGGCTACATCCAAGAAGGCAAAAAGACAATAACGGGAATACAGCTCCAACTCGCGACCTATTGATGTGTCTCCTTCCTAATTCGCTCTCCTCTCTCACCATTGTAGTTGGCAGATTGTAACATCCCAAAAATTTCAAAAAGTTATACCCTATGTTCCAAAGTCTCTTTTATGAAATTTCTTGATTTTTTTAAGATTTTCAGCAATTAAGAAAACTGGTTCTTTAAATCTAGCTGTAGTTTTTCAATTTTAAAATTTTAATTAAAACTTGTCTAGAGTCAGGAAATAATTATTTTAGTTCTAAATAATCTCAAGAACATCTCCAAAAATTTTCATAATTTTCGGAGTTTGTTTGATAATTTTAGAAATTCAAACTTAATTTCTGCATTTAAATCAATTGAGAAAACAAATAAAAAATCAGTTTCACATTGGTGGGCCGAATCAATTGTTTTGGCCTGGCCCATCACTGTTTGGCCTGACACCAGCCCACGCGCCTACCCTGAGCCAAGCCGCCTTCTCTTTTTAGCCTTCTCCACACGAAAGCGTACTCCATCGAAATCGTTTTCTCTCTTAATCCCTCCCCACGCTCCCTGACATCCTGGGCCCACTCGCCAGTCGTCTTCTTCCATGTGCCGTGCCTGCTATGGGAGAGCTCTGAGCGCACTGTTGAGCCTGCGAAGATTGACTTCGCCACCCATTGTTTCGCACTCCCGACACTCGCCGCCTTGTCTCTTCTTCCAAGCCACAAACGACGTCGACTGTAAGCCTCTGTCGCTCGAGTTTCTTGCATTTTCTCCTTGTCGGGACCCGGATTTGCAAATCCGAAACCCTTTGTGTATACTGCACTAGTCCAGGATCACGCTAGTGCACACAGTGGAAACATAGACGAAATATCATTCCATACAACGAATTAACTAAGAAGAAGCAAATTATTATTGAATAAAGCAAACGACCTTATGGTCAACGTTTACACCATTATGCCTTAAGGGCTTAAGAAACAAATAATTATTGCAGCAGAAAAGATAACTTGAGCCATTCGACATGCCACAGGCAATCGTGGGGAAACGCCTTCCTAATCCACGTAGTCTTTATAGAATTCCTCCTCATGATACTCATTATCTCCTTTAGCAACTGATCAACAAGGGCATAAAGCCATGAGTACAAAAAGTACTCAGCAAGCCGTAGGGAATTGATGCAATATATTCATGCACGGCTTGACAAAGGATAGCCATATGGTTCTTTTGCAGAAAGCAATAACTTTAATTAAAATACAATAAATAGATTGAAAGCATCTTTATGAAAAGATAAATAAATAACTGGTAGATCAATGGTAGACAACATGAACAGAATGGCGAGGCATCACCCTACACCATCTAAAACAAGTATCAACCAATAAATTCAACAATATTACTTTAGACAACAAAACAATAGTGAACTCCCCGTTCACATCCCAACAATTCCACATTTTATGAAACACTCTATACCCCGTGTGAAATTCCCGGGCTTGTCCATGACCGCGGACGCGGCTATTCGAATAGTTTTACACTCTGCAGAGGTTGTACTTCTTTACCCACAAGACATGATCAGCTCTTGTTGCCAAGCGCTAATAACACACTTCCTTTGGTGTGTCGGCAGAGAGATCATGACAAAGCCTTTACAATGCATGTCTAAACTCGGTACTGCCCGCTAAGGTTTCGCTCCTTAGGGCCCCCTCTTGCGCCTTGCGAATCTACCCATCCATCTCGGAACCCACACCACCAATTGGCAGTACTCAAGGCTAGACATTGCAAATTAATCAGCTAGGTCTGTCCCATACCAGACATGTGGTAGTACGGTTAGGCCCAGTTCAATGGTGCACAAGATTAAGTCCTTAAGTTGTCTCAGGCAAGACATCCACATCCTAATGTGCTAGAAAGCACCCCCTTTAATGCACGATCACTTGCCCGAGGGAAAAAAATTCGTTCAACCAAGACCAATGGCAAACCCCGCCATGGTACAACAAATTTTACAACAGTGGCTAACGGCCACGATTCAATATCTCATTAAGTCAAGATTAACATTATTCAATATGTGACAGAATCCCTTTGTACCACTAAGCATGTCTAAGCATAGCTACGATAACCCAATGTTAGTATAATGATTATGTCCAACTAGTAATGTCCCAACCTAGGTTTAACAACGGATACATGGCATCCCAATAATCAAGGTGGCATAATGTCAACTAGGTATATAGCTATTCCCATGAAATAATCATTGATACACAAATAGCCTGCAATTGTATAAAACAAATTACTTTGCAAACATAGGATCAATATGATCAAAGGATTACGACTTGCCTTGCTGATCTAATGCTGAGTCTTGGTCTTCAAAGTCTTCGTTCGCTCCCTCGGAATTAGCATCTACCAGAAACGAAAGCAACGAATACAAATAATTACCAAACAGAGGCTCAAACAAGCGCAAAACTGAAAATAAATGGCTCTAGAAGATAGATCTTGATTTTAGAAAAATTTAGAAACTTGAATCGCCTCAATCGGAGTTTGTATGAGAGAGAACGGGCCTCCGAAAGATTAAATTCAGAGAAAATGCTGAAAAATCAGAAAAACAGAATTTCTGGATTTATTTTTCTATTGGAAAATCGATTTATTGCGCAACGCTGACGTCAGCAATCAATTTCCCGAATAAAAAAAATAAATCAGAAAATCCTATTAGGTTGACAGGTGGGACCCTCGGTGCATGGACCAAGACCACGGATCTGCGCTGGTTCACGGTGCACCGGGCTCAGAGAACAGAGGCTAGGTTTGACGTCACCGCTGACGTCATTGCTGACGGGGCAGCATGTGACGCTGACGCAACGCACACGCGGCTGCTGACTGGGCGCTGACGCGGAGTGCCGCGTGTCGCGCATCTGATGGCGGCACGGGATCGGACGACAGGGACGCAAGGGCTCGGGTAGCGGAGATGTGGCCGGATCCGAGACGTCCGCAGCAGATCGGGCGGCCACGATTCGACGAAGCATGACGACGGCGAGCGGCGGCGCTGGGCTTACTGGAGGTGAGGAAGAAGACGCGGCGAACGGCGCACGGCGATGGATTGGACCCGGAACAAGGTGGATCCGGACGAGGGTCTCATGACGCACCCGAAGAGACCGACGACAGCGGCGGAGGCGGACCGGCGGCGAAGGAAAAGGCGGCGGAAGGTGTCGGATGAAGACGCAACTCCGGCGAGGTCGCACGGGCGAAGGGCGAGGTCTCGGGCAGCGAGAAAGAAGGTAAAAGGAGCGGCGGCGCGAGGGGAACCTCGGGAGGGGTGCGACGGCGTCTTTAAATAGCCCTAGAAGGCGTGCGAAGGGCGGAAATCAAGAAAGACGGCGTGCGGCGACGGGACTCCGAGACGGTTAAGGTTAGGTTTCCGACGGCGGGCGCGGGCGATGTGGCTGCATCGCAGCCACACGCGTGGCACCGATCGGACGGCCGATGCAACGCGGTTTATTGGGTGCAGCTGTGTGAGTGGCCGAGAAGCGGCCGATGGGCCAAGCGAGTGCTTGGCCTGGGTGGGCGGGTGGAGAAGCGGGCCAGTGGAGGAAAGCGGAGCGGGCTGGAGATGATTCGACCCGAAGGGTTTTTTTTTAAATTTAAAAAAAAATATTTTTCAATTTAAGAAAAATCTAGGAATTCAAATAAGTTCAAATAAATTCAATTAAATAGCAAATAGATTCAGAAAAATCCCCAAAAATATAGAAAAATTCCTTGGAGCACAATGAATCCAACTAAAATTGAAAATCTTTAGTTTGATGAATAGTTTAGTCAAATTAAATACTTTCATTAATAGAAAATTCAAATTAAGCTGGAATTAATTCAAGAAAAATGCAAATGGTTTATTTTTGGATTCAAACATTCCAAAATTCAAATTTTGGGATGTTACAATCCCACACTGCCATCGGTTCTCACCAAGCAAAGCTGCATCATCTCACGCCCTTTAAATCCCAAAGGAGATCACTATTCTTATTCTCCAAGCTCACCATCTCCCTTTTGCCTGGTCTCAATCGCTACCTCTCACTAAGCTTTCCGGAATGCCATAGTCATCTCTAATGCTGGGGTGCCCTTCGTCGTGCTCTGTCATGGGTCATACCCTTCCCGGTGAGGTAACTCCTTGAAACTCATGTCATATTATGCCATTTTGATTCTTCTTCAATACCCCTCAACTAATTCGGTGATTGGTTCAGTGTATCACCAGGAACTGCATCTTCTTCCCCAACTTTGATCGCCACTATCGCTATAGTAGCACCGCTGCCCTAGTGGTTTCTCGACTTGAACATGGTCCCTTAGAACATCAATGTGGTCGCCTGAATCTGACCGTGTAGTTGTTTGTAGCTCAAGCCCTCAACGCCCTATCCACATGAAGCTTGCCGCCGCCAATGTCACCATTGCCATTCTCCTCTCTATGGTGAGCTTTAGGCTTGAACAAGGTATTTTGCACACTCCTAGTCTTCCCTGGAACCTTGTGCACACCATGGTTGCAACAGATTTCTGCCACCGAGCTTCACCATCATTCCAGTTCAATGCCGTCCCAATTTGTTCATCACCAGCCTCCCTCTGACACTCCCAGCAACCGCTAGTCACCTAGGTAGGTACCTAGAGTTCCCAAAATTCTTTTGCACACATCATTGAGCTCATTTGAGCTATCTTCCGTGCCTGTTTCTTTCTGCTTCTTCCGCCGTTGCTCTTTGTCGCCATGAGCTCGATTCAATGGCAAATCCAACATGGGGGCTCCATCAGGCAACCTCGGTGTCGGTGAGCATGTACTCTCCAGATTCCATTCTCCACCTTTTGTCATCTCGGTTGTCTCTTCTTTTCTCTGCATACGAAGACATCATGCCGCGGTGTCACAGTAGGCCACCCTACCACGTGATGTGCCTACTTCGATCCACCAGATTTGTTTCGTGCTATGTTGGCCCAAGCATAGCCCATGTAGGCTTCCATGCCGTATTGCCCATACCCAGCATGGTCCTATCATTCGTGCTGTACAGGACTGGCCTGCGTGCATGCGTGCCTACCACAGGCCAACCCAATTCCCACCTCTAGGTGGGAGTCCCCGTCTCCTCGTCCTTCATAAAAACTTGATCCTACGTGTCAACACCACTAGGCATCCAGCGCCCTCCTTGCATTGTTACATGTCAATGTACTACCAAGCGGAAATCGCATATAGTACACAAAAAAATCTAGAAACAACACAATAAATCACCAATTCTTGCAATTTTCTCTCGTATCTAATTATTATTTTTTCCTTTGCTCCCCATAAGTTAAGTTGGTGTACAAATACTCCCAAGCCACTTGGTTTTCATTATTTTTCACACTTATTCCGGAGGTGTTAATACTTGTTTCAATTGTTTGTGTGATTTCAGTACTTGTAATACACCATTTTGTTGCTAATCTTTTAATTCTGAAACCGTGTATTACAAAAATTGAAATAACTCAAACAATTAACATAGGTATCGAAATGATTTAAATACGTATTAGAATTGTCGTAGGTTCAAAAACGTGACAGAGTGAGAGCGAACGTCGGTCGTCTTACGGGCCTACGTCCGAGAGAGAAAGAGAGTAGACACAAGGGTTTATACAGGTTCAAGCGCTTAAGCGAGTGCCCTACTCCTGTCGGTGTGTTCCCCAAGGGAGTAGGGAGGGGTTTCCTGGTCTAGGCTCCCGAGGGACACACCAATTGTTAGGTTTTGTATTCAATGAGAGCTCAGGTTACATGTATGAGTTAAAGTGGGGTTTTATAGGTGCCCAGCCTGCTACACAAAGTACCATCCTATCCATACTACAGTAGCTCAAGCGGGGGCATCCTAGTCATTCCCACGAGGGGTAGTGGATCTCACGTCATTGTCCCATAGTGGTAGGCCTCTGACTCCGGGCCCCACAGGGGACTTTGGGATCCCACTCGGCAGTTAGTCCCAAGTGGCTTGAGGGTGTCCACCCATCTCCATGGGTGTCTGGGGGGCACCCTCTTGAACCAGAAGTCTTGCCAAGTGCTCTGTGATCAGGGGGCTTGCCAATTGCCCCACGGCCAAGGGCCTTTCCAGGGCCGAGGTGAGACCCCTTGGATGACTGGAGACCCCCGAGTGGTTCCTTTATAGAGCCTGCGAAGGTGCGAGGGGGTAGGAGGGAGTCTCCCGCGGTATGCCCTCGGGAACATGAGGGAGCCTCCTAGAGCATGCCCATGGGGGTATAAGGGAGCCTCCTGTGGACACGCCCGCTGGTTGTGCTTGCGGGGTTTTTAGGGAGCCTCCTGGAGCACGCCCGTGGGGGTATAAGGGAGCCTCCCGTGGCACGCCTGTGGGGGCATGAGGGGGTCTTCCCTGACACACCCGCAACGGTTTTAGGGAGCCTCCCTGAGTATGCCTGCGGGGGTAGGAGGGAGCCTCCTGTGACACGCTCGTGTGGGTATGAGGGGGTCTCCCGTGACACACCCACGGGGTGTGCCCACGGGGGTTTTAGGGAGCCTCCCGGAGTACGCTCGCGAGGGACACGCTCGCGGGGGTACAAGCGGTGTCTCGTGATAAGCCCACGGGGTGTGCCCGCGGGGGTTTTTAAGGGGTCTCCTGTAACATGCCTGCAGGGCATGAGGAGACCTCCCACGGGTTTATGAGGGAACTTCCCCTCAACACTAGCCCCCCTGCCCTTCGGATGTTTTCAAGAAAGACCGAGGGGCAAGAGATACAATTGACAGGCCGCCTTTTTCGGGCTTTACACTGCCGCACAAAAATTGAGCTCGTGGGGTTAACTTTTCTCATCCACTTCTATCTTATGAGCATTGGCGCTATCGCCTGGGCTGCTCAAGATGAGCATTAGGGCGACGCTAGGGGGTCGCATAATACCATATGCCTACCCGATAGAGCCCCCAGTAACACTCCTCGCCTAGGATTAGAAATATTGCCCAAGGCTAAGGGGGAATGCACTAATTGGATGTCTCAACCTGCCTTCACTGGGCAATTAGGCCATCGCCAGGTCTCACACATGAAACCTTATCTGCAACGAGCGACAGGGGCAGCGCCCTTTGTCTGTGAAGCCTCCTTGCTGGAGGGTAATGGGGATGGCCCTCATGTCCTGTGCGGGACTCCTTTGCCTGGAGAGCGCTCGGGCCACAGCCTTGGCTGAAGTTCCTTGCGTTGGAATGGGCGTTCGGGGTGGTGCACGAAATCCCTCCTAACTTTACTAGTCTTGGGCGCTTAGCTTCTTGCCTGCTCCTGCCCAAGCCGCTTGAGAAACCATACACTTTGGGTTCCCCCAATAGGGCAAAGGTCACAAACGCCAACGCCCGGTCTGGGTCCTATGTGGTAGCGCCCATGGGGAAATATTGCGGGCATTTCAGAAGCGCCCGGGCATAACCACACAGCCAACCTGTGGCCCCAAAGCTTGGGTTCGCTGCTTCATGCAAACAAAAGAAGTGGCAATGGAGACCAACATCAAAGCTTTAATCCCCAACCAAAACTGAGTCCTTGCTCTCTCTCCCACGATCACGTCTCCATCAGCCAAATTTTGCACAAACAGGGGGAGGTGGCCACAGCAGATTCGGCCTGACACCAGTGGGTAGCTGCCCCCCACCTCCTCATTCGCTCCTTGGCAGCCAGACCTCGCGCAGGAGCTAGCCGAGGCACCTTGCCGAGCCTGCCGTGGCTTTGCGCTGGAGGGAGGCTGGAGCTAGGCCACCTTCACTCCATGGTGGCCAGATATGGCACCAGGGAGGGCCACAGGAGGGCTTGCCTCACCTGCGGCAGCCGGACCGGTCGGGTTCGTAGCGTGGAGGCAAGCCCGTCGTTCCTGACTGCGGCTGCTGGTCTGGCCTGCCCCGACCACATAGGTGAAGGCGTCACCTCCATTGGTGCTGAGGAGGGGCCACCATGGCCAGGTCCAAAGGGCATCGCCGCCGCGCAGGAAGGGATGCTGCCACCCTCGGCCTTAGTGTCACTGTCGTGAGCTTAGGGAGGTGACGTCCACATGCTGGCTGCATGGGCCACCGTTGCACTGGAAGGAGAGCCGTCACAACCTAGCCGGAGGCCAGCCACAACCGCTACGGTGTGGGCCACGGGGGCCGTCTTCACGTGGGAAGAAAAAGGAGCCGCTGCCGGCAGTCCGAAAGGAGGCTACAACCGCTTGCACATCTTTTGTGAAAAAACAGTAGTGGCTGCCCCCATTCAAAGGTCATTACCGGTAATAACTTAACCTCAATTTCATTTTTGTGTGGATTGAGTCTACTGATCATGATCACCAGCTTGATGTAAGCTTGCGCTTGGAGGTGACAAGGTGTATAAAAGGGCCTTCCCTTTCCATTTCTGCGGGAGCAAGGGAAGAAGTGGAGCTGCCTCTGGAGTACGCGGACGCCCTAGATAAGCGGGTGTTTGGTAATGCCCTTCCATTCCCGAGCTCGTTCTTGAGTTCATAGGTGGCTCCATGCAAACCTTTTGGGCATAGATGGTTGGCCCCATGGGCACGCGCTCCTTGGTGCAGACGCCTGCACCTGCCAGATCGCCACCCAACGCCCAGGGGCTAACATCAGCGCCCACCTGAGGGCACGTGCTTGCATGCAGTGCACCCCTCATGCACAAACGCCCTTCGGGCGCTACCTTCAGCGCCCAGTTGGAAGGGAGTTGGGCACCAGAGGGACACCCATATACTCCTTAGTAATTTTCATAGAGCTCTAACCCTTTGGCTTGGCCCAGCAGGTTCCAGGAGCGCATTGCTATCACACTTGTGGCGAGCGCAAGGCGTCAGGACTTCATGGGTAGAACCAGAGACATCGTTATCACCTGTCTTATGCTTGCTTACCAATAAGCATTGGTGGCGAGATCTTCTTAGCCAATACTAATAAGAGCCTGTTAAATAATTGTAGGTGATCGCCCTCGCGACACCCTCTCTAAGGGCAAGGGCAAGGTGGATGAGGCTGCCCCTGTGAAGGGTAAAGGCAAGAGCAAGCCCCCTCGAAGGGGGGACCACCATGCGAGGGATGTGGACATGACGGCTCCCTTTTGCTCCACCGCCTTCGTAGAACTAGTGGGCGACGAAAGGCATGACTCGGTGGAAGTGAAGGTGGATACCGGTGTTGGTGATATGCCCTTAAGGCGATCATAGAGATGATTGTATCACGCCTTATGTTTATGGAATAATATAATTGTTTGTCCTTTGAATAAAAATCGATTGGATTAATCAACAAGAAAGTGACTTGTTCGTGCAACTTTTTCCATATATTGATATTATTCAAGTTATCCCTGACCGGTTATCATAATATAGGACGATTATGTTTCATAGATCAGCACATGTATTGATTGATGACCATGTTTCACAGGTCATAGAGATATGGAGATATCTAATCAATAATGTGGACACATGTTAGAGAACATGCGTTGGATAGACCCATATGAGACACTGCGAGAATTGTTATATATATTCTTATGTGTCATCAGTTGGTCTCATGCATAGTGTATGTATGTTGCTTAGACCAGAGAACGTCATTGGTTTCCTAGATGTGTAATGGTTTACTTAGGAGCTACCAAACACTACTCTTTAAGCAGGTAGTTATAAAGGAAGCTTTCGGGTTTAATATGAAACATGCTGAGGTACATGAATGATCAAGATGGAATTTGCTCCTCCTATATAACAGAGAGATATCTCTGGGCCCCTTGAGGTAGATGGATTAAGTAATTGCATGGCCATGCCAGATGTGATTGAGTGTCAATCCAGATAAATTATTTCACCACGGTATGAGTGAAGAGATCGAGCTGTCATAGGTTGACACGACTCTCGCCTTGAGCTTGATCTGATATCGTGAAGCAAAGGGAACATGACATTATCACATTATAGTAGGTCCGTCCGATGCTTTATGGATATTTTGGAATCGATATGTACTGCTAGGTACCGCTATTGATTATCGATCGGAAAGGTGTTTCCGAGTCGTGTCCAAATATACATGAACCTACATGGTCACACACTTAAGGGGTTGGAATATAGTGGTATGGATTTGATCCATCACTAATGGGCCAAATGGGCTTTTTCCTTCAGTTGGGCCCTAATGTAGGGTTCCACCGCAGGGGAGGGGACGGCTATATAAAGGGAGTTCGCGGTTGCAATTGGGGACGTGAGAAGGCGTAGCCACCAAGACCCTAGCCGTCTCTACTTGAGCCATCCCGTGCACGCTAGTGCTAGCACACCGACGCACGACGTTCTTTTCCCAACGTGTGGATGTCTGTAGAGGTGTTGCTGCTACTGCGACACTGATCGGGATGATCGACCACCGCACGAGGAAGATCGGCCACTGCAACAGGACGCGTACTTCGTTGATTCGGGCTGCATCAACTTCCTTCCGCTGCACTACGCGTCTAGTGGTAACGATCCATGATCATTTACTTGCGTGGCTTTCTGGTTTACGAGGTAGAAATTTTAATTGTGTGCTAGTGTAGCCTACCCGTATCCCTTCAGTGGTATCAAAGCCATCTCGTTTAGTTTATGATCTGGATGATCCGCATATGTGCGATGTGCGACAGTAATAGATTGGATCTACTGCTGATTTGGTATGATGACCGAGATCGGTTCATGAGATGAATCGGTTGTTAGTAATAGGTTGATGAGATCAATCTGGTTTTAGTTTCAGATTTAGGGTTTCATGATAGATATATCTGTTCTGGTTGTATCGGCTGCACATGGCGACATTGTTTGATCACCCTTACCGGTCGGTTTCCACTATTAGGGTGAACAACGACGCTTAGTCGTACGGGTGCAATCAAGAAGAGCGATTTTTCAATGGAAAATGAGTCATACGGAAGCAACGAAGGGTTGTCGCCCCTCGACCCCGCATAGGTTGATATATTGAATTATTTGCATAACTTGTTATTGTAGGATAATATGTGAATAGTATGGCTCCTGTGTATGTGATGCATGGTCATGACCTGCGTGTCATGAAAAATAGCCAAAGGCTACACATAATTGTATAACGACCTGCGTGTCGATTTGTGATGTTTGATGATCAATGTAATTCATCGATACCTATTAGGAGTAATAGCTAGGTAGGATGGAGATCTCTAGCATGATGGCTCGGTGAACAGGTGGCGTGGTAATGGAGATTGCTATGTCAAGGGCCATACTATTTCACAGCTTAATGTGATTATGTGTGATTTATTTTTCTGTTACACTGCTTTACATATGATTTGCTAGATAATTCGATCATGTTAGAGTAGTTTTCCTTAAAGAAAATTAAGTTAATTTGATGCCTTGCCAAATTGTTGCAACTATCGAGTCTTGATCATTGAGTAGTGCGTCTGCCAAAGTAGAGTGCGGTCACTTATCTTGATATGGTAGGGTATGTGTTGGACACGTACATGCGAACATTGGTTTAACTTAACTAGGCTATCAAAATAGTTTTGGGCCTAGGGGCATGGTGTTAAGTTGATGACATGTGATTTCACTCAACCAACAAGAATTACATGAGATGTAATTAGCAAGGTGTTGTTTACTGAACGACATTAGGTTTCTAGCAGTGATGCCAAAGCTCACTAGGACTTAATGAAATTTGGATCTTGACTCACTATATGTTGTTAGAGGGAACATGGTTTCATATAGTGGGAATATCTTTTATTAAATTGTTTAGTAGAAGATCATGCATAAACATAGTGCTTATCTGTTGCATATTTATGTTGTAGATTAAATGGCACCTACTACTTCCTCACTTTTGATTTTAGCTTGCGTTCGATTCTTGAAAAAGATAAACTGAATGGAACAAAATTTATTGATTGGTATCGCAATCTGAGAATTGTTCTCAAACAAGAAAAGAAGGAATATGTTCTAGAGAAACCCTACCCCGATGAACCTACTGAGAATGCCACTCGAGCGGAAAAGAATGAGTATGAAAAGCATTGCATTGACGCCGTTGATGTTAGCTATCTCATGCTTGTCACCTTGAACTCTGAGCTTCAGAAGCAATATGAGGACGTGGATGCCCATAATATGATTGTGGGTTTAAAAGGCATGTTTGAGAACCAAGCTAGGGTTGAGAGGTACAACACCACGAAGTCCTTGTTTGCGTGCAGGCTAGCTGAAGGGAGTCCGGTCAGCCCTCATGTGATCAAAATAATTGGTTATATTGAGAGCTTGAGAAAGCTTGGTTTTCCCCTTGGTCTAGTGCGGGTAAGTCTCAAGATGACATCTTGAGCAACAAGTCTAAGCTTCAGAAGCAAAAGGCTGGACCTGCACCCGATGCCGTTTGCTTTTACTGCAAGGGGATTGGGCACTAGAAAAGGAATTGTACGAAGTACCTGGCAGACAAGAAGAAAGGAAGTAAGACTTCCACTTCAGGTATTAATGTTATAGAGATCAATATTGCTATTTCTCATATTAGTTCTTGGGTATTTGATACCGGATCGGTTGCTCATATTTGCAACTCGATGTAGGGATTGATAAAGAGTAGAAGTTTGGCAAGAAACGAAGTAGAGCTTCATGTTGGCAATAAAGCAAGAGTTGCTGGATTGGCTGTTGGCACTTATCCATTATCTTTACCTTCAGGACTAGTTATGGAACTAAATAATTGTTATTATGTTCTAGCTTTGAGTAGAAACATTATCTCTGCTTCATGTTTGGAGGGAGAGGGTTATCACTTTGTTGGTAAAAACAATTGTTGTTCTATTTATAAAAGTGATATGTTCTACGGTAGTTGTCCTGTAGTTAATGGTTTATATATTTTGGAACTTGATCATGTGCCGATCTATAACATAAATGCTAAGAGGCTTCGGCCTAATGATTTGAATCCCACTTACATTTGGCATTGTCGCTTAGGCCATATAAATGAGAAATGCGTAATGAAGCTCCATAAGGATGGTCTTCTAGATTCATTTGATTTTGAATCATTTGAAACGTGCGAATCTTGTTTACTTGGCAAGATGACTAAGACGCCTTTCTCTGGTGTAGGTGAGAGGGTGAGTGACTTATTGGCCATTGTACATACGAATGTATGTGGACCGATGAGCGCAACGGCCAGAGGTGGTTTTCAGTATTTTATAACTTTTACTGATGAGTTTAGTAGATACGGTTACATCTACTTAATGAAGCACAAGTCTGAATCCTTTGAAAAGTTCAAGGAATTTTAGAATGAGGTACAAAATCAGCTTGGCAAGACAATCAAAGCTTTATGATCAGATCATGCAGGAGAATATTTGAGCCAAGAATTTGGTGGTCATCTGAAGCAATGTGGAATTGTTCCACAGCTTACACCGTCGGGAACGCCTCAATGGAATGGGGTATCCGAACGACAAAACCAAACTTTGTTGGACATGGTTCGGTGAATGATGAGCCAAAGTGATCTGCCATTGTCCTTTTGGGGATTTGCTCTAGAAACAGCCGCGTTCACTATTAACAGGGTTCCATCTAAATCAGTAGAGAAGACACCATATGAGATATGGACCAGAAAGCATCCCAGATTGTCTTTTCTCAAAGTATGTACCAGAAAGCATCCCAGATTGTCTTTTCTCAAAGTATGTGGCTGTGAGGCATATGTAAAATATTTGATGTCTGATAAGCTCACGCCCAAATCACGAAAATGCTTCTTTGTGGGGTATCCTAAGGAAACCAAAGGATATTACTTTTACATAAAATAAGAGAACAAAGTGTTTATTACTCGTAATGGTGTATTTTTGGAGAAAGAATTTATTTCCAAGGGAGTCAATGGGAGCATGGTGCAACTCGAAGAGATTCGAGAACCATTTAAAAGTGTTTCAGTTTCCACCGAAACTCCACAGGCTATACAAGATGTTATACAGCCTGCAGAGGATACACCAGCCCCACTTAGGTCTAGCGGACAACACCGAACACCCATAATGTATGGGCATGATGTTCTATCATTGGATAATGGAGAAATATTGTTATTGGACAATAATGAGCCTGAGACTTATGAGGAAGCAATGATGGACCCAGACTCTGAGAAATGGCTTGAAGCCATGAGATCCAAAATAAAATCAATGCATGACAATCAAGTTTGGAACTTGGTTGATCCACCTGATGGTGTAAAAACCATAGAGTGCAAATGGGTTTTTAAGATTAAAAAGGACTTGGATGGAAATATTCATATCTATAAAGCTCGATTGGTGGCAAAAGGTTTCAAACAAATTCAAGGTGTTAACTATGATGAAACCTTCTCGTCCGTCGCTATGCTTAAGTCTGTTCAGATCATTCTAGCTATTGCTGCATATTTCGATTATGAGATATGGCAAATGGATGTCAAAACGGCTTTCCTCAATGGAAACCTAAGTGAGGATGTGTACATGACACAGCCTGAAGGTTTTATCGATCCAAAGAATGATAGAAAGGTATGCAAGCTTTAGAGATCCATTTATGGATTGAAGCAAGAATCTCAGAGTTGGAACATTCGTTTTGATGAGGTAGTCAAAAGGGTTTGGCTTCGTCAGAAATGAAGAAGAGCACTGCGTCTATAAGAAGACTAGTGGGAGCGCACTTGTATTCTTGATTTTATATGTAGATGACATATTGTTAATCGAAAATGATATTCCTATCATGGAATCTGTAAAGTCTTCATTAAGAAATAGTTTCTCTATGAAGAACTTAGGAGAGGCAGCATATATCTTGGGAATTAAGATCTATAGAGATAGGTCTACAAGGTTGATTGGATTATGCCAAAATACGTACATTGACAAGGTGTTTAAGAGGTTCAACATGCAAGATTCCAAGAGAGGATTCTTGCCTATGTCACATGGTATTAGCCTTAGCAAGACTCAGTGTCCTTCAAACACTGATGAGCGGGACAGGATGAGTAAGATTTCATATGCTTCGGCAATTGGGTCTATAATGTATGCCATGATTTGTACATGACCGGATGTGTCGTATGCTCTAATTATTCTGGCGGATATCAGTCGAGATCAGTGAAGTTCATTGGATAGCAGTTAAAAACATCCTCAAGTACTTGAGAAGAACTAAGGATGCGTTCCTTGTTTATGGAGGTTAGGAAAGGCTCGTTGTAAGTGGTTACACCGATGTAAGTTTCCAAACCGATAAAGATGACTATCGTTCGCAATCTGGTTATGTGTTCATGCTGAATGGAGGAGCAGTAAGCTAGAAGAGTTCCAAGCAGAGTATGGTTGCTGATTCTACAACAGAGGCCGAGTACATTGCGGCTTCAGAAGCTGCAAAGGAGGCTGTTTGGATCAAGAAGTTCATCACTGAACTTGGTGTGGTTGATAATGCTTCTAGCCCATTGGATCTCTATTGTGATAATAATGGTGCCATTGTGCAAGCAAAGGAGCCAAGATCGCATCAAAAGTCCAAGCACATACAACGACGCTATCACCTTATCCGAGAGATTGTGGATAGAGGTGATATAAAGATATGCAAGGTGCACACGGATTCAAATGTATCTGATTTGTTGATAAAACCGCTTCCACAGCCAAAGCATGAAGCGCACACGAGAGCCATGGGTATTAGATATTTGCATGATTGACTCAAGTGCAAGTGGGAGACTGTTGGTGATATGCCCTTGAGGCGATCATAGAGATGATTGTATCACGCCTTATGTTTATGGAACAATATAATTATTTGTCCTTTGAATAAATATCAATTGGATTAATCAACAAGTAAGTGACTTGTTCGTGAAACTTTTTCCATATATTG
Organism: Otatea glauca; assembly: GCA_036346275.1. NCBI lineage: Eukaryota > Viridiplantae > Streptophyta > Magnoliopsida > Poales > Poaceae > Otatea > Otatea glauca. The sequence goes on from CM070728.1 coordinate 55,701,052, forward strand.
GTATTATTCAAGTTATCCCTGATCGGTTATCATAATATAGGATGATTATGTTGCATAGATCAGCATATGTATTGATTAATGACCATGTTTCACGGGTCATAGAGATATGGAGATATCTAATAATGTGGACACATGTTAGAGGACATGCGTTGGATAGACCCATATGAGACATTACGAGAATTGTTATATATATTCTTATGTGTCATCAGTTTGTCTCATGCATAGTGTATGTATGTTCCTTAGACCTGAGATGGTCATTGATTTCCTAGATGTGTAATGGTTTACTTAAGAGCTACCAAACGCTACTCTTTAACCAGGTAGTTATAATGGAAGTTTTCGGGTTTACTATGAGACATGTTGAGGTATAAGAATGATCAAGATGGAATTTGCTCCTCCTATATAACGGAGAGATATCTCTGGGCCCCTCGAGGTAGATGGATTAAGTAAGTACATGGCCATGCCAGATGTGATTGAGAGTCAATACAGATAAATTATTCCACGACGGTATGAGTGAAGAGATCAAGCTATCATAGGATGACACGACTCTCGCCTTGAGCTTGATCTGATATCGTGAAGCAAAGGGAACATGACATTATCACATTATAGTAGGTTAGTCCGATGCTTTATGGATATTTGGGAATCGATATGTACTACTAGGTACCGCTATCGATTATTGATCGAAAAGGTGTTTCTGAGTCGTGTCCAAATATACATGAACCTACATGGTCACACACTTAAGGTGGTTGGAATATAGTGGTATAGATTGGATCTGTCACAAATGGGCCAAGTGGGCTTTGTCCTTAAGTTGGGCCCTAATGTAGGGTTCCACCGCAGGGGAGGGGACGGCTATATAAAGGGAATTCGCAGTTGCAATTGGGGACGTGAGAAGGCGTAGCCACCGAGACCCTAGCCGTCTCTACTTGAGCCTTCCCGTGCGCGCTAGTGCTAGCACACCGACGCACGACGTTCTTTTCCCAACGTGTGGACGCCTGTAGAGGTGTTACTGCTGCTGCGACACTGATCGGGACGATCGACCACCGCGCGAGGAGGATCGGCCACTGCACGAGGAAGATCGGCAACTGCAACAAGATGCGCACTTCGTTGATTCGGGCTGCATCAACTTCCTTCCGCTGCACTGCACGTCTAGTGGTAACGATCCATAATCTTTTACTTGCGTGGCTTTCTGGTTTACGAGGTAGAAATTTTAATTGTGTGCTAGTGTAGCCTACCCGTATCCCTTTACCCGAGCCATCGGAGCTCACAGACGGGGAGAAGCTCTCTCTCATTCGGAAGGGGAGTCGTCTCTCCCGGGGACATGGACTTCCCCACGCCAGGGGAGATCCCTAACCCCCCATCGGGTTACGTCGTGGCTCTCAAGGCTTGGGTGGATGTTGGCTTCGGGCTCCCGATGCACCCCTTCATCAAGAGGTATACTTAGTTGCTCGGGGTGGAGCTCTCTCACCATAGCCTGAACCTCTTTGTTCAGCTAAGGATCTTCTTGTGGCTATGCGAGATGGCCATCCTGGGGATGCCCATGGAGCCATCTGTCGCCTTATTTGACTACTTCTTCCACTCTCAGGGAAGGGACTCTAGGAGAGGGCCCCTGGGGTCCATCTTCACTACCCCACGGCATGAGGATGAGTTCCCCGTGGTTGCCTTGAAGGAGTGTTGGCCCTCCGCTACGAAGAAGTGGTTCTACTTGAAGACTGAGGACTTTGTCTACATTGGGTCTCACCTGGCCTTCACGACACGGACGTATCCCGAGATGGGTTGTCTCATCGATGATGACTGGAAGCTACGCAACGCCATCTGAGAGGTGCGTGCAAGGAAGGGTGCCCGCGACCTGATGGAGGAGATGACCATCCTGAACCTCATCACCCTTGTTCAACGTGCTAGGTTGGGTTTCAAGTTGTCTTTTTTTCCTCGAATGGTTTTCTCTCCATGTGCAGTTCGATCCCTGGAGGCAGCAAGAGGGGAAGCTGAGTTGATCCTAGGGAGGTGGTGCATGTCTGAGGCACGGGGTTACAAGACCGAGAGCATCCCTACAGAGGGAAGGAACTCCGTGGCCGAGGCGTTCGGCCTACGCCTCCTCCCACGGGGTGACCCTGCTCTCGACCTGGCTAAACGAAAAGGGCTCAGGCTGCAGTCGCGAGGGAGGACACCTAGACCTCGCCTGCCAAGGCACTCACTAAGAGAGCCACCGAGGGGCATGTTGTTGGTGCCTCTCAGAGGGCACTGTCCCTTCGGCTCGCGCCACGGGTGAGAGGGGCCCTCCCCGGGTGGAACCCCGAGGGCCCTTGCAATCTCCCGCCCCAAGGGGCAAAGGCACCAGGGGCCTTGAGAAGAAGAAGGCGTACATCGGGGAGGGCATTAGCCCCTCCACCAGGCAAGCAAATAGACACTCACCCTCTCCTTACCTATCTATGACATCTAGCTCTTCCAGCGAGCTTGTGTCAGATACTGAGCCAGGGAGCTTTGTCGGGCGTTCCCAGTAGCTCGCCCGGGAGATTGAAGGGCTCCTGGGCGTCGAGACTGATGGGCCAGTCACCTCCCCAGCCAAGGTTGTGGCGTGGCAGGAGGCTGGGTATGCCTACCTCGACGACATTGAGTCTTCCACTTTCTAGGAGGTACGTATCCGCGATCATGATAAGTTGCCATGGAGCTTAGACTTTCTCCTTACACGCCTAACTCGCTCCACTGCTCTTTTACAGATCCGATGGAGCATAGGGCGCCCCCTGAGGTGGAGCCCCCACACTCGCTGTATCCTCAGAGGCTCCAGCGGAGAACGTGGCTACTCCATGCTCACCCATGCAAGCGGCGCCAGTGTAGGGTGACCAAGGCAGTTCCTCTAGCACCCTCCCTGAGTATGCCATTCCTCACACCCTTGACGTAGAGGCGATCGAGACGACTCGCCTCTTGGTGACAAAGCAAGTGCAAAGGTATATGGCAGACTTGGTGACTGACGACCCCAGGAGGTTCTTGGAGGTGCTAGGAGAGAAGTTAGCGACCACTGTGACCCTCCAGTACCAGGTACTGCGAGCCTTCCTTCCTCTCGCATACCTCCCTGAGCTCAGGATTCTTATGCATGGCTTGCTTTGACATTCCATACCTTCACCCTTTTGTAGGCTATGGCAATGAGCAATGTTCTCTTTGACAGGGTCCCAAGAATGGTCAAGGAGATGCTAGCAGCCACCCCACCACGCCATCCTGAAGATGACCTGGAGGCCCTCAAGTGGGCTTTGCTACAGGCCCAAGAGGGCCAGAGGGCAGCGGAGGACAAGCTTACCAAGGTGGAGGCTGAGTTGAAGAGGTCTCGGCAGTGGGTCAAAGAATTGGAGTCCGACTTGGAGAGGCCCCACGTGGTGATACGGGCTGTGGGGGTAGATCGTGATGCCCATGAGCGAAGGTACGAAGCGGACCGGAAGACATTGGCTATATCTCTCATGAATCTTGCCGTGTTGGTCCAGGTCACTTTGAGAGAGCTTGGGGCTAGAGTGGAGGATCTCCCACCTCCCTCTGAGGATTGGGAGGAGTGGGCAGGCATCCTTTGAGGCTGCATCAGTTTCCTTGTGAGGGCAGCCGACGACAAGGGCAAGGCCTTCGCCAAAGTCGCCTTGACCGCGGGAGTTGCGGCCATCTCCCACCTCTTTGATACTGCGGGAAAAGAGGCCATCCTCACCGCGCTTCGGGGGCTGTACACTCAGGAGGTGCGCCAGAGCCCCCGTGAGGGTAGCTCTTCCTGGGGTTCCCTTGTGGGAGGTTTCATGGACAACCTCACAAGGGTTCCCCGCTGGATCGGGCCCCGTGCATCAGGAGAGGCCCGAGCTCAGAGCATGTATAACTTCCTCTGGAGCATGCTTGATGTCTTTTGCTAGGTAGTTAGGTGGTTCATACTTTCTTTACTAAGGTCCTCACCTTGCAAGGTGATGCACTTCTTTATGCTAGACATGTATCTTGTAGTGCTCATGATTATTGACTGGGGCATGCTCCCCTCATTTTGTATGAACTTGTTTTAAGATTATGATATGGATGACTTATGACTTTCACAATACTTTGTTCTAGGATGTTCTCTAGAGGGCAGTTGGTATCCGCTATAAACGAAGTGCACGAAGGGCTTGGGCGCCACGCCGATTATGCTCGCCAAAGAAGGTTTGTTTCAGGACTGGACGACTTCATGAGGGCATGATCATGCCTTGGGTCCCTCGAGGTATCCAAGGCACGGGCGCCCCGTTGGAGGGTCATTTAGTAACTTCTCCCCAAGGGAGAGAAATCAACTCCTCTTGTGTTATGTATGAAGGGGACGAGCCCCTCGTGTCATTAGACAGCACGGGAGTATTTCCCTCCTCGCGCGACGGCGAGGGGGACTCGGTCCCCGTGTCGCCCTTGGGCGACCTTAGTCTTGTCTTGGCCCTCGGGCCACTTAGAGGCATCGGTTCATAAGGCCTTATTTAGGGGGTTGGGCATCTATCTCAAGGCGTAGCCCCCGTAGGAGCGTCCTGAGTTGTTAATTTGGCCTTGCCAAGAGGCTTAGGCATGTGCCCACCAGGAAGGGGATGTCTCCCGGGCTACACTCCTTGCAATAAGAAGGTTCCGGTTTCTTCCTGCAGAGGGGGATGACACGATGACCCGAGGGTCGTTTCGGCTTAGTGCCAGGGGTCCATAGGGGACTAAGCCATGTAGCACCATATGACTTGGGCTAGATGCCTTAAGTCATCGCCCACTCCCTGGGTCTAGCAGGGAGGGGGCACCCAAGGGGGACGCGAAATATCCAGGCCGATTTGGGCTTTTTCAGGGGTAGGCCCCGGAGGCCATGCGCCTTGGAATGCATCCTAAGGGGGGCGCGAGGTTCTAGCCCATCCCCCACAACTACGTGTGGGGGATGGGTCCTTCGAGACCAACACACATGTGATAGGAGACATGCATGACTTAACTTGGTACTCCATTGATGACCTTAGAATGGTTTACATAAATATAAGATAGGTGCCATTACGGCTTACAAGAAAGCTTAAATGTAAAACTTCTTGAGCTTGTCCGCATTCCACGTGTGCTTGAGCGGCTTGTCTTCCATTGTGGAGATATGGTAGGCCCCTAAGCCCAAGACCGCTGAGACACGGCAGGGTCCCTCCCACTTAGGATGAAGCTTCCCTTGGGCTCCTGGGTCGGAGACCCTTTTTAGTACCAAGTCTCCTAGGAGGAAGGTTCTCTCCCGCACTCGGTTGTTGTAGAAATAGACGACTTCTCGTTCGTACACGGCATGCTTGATGAGGGCATGGTCACGGGAGGGTTAGGCCAATGGCCCTTTTGACCACCCCGTTGGACCTAGGGTGAGCCACTGAAGCGAAGCAGAGAGCAGTCCCAATTGAATCACAAATGTCCCTGAAGGAGGAGGCATCAAACTGAGTCCCATTCTCCACGGTGAGCTCCTTCGGGACCCTGAAGTGGCACACAATATTCTTCCAGAAGAACTTTTGCACCACCCACTTGGTGAAGTAGTTCATCGCCACCACTGCATGCTTGTAGCCTCCCATGGCCGGCGGGAGTGGCTCGAGCAGGTCCATACCCCACCGGGCAAAAGGCCAAGTGATCGGTGTCTGGTGCAAAGGTGCAGCGGGGGAGTGGGGAGCCGAAGCCATCCTTTGACAACATTTGCACGCTTTAAGGGTTTCAATGGCATCTTGCACCATTGTGGGCCAATAGAAGCCTTACCATAGTGCCTTCACCGCAATTTCCTCCTTGATAGCTTGACATTGCTCGGGGGAGAGCTTGCGGAGCTTTTGCCTCATCGGGGGACGCCCGAGCCTCACCGCGAGGCGATGCTGAATCACCTTGCGAGGGACGCCTTTCATGTCTGACGAGACCCAATCGAAGATATCCGCATTGGTCTTTAGGAACTTAAGGAGTTACTCTTCCACCTTTTTGGGAGTTCAGCTTCAGCCCAGATGAAATATTCATCGCCCGGGCCAAAGAGCCTTATCACTTTTGGCTCCCCTTCAAGGCGAGGCTTCAGGGGGTACTTCTCCAGTGGGCACTTGTCCTTGGCGATTTCCATCGGGGGTGGTAGGGATGTGACCCCTTCCAAGCCCCTCACTTCGAGTATGTGGACTTCATCAGAGTCGGTGACTGCCCTATGATAGAGGCGACGGGCCAAATCTTGATCACCCCTCACAGAGATGACCCTGTGAGGCCCTGGTATCTTGAGGCACAAGTAGTTTGGGTGGTCTACTGCACTGAAGCGGTTGAGAGTTGCTCTTCCCATGATAGCGTTGAATGGTGATTCGACGTCAACGACGTCAAATCTGACCACCTCCGTGCGATGGTTCTCCCACGATCTGAAGGTCATGAGGAGCTCAATCTTTCCCAGGGGTTGGATAGATTTCCCTGGAACAAAGCCTGTGAGGGGGCGGTCGGATGGGAGCAATATGCCTGGGTGGTAGCCCACCCGTGAATCCTGTAACGACCCCCATTTTCGCATAAATGCAAAATGAGAATCTATGTGCATTCTGTACTAGTCCCATGATCAGTAGCTAGTACGCACATTTACAACAATTGGAATCACAACCATACACAATATTATTAAAGCGTAAGCTATTTATAGATTGTATTTTACAACTCAGAGTATATAAATATAGCAACAGGTGTGCCCATCTAATCGCTCAGACAACTGACAAGGCATAAATCCCTAGAAAGATCGCTTGATCTGAAATTCCCGCAACCTGCAACGAAGGTATTCTTTGAAGCTTCATTTTCTTATCTACCTAAAATAATAAATTAAGCAAGGTTGAGTACTTTCGTACTCCACAAGACTTAAGTGGTATTTGCAAATGCAATAATGCAAGTTAAATCAAAGGAGGCTTCTGGGTTAATTTTGCATAAAGCAGAATTTAATTTGTAAATCAAGTTGCAATTTCTCAAACAGAATTTGTAAGAGCAAGTTTGCTGGTAAGAAAATAAGTAAAGTATAAGTAATACTCACATTCCTTCATGAGCATTGAATAATCCAATCCTGCCATAACCATTTCTTTGCCAACACAAAACCATTCATCCAATAATCCCACCCTGCCATAACCATTCCTTGCCAACACGTGGCAAAACAAATGAAACCAATCCCTTTTGAAGATAGTAAAACATTTAACTAGTGCCAGTTCACCAAGTATCCCATAACCATGGGCATGGATAATCGATTAGATTTACACTCTGCAGAGGTGTACAACTTTACCCACAAGTCATAAACTTTTCTTTTTGCCGCATGTTTCACGCACCTTTGGCGTGTGGCCAGAATGTTCATGACGAAAACCTTTACATTACCTAGGTTAACTTTGCACTAGCCCAGGACGTTAACCCATACTATGGTAGAAGAACTCAGAGCATAGAAATGATGGAACTCCCCATAGCATATCGTACACCGTTGCATTGGTAAGTAGAAACCCCTACAAGCAGACCTAGAAAGGAATGCCTGTGCAATCTCCCGCCTTCTATAAATGTAAAATTAAACTAGATAACTTGATTGCTTTAAGGTTGACCCATACCAACACTTGTGGTTGTATGGATTTTTCTTGGATCATACAACACTACGTTCGGTCCTTAATTCGACACGGGCAATACTTCTCCCTACACTACGTACAAGTCTAACTCTTGCACAACCGGCTATTGCCAATAATTGCCTGCATCTAACCATAATTTTATTTTGGGGTTTTAATCAAAATACCAACAACAACATGAAGTCATAACCAACATTTTCAATTTTCCCAAGAAACAATTTTAATTTGATCATGTACAACGTTGGTTCTAAAGCATGGCTAAGCATGAATATATGTAATCGCTTACACCCATGTTGACATCATATATTGTCTAGCCCTATTCTATGGTTATCAAGGTTCACATATCAATACTTATCAAGGAAGTTTCATGAGACAACAGGTATATCTACCAGTACCACAAACTAGCGAATTTACAGAAAATAAGTGCATGCATGAAACAATTTAATAAACAAAAGGAAAATTAAATACTGGGATCAATATGATCAAAGGGGTGCTTGCCTTGCTTAATCATTGTTTACGACGAAGTCATGGTCGAAGCCAATGTTGTCGACGATGGAATTAATGACATCGGGTTTGACGCGTCGTTCAACGGAAATATAGCAAATAACGAACTTTAATAAGGGCAAAAAGAAGACAGACAGAAAATCAAATAAAACTTGCTATAAGGAACAGATGCATATTCTTTTATAGATTATTTATTATTGTTTTATGAATTCTAGATGCTAAAATTATTTGGATTAATAAAAGTAAACATTAGTTAAAGGTTTCATAAACTCAATTACTCATATAATAAATAAGAATATTTTTCCAGATTATGGTAGTCCATATCCTAATTAACATTTTTAGGCTGATCTTCACAAAATTTGTATTTAGACGAGATGTTTTACAAACTACCGAAAAGGCTTAAGTGTTTTTGAAAACATAAACTTAAGGTTATTTTTCTATCAAGATTTATATGCAAAGCATGATGAAATGAGATTCTTTCTTTAGAATATTGATGTATTTACTTTGGATAGTATATCTAAGCTAATTTTATAAATTTTAGTGTTTAGACGAGTGAAAGACCGAGATGGCGATCAGAGGGGGGTGAATGATCCCAAATTAAAATATATATCCCCTAGGAAGATCACAAATGCAGATTTTCACCCAAAGATACCAGCCAAAATCCTTGAATATCAAATGGAAGCAAAAGAGTCAATTTTCACAAAAAATCAGCCTGAGGCCAGTGCTACCGCCCTCCGAGGCCGGTACTATTGGGTTACTGTAGCTACAGTGAAATCAGGCATATGAACAGCATTTTCAGCACAGGTTCAAATAGGAAAATTGATGTATCTTTTGATCCGTTGATCCAAACTCAACTAAACTTGGTAGATAAGGTCCTTGGGATGTCAGGTACTTATTCCAACCTTCAATCACAAGGATTAATGTCAAAGTTCCGACCTTTATGCCCAGGAATGAAGAACATACCAAGTTTCAATAAAAACCGAAAGAACTTCGATAGAGGCTTGCTCATGGGTTTTTGATGATCAAGATGATATTGAATGACTCCCCACACATCTCAGCAAGCACAAGATCATTAAGAAACTCAAGGCAACGTAATCTACAAGATCAAGCACTGAAGAATGCAAATAACAACTTCTTGCAAAAAGAACGCATGGATTTCTTAGATGATTGAGAACATAAATTCAGAAGAAGAATCATTCATCAAGCATCAACCTCAATGAAGATTCGTAAGCATGTAGAAGGAGAGGAGGCAAATCCAAATTGCGTAAATGTAAATTGCAAAAAAGTAAATGTGGAATTTAAATTGCGTAATTTAAATGCGTAAAGGAAATGAAACATGAACATAAATGAAGAACATTTCATTTCTGTAAGGAGAGGTTACAAAGCCTCACATTCATATGGGCAAATCTCAAAGGAACATCAAAAACCTCAAAACCTTCAAGAGGGGAAGGCTACCCCTTCACCCCTATTTATACAACTCTTGGGCCACCTACTACCCTTGGATGAGCCTCTAAACCCTAGAGCATCCATCAAGGACTAGGATTTACCCACTCAACCAGCCATGCAAGGGTTCACCCAAAACCCAAACACATAATGGGTTTTCTTGCACGGTTCTCAAAGCACACTAACTAGACCCACTAACCTATCAACTAGACCAAGATCCAATGGTCCTCATTGATCCACGCAACATCTAGCTAGCATCTCATCCATTCCTTGTCTTCACGGCTTACCAAGACTTCGTCTCTGATCATCTTCCGGCGAACATCCGGCCATCTTGAACCTCCGGCCATCCCATGCCTAGTTCCAGCCTCCCTTCGCCTCACCATGACCACCAAATGAAGTCCTAAATCCACAAAGACAAGAAAACCCTTCTTGGTTCCACCATGAACCTAGCGCATCAATTCGATCACGAATTGGGGTTAGAACAGACCAAAACACTTCAACCAAATGCAAACATCCTGTTTTCAATACAGCAGTAATCTTCTCAATTTTTTATGATTTTTTATTTTGCTCAGATGAAACACTTTCAAAATGAAAAAGTTGAGTTTCGAAATTCTCTACAACTTTCATGTAGAACACATAATGTTTTGAGCACGGGAAGACCTTCAAAAAGGCATATTACTGCACGCTGTCAAAACTGGTCCGCCGCAAACGTGAAATTCTCTGTTAACCTTCCCGATTTTTTATGATATTTTTGTGTTGATCAAATGAAAAAATTGTCAACATGCAAAATATGCGTCTTGCAATTCTCTACAACTCTCATGTAGACCAAATAATTTTTTGAGCAAGGGAAGACCTTCAAAAATGCTAATTACTGCCAGCTGTCAAAACCGGTCCGGCGTAAACGTGAAACTCATTGTGACTTGGTCCGGTGCGAAAAAATCAGTCCGGCGCAAATGGGAAACCCTCTGTTTCCCTCTTCCCTTGGTCCGGTGCAAATGGAAAACTCTCTGTTTCTCATTTCCCTTGGTCCGGCGCAAACGTGATGTCTATCCTAACTCGGTCCGGCGCAAAAGCAAATCATTTTTACCCCGGTTCGGCGCAAATGCAACTCATGCAACATTTGGTCCGGCGCAAACATGAAACCGATTAAACTTGGTCTGGCCTAACATATCATGCCTGCACAAAAATACTTCCAACTTGAAATCCAAACTCAAATCTAAGCTATCATGGATCACATAAAGTCAAATACTCATCACAAACATGGATGGACCTCCACATGGTCCTTCAACGACATATTTTATGTGCTGCTGAAATAGCATAAATGGTCATGAAATTGACGTTATAACGAGTCGGATTTTGTTTTTAGTTTGCGACTACACTATACAAGATCACTTACTCATTTTTCTGGCATTAGCAGGGTACAACCCTTGAAGTGTTTCAAAACTGGTTTTGCATTATTTTGATTTTAACCGCGATAGATCATACATATATCTATTGTTATGATTTGCATTTTCTTTTATTAAAAGAATGTAAATTATGTATTATTCTAAATATTTTTAAATGAATGGGCTTCTAATAATTCCAGGAACTTACACAAAATATTTTATTATTTTATGAGTTGCGATGTACATATTTTTATTAATGGCCATATTGGGTTTTTCTGATATTTCCATTGCAAACAATTTAAACTTTATTCAAAAATTAAATGTTTTTGTATATTTGATTTTCTTCAGGTCTTAGCATCACATAAAAATTTATTTTATTTCTTTAAGAGTTATATTGCACAATCTTTGCATGAGGCCATAATAGGTTTTTTTATCAAATCTTAATTCAAATAATTCTTTTGTGGTTCACTAGTTAAATATTTTTGCCTATTCTGAATACGCATGATTTTAGATGAATATAGAAATTTGTTTCTTCTTATTTGGATTAAAGATGCAAAAGTTATGAATCATTAAAGTGGCTCGGTTCAAGTAATGAGTTTAATATGGAAATACGTTTTAAAAGATGGAAAGCGTATTTAGGCTTTTTACCCTTTCATGCTCAGGCCATTCAGCTGACATTTTAGCTCGCAGGCCAGAGGCTCAGAACAGAGTGCTTCGGTCATGGCCTCGCCGGCGGCGAGAGGAGGCCGGAGAAGGACAGCCAGTGGTTCGAAGGGCATGAGAAGACCGGAGGGAAGTTGGGGAAGGTCTCTGCCGCGGAGATCATGCTCCTCAGAGGGCTACTACCGAAGACCAAGCGGCGGCCATGGCGGGTGCTAGCCAGAAAGCCGGTGAAGATGATTAGAGTTTCAATTGAGTTGAGTATAAGCATCAAGAGGTTAGTGGAGTTCCGTCTTACCCCTTACCTACGATGGAAAGCATCTGGCGAAGTCGGCCTCCAGTCGCCAAAGGCGGAAGAGAGGAGTATTGGTGCGGCGGCGTTCTAGTTGGCGATTTCTGAAACTAATTGAGTGGTTTTGATCTTTGAACCTTGTTGATGCTACGGTGCAAGGCAATTGAGATTTGGTTGAACGATTCATTTGGATTTTGTTTTTGGCCGAGTTCTGGAGCTCTCAGAAATGGCGGAAGTGAAAGGAAATGAAGGCGTTCTGGCTAGAGAGGAGTAAGTGAATGAATGGGGAATGAGTGCGCGGCTTAAAACGAACTAGGAGGGGGTATTTATAGCTGGAGATGGGGTGGATACACTTGGCTGCGGTTGAGTTCTTCACCGGGAAATTCCATGGCGCTGCACAGAGGAGGCATGGGCGAGCTGTGGGAAACATGGCGATGCGGCAGGACGTGGCAAGGCAATGATTGCAATTGCTGAAATCCGTTCACACGGTGTGGCAAGAATTCGTTGGCTAGGAGCTGCGATTGAGCTAGGGTAGAGAGGATGAACCGGGCTGAGGAAGTTGCGAGGAAGGATGTCGGGACCCGAATATGCAAATCCGGACCCTCTGTGTATACTGCACTAGTCCAGGATCACGCTAGTGCACACAGGCTCAACATCAGTAAATATCACAATCATACATAGCGGAAATATTATGAAAGACATCATATGATACATACTACTAGTTGAATGACCTTATGGTCCACTTACATGACTATGCCTCGCAAGGCTGAATAATATATTAAACTACAGCAGAATGAAAACATAGACAACCCCTCAAGATACCACGTAATCGACAAGGCTTGCGCCTAAACATTCGTCTCCTCCTGGAATCTTTCCTCCGGCATTGATGTAGACTCTTCAATGGTGAGGTTATTGTTGGCAAGGGTGAGTACTTAAAGCACTCAACAAGTTGTGCATGAGAATGCAATTCTATGTATCTATATGCAAGGCTTATTCCAAAGGTTAGGCTATCATGGCTATTTTGCAACAAAGCAAAGATTTACTGAACAAATACAATAAATAGATTGTAAAGACGGTAAAACAAATAACAATAATGATAGATTCAGCTTTTCTCAAGTAAACCAAGTTTCCAATCCTAAGTCAAATTCCATCTTCCATATGGCATTCCGCCATCCCAACCAAGTTGTCCAATTAATTAAACTAACCCCTAACTGTAATTCCCGAGCATTGCTCAATACCGCGAGCACGGCTATTCGAATAGATTTACACTCTGCAGAGGTTATGCACTTTACCCACGCGACATGATCGTCTCTTGGTGCCATGCAATTAACACACTTCCTTTGGTGTGTCGGCGAAGAGATCACGACAAAGCCTTTACAATGCTCTGGCTTAATCCAGTACTACCCGCTAAGGTTTCAACACTGGTGGGTCTGAAAACCATAACCAGGGCCCCCCTCTTGCGCCATGTGAATTACTCCATAACTCGGGAACTCACACCGACCAAGATAGTACCAAAGTTAAGACATTGCAAATTAATCAGCTAGGCTGGCCCATACCAGACATGTGGTTGCATGATTGACTCAGGTCAAAGGCTTGCAAGGTTAAGTCCTTAGAGTGATCAGGGCAAGACATCCACATACCCTCTGCCCATTGGGCCCACCTTGGCTTACTCGCCCCTTGTCACTTGCCCCAATCTAAGTTATTATCACCCAGTTGATTACCAAGCACCACGTGCCATCAACAATTCAACATCGTTGCGTGACTTGACTCGCCACAACAACTCAATCTCATCGTGTGATTCCACATGACACACAAGTTCTTAACATTGTTCCATATTCCATTAATCAAGATTAATTATGAGTGATTCTGACACATATGATGACGTGGTATGGCTAAGCAACTAATACGGACTAATCCTCCAATGTTGATTATAATTATTAACCAACTATATTGAACCAATCTAGGGTGACAATGGATCATGGCATACAATGACAAGGTAGGGTATAGATCAATCTGGTATATTAGCTAAGCCCAATCTAATTTGAAACAATTGTATATTTGAAATATATGCAATAGGGTAAAACAATTATAGCAATTTTATAAACATGGGTTCAACATGATCAAAGCACAACTTGCCTTATAAAAGCCCTTATTCTTGTTCTGGACCTTGATCTTGAGTTGTTGAATCTTCCTCCGAAGCGTCGCACAATTCAACGTCTACGCGTACCGAAGGAGAAAAGCAAATAAATACCAAAACAGAGAGCAAAAGAACTCCAAAAATCAATTAAAATTCACCATTAAATAGATCTCAATTTTAAAAAATTTTAGAAATTTGAATCACTCAAATCTGAGTTACGATGCAAAAGATATAGCCTTTTGAAGTTTGAAATAAATACTGAAAATACAGAAATTAGAAATTCGGAATTAACAGAATTATTTTCAAACTGAAAAACCGATTTATGACGTCAGCGTGACCTCATGATGACATCATCATCACAGAATTTCCAATCGAATTATTTTTCCAATTGAAAAATGCAATTATGACGCAAGCATGACGTCAGCGAGACCTCGGGCCAATCACAAGCCGATGCGTGTCTCGGGATTATGAACTGAGTCCACGGCGTAGCGCGAGACCACGGTGAGCTCGGTCCATGACGCCTCGGCACCCACGTCCGACACGCGTTGCAATCTGATTGGTCTCACGTGCGGCTCGATCTGATCCGCAGAAGACCGATCGAACGGTCAGCGATCTCGCGCGACGTGGCAACGCATCAACCATCAAGTTCAGATCTCACGGTCCCGAACTTCTGGATCTGGCGATGAAAGCGCGGCGGCGGGTTCTTACCGGTGACGAAGAAGACGACGCGCTACGCGGTGCTCCGGCGAGCTACTGGCGACGAAAAGATGCGGGTTCAACGCGGCTCGGTCCGGCGAACTCGAAGATGGCACCAGCGGCGGCGAAGGCTCAACGGCGGCGACGAAACCAAGCGAAACCGAGGCGTTCTGCGTTCACCCCGACGCTCCTCGCCAAACAAAACCGACAAAAGTGCGCGGCTGCTGATGAGGAACCTCGGGCGATGCATCACGGCTTTTATAGAACATCAGAAGGCGTGCTCAAGGCGGAGTCATTTGCGAACACGGAGACGGCGCGGCGGAGGAGTCCCGGTCGGACACGATGGAGACGATGCAATCCGGCCCTCCACGTGTCGCAACGGACGGCCACCGAAGCGCCGACGCGAGGAATCCGAGGCGCATACAAACGGACGCCCAAGATTCATTAGGGTTTTGGCGCCTCCACCCTTCGATCGAGATCCTACGGTGCGGCGATTGCTTCCGTGGGTCGGCGCAGCACGATCGGGCTTGGCCCATTATCGCTCCTTGCGAATTTTCGGTTTTATTAATTAAAACAATTCCAAAAATTTCTTTAATTACTTTTAGGCAAATAAATAATCGGGAAAAATCCGGAAAATTCTCAAAAATACTTTGAGACATTCGGACTCAAATAAAATATTTTGGCAAAACTTTATTTAAACTTTGCACCAATTCAAATAGATTTGAACAAAGGTCAATATTCATAATTTAAAGTTAATTCAAATAAATCCGAGAAAAATCCAAATAAATTCAGAAAATCACAAATGCACTTCTAAGCAATAAAATAATATTTGGGCAAATTTTGGGATGTTACAAACCTCCTCTAATGAATCTCGGCAGAGATTCAGGGCTAGCTAGAGAATAGGTTCGGAAATTCTGACTTCAAATCTTCTTCACGCTCCCAGGTTGCTTCACTTTCGGAATGATTGCTCCACTGAACTCTGCAAAAGCGAATAGACTTGTTTCTAGTCTTGCACTCCATAACATCCAAAATTCTGACTGACTGCTCCTTGCAAGACAAATCTTCCTGCAGCTCTATTGCATCCAACGGGGTTTATTCTGCTGGCACTCTGAGACATTTCTTAAGTTGTGACACATGAAACACGTCGTGCACTTCTGCCAAGGACTGAGGCAATTTCAACTGATAAGTTACTTTTCCTCGACGGCTCAAAATCTTGAACGGACCAACATATCTTGACGCAAGCTTCCCCTTAGCGTGAAACCTTTCGACACCTTTAAGAGGGCGAACTCTGAGATACACAAAATCATCTGACTTGAACCTCAAATCTTGATGACGGTTATTAGCGTAGCTATTTCTCCTTGACTGAGCTACCTTCAACCTCTCTCTAATCATAGCAACTCGCTCTTCGGCTTCCTTGAGAATATCAAGTCCAAATACCATACGATCTCTTGTCTCATTCCAATTCAACGGAGTACGACAGGTACGTCCATACAAAACCTCAATTGGTGACATTTACAAGCTAGCCTGGTAACTATTATTGTAACTGAATTCCGCATACGGCAAACATTTATTCCAAGATGTAGAATAAGCTAATGCACAAGCTCTCAACATATCCCTTCTGGATTCTCGACCATTCTCAACGCTAGGTATCTTATTACTGATTTGCCTCTTACTTCCACTCAGAACTCTGCACCGGTTGTAACAAACTTGCTGATTCCTGATGCATTGCTTTCATTCCCTAACACACATCACACAAAGCGATATTTTTAGCAACTTCACGCGTCATCTTAGGCAACCAAAACCTTTCCTTAAGACCTTGATATATCTTAGCACTTTTCTGGATGAATTGAATACTTAGAATCATGAGCTTCTTCCAAAATCAACTGCTTAAGCTCTTTCTTTATTCGATACATAGCTTCGACCTTTAAACCGTGTGGTTCCTTGGTCATCCATGATAAAGTCCTCAGCTAAGCCTTCATCTTTTTGACCTGCTTTGATCTGATCTCCAAGCATTGGCTTAACTTTCAAAGCAGCTATAAATCCTTGTGAAACCACTTCTAATTTCAACTTTTGAAACTCTTTGCACAATTTCGATTGATCACTTGATATTGGTGTATTGGTACTATGGCCTTTACGACTTAAGATATCGGATACCACATTAGCCTTACCAGGATGGTAACGGATCCCAGCCTTATAATACTTAATCAACTCTAACCATCCTTTTCGTTCCATATTCAGGTCTGCACTTCGAACTCTTATGGTCTGTACATATCTCCAATAATATAATGACGCAATGACTTCAAAGCATGCACTATGGTAGCAATTTCCAATTCATGCGTAGCATAGTTCTCTTCATGTGGCCTCAACTGTCCCGACACATAGGCAACAACTTTACCTTTCTGCATTAACACACATCCAAGATTTTGTCTTGAGGCATCATAGTATATATCAAAACTGCGTTTGCACATCTGGCAACACTAAGACAGGTGCTATCGTCAAACGTTTCCTCAATCACAGAAAACTCTTTTCGCACTGCGGCGTCCATGCAAACTTCTTCTCCCATCGCCTAAGCGGTCCGGTTGCTCTACATAACATCGCTTATGTTGGATCCACGGTAACTCCTTTAGCAGTCATCTCATGGCAAGAAATTCAATTTTCTCCTTCCAAGAGTCACATTTGCTGAACTTAGCATACAGCCATGGGTCTAGCAACCTTTCCAACACTAATCCCATCTGTTCTGCATACTTTCCTTTTGACTTGAAGCAACAAAGACATCCCACCTATACACCATAACAGCTTGACCAATTTCCCATGGAACTCCGTTCGTCATGTCCATAAATTCTGTAATGGCATTGATCATTCTAGCAGACACACTGTAAACTCACACTATCCATACTGCGTAGAAAACTCTGACCTAAGAACATTCTCTGCACAGATTGTTAACTGATGATAACTTGATCGAAGATCTATCCTTGAGAACACTCCAGTCCCTTTTTGACTGATCAAACCAATAACGATCACGGCGTGAATACTTACCCTTTTGATCATCACCTCATTAAACTCTCGACGATCGATACACATTCCCGAGCTCCCATTTTTAAGCAGTGCTCCTATGGTGACAAATTGGTTCTAGCGAACCACCTTTCTAGCAACTCTTGATGCGCTTCTTCATCTCAACTAGCTCATCAATAGGCCTTGATGAGGTCTCTTTACTTTGGCGTTGTACGAGGACTAACTCCATCACACACTTGATCTCTCGATCCGGTGGGATTCTTGAAACACATCTTGATACTCTCTAACAAGCGATACCTCTTCAAAGTCGACAACTTCCACACTATTGACCTTGGTGGCCAACACGAATCGTAGTCATTTGAAATTCCATTTTCCCGCTTTCGGGCTTTTAGTGACACAATTCTTTGACCAAACTCGGGATGACCTTATGTCCGGACGACCAATTCATTTCGGGAGTAGCATCTCGGTCCGATATCCAATATCGCTCGCGAAACTTTTCTCCAACTTAACTCCATCACATTCTAGGTTAGATCAAGCAATAGTGTACTTTCGACCATGATAATTCCTCGGTGACAATCTTTACAAACACCACTGAACTGATCATCGTTGCACACGCAACATCTTCAGGTGAACCGTCAACATAGGGGAATACTCAGAAACATCCTTTATCACTAATGCTCTTATTCCAACACTTCACATATCAACCTCTCAACCATCTTTACTTTATTTATTTAGGCACGAAAATCTTTACATGGAATTCATCTCTAGTCACTTTTCTTTTACAAATGAGGGTATGACACTTGCATAGGCTAAAATCATCGCTCTAAATTTCCTCTAGCGTTGAAGTTTTTGACTGGAACAGAATTGAGATTGACTTGTACTGCGGCGATCACTTCCTTATGAGGGCAATTATTGGCAAAGTGCCCGGGCTTGTTACAGGTATAGCAAAGCTTAGGGCCACCTATCTTCCCTGAGCATTCATCGACGAGGCGGTGTCTTTATTCGACGCCTCTTCTTCAATTGATTCTTTGCACAAACCTCTCTTGCAACCTTATTGCTCTCGTTTGGCGTTATGAACTTGGTGAGGTAACTTAGGAAGGACCGCGTCTGTAGGAGACTCTAGATTCTTTCGCGGGCATTTCTTAACAAAATGGCCTTCCTAATGACAAGAGTAGCACAAAGCGTTTTATTGTTGTGCCTTCTTTGAGTCTTGACTACATGCACATTATTGACTTCTTGTGGCGTCATGACTGGTTGCTTCAGTAGGGCATTTTCTAGACCAATGGCCTTCTTCATCACACAGAAACATCTTTGTTGGTGACTGCCAATTACTTCTTTCTTGATGAGGGCCAACAGGATTAAGGTATTGTGTCCTTAGCTCTTCGAGTGGCACCACTTTTGCAACTGACGTTCCGCCTCTTCTTGACGACTCTTGAGCAACTACGGCTCGAAGATTCTTTTGTTGATGCTGAATTACAGCGGTAACTATTGGATCCAGAGGACATTGAGCTGGACCATGATCTCGGCCTTCACGAAGGTAACATGTGATGTCACTCATAGGACATTCTCCCAGAGAATGACATCCTTCACAGCTGGAGCAATTAATCGCATGCTCGTCAGCGGTATGTCCTATCTCTCCACAGCGAATGCACACACGATCTTCTGATTTGTTTGGTTGACAGCACTTCAGAGAGCAACTCTTAGATGTTGAACAAGGTGTAAGGATAATATTATGCTCCGTATCTATCGTGACCATACTATCTCCAGGTGAGGCAAAAAGATTACGAAAAGCAACAACAAATTCATTCCAAGTGATATTCCACGGGGCTTCATGAACAACACAATATTTCTTCCACCATTCAGCAGCGATTCCTTGTAACTGATAAGAAGCATACAGGACTTTCTCATCGTCTTCACACTGAGCAATGAGCAGCTTCCTCTCAATGGTCTTGAGCCAATCATCTGCTTCCGATGGTAACTTATTTCCTGAAAACGCCGGTGGATGAGTCCTTATGAATTCTGATAACCTTAAGTAGGAATGGAATTCATTGGTGACAGCTTGGGACACTTCGTTGACATTGGCTTGGTTAGTCATATTCCGCATCTGCTTCATCATTGCATGCATCAACTGAGTCTGAGCAGTCAAGAACTCTCTGAAACTCTGATATCCATCTGCATCGACGGTTGAAGAACTAATCCATTATTGAGATTCTTCTTGGATTGATTTTCACTTCTGCGATTCTGTAGTTTCCTCAAGTCCGAACCATCTGCTTGATTGCTTCTTTGGGTTAGGGAAGAGGAAATAGCATAGGTAAGAAGCAGGGATCCTAAAGCAGGGGAGATAGGTTTAACCCAATAACTTAAGCAAACAGTATTAATAACTTGGTATGGTTGCTTATATAAGCCTAAAAGCTCTGCAACACATACTGCATACTCAGCAATCAAGGAAGAACCAATTCAACCTATACACATAAAACTACCGCCTACAAAGGTAACACTTCTATCATAAGCAGACGCGACTCCCACACATGAGTCTCAACTGGCTACTCGAAGCATAGGTCATCTAACTTCTGGAACACTTCATCGATCTACTCCTTCCTTGAGCTCGATGATTCCCTCCTTCTTGATCTTCAGGGTTGACAGCGAACACTTGATGCTTTCTTCTATGATGTGGCACGTCAACTACCAAGACAACTCAGATAAGGTTTTTAACTCGATCCAGCAAGGGAGAGAGAAAGAAATTCAGCAGGGGAAAAGGGAGAAATTTTGAGGAGGAAAGGAATAGAAGAATAGGATAAGTCTAGAACATATTATTCTTCCAAGTTAATTCTTTTCTTTAGAAAATAATTTTGAAGTTCCTATAGAGACGACCAGACTATCTAGGGTCAAGGCCTACAGTCAGTATGGCTCTGATACCACTTCTGTTGGGACCCGAATATGCAAATCCGGACCCTCTGTGTATACTGCACTAGTCCAGGATCACACTAGTGCACACAGGCTCAACATCAGTAAATATCACAATCATACATAGCGAAAATATTATGAAAGACATCATATGATACATACTACTAGTTGAATGACCTTATGGTCCACTTACATGACTATGCCTCGCAAGGCTGAATAATATATTAAACTATAGCGGAATGAAAACATAGACAACCCCTCAGTATACCACAGGCAACTGACAAGGCTTGCGCCCTAAACATTCGTCTCCTCATGGAATCTTTCCTCCAGCATTGATGTAGACTCTTCAACTGGTGAGGTTATTGTTGGCAAGGGTGAGTACTTAAAGCACTCAACAAGTTGTGCACAGAATGCAATTATATGTATCTATACGCAAGGCTTATTCCAAAGGTTAGGCTATCATGGCTATTTTGCAACAAAGCAGCATTTACGAACAAATACAATAAATAGATTGTAAAGACGGTAAAACAAATAACAATAATGATAGATTCAGCTTTTCTCAAGTAAACCAAGTTTCCAATCCTAAGTCAAATTCCATCTTCCATATGGCATTCCGCCATCCCAACCAAGTTGTCCAATTAATTAAACTAACCCCTAACTGTAATTCCCGAGCATTGCTCAATACCGCGAGCACGGCTATTCGAATAGATTTACACTCTGCAGAGGTTATGCACTTTACCCACGCGACATGATCGTCTCTTGGTGCCATGCAATTAACACACTTCCTTTGGTGTGTCGGCGAAGAGATCACGACAAAGCCTTTACAATGCTCTGGCTTAATCCAGTACTACCCGCTAAGGTTTCAACACCGTGGGTGCGAAAACCATAACTGAGGGCCCCTCTTGCGCCATGTGAATTACTCCATAACTCGGGAACTCACACGACCAAGATAGTACCAAAGTTAAGACATTGCAAATTAATCGCCTAGGTGGCCCATACGGACATGTGGTTGCATGATTGACTCAGTCAAAGGCTTGCAAGGTTAAGTCCTTAGAGTGATCAGGGCAAGACATCCACATACCCTCTGCCCATTGGGCCCACCTTGGCTTACTCGCCCCTTGTCACTTGCCCCAATCTAAGTTATTATCACCCAGTTGATTACCAAGCACCACGTGCCATCAACAATTCAACATCGTTGCGTGACTTGACTCGCCACAACAACTCAATCTCATCGTGTGATTCCACATGACACACAAGTTCTTAACATTGTTCCATATTCCATTAATCAAGATTAATTATCAGTGATTCTGACACATATGATGACGTGGTATGGCTAAGCAACTAATACGGACTAATCCTCCAATGTTGATTATAATTATTAACCAACTATATTGAACCAATCTAGGGTGACAATGGATCATGGCATACAATGACAAGGTAGGGTATAGATCAATCTGGTATATTAGCTAAGCCCAATCTAATTTGAAACAATTGTATATTTGAAATATATGCAATAGGGTAAAACAATTATAGCAATTTTATAAACATGGGTTCAACATGATCAAAGCACAACTTGCCTTATAAAAGCCCTTATTCTTGTTCTGGACCTTGATCTTGAGTTGTTGAATCTTCCTCCGAAGCGTCGCACAATTCAACGTCTACGCGTACCGAAGGAGAAAAGCAAATAAATACCAAAACAGAGAGCAAAAGAACTCCAAAAATCAATTAAAATTCACCATTAAATAGATCTCAATTTTAAATTTTTTTAGAAATTTGAATCACTCAAATCCGAGTTACGATACAAAAGATATAGCCTTTTGAAGTTTGAAATAAATACTGAAAATACAGAAATTAGAAATTCGGAATTAACAGAATTATTTTTAAACTGAAAAACCGATTTATGACGTCAGTGTGACCTCATGATGACATCATCATCACAGAATTTCCAATCGGATTATTTTTCCAATTGAAAAATGCAATTATGACGCAAGCATGACGTCAGCGAGACCTCGGGCCAATCACAAGCCGACGCGTGTCTCGGGCGTATGAACTGAGTCCACGGCGTAGCGCGAGACCACGGTGAGTTCGGTCCATGACGCCTCGGCACCCACGCCCGACACGCGTTGCAATCTGATTGGTCTCACGTGCGGCCCGATCTGATCCGCAGAAGACCGATCGAACGGTCAACGATCTCGCGCGACGTGGCAACACATCAACCGTCAAGTTTAGATCTGACGGTCCCGAACTTCTGGATCTGGCGATGAAAGCGAGGTGGCGGGTTCTTACCGGCGACGAAGAAGATGACACGCTACGCGGTGCTCCGGCGAGCTACTGGCGACGAAAAGATGAGGGTTCAACACGGCTCGGTCCGGCGAACTCGAAGATGGCACCAGCGGCGGCGAAGGCTCAACGGCGGCGACGAAACAAGCGAAACCGAGGCGTTCTGTGCTTCCAACTCCGGCGAGCTCCTCTGCGCTCACCCCGACGCTCCTCGCCAAACAAAACCGACAAAAGTGCGCGGCTACTGATGAGGAACCTCGGGCGATGCATCACGGCTTTTATAGAACATCGGAAGGCGTGCTCATGGCGGAGTCATTTGCGAACACGGAGACAGCGCGGCGGAGGAGTCCCGGTCGGACACGATGGAGACGATGCAATCCGGCCCTCCACGTGTCGCAACGGACGGCCACCGAGCGCTCGACGCGGAGGAATCTGAGGCGTACACGAAACGGACGCCCAAGTTTCATTAGGGTTTCAGCGCGCGTCCACCCTTCGATCGAGATCCTACGGCTGCGGCGATTGCTTCCAGAAGCGGGCCGACGCAGGCACAGTACTGGGCTTGGCCCATTACTGTTCCTTGCGAATTTCCGGGTTTTATTAATTAAAACAATTCCAATAATTTCTTTAATTACTTTTATTCAAATAAATAATCAGGAAAAATCTAGGAAAATTCTCAAAAATACTTTGAGACATTCTGGACTCAAATAAAATATTTTTGGCAAAACTTTATTTAAACTTTGCACCAATTCAAATAGATTTGAACAAAAGGTCAATATTCATAATTTAAAGTTAATTCAAATAAATCCAGAAAAATCCAAATAAATTCCAGAAAATCACAAATGCACTTCTAAGCAATAAAATAATATTTGGGCAAATTTTTGGGATGTTACAAAGGAGGGAGGAGGAGAGAAGAAGTGAGGCTGAGATGCGGGGCCTCAACTACTGTGCAAGCACTGTTTTATGGATGAGAGGTGAAACCGATTCAGTTACTCAGGGTCGGGCAATGATGTTGGGCTTTAAATGAGAATCAATGCTTGATGTGAAATTCTTGCTAATTTTTCTTAGAGATGGTTAGATAATTATATTCACACTTTAGAAATTTCAGGCGAAAATATGTTGTACAGAATTTATAAAAATTCTGACAAGGCACTCTGCACAGATTTCAGTTTTCGGTTTTTGAATTTTATGGAAATTTATATTTTATCAAATCTTTTTGAAACTTTTTATAGGAGTTCCTCTTGACCATTTAAGCCTTTAGTAAAAATTTAAATTTGAGATCTTTTGTATTTTATGTATAAAAATTTTGACATTATGATTCTTAGATTTTCAAAAATTCTTTTTTTGAATTTTTAAATATATGAAAATTGATTATTTATTTTTAATATTTTTTACTGTAGAATTATTTAAATATCCAGAATATAATATTAATTTTTTAGCTCGAGATAAGGTCGGATTAATTGTTTTTAAACCTAACAAGTTTACTGTTGCTAGTCAAGAAACTTTAATTGGCTTTCATTGCACATTATGATTACATGGCTTTTAAAATTCAGAGGTAGGATTCTGAAGATCTCTCAAGATTATGTAGGGATTTTGATACATTTTATTAATGTAAGCTTTTATCCTTATTGATTATTTATTACTTCATTTAATATTAAAAGGATTTCTCCTATAGAGCTAAAATCAAGAAAAACCAGGGAAAATTCAGGAAAAATCCAAAAATGCAAAAAAAGCATCAATAAATATAATTCAATTCTAAAATTTAATTTCTTCTTTATTTTAATTTTTGGGATGTTACAATTCCCATAGCTCCTTAAGCGCACGAAGATAAAGTATGTCCGTGGAGTACTCTTCGTTAACAAGTATACGGGAGACCTCACAGTTGGACAAGGTGGCTGTCACCGTGGGGAAACCTTAGGCCCCTTGAGTCCTCTTCAGTGAAGCTCAGCTGGATGTTCGCCCATTTGGGTGAGAACTTTGGAGGTTCACCCCCACCACATTGACTTCTCGTACGTACTCCTTCCTTTGACTCTTGGACTCATGCCTATAGGCCGAACCCCCCATTATGACATTTACTTGTCTATGTGGTACATGGAAAGGGAGCTCTTGTTGAGCGTCTTATGGGGGTTCTCCTGGGGGATGCCCACCGGGAGGTAACGCTGGCGCGGGGTGGATTGCTTGGAGAGGCATGGCTTCCGCAGCCACAGAACGGGGTGGCGACCCCTGGCGTGGCTCAGGGCCGCGCTTGAGGAGTTGGGCTACTTCAACGGCATATTGGCGACTCGCTAGTGTCATGCCCGCTCATTTTGTGATAGGCGGACCAATGGCCATCTCCTTGGTCTTGGTTACCTTTCACCGGGGCCCTCATCACGAGCCCGAGGGGTCTTAGGCTTTTGACCCTTCTTTGGTCCTTTGGAAGCACAGTTCCCCTGGGGCAAAGCGTCGGTCACGACGAGGACCTTGGAGTCACGACCTTCGTTGGAGCGGTCCCTCCGGTCCTTGTTCTTTTTTTTGGAGGATCTCTTTAGCAGTCTCCCCCGGCTTGTGGGAGGATCCCCCTTTTCGCCAAGTCATCCTCCTCCCCGTGGGCATACTTCTCAACAACCTTGAAGAGCTGTTGGGTGGTTTTCGAGGGATCCCTCCCTAGTGCCCAGTTCAGTTCACCGGGGAGAAGTCCTTCCTTACACGCGTTAATGACCGTGGAGACCGGTGTGTCTGCCACTTGGCTCCGCACCTGGGAGAAGCACTTGAGGAAGTCTCGTGCGGACTCATCCTTTTGTTGCTTGACCGTGAAGAGTTGATTGGGAAGCATGGGACGCTTGTAACTCCCTTGAAACTTCGCGCTGAACTCTTCACGTAGTTGGGCCCAAGAGCGGATGGAGCCCCTCTTCTGATTGAAGAACCATGACCGAGCGGTTCCTGAGAGGAAGAGTGGGAGACAGTTGCACATCTCCATCTCTCCACCTCCCCTGCTCGGACAGCCGTGGCATAGACCTCCATGAATAGCATGAGATCAGAATCCCCATCATATGGTGCGATGTTTGGTTGCCGGAACTTGGGTTGGAATGGGGTCTCTGAGATGCCTCAAGCGAGAGGGTTCCCGGTCCTGGGGCTGCCTCCATCTTCACGCCAGCGAGGAGAAGGTGACCTCGGGTGACGACGATGGCGACGCTGGGAGACCTTGGAACTGGAAGAGCTGGAAGGGCGGGGTGACGGCGAAGCCCACACCAAGAAGAGTCAAAGTGCTCCCACCGACGCGTAGCTCTGGGAGCCTATGACATCCCAGACTTAGCCTCCCCTCCCCCAGGGTGGTGGTGGTCACGACGACTGGGAGGGGTAAGAGCCCACCCTGGGCTGAGAGAGTGGAAACTCCTGCCTTCCACTTGACTTTGCTGGGCTGAGTAAGGATCTGTTGAGCCTTGCGGGCACCCATGAGAGGTCGCGATTCGATTCTCTTATTCACCCGGGAGCTGAAGGATCTAGTTGGCCTAGAGGGGGTGAATAGGCAACTTTTACAAGTTTTAACTTCTTAAAAACAAATCACTATTTTATATAAGAGAATAACTCACAACAGGGTATAATACAGAAGTAAATACAAACATTAATCATAGCGAAAGCAATAAAGAGAAATAAAACACAAGTGAGACAAGATTTATCCCGTGGTTCAGAGCCGCACTCCTAATCCACGTTGAAGAACTTCTTCCGAAGTATTGCTTCTCCAAAGCTAGTCG
Organism: Otatea glauca; assembly: GCA_036346275.1. NCBI lineage: Eukaryota > Viridiplantae > Streptophyta > Magnoliopsida > Poales > Poaceae > Otatea > Otatea glauca. The sequence continues at coordinate 55,727,631 of CM070728.1, forward strand.
CAGTAGCTCTGGTGATCACTCAGGTAACTCTTTCACTACTCTAGTGAGGTGAGTTCCAAACCTCTTACAATCACGGTGGCCTTCCACAATCACTTTTGGACAGGTCGCACTGTTTACTTCCTCCAAGCTGTCTAGGATCACTAAGATCCAAGATTAATAAACTTTGCACAAGTTCTGTCTCTTGGTTCACTTCGCAACTCACACAGCTAGACTTTGGCTTGGAGCTAAAACACCTAGAGATGTTTAGGATTTTTGGTTTGAAAGTGAAGCACAGACTCCTTTTGAGAATGAGAGCTAATCTTAATGCTAAAATGTAAAGGAGTTCGTTCTATATTTTGGTAGATGGCTCAGGAAATGCTTATATAGCCATTTGGAATGAATATAGCCGTTACACCTGCTACTGTAGCCGTTGGACGTGTCAGATGTCAGAAATATCAGAAATATACACGTACAACGGACTAAGCAACAGTGCCTAGCGATACTGGACATGTGTATGACGGACCAAATTTAGACATTTACGACGGACCAAAAAATTTGGTCCGTTGTACATGGGTTTTTCATAGAGTTTGGTCTGTCATAGGAATGAGAGAGATACATGTATGTCATACCAAACAATTTGGTCCGTCATACATGGGAGTTTCAAAGATCAGTAGCCAAAGACCCTTTTTCAACAAAAATAAGTTTATCCAAGCGATTTGTTTTAGCAACGGACTAAAAAGTTAAGCAAGAATGTTTGGTCCGTTATCAAAGCAAAAACCTTTGAATAAGAAAGAACATCCATCTAAGGTTTTAATAAATAGGACTTCAAGGTTTGGTCTGGCAAAAGGCTTATAAACTGAATGAGTGCCGGACCAAAATATTTGGTCCACTGTAGATGGGAAACGGAGAACATTTTGGTCCATCACAGAAGAGTGACTTTTACATGTATGCCAAACCAAATTATTTGGTCCGTCATACATAGATAATCACTTGGTTGACAGATGATTTTTAAAAGGAGTTTTTACCAAGGATGAAAGTATTATGAAAACAAGAGTTTTGGTCCGAAGAGCAGGTATTTTGATGGGAGTTTCGACACAGAAGATTTTCAATGTTGGACCAAAGAATCTTTTTGACTTGAGAAGATATGCTGTGTATGCAACGGATTAAAGAAGTGGATAGCTGAAATTTGGTCTGTTGTATACTAAGAATATGATTCAAAGGTCAATGTCTAAGTGTCTTTTGCCTCGAGAAATCTAGTTTTGTCTTTGGCTTATGATCTAATCCACTAGCTTGTGCAAAGTTCCTCTTTAGACAACCAAAAAAGAAAATAAACCAAGCTATTTGACTTGAATCAACTCCCAAGTCATAAACTAGAAACTGAGCACCTTAATCTTTTTAGTCCAACTTGCTCCATCATTGATTCCAGCATATGTTCTTCAAAGCTTTAAGTATTGTTAACTTAGTCATCAATACCAAAATTATAATAAAACACAATAACAATAATTGAGGGGGCCTAGATGCTATCAATCTCCCCCTTTTTGGTAATTGATGACAACATACCTTTTTAGTTAATAATATATCATTCATTCTGCAAAACAGAGTTAGCTAGATAGAATAACTGCAGAAATTATGAATGTATGTGCTCCCCCTTAATGAATGCATGATCTGAATTCTGACAATTATGATATATTAGGACTATATTAGATCCTTAAAAAATAACAATACTCATAGTTTTTGTCAAATTACGAAGTGAATATCAGAGCATTATGAAGTAAGTATCAGAGCACAAAAACAAAGTAAGTATCAAAGTATTATGAAGAAAGTATCAGAGCAAGATACCAGAGCATAAAACAAAAAAGAGTATTAGAGCATAGAGCACAAATATAGCACGCAAAAGTCAGAGACAAAGTTAGAGACATATAAGATATTTAGATACTTGTCTTTTGACAATACAATAATACTTTGACCAACCTACAGAACAGAACCTAGGAAACTATAGGAAACTATGTATAGAAGTATTCTCCCCCTTTGGCATCAATAGCCAAAACGGGTTCCTATTTACGCCTAGAGAAGGTTCTTTTGAGCTGGCCCAGAACTGAGCTCTTCCTTGGAGGAGAAACCCATTTTATCATCAGCTGCTTCTTGGGTTTGAGTACTTGGCCCTTGAGACATGGCTTGATCATGCCAGCTCGGATAATCTGGTTCACCCGGTTGAATAGTCAGATTTTGAAGATCTGTCTGCATCTTGCTCAAGGACTCATTCAAGCTGTTTGATTCAGCAAGGACCTAACCCACATCATAAATGCAATCATGTGCCAATCGAGTATGGTCAAGCAGGGCATCCTCAGTGAATTCTGTGAGATGGTCCAAACTGTGTCTGATCCATAACTGATTACTCCTATTTGTTGTGCTGGCAGCCTCAACTTGATTTCTTAGACTCTTGTAATGATCATCAGTTTTCTGATTCATGTCATATAGTCTGTCTTTTTGCAGATTTTGATTTGTACCAAGCTGCTGGATATACTGTCTTAGGTTCCCTTGGTTGCTGCTGAGTTGATCAAATCTAGACAAAACTTCATTTTGAAATTTGGCTTGTTCTTCATATCTCAGAGCTGCTTTTGCTTGATCCTCCATGTATCTTTCTTGAAATCCTCTTTGATCAGCATAATACTGTTGTTCAAAGGTGGAAAACCAAGCAGGTTGAGAGTCAAAAGTGTTTTCTGGAGCCTAAAAAGTGTCTTCTTGTGCTTGCTCATTATATTTTGGAGAAGATGAGGTGGGATACTGACAGTCAAAAAGACTTTCCCAACTAGGAAAGGTATCCCTCTGGTCATGCTCAGGATGAACTGATGATGGGGGATAAAATGACTCATAATTTTGGGGCATACCAGATCCTCCTACCTCATGCTTATGTGCTCCTGGCCTGAAAGCTTGAGCTTCCATGAACCTTGCTGCGGCTGCTGACTCTTGAAGGTGATAGAACTGTAGCTCTTCATTAAAAGTTCTATCAACTGAGCTTGAGAGAACTTGAGTGGCAGCATCATCCATATTCCATGATTCACTTCTAGGAACCACTTCTGTTGCTTCTGGAGTAGAGGGTAAAGGTTGAGTGAAAGACCTTGGATGAGCAGATTCATGATAGCTTACAGTCTTACTTTTGTTACCACTTTGAGCACTAGGCTCTCTGTCATTTCCACTTTTAGCAGACTCATGATGACTTTCATAAGCTTGATGATGACTGTCATAGGAGGGCATACGGCTTCCATAAGATGTATGCCAGAAGTCACTACTTTGAGCCTATGAATACCCCCTTTGACTATTTTTGTCAAACTCATTCTCAGCTTTTGCACTTGACTCATTTTCTTCTTCAGCTAGCACTGGTTCTTCCTGTTGATTTTCTTGTAATCCTTGAAGAAAACCAGTGATCCTCAAGTTTTGTCCAGTGGCGTTATGCATGTTATACTTCTTTGGGAAACACTTAAATTCCCTATTCAGATCATTTTGAGAGATTATACCTTGTTCCAACAGGACTTCAGTGATTAGTTGAGCAAAAGGTAAAGGACTACCAAATTTTCTGTAGATTGCCTCTTCCATTTGCCCAAAGAAGTAATCAACCAAATCTACAGGTTGTCTTGACAAAATAAGATGCAACAACCATGCTTGAACTGAGGTCACACCTTCCTTGTATCCATACTTGGGATATATTGTGTGCCTTAGTATTAGCAGCAATACTTTTGCTTCTTCAGACAGACAGGAGACTCTGTTTGGATTAAAGTCTGCACTGGTGGTGTTCTTATATATGTGTCCAGATATTTGTAAGTCTGGCATATCACCACTCAATCTCCATCTCTGACGAAGGAACAACTTTTCAAATATCCTTATTCTATTTACTAATGGACTTGAGGCTCCAATTGCTGATTCAAACTGAGTTGATCTGATTTTTTTTATCTTTCCATTTAGAGTGAACATGATATATTTCCTATATTTGTTAACTAATAAGGATGCATAAAATTCTAGTGTTCTTGAGACACTCCATGGTATTGTCTTGTTTGACATTATACGAATTAGTCCAGGGGTTGAATTTATGCAGTCAAACAATCCTGTTGAGCCAATTATGGAATTTACTTGATCCCAATCCACATATTGGTGAGTTGACAAAGCAGATATCATTTTTCCTTTTCCATCTTTTCTGTGCAGATAAGCATTGTATATGTTCTTGTGTAACAAAGACACAAAGTTTTCACCCAAAGCTGGTCTTGACTCAGGAAACCAGATTTTCTCATTAACCAACCGTACTGCGCTCAGTTTCTTGCCACTTAGGTCAGCCAATTCCTCACTGCTAAAAATGTCAACTTCAAAAACCAGCTCAGTATTTTCTGAAGATGATTCACTGTTAGGCTCATAGACACTATCCTCAGAAGGTGAATCAGAATCAATCACTTGTTTTCCTTTTCTTGGGTGAGAAGTAACCACTTTTCTATTTGCTCGGGCAGTATTGTGAACATCTTGGATTAACACAGGTCCTTGAGGTTGTGTAGGTAATGTTATTCCTGGAGATGAACTAGACACTTTCTGTTTCTTGCTTTTTACTTTATCAATAATTTTTCCAATCAGTCCCCTCTTATCTGGGTTCTTTGACCTCAACTTGACTACCGACTGAGATTCAACTCTTGCTCAGACTCAAATGTAGACCCTTTTCAAGCACAAAGACCAAACCTAAAACAAAAAGATACTAGAGTCTAAGAACTAGGTCTAGGGTTTATGACACGAAGAGAGAAGAGAGGTTTCAAGGAAAACTTACTGAGCTTGAGAGAGATTTTTGCGCAGAATGCCAGATGAACGCTGTTGCCAAGATCCGATTAAGGATTTGCTTCGGTGCTAAGAAGGTTTTTCTATCTTTGAGGAGTTTGCGCAAGAACGAAAGTATCCAGGGGAAAAATTTAGATGGAGGAAGTTACTGCATTGAATGAGAATAAAGAGAGTAAAGATGTCTTGGTAACTGGCGCCTTTGACCAGGGTGGTTGGAAGGGGACAGGCGTCCTGGAAAAAGGTAGTGGGACCCCTTTTAGGAAATGGTTTGAGCAAAACAGTGAGTCCCAAAATAGAGTCAGGTTAGCATAAGATAAGTCCTAAATAAATAGGCAAGATCTTGAACAAATTTTGAAATTTGAGAAAAGAAGAAAAAGTTTTATTAAACGGATACAATCCATTTGAATTTGGATGAGAATCAGACTTGGAAACATTTGAACATAAGGCAGACTTGATTTGGCAAAAAGATCAGATAGTTTACCAAATGAGCCGGACTAAATAGATACAAATACCGACTAGACTGATTTTGGTCCATGGTTGAAGGATTTTGCTTTGGATAGAGTCGAGACCAAAACTTCCTTTAATGACGGACCAAAAAGTTTAGTCCATTGTGCATTGATATTCTGTTCTAGATTGGTCCGACCCAAATGGGAACTTGTAATTTTACTTCAATTGATTTTAGTCTGCAATATGTCTATGTTTCTGAAAATTAGAAATAAGGGATATAGCTAAGATTAGCAACCAAAATCAACACAAAACAAATAAACTGGAAGAATTGAGTTTTCAAGGAATGTTTGAGTCTAATATCCAGATAAGCCTAAGCAATTTCAACTTAAGCTCAGCTGAAAGACTCAAAGTGCTGAATAGAGATATTTAACTAAACATTGCCACAAATTTTTGAGAAGAACAGAGATTTTGACTTAATTACTATATTTTGGATTGGATAAGAAAGAAGCATAGTAAGGTAAGTCTTATAGCAGCATTTTCTTATTTTTAGTTAAGAAATTTATTCAAAGAATCATCTTATTCTTAAATTAGCACTTTTGAATTTATTTATTCACACCGCCAGCCGCACAAGATTTAATACGATGTGTTACGCGTCGAGCCTAAGCTACATTCTGCGACAGACGGATGGATATCATTCAATTGAGAAGCCACGCGAGTTTTGAGACGCCTCAAGCTGGGTCTAAGCTATGACAAGGAACATTCAAAGAAGACATTTCAGAAAGACAATTGTTTATTTATATGAATTCCCCGGAAATTATGCCCGGGAAATATTTTTACAGGGGGAGGGCCTATGCTTCACCTCGACGCATGTGGCCGAGTGCCTCAACTAGGGCCTCCCTATCCCTATAAAGGGCAGGGAAGAGCTCAAGGAAGGCGTCGATGGTGGCACGGTCACGGGCGACCGCCCTTTCCTTGGCCACCTCTGCCATGGCGAGATCGAAGTCCCTCCAGAGCTCCGCAAGCTTAGGGTTGTCCTGGTCGTCCTTGAAATTCCTTTTCGGCATGAAGAAGATAGAAGTTTGGAGCAGAAAGGAGAAAGGCTAAGTGTGAAGGATTACATTCCCAGAGCCCTGGTTCGCCTTTTATAGCCATTGCGGTGAGGATGGAGTAAATGCATCATAAGCCGAAGAGGCTTGAAGTTAATGAAGTTTCGGAAGTCGAAGAGGTTTGAAGTTAATGAAGTTTCGGAAGCCGAAGAGGTTTTCGGAAATTGGGTATCAAGTGATGCATAGCAGGCAAGCTTGCTCCCCCTAAGTGTGACATCATCAAACAACATTTGAATAGGCAATGATATTTAGTTCATTTCTTAATTTTGAAAATTTGTCCTCATCAAGCGGCTTAGTGAAAATATCAGCCAATTGGTCCTCAGTTCTTACATAACTAAGCACAATATTTCCTTTACCAACATGATCACGAATAAAGTGATGTCGAATTTCAATATGCTTAGTTCTGGAATGTTGGACCAGATTGTTTGCTATTTTCACTGCACTTTCATTATCACACAACAAAGGCACATTATCAAATTTTATCCCAAAATCTAGAAATGTTTGTTTGATGAATAGAATTTGAGCACAACAACCGCTGCTGACCACATATTCGCTTGGCGGTGGGCGATGCTCTTGAATTTTGCTTTTTAGAACACCAAGAAACTAAAGATCTTCCAAACAAATGACAACCCCCTGAGGTGCTCTTACGATCAATCTTGCATCCGGCATAATCAGAATCTGAGTAGCCAAGAAGTTCAAATGGAGCACCTTTAGGGTTCCATAAACCAATACTAGAAGAAAGCTTAAGATATCTAAATATCCTTTTTATAGCACTTAAGTGAATTTCTTTAGGTGCAGCTTGAAATCCAGCACACATACACACACTAAACATGATGTCAGGCCTAGATGCTGTCAAGTATAGTAATGAGCCTATCATGGATCTAAAAAGCTTTTGGTCAACAGACTTACTGTAACACCCTGAAATTTACTCCAATTTAAATTTTGGAGTATTTTTTATTTTTGAGAATTTATGAGAATTTATAAGAATTTAATTGGATTTATTCATTTCTGACCTTTCTTGCATTTAATTAAAATAATACAAAATTTTATACAAAGTTTTGCTGGAAATATTTTATTTGAGTTCCAAATGTCCCAAAGTATTTTCTAGAATTTTTCTGGATTTTTCTGGGTATTTTTGCTATTTATTTTGGCTTTGTTTAATTACCGGAATTATTTTAAATGAAAAAGGATTTAAAAATGGGAATGAATAGTATTGGGCCAGCCCAACACTGTGCTCAGCCCGGCCCAGCACGCCAGAAACCCTAGCCGCCGCGTATCTGCACCGTCGGATCGGGATCCAATGGCTGTCGTTGCGCCGCGTTGCCCGCGCGCGTGTGCCTTCGGATCATCGCTGCCCGGACAGTCAGGATTGTGCCACGTCGCTTCTTCCTCGCGGGATCACCGAAGAGACGTGGGCAATGATGGCCGTGAGTTTTGTCGGCGGGTTTCACACACGTCGAGGCAGCTTTTAAGTATCCATTGAGTGCGTCGTGCAGAGCTTCTCTCGCTGCTCCTTTTGACTCCTCGCACAAACGCTGAGAAGCCCCTCAGACTCCGCAGTAGCTCGCCGTAGTTGCTGCACCGCTCCGCCGTTGTTCTTGCCTCGTTCCGCCGCCGCCGATTCCTCTCCGCCGTCGCCAAGGTCACCGGAGTGACGCTCTCGCCAAGCCGCGTCGAACGAGCCAGTTCTTCACGCCGGAGAACCACCGTAGCGCTGTCGACCGCGTCGTCTTCCACAGCTCCGGCAACCTTCGCTTCCTCGCCACCGTCGACTTCGTCAAGCATCGCCGACCGTCCGATCTGCATCGCGCGATTCTGGTACTTCCACGTCGCTGATCTCCTCGTTTTCCTAGCGTTAATCTTGACCGTAGATGTGTAGATTGAACGGCAGTGATTAGATCTACTTTCTGCGCTTTGTTATAGTCTCAACCGTTGGATCGATAGTGTATGTGTGAGATTACACCGCGTAGTTTGATGAATAGTAAATAGCTCGGGTACCGTGGGCCGTTGGATTAGAACTAAACGGTAGCTGTGGGTTGAACTGTGGCGCGTGGATCCGTGCCGTTCAAATTTGAACGAGCGGCGGAGATGACGCCGTGCCATCGCCGAATCGCGTATGGACGCGTGTGCATCTTTGACCGAGGACCGGACCAATCTCGGCCGTGGATTTCAAACGAGTCGTCGCGATCATGCCGCATGTTGCCACGTAGCACGAGGCGTCACTGAGCTCGCACACAGGATCCAGTCGCTAGATTCAATCCAGCTGTTGGATGCTCGACACGTGTACCCGAGATGAGAACCGTCGCTGAGCTCGCGCAGGAGATCTGACCGTTGATCTTTTGATGGCCGTGATTGCGCCACGTGGTTGAGATCTGGCCGTCGATTGGGATCAGCCGGGATAGTGATGCGTGTCGTAAACGAATCTCGAGGCAATCGGCTGACATCATCTGGTGGGGCTAGGCGCACTGTTCTGTGGACCGACCCGAACCGTGGACTGGGTCCATAGACCGAGGTGACATGGCTGCACCAGAGCGCCACGTGTCAGCTGACGTCATGCTGACGTAATAAATCGTTTTTTCTATTGAAAAATAATAATGTTAATTCGGTTTATTATTTTTAATATATTTGCAAATATTGAAAAGACATAACTTTTGCATTTTAACTCCGATTGAGGTGTTTTCAATTTCCAAAAATTTGTAAAATCAAGATCTATTTATTGGTGAATTTTGTGGAATTTTTAGAGTTGAACTTGCTCTCTGTAAATTATATTTATTGTGTATTTATTTATTTCGAGTAGACGTTGATTTGCCGGAAAACTTTGCGGGAGAATTTCAGTATAAGACCAAGCTCCGGATCGGGATCAGCAACTCTTTGAAGGCAAGTGATGCTTTGACCATTTTGATCCCAGTTTCTTTTGAACATATATTTTGCTTTAAAACTATGCATGCTAAATTAATTAAAATATATTTAAATGAATTTGGGTAATTTAGCTAATCAACCCATACTGTTAATGTCACCTTGAAATTACTATTTGTATGCCTTTAAATCATTGTCCACCCTAAGGTTATTCATATCTGTTGGATGTTAATATGATGCCAACACTGGAGGCTAGACCGTGAATAGATGCTTAGCCTTGCAACGAATCATTAATGATCTTTCGGAAATACTACAATGTTGATTAATGAAATACTGAATGTATTTTGAAAGTGGTGTGATGATGCCACATGATGAGATTGAGGTTCAGAGACCTGTGTGGTTCTGCACCGATGATGAGTTATTGATGGCATGTGTTGCACAATAATCAACGGGGTGGGAAATGATTTAGACTGGGGCAAGTGGCAAGAGACTGTGTGCCAGGTGGGCCAGTGTGGCAATGGGTTGATGAGTGATGTGAGTCTGTGTGCCACATTGGCCTGTGTGCCACTGTTGAGTGTTGGAAGTCTTGCCTTGGTCAGTTAAGGACTTCACCTTGCAAGCCTTTGATCTGAGTCACCCGTACAACCACATGTCTGATATGGGACAGACCTAGTTGATTAGGGTTCTGATATCGTTCCTCTGATACCTCAGGGTGACAGTACACGGCGGTGTATCTGTGCAGGGGAGCGTACCTGTGCTGCGGCTTGGTACCCATCCAATGGTGTTGGCCTATCATATACTTCGGCTGGCACTGCGTGAGAGGAGTGATAGCGAAGGCAACACCGGAGAGGTTCATTGGTTAAGGTAGAGGTTCTTGAAATGCTTTGTTATGGACGGTCACATGTGTGGTGAATGGCTATATCTTGTGGGTAAAGTGTACAACCTCTGAAGAGTGAAAAATCTATTCGAATAGCCGAGTCCGCGGTATTGGACATTGCTCGGGGATTACAGTCATGGGTTAGATCTTCAAAAATAAAAATGTGGATTGGGTGGCTGTGTGCCAATGCTAAAAATGAGCTGTTTAAGGCTGTGTGCCGAAAATCTTTGAAGAAAAAACATTTGAAGAACTTAGCATTATATATAGCTATTTCACTGCTTTTAATCTAAGTAAGATATAAGTTTAAAATGTTGTTTGATGCAAACGAACCAAATAAGCCAATTCTTTGGAATAAGCCTTGCATATAGTAATAAGCACTGCATTCTGTGCATTACTTGTTGAGTCCGGTGTGTACTCACCCTTGCTTTCAAAACAACACCAGTAAAGGAATCAACGCCAGTATGGGAGGAGGAGTACGTCGAGGAGCTAGAGATCTAGGGGGCAAGCCCAGTCAGTTGCCTATGGCAAGATGGGGCTTCTACGGATGATTATTTGTTTTTCACTGTTATTTCTATTTACTCTAATAATGTAAGCCCTGCGTGGCTGATCTATGTAAGGAGACCATAAGGTCTCACAACTCATTTAAATACATGTTTGAAGTACTTTATTATTATTCCGTTGTGTATGATTGTGGTACTTTAACCCTGTTTAGCCTGTGTGCACTAGCGCGATCCTAGACTAGTGCAGAATACACAGAGGGTCCGGATTTGCACATTCGGGTCCCAACAGAGGTGGTATCAGAACCCTACTGACTGTAGGTCTTGACCCTAAACTAGATTAGCTGTGTTTGGCAAATAAAACTACTTTCTAAAAACACAGCTCTTAAGCATGAATGAACACCGATAAACAGTTTCTTCTTTCCAGAAAAACCCAAACAGAAATTGCAAGAGAGCGCAACTCTCAAATACCCAAACTCTGGCATGCAACAGATCTTCATCAAATCTCAAAGTTACAACTTCCACAAGGAAAGATAAATGCAAGGGGGAAAACCAAACGATCAACCACATCCTTTCTGATAAAACCTTAACACCAAGAATCCACAAGACTTAAGTTTCACATCAAAACTTCAATAAATTCTTTTGAACTCAAGGAATAACAAACACAAGAACAACATTACTTTTCTCCACAAAAGAACCCACCAAACCGAACGCCAGAACGATAAAAGCATTTCGAAAGGGTTCATCATTTATCTTTTCTCTTGGTCTCTAAACATCGGAGACAAAAGAAACCAACCTTCTCTCCTTACTTTAAACTATGCCGCGAAAGACGACGACTCTCACCTACGAGAAGTTCCCAAACCTCAAGGGTGGCACTAACCAGCCACACCTACTAGCAAGGCCCACAACACTGCCAAAAGAACAAGGTCGAAACCTTTCGTCTTAACCAACACACATAAGCATATTAATTCAATCATTTGTTTCATAAGCATAACAATATGCAACAACATATTTAGCATTCATCAACAAAGCTCAAATAAAACATTTAAGCGTAATGTAATAATACCCATCCCTTCCTACTGTGCATCGGAGTGTGTCAAGTTTAAAATTAATGAACCACACTATTCCAGATTTTAAGGTTATTGTTCAAGGCCAAATTTTAAAACTAAACACCTATGCCATGTTTCTAATTCCACACAGCAAACTTTTAGTTTACTCTAGAGTAAATTACTAAATTCACATGCCACGGACCTAAAGCCCGCTCTGATACCAACTGTAACACCCCGGCACCTCCAAAGCCCCGAGTGTCACCAAAACAAAGAATAAATGACTAAGCAAGAAGATTAACAACAAAGTAGTCATGAAACAAGCTACCAAACAAGTTACAACACAAAACAATTCTAAAACTTCCAAATCCTACTTAAGAATTTCAAAGACCTCCCTAGATATCGGACATCCACTCGCAGACAAACAACAAAATAATCATGATAACATAATAATCATATCATGCATAAGCATAAATAACTAGCTGCTACTTTAAATAACGACTACACAATAACAATTTCCATCAACTAATTACAACAACACATAGAATCATAAAGGCTACTTCCAGAAGAATTTAGTTCGGATCAACACAAAGCTTAATCCGCAACCACAAACAAACTGATGTGGATTGATCATGGCATGATGTGAGGGAAGTGAATCTATGTCCCAACCCGGCAACACGACTTCGGAGTACCTAAAAACATTAAACAAACAAGCGTGAGTCCAAGACTCAGCAAAGTGCATCCAACAATCATATCGTAAACAGTTAATGCATTTAACTCAACAACATACTCATAATTCCGTATACAAAACAGCAAGTTCATAAAGCATTTGTATCAATACCATTTACCTCCTTTACCTCATTGCTTATATCAAACACATACCTCAATAAACCTCTTGGGAGGAGTCCACGGCTCTATCCCGAAACCACACATCACCATTAACACAATAATCATTATTAGCGATGCAATGCAATATGCATGCTCATGAATGCATCTTTTCTTTGCACATACGGTATTGCCGAGTGCACACCCGTCGATGTGCACCCTCTCAATCCCTTCCATCCCGTGGAGGGTGCCTACTCTTACGGACTCGCTCCCATACACCCGTGTGTATGGGACTACGAGGTAGGACTTTCGTACTCACTACATGTGAGTACAGAGGCCCGCATCAGAATGGGTCGCCTCTTCCTTTATGAATGCATATATGTAATTTAACATGAGTAAATCATAGATTTCGTTCTCAAAGCCATAACCAATTACATAAGCATTAACATGTCTTCATATCCATCAACTCACCGCTCACGTTATCTTATCATACTCATGAGAAAAAATATGGTAACAAGTCATATAAATTCTATTTAGCGGTTAAGTCGCAAAACAATAATCAATCAATGCCCTACCAACCACAACCATCATAATGCATTTTCATCATCATCACATGTTCATCATTTTAGACATACCCATAGATACAACCATAATCCTTAGCAAAGTCAGCATATTTATATTCACGCACAACATCATGGTAATAAGGCTAATCAATTAGTTAGAACAATGAAATAATATTCATTAAGCAAGTTTACTTAAACCATATTAGCAACATTTCTTAAATCGATACACTTGCCTCAACTGCATGGGCGGGGTGGTGTGAGGAAAAGGCCACACCGGAGCTTCTCCACGAAAACAATATTACGGTTGCATACTCATTCTCGGACACTAAATAAAAACACCACATTACAACGCGCAACTACGCCTAATCCAAACAAGCCCCAAAACCTAATTAAATGACCATTTGGACGGTAATTAGAAAAACGAGCACAACTTCCAAATGGCTAGACCAAAATTAGATTTCATGTGATCAAAAATGTCCACAAGAGGATAAACTACCATCATGATACAGCCATTTAAACAGGGATGCTTAAAAGTCCCCAAATCATAACCTAAACCTCAGCCTTCCACTCTGAAATTTCAGCAAACACATTTTCAGGACAGCAACTTCTACCTGTCATATCGTTTGATTCTTGAACTCAAATCAAGCAAACAAATACTTTTTCTTGATGTACAGGAAAAATCCTAGCTTTCTCTAGGCAACAAGAAATTCTAATTCGGCATGCAACTAGCTCAAATCGACAGATGAACAATCAGCCTTACTCTCTGAAATTTCAGCAAACACATTTCTGGACAGCTACTTCAATCTGTCATATCTTTTGATTGGTTTAACCAAAGTGAGTATTCTTGTGCTCTAATTGACCACAAAAGGATAACCTACCATTTCCCCATATCCATTCATTCAGAAGATGTGCCAAAAATTCCCAGATTACAGATGAACAGAGACTGTACATTTTAAACCGAACTCAGGACAGTCTATACTAAAATGGGCATAACTTTTAATTGGCTAAGTTAAAAATTGAATTCTTGGGCTCTAAATGACCAAAAGAGGATAACCTACAATTACCCCCTAGCCATTTATTCAGAAACTGAGCCTAAAGTCCTCAACTTGCATTTTTAGTTTCAGTTCAGATTCTGAATTTTTCAGCAGATTGCAGTTTTAAGGTAGCAACTTCAAAATAGCATAACTTTTGATTTCTGAACCCAAATCAAGCAAACAAGGACATTTTCTTGATCTACAGGAAAAGTTCTAACTTTGTCCAGGCAACCAAAGATTCTAATTCGACATGTAAATAGCCCTAAACAACAATTCAAAATCTCAGCTACCAACATGAACTAAATCAGAGCAGCTCGCACTAAAAAAGTCATAACTTTTAATTGGCTGAATGGAATTTTGTGTTCTTGAACTCTAATGAAACCTAAAAACACGAGCTACAACTTTCTCTACAGCCAACTGCTCAGGAAATAATTCTTTCTTGCCCAAAACACAGTCGTAACATTTGTCTGAGTACAGCTCGAAATCTGAACAGAGTTCCCTCCAACCCTAGATCCATTTTCCCTCCAAAATCCCTAAATCCAAAAACCCTAGAACCATCCCCACCTACTAGCACCTCCATTAGCACAGCAAGGAACAACAAAAAGTTGAATCCACTTACCAACAAAGGGAGAAAGAAATGGAAGAAGCTGTTGTGCTGCTGATGCTGCTGCTTGCTTCTCCTTGCTGCTGCTGCTGCTGGCTCAGAGGGAAGGGGAGGAGGGCGCCAGCCATGGGAGGAGCTCGGGGGAGTGGGGGCTGCAGCTGCTGCCTGGAGGGAGGAGGCGCCACCAGGGAGGAGGAAGACGCCAGAGAAGAGGAAAAGAAAAAGGAGAGGGGAGAAGGAAATTGGTAGGTGGGGAAAAGAAAAGAGGAAAAAAGAAAAAATCAGGGTATTCGCACACGCCTAGATTTTTTTTTTTCCCATCTTTTCAGATCACAGGAGAGTCCACCAACACCCCGAATCAAGAATTTTGACTTAAGTTATTACACTTAAGTAGTTAAGAAAATGAAAATTTCCCAAATAAACCAAGGACATCAAAATAAGTGTTTAATTGCAGAACTGGTATTACATTCTCTCCCCCTTAATGGAATTCGACCCCGAATTCGAAGAACATCAACTACAACAAAACAAAGTTCACAAGGGCTTGCAACTCAAAGCAACCACGCAAGAATTCAAATGAGTCTAAATGACAAATCAAATTTCCAAGTCCAACTATTAACGAAAGTGATTTGACTCACCTCAGACCAAGCTTTCTCTTCTCAAGACTATATATTCACTCCAATTTCTACTTAAATTTGCAAGGGACAAAACTCCCACGCATTCTAGATCCTAATGAACTTCTTGAACAAAGAATCCCACAAGACTTTCTTAACCTTCATCCTCAATAGATCCACTTAAGGAATCAATCACATTAATTAATATGCCAAATTTCCATATCAAACATATCATTCCACTATCGCGAAATACTCTGATGTACTCAGAAAACTTTCCTTGGTACTACAGCACATTATACCCTTTTTAACTAATGATCCTTCTCAAAAGGATAGCGTACTAACCTCTAACTCAACTCCAATTATCTTTTCAGCGTAAATCATAAAACTTAAATCTCTTTTCTCACCCTCTTTGCCACGATTCATCTTATTCATGACAGCTAGAACGATACGAGGCTTTTCATTCTAACACGCCTCTAAACCAAGTATCAACTAATCACTATTACATTCATTTAAATCTTCCGGGTTCCAACCTCAACCCCAAAGAATCAAATACACATAGTCCCATCTCTTCCAACAAAAGGGCCATAACCAACCAAGGCCATCGAAGGAAATAGCCCACCTTGGCATAAATTTCCCTTCAGTTGTAAACCACGATATAAATTTTTTTTATTCTAACCTCTCCCAGGCATATATCACACCTAGTAACAAATAGTTAAAACAAATGTGCACAACAAAACATTTCACTTCAATTTGACATCACTTTAACAACCAACGCTACTTCCAAAAGATTTCGAACCGATATCACAAGTCTCCATCATACTCCACCAATAAACCACTAACGGTCAACGTCTAGCTCATGCTAGGACCAGAGATCATTACCAAACCACAAATGGTTCCTTTCCTAAGAGGGTCTCGCCTCACATCCTTTCACTCAAAACCAAGTCCAAAAGTATAATCCTTTAATATACTCAACTCTCGACCATAAACCCTCATATTCTTAACTCCAGCTAGAAAGCAAAAGAATTACAATTCTCTTGAGCCAAGTGAACCACATACATCACCTTGAGCCAAACACACTAAAATTCATCTTGAGAGAACTCGACAAAACCCAAAGATCTCTCATTTTCTTTTCCCAAGTCAAAACGCAAAGGAAAAAAATTCAATTCTTTACACCACATAAACCACTTTTATCATCTTGAATCAATGTGATAAAATTCACACTGGGAGAAACTCAAAGTAAAAGAGAGACTCACACAAATCTTGACGAAGCCCTCATAAAAAAACCAGAACAAATCGGTTTGCTTTCACCAAAGCAAAACCTCTCACGTTTAACTAAAATCAACGTTTTGGAAGAGGAAACCGATTCTCAAACCAAACATCTAAGCACCCAACCTGCACATTTTTCTTTCAAGAGGATGGGAAACTTATTCCCAACAGAAACCACTTCATCAGCAGAAATCACTTGACCCCGTAAACCAATAAAAGAAAATCCAACTCGAATCCCACCATTTCTAGTATTCCAATACTTTAGCCATTAAAGATTTCATATTCACAAAATCCTGAAAAGTCCAACAGGTTTGAACAAAAGTTACAAAACCCAATCTTCTTTTAATTTCCTTCTCCTATTCATATAACCACCACCAGTCATATTATCATCAAACACTAACCAAGTCTATCTCATGACAATCAACAAGGAGAACCACTTCCTTAATTCTTCAACACCAATAACTTACAGTTAATTCAACATAAGACATGCGTCATCATTTTCTTTTGATCTACTAACCATGACGAACCATCATTCATACAATGGTTTATTCCAAGCTTAATACATATCTTTTTTCAACACTTATTTCAGCGTACACAACAATTACCTTTCGTACAATCCCCAATTCACATACTCAATATCCCCAGTTCATTCCACCAATAATTAATCCTAACCACACTATACGACCTCCACTAGCCATATTGCATAAATACAAATCCCAGACAAACATTTGTCAAGGACAAGCTCAACCTTTCATACAATCATTCCTTATCCCTATTCTTTGATTACACATCGATTAAGTCATTTTGTTGACCCAAAATACTAATCGACTCATGAGAAACATGGACCAACAACCCTCATGTCTTTACACCATTATACTCTGGTACTTTACATCAACACCTCGCTATAATAAATTCATCTACAAAAGATTCTAGACCTTCTCAATCGGGATTAATACTGGCATTATCAGGACACAATCCCGTACTTCCAATTAATTTCTAGGACTCGCAACACTTCGCATAAAACACTAATCAACACTCACTTTAGATCAATTGCCATCTCAATTAATCTTTCTCTACCACATAATAAATTAGGTTGTTTTTTATTAAACAACCTACAAATTCACTTTAATATGATCACCACCCACATCATCTCAAGGTTCTAACTACTAATCATACACCTAACGCCTTGAACATCCTCGTGGGTCACATACCCAACCTTTAAGGAAAACACAGCTCTTAAGCATGAATGAACAACGATAAAGCAGTTTCTTCTTTCCAGAAAAACCCAAACAGAAATTGCAAGAGAGCGCAACTCTCAAATACCCAAACTCTGGCATGCAACAGATCTTCATCAAATCTCAAAGTTACAACTTCCACAAGGAAAGATAAATGCAAGGGGGAAAACCAAACGATCAACCACATCCTTTCTGA
Organism: Otatea glauca; assembly: GCA_036346275.1. Classification (NCBI taxonomy): domain Eukaryota; kingdom Viridiplantae; phylum Streptophyta; class Magnoliopsida; order Poales; family Poaceae; genus Otatea; species Otatea glauca. Next base: position 55,745,582 of record CM070728.1, read on the forward strand.
TAAAACCTTAACACCAAGAATCCACAAGACTTAAGTTTCACATCAAAACTTCAATAAATTCTTTTGAACTCAAGGAATAACAAACACAAGAACAACATTACTTTTCTCCACAAAAGAACCCACCAAACCGAACGCCAGAACGATAAAAGCATTTCGAAAGGATTCATCATTTATCTTTTTCTCTTGGTCTCTAAACATCGGAGACAAAAGAAACCAACCTTCTCTCCTTACTTTAAACTATGCCGCGAAAGACGACGACTCTCACCTACGAGAAGTTCCCAAACCTCAAGGGGTGGCACTAACCAGCCACACCTACTAGCAAGGCCCACAACACTGCCAAAAGAACAAGGTCGAAACCTTTCGTCTTAACCAACACACATAAGCATATTAATTCAATCATTTGTTTCATAAGCATAACAATATGCAACAACATATTTAGCATTCATCAACAAAGCTCAAATAAAACATTTAAGCGTAATGTAATAATACCCATCCTTCCCATCGTGCATCGGAGTGTGTCAAGTTTAAAATTAATGAACCACACTATTCCAGATTTTAAGGTTATTGCCCAAGGCCAAATTTTAAAACTAAACACCTATGCCATGTTTCTAATTCCACACAAACAAACTTTTAGTTTACTCTAGAGTAAATTACTAAATTACATGCCACGGACCTAAAGCCCGCTCTGATACCAACTGTAACACCCCGGCACCTCCAAAGCCCCGAGTGTCACCAAAAACAAAGAATAAATGACTAAGCAAGAAGATTAACAACAAAGTAGTCATGAAACAAGCTACCAAACAAGTTACAACACAAAACAATTCTAAAACTTCCGAAATCCTACTTAAGAATTTCGGCAGCACCTCCCCTAGATATCGGACATCCACTCAGCAGACAAACAACAAAATAATCATGATAACATAATAATCATATCATGCATAAGCATAAATAACTAGCTGCTACTTTAAATAACGACTACACAATAACAATTTCCATCAACTAATTACAACAACACATAGAATCATAAAGGCTACTTCCAGAAGAATTTAGTTCGGATCAACACAAAGCTTAATCCGCAACCACAAACAAACGATGTGGATTGATCATGGCATGATGTGAGGAAGTGAATCTATGTCCCAACCCGCAACACGACTTGAGTACCTAAAAACATTAAACAAACAAGCGTGAGTCCAAGACTCAAACAAAGTGCATCCAACAATCATATCGTAAGCAGTTAATGCATTTAACTCAACAACATACTCATAATTCAGTATACAAAACAGCAAGTTCATAAAGCATTTGTATCAATACCATTTACCTCCTTTACCTCATTGCTTATATCAAACACATACCTCAATAAACCTCTTGGGAGGAGTCCACGGCTCTATCCGAAACCACACATCACCATTAACACAATAATCATTATTAGCGATGCAATGCAATATGCATGCTCATGAATGCATCTTTTCTTTGCACATACCGGTATTGCCGAGTGCACACCGTCGATGTGCACCCTCTCAATCCCTTCCATCCCGTGGAGGGTGCCTACTCTTACGGACTCGCTCCCATACACCCGTGTGTATGGGACTACGAGGTAGGACTTTCGTACTCACTACATGTGAGTACAGAGGCCCGCATCAGAATGGGTCGCCTCTTCCTTTATGAATGCATATATGTAATTTAACATGAGTAAATCATAGATTTCGTTCTCAAAGCCATAACCAATTACATAAGCATTAACATGTCTTCATATCCATCAACTCACCGTTCACGTTATCTTATCATACTCATGAGAAAAAATATGGTAACAAGTCATATAAATTCTATTTAGCGGTTAAGTCGCAAAACAATAATCAATCAATGCCCTACCAACCACAACCATCATAATGCATTTTCATCATCATCACATGTTCATCATTTTAGACATACCCATAGATACAACCATAATCCTTAGCAAAGTCAGCATATTTATATTCACGCACAACATCATGGTAATAAGGCTAATCAATTAGTTAGAACAATGAAATAATATTCATTAAGCAAGTTTCGCAAACCATATTAGCAACATTTCTTAAATCGATACACTTGCCTCAATCATGGGCGGGGTGGTGTGAGGAAAAGGCCACACCCGGAGCTTCTCCACCTGAAAACAATATTACGGTTGCATACTCATTCTCAGACACTAAATAAAAACACCACATTACAACGCGCAACTACGCCCTAATCCGAAACAAGCCCCAAAACCTAATTAAATGACCATTTGGACGGTAATTAGAAAAACGAGCACAACTTCCAAATGGCTAGACCAAAATTAGATTTCATGTGATCAAAAATGTCCACAAGAGGATAAACTACCATCATGATACAGCCATTTAAACAGGGGATGCTTAAAAAGTCCCCAAATCATAACCTAAACCTCAGCCTTCCACTCTGAAATTTCAGCAAACACATTTTCAGGACAGCAACTTCTACCTGTCATATCTTTTGATTCTTGAACTCAAATCAAGCAAACAAATACTTTTTCTTGATGTACAGGAAAATCCTAGCTTTCTCTAGGCAACAAGAAATTCTAATTCGGCATGCAACTAGCTCAAATCGACAGATGAACAATCAGCCCTACTCTCTGAAATTTCAGCAAACACATTTCTGGACAGCTACTTCAATCTGTCATATCTTTTGATTGGTTTAACCAAAGTGAGTATTCTTGTGCTCTAATTGACCACAAAGGATAACCTACCATTTCCCCATATCCATTCATTCAGAAGATGTGCCAAAATTCCCAGATTACAGATGAACAGAGACTGTACATTTTAAACCGAACTCAGGACAGTCTATACTAAAATGGGCATAACTTTTAATTGGCTAAGTTAAAAATTGAATTCTTGGGCTGTAAATGACCAAAAGAGGATAACCTACAATTACCCCCTAGCCATTTATTCAGAAACTGAGCCTAATGTCCTCAACTTGCATTTTTAGTTTCAGTTCAGATTCTGAATTTTTCAGCAGATTGCAGTTTTAAGGTAGCAACTTCAAAATAGCATAACTTTTGATTTCTGAACCCAAATCAAGCAAACAAGGACATTTTCTTGATCTACAGGAAAAGTTCTAACTTTGTCCAGGCAACCAAAGATTCTAATTCGACATGGAAATAGCCCTAAACAACAATTCAAAATCTCAGCTACCAACATGAACTAAATCAGAGCAGCTCGCACTAAAAAAGTCATAACTTTTAATTGGCTGAATGGAATTTTGTGTTCTTGAACTCTAATGAAACCTAAAAACACGAGCTACAACTTTCTCTACAGCCAACTACTCAGGAAATAATTCTTTCTTGCCCAAAACACAGTCGCAACATTTGTCTGAGTACAGCTCGAAATCTGAACAGAGTTCCCTCCAACCCTAGATCCATTTTCCCTCCAAAATCCCTAAATCCAAAAACCCTAGAACCATCCCCACCTACTAGGACCTCCATTAGCACAGCACGGAACAACAAAAAGTTGAATCCACTTACCAACAAAGGGAGAAAGAAATGGAAGAAGCTGTTGTGCTGCTGATGCTGCTGCTTGCTTCTCCTTGCTGCTGCTGCTGCTGGCTCAGAGGGAAGGGGAGGAGGGCGCCAGCCATGGGAGGAGCTCGGGGGAGTGGGGGCTGCAGCTGCTGCCTGAGGAGGAGGCGCCACCAGGGAGGAGGAAGACGCCAGAGAAGAGGAAAAGAAAAAGGAGAGGGGAGAAGGAAATTGGTAGGTGGGGAAAAGAAAAGAGGAAAAAAGAAAAAATCAGGGTATTCGCACACGCCTAGATTTTTTTTTTCCCATCTTTTCAGATCACAGGAGAGTCCACCAACACCCCGAATCAAGAATTTTGACTTAAGATATTACACTTAAGTAGTTAAGAAAATGAAAATTTCCCAAATAAACTAAGGACATCAAAATAAATGTTTAATTGCAGAACTGGTATTACAGCAACTTCTTGGAGGTTTCGACAGGCCGCTTTACCAGGGGACTACTGTGGTGCGGGCAGGACTTGATATCGCCTGGGATGTCAAGATCACTGTTTATGCTCGAGACAGGACGTGGGCAAGCCGTCCTATCTACATCACCGCCAGGAGGACTTCTTTTGAGGCCGGGATCGAGGGGACGGCATGTCTCGCGATGCGGCAGATTGCCCGCACATACTCCACAGAGTTGGAGGGCACTGTTTTTCATCAACACCCGTGCCGAGATAATCGCTATAACAGGATGGAGCTCTTGGAGGAGGACGCCACGATCACTTATCTAGCGAGGTATGCTATCGCCCAGGAGGAGGCCATGGATGAGACAGTCCAGGAGCTGCAGAGAGCCCGCGACAAGGTCATAGAGGCTAGAACTCAACTGCGGGAGGGCTTAGCTCACTCCATGCAGAAGATCCAGGAGGTGGAGATGGCTCCGTATGGACCTGAGCCTGAACCAGTTCTGGAGCTGCACGATCCGGATCCGGAGGAGTCGGAGGAGGAGGCACCAGTGCAGGAGCCGCCGGCACCGGAGCAGGCCTCTCTGGGACCAGCAGAGTCGGTGGGATCGATCGTACCGACTGCTGTAGGGCATCAGGACCAGTTTGCCCCTATGCCGCCGCACCCGCCGTAGTACCCTTCGGGAGGACCGCACCCCGGATGGTTTAGTATCTGAGAGTCTATTTTCTTTTAGAAGTTGACTCAAATGTTGAGTCAGTCTTTTTGAGTTTAGTTGGTGTAGTGTTGAGACTCGAGTGTTTGGGTCGCGTCTTTTGTTTCAGAGTCACCAATAGGTGTGAGTCGTTATTGCTTTTAAATGTTTGTTTACTTGTTTTTGGTTGTGAGTATCTTGTATGTGTTGCATTGCCCTTAGGCACTTGTGAGCAACCATACTACCTTATATTATATCAATAAAGTTGCTAAATAATTTAAGTTACATCTGTCTCCCCACATAAGTTCTTTTACTTGTTTATGCTTTCTTTTTCTTAACCTTGGAAGCTTGCAACAGATGGTGAGGACTCGTGGAAACGCTGGAGCAGGTGGAAGTGGAGCCAACCAGGCGGACAACCAGAATGAGGAGCCAATTCCTCAACCACCGCAAGTTGATCTGCAGAACTTGGGATCTTTTCTGGCTGCCCAAACTCAGCTGATGAGCACCGTGATGCAAACTATGGAGCATATTTCCAACCAAGCTGCTGCAAACATTCAGCAAGGGGGTAACCATGGACCACACCCCTATTCAAGACTGTCAGAGTTCATGAGGACTCGTCCACCCACGTTCTCAGGAAATGCCAATCCGTTGGAGGCGGATGATTGGCTAAGAACTATCGAGAGGAAGTTACACATAACCCAATGTGTAGGAAATGAGAGGGTACTCTATGCCTCTCATCAGCTAGAGGGAACCGCCGCAGAATGGTGGAAAAACTTTTGTACTTCGCACGAGGATCCTCAGGGTATCTCATGGGAGGAGTTCACAACAACTTTCCGCCAATACCATGTGCCAAAAGGTATCATGAATCTGAAGAAAGAGGAATTCAGGAATCTCAAGCAGGGTGGCCAATCTGGCCGACTACTTGAACAAATTTACCCAGCTGGCACGCTATGCACCAGAAGACGTAGCTACAGATAAGGCCAGACAATCCCGCTTTATGAAAGGATTAAACATGGGATTGCAGGTGGGACTGATCACCCACACATTCCCTGACTTCCAGGAGTTAGTCAACAAGGCTCTCATCTTGGAGGATAAGCGCAGGGAGTTGGATGACAACAGAAAGCGCAGAATGGCGCAACAAGGAGCTCGTCAGGGCCAGCAGAGGCAGAGGACAGCACCCCAACAGTTCATCCGATTTCAGCCAGGCGGCAGCGATGTGGCACCAGCGCCGGCAAATCGTCGAAGGGGAATGAATGCGGACTTAGTCAAAACCATAGTGCAGACTGGAGGCAATTTGCAGGCAACAGGAAGACGTTGCTATCACTGCAATGAACCGGGGCATTTTGCCAATAACTGCCCTAAGAAGGAAGGTGTCACCCCGGTACGCTTTAACCTGGGGAACACACCTACAAGGACTCCAGCGCCCAACGTGAATCGCGGAGCAACATCATCGGCAACTCCGTCTCAAGCAACTGCGCGAGGCTGAGTCAACCACATCACAGCGGAAGAAGTTCAGAATGCTACGGATGTTGTAATCGAGTAAGTTCCTAGTAAATTCGATTACCAGCCATCGCTTTATTTGATTACGAGCTTCACATTCATTTGTTTCCCGAGATTTTGCTGCTCAGAATGATATGGATATAGTGAATCTTAAATGTGTGCTTATAGTTCAATCCCCTGGATCAGAACTCCGATCGAAAGTAGGATGTTCTGGGGTAAGACTAATAATTAATGGGGTAGAGTTCCTAGTGAACTTAATCGTCCTTAATACCCAAACCCTGGATGTTATCCTGGGAATGGATTGGCTAACTAAGCACAAGGCAGTGTTGGACTGCGGATGAAGAGTTATATCAGTTGAAAGCCCGAATGGAAAGAGGATTGAGTTTGAAGCGACAGCAGTGCGAGATGGTCAGTTGATGGTCAACAGCATGAAGGCCATTAGTTTAGAAGAGGTTCCAACAGTCAGGGATTTTTCAGATGTTTTTCTGGAGGATTTACCTGGGATGCCACCGGAAAGAGATATCGAGTTCGTCATAGAACTTGTTCCAGGGATAGCTCCAATATCCAAGAGACCTTACCGGATGTCCACAGATGAGTTGGTAGAAATGAAGAAACAGATTGAAGAGCTGTTGAAAAAAGGGTTCATAAGACCTATCTCATCGCCATGGGGAGCACCTATTTTGTTCGTCAAGAAGAAAGACGGGAGTTTTAAAATGTGTATAGATTATCGTTCACTCAATGACGTGACGATAAAGAATAAATATCCACTACCAAGGATCGATGATCTATTCGACCAGTTGAGACGAGCAGGAGTTTTCTCCAAGATTGATCTCCGATCGGAGTATCATCAGTTGAAGATCCGATCAGAGGATATTCCTAAGACTGCATTCTCATCAAGATATGGACATTACGAGTTTACAGTTATGTCCTTCGGTTTGACAAATGCACCAGCATATTTCATGAATTTGATGAATAAGGTTTTTATGGAATATTTCGATAAGTTCATTGTTGTGTTCATAGATGATATCCTTGTCTATTCCAAGACAAGAGAAGAGCAAGCCGAACATTTAAGGCTAGTCCTTGAAAAGTTAAGGGAACAACAGTTGTTTGCTAAATTTAGCAAATGTGATTTTTGGAAGGATAAGGTGGAATTTCTTGGACACATAATGACTGCGGAAGGAGTTGCGGTAGATCCAAAGAAAGTGGAGGCAGTATTACATTGGGAACCACCGAAGACGGTAACCCAAATCCGTAGTTTCCTTGGAATGGTGGGATATTACCGACGTTTCATCGAAGGATTCTCCACGATTGTGAGACCCCTTACGCAATTGTTCAAAAAGGAAAAGAAATTCTTATGGACACCTGAGTGTGAGAAGAGTTTTCAGGAGTTGAAGAAACGATTAACATCAGCACCTGTATTAGTTTTACCCGACGTTCATCAAGGCTTCGATATCTATTGTGATGAATCGCGTCAAGGATTGGGATATGTATTGATGCAAAACCGAAAGTTAATCGCATATGCATCAAGGCAATTGAGGCCGCATGAGGAGAATTATCCGACTCATGATTTAGAATTAGCTGCTGTAGTGCATGCACTAAAAATATGGCGTCACTATCTCATTGGAAACAGATGTGAAGTATATACCGAACATAAAAGTCTTAAGTATATCTTCACGCAAGCTGACCTGAATATGAGGCAAAGAAGATGGCTAGAGTTAATCAAAGATTATAATGTTGGAATTCATTATCATCCTCGAAAAGCCAACATGGTGGCGGATGCCTTGAGCGTAAAGAACCACGGTGTAAATATGAGGTTGGAAACAAGTCAGCAGATTGTGTAAGGATTTCGAAATTGAAATTGGAAATGGTACGGAAGGATTCTTAGCAGCCTTGAAGTAAAACCTACCGGAAGATCGATCGGGAAGGGCGAAAGATGACGACAAAATCAAGAGAATTAAGGACAAGATGGATGCAGGCAAGGCAAAGGATTTCAAACTGGATGAGCAATGTACTATGTGGTTTAAAGGGCGCATTTGTGTGCCAAACAAAAAGGATTTGAAGCAGTTAATTTTGGAGGAAGCCCATAACTCCAAGTACTCAATTCATCCAGGAAGTGCCAAAATGTACCAAGACCTGAAGGAAAGATTTTGGTGGCCAAGCATGAAGCGGGAAATTGCTGAATATGTTGCATTATGTGACATATGTCCAAGAGTCAAAGCAATGCATCAGAGACCAGTAGGATTATTGCAACCCTTAAAGATACCTGAATGGAAATGGGAAGAAGTTGGTATGGATTTCATCACCGGTTTACCAAGAACCCAAAGTGGATATGATTCTATATGGGTCATAGTAGATCGTTTAACTAAAATAGCACATTTCATACCAGTAAAGACCACTTACTCAGGAGACCGGTTAGCAGAACTTTATATAGCAAGAATTGTCTGTTTGCATGGAGTACCGAAGAAAATAGTGTCTGACAGAGGTACTCAATTTACCTCAAGGTTTTGGGGTAAATTGCATGAGGCAATGGGGACTCGTCTGAACTTCAGTACAGCATACCATCCGCAGATAGATGGTCAAATTGAGAGGGTTAATCAAATATTGGAAGATATGCTGAGAGCTTGTGCTTTAGCATATTCTACTTCATGGGACAAGTGTTTGCCTTATGCTGAATTCAACTATAATAACAGTTATTAGGCAAGTTTACAAATGTCTCCATTTGAAGCTCTATATGGTCGATCCTGTCGAACCCTGTTGAATTGGAATGAGACAGGTGAACGACATGTCTTTGGCCCGGATGTACTGCAAAAAGCAGAAGAGCAGATCGCCATGATCAGAGAAAGACTGAAGACTGTTCAATCAAGGCAGAAAAGCTATGTCGACCACCGTCGCAGGGAATTGAGCTTTGAACCTGAAGATTATGTATATCTCAGAGTCACACCACTCAAAGGAGTCAGAAGATTCCACGCAAAAGGGAAGCTCGCACCCAGATATGTTGGGCCATTCAAGATCTTGAGCCGCAGAGGTGAAGTTGCATATCTGTTGGAGTTACCACAGTCATTAGCAGGAGTACATGATGTATTCCATGTGTCACAATTGAAGAAATGTCTTCGAGTACCGGAAGAGCAAACACCTTTGGAAGCAATCGAGCTGCAAGAAGATCTGACTTATAAAGAGCATCCGGTGAAGATTCTGGACATAATAGACAGAGAGACAAGGAACAAGTCAACGCGTTTTTGCAGAGTTCAGTGGAGCAATCACTTGGAAAATGAAGCAACGTGGGAACACGAAGAAGATCTAAAGAAGGAGTTTCCTAACCTGTTTCTATAGTCAGGCTTGAATCTCGGGGACGAGATTTTGTTAAGGGGGGAGGTTTGTACACCCTGAAATTTACTCTAATTTAAATTTTGGAGTATTTTTTATTTTTGAGAATTTATGAGAATTTATAAGAATTTAATTGGATTTATTCATTTGTGACCTTTCTTGCATTTAATTAAAATAATACAAAATTTTATACAAAGTTTTGCTGGAAATATTTTATTTGAGTTCCAAATGTCTCAAAGTATTTTCTAGAAATTTTCTGGATTTTTTCGGGTATTTTTGCTATTTATTTTGGCTTTTTTAATTATCGAAATTATTTTAAATGAAAAAGGATTTAAAAATAGGAATGAATAGTATTGGTCGGCCAAAGATCTTGTGCTCACCGGCCAGCGTGCGTGAAACCCTAGCCGCGCAGATATCGCACCGTCGGATCGGGATCCAATGGCTGCCGTTGCGCCGCGTCGCCCGCGCGCGTGTGCCTTCGGATCATCGCTGCACGGACGGCTAGGATTGCGCCACGTCGCTTCTTCCTCGTGGGATCACCGGAGAGACGTGGGCATTGATGGCCGTGAGTTTCGCCGAAGGGTTTCACGCACGTCGAGGTAGCTTTTAAGTATCCATTGAGTGCGTCGTGCAGAGCTTCTCTCGCCGCTCCTTTTGACTCCTCGCACGCACGCCGAGACGCCCCTGAGACTCTGTAGTAGCTCGCCGTAGTTGCCGCACCGCTCCGCCATTGTTCTTGCCTCGTTCCGCCATCGCCGATTCCTCTCCGCCGTCGCCAAGGTCACCGGAGTGACGCTCTCGCCAAGTCGCGTCGAATGAGCCAGTTCTTCACGCGGGAGAACCACCGTAGCGCCGTCGACCGCGTCGTTTTCCCCAGCTCCGGCAATCTTCGCTTCCTCGTCGCCGTCGACTTCGTCAAGCATCGCCGACCATCCGATCTACATTGCGCGATTCTGGTACTTCCACGTCACTGATCTCCTCGTTTTCCTAGCGTTAATCTTGACTGTAGATGTGTAGATTGAACGGCGGTGATTAGATCTAGTTTCTACGCTTTGTTTTCGTCTCAACCGTTGGATCGATAGTGTACGCGTGAGATTACGCCGCGTAGTTTGATGAATAGTAAATAGCTCGGGTACCGTGGGCCATTGGATTAGACCTAAACGGTAGCTGTGGGTTGAACTGTGGCGCACGGATCCGTGCCGTTCAAATTTGAACGAGCGGCGAAGATGACGCCGCGCCATCGCCGAATCGCGTATGGACGCGTGTGCATCTTTGACCGAGGATTGGACCAATCTCGATCGTGGATTTCAAACGAGCCGTCGTGATCGTGCCGCGTAGCCCGAGGCGTCGCCAAGCTTGCGAGTGGGATCCAGCCGTAGGATTCAATCCAGCTGTTGGATGCTCGACACGTGTACCCGAGATGCGAACCGTCGCCGAGCTCGCGCGCAGGAGATCTGACCGTTGATCTTTTGACGGCCGTGATTACGCCACGTGGTTCAGATCTGGCCGTCAGTTGGGATCAGCCGGGATAGTGACGCGTGTCGTGCATGAATCTCGAGGCAATCGGCTGACGTCATCTGGTGGGGGCCAGGCGCACTGTTCTGTGGACCGAGTCCACGGTGGATCGACCCGAGCCGTGGACTGGGTCCATAGACCGAGGTGATGTGGCTGCACCAGAGTGTGCCACGTGTCAGCTGACGTCATGCTGACGCAATAAATCGTTTTTTCTATTGAAAAATAATTATGTTAATTCAGTTTATTCTTTTTAATATATTTGCAAACTTTGAAAAGCCATAACTTTTGCATTTTAACTCCGATTGAGTTGTTTACAATTTCTAAAAATTTGTAAAATCAAGATCTATTTATTGGTGAATTTTGTGGAATTTTTAGAGTTGAACTTGCTTTTTGTAAATTATATTTGTTGTGTATTTATTTATTTCGAGTAGACGTTGATTTGCCGGAAAGCTTTGCGGCAGAATTTCCAGCGCAAGACCAAGCTCCAGATCAGGATCAACATCTCTTTGAAGACAAGTGATGCTTTGACCATTTTGATCCCACTTTCTTTTAAACATATATTTTGCTTTAAAATTATGCATGCTAAATTAATTAAAATATATTTAAATGAATTTCGGTAATTTAGCTATTCAACCCATACTGTTAATGTCACCTTGAAATTACTATTTGTTACCTTTAAATCATTGTCCACCCTAACGTTATTCATATCTGTTGGATGTTAATATGATGCCAACACGGGAGGCTCGACCGTGAATAGATGCTTAGCCTTGCAACAAATCATTAATGATCTTTCGGAAATACTACAATATTGATTAATGAAATACTGAATGTATTTTGAAAGTGGTGTGATGATGCCACATGATGAGATTGAGGTTCAGAGACCTATGTGGTTCTGCACCGATGTTGAGTTATTGCTGGCATGTGTTACAAATAATCAACGGGGTGGAAAATGATTTAAACTGGGGCAAGTGGCGAGAGGCTGTGTGCCAGGTGGGTCTGTGTGGTAATGGGTTGATGAGTGATGTGAATCTGTGTGCCACATTGGGCTGTGTGCCACTGTTGAGTGTTGGAAGTCTTGCCTTGGTCAGTTAAGGACTTCACCTTTCAAGCCTTTGATCTGAGTCACCCGTACAACCACATGTCTGATATGGGAAAAACCTAGTTGATTAGGTTTCTGATATCTTTCCTCTGATACCTCAGGGTGACAGTACACGGCGGTGTATCTGTGCGGGGGAGCGTACCTGTGCTGCGGCTTGGAACCCATCCAACGGTGTTGGCCTGTCCTATACTTTGGCTGGCACTGCATGAGAGGAGTGATAGTGAAGGCAACACCGGAGAGGTTCATTGGTTAAGGTAGAGGTTCTTGAAAGGCTTTGTTACGGACGATCACCTGTGTGGTGGATGGCTGTATCTTGTGGGTAAAGTGTACAACCTCTGCAGAGTGTAAAATCTATTCGAATAGCCGAGTCCGCGGTATTGGACATTGCACGGGGATTACAGTCAAGGGTTATATCTTCAAAAATAAAAATGTGGATTGGGTGGCTGTGTGCCAATGCTAAAAATGAGCTGTTTAAGGCTGTGTGCCGAAAATCTTTGAAGAAAAACCATTTCAAGAACTTAGCATTATATATAGCTGTTTCACTGCTTTTAATCTAAGTAAGATATAAGTTTAAAATGTTGTTTAATGCAAAAGAACCAAGTAAGCCAATTCTTTGGAATAAGCCTTACATATAGTAATAAGCATTGATTACATGCATTACTTGTTGAGTACGTGTGTACTCACCCTTGCTTTCAAAACAACACCAGAGAGGAATCAACGCCAAGATGGGAGGAGGAGTGCGTCGAGGAGCCAGAGATCTAGGGGCAAGCCGGTCGGTTGCATGTGGCAAGATGGGGCTTCTACGGATGATTATTTATTTTCCGCTGTTATTTCTATTTACTCTGATAATGTAAGCCCTGCGTGGCTGATCTATGTAAGGAGACCATAAGGTCGCACAACTCGTTTAAATACATGTTTGAAGTACTTTATTATTATTCCGCTATGTATGATTGTGGTACTTTAACCCTGTTTGCTTTGTGTGCACTAGCGATCCTAGACTAGTGCAGAATACACAGAGGGTCCGGATTTGCGGATTCGGGTCCCGACACTTACCTCCCACATCTTGATCAAGAGTCTTTAATGTCTTGCATTCTTCCATTTTGAAGCGCTTGAGGAGATCCTTAGTGTTCTTTTCTTGTGAAATAAAAGTCCCCTCCTTCAATTTCTTGATTTCGAATCCCAGAAAGAATGTCAGTTCCCCAATCATAGACATCTCGAACTCTTTGGCCATCATGTCGCCAAATTATTTGCAAAGAGAATGATTAGTACAGCCAAAGATAATATCATCTACATATATTTGACAAATCATTAATGTTCCATTGATGTCTTTTAGAAACAAGGTTGGGTCAACCTTCCCGGTTTTGAAGTTCTTATTAAGTAGAAAATCTCTAAGACGCTCATACCATGCTCTAGGAACTTGTTTTAGACCATAGAGTGCCTTAGATAATTTGTACACATGGTTTGGCAAGTTTGGGTCTTCAAAACCAGGTGGTTGCTCAACATAAACAGTTTTATCAATGAATCCATTAAGAAATGCACTTTTCACATCCATTTGAAACAGAGTGATATTAAAATGAGTAGCAAAGGCAAGAAGAAACCGAATAGCTTCAAGACGTGCCACTGGGGCATAAGTCTCTCCATAATCCAGCCCTTCTACTTGAGTAAATCCTTGAGCTACAAGTCTGGCTTTATTCCTTATTACCACTCCATTTTCATCTTGCTTGTTTCGGAATACCCATTTTGTACTAATAACATTGTGATCCTTTGGGCGATTTATTAAGCTCCAGACTTTGTTTCTTTCAAAATTGTTAAGTTCTTCTTCCATAGCAATTATCCAATCAGCATCTTCTAGAGCTTCTTCCACTGTCTTATGTTCAATACAAGAAACTAAATAGTAATGTTCACAAAAAGAAGCTTGTCTAGAACGAGTTTGAACACCCTTACTGATTTCACCAATGATTTGGTCTGAGGGATGATCCTTAGCAATGGCATGATAACTTTTGATGAAGACTGGCCGATCTTGTTCTTTTTCTTCCTCTCCATCTTGGGTTCCATCATAGGGCACCATTGATTGTGTAGGAGATTCATCCTTATCTTCCTTGGGTTTAATGTCACCTACTTCCATCTTTCTCATTGCTTGCACCAAACCATCATCTCCTACATCATCTAAATTCTCATGTTCACCTCGTGAGCCATTAGATTCATCAAATTTTACATCATAAGTTTCTTCTACCAGTACAGTTGAATTATTAAATACCCTATATGCTTTGGACTTAGAAGAATATCCTAGCATGATGCCTGTATCACATCTAGTTTGAAATTTACCCAAATGAGTTCTCTTTTTATAGATATATACTTTACAACCAAATACACGAAAATATGATATATTGGGTCTTCTACCCACCAATAATTCATAAGGAGTTTTCTTAAGCAATCTATGAAGATAAAGCCTATTAACAAAGATGACAAGCGAATTGATGGCTTCACCCAAAAGCATCGAAGTTTCATATTCATCTAGCATAGATCTAGCCATTTCAATTAAAGTTCTATTCTTTCTTTCAACCACACCATTTTGCTAAGGAGTATAAGTGGCAAAAGTTCATGCTTAATTCCTAATTCATCACAAGATTCAATAATATTTGTATTAACAAACTCAGATCCATTGTCACTTCTTATTTTTTGATGGGACAATCAAATTCATTTTGAGCCCTTTTAGCAAAGGTTTTGAAGATTTTTCCAACTTCACTTTTATTGGGCAAAAAGAATACCCAAGTGAATCCGGAGAAATCATCAACAATTACCACACAATATGAGTTACCACTAATGCTAGCATATGAAGTGGGACCAAATACATCCATATGCAGAAGCTCAAGTGGTCTAGTGGTGGACATGATACTTTTAATTGGGTGAGAATTAGCTACTTGTTTGCTTGCTTGACAAGCACTACATAGCTTATTTTTTTCAAATTTCACATCTTTCAGATTCACCACTAGCTCATTTTTAAAAAGCTTTTTGAGATTAGACATACCTACATGCCCAAGACGCCTATGCCAAAGCCATCCAAGAGAAACTTTGGCTAACAGGCAGGCCGAGATTCTTGAGGAGTTAGATTTGAAATCTACTAAGTAGAGATTTTGAAATCTGAAACCTTTGACTATAAGCTTTTCAATTTTATCAAACACAGTTACCCCATCAGATGAGAAGATACAATGAAATCCAAGATCATATAATTGAGCAACAGATAATAAGTTGAAATTTAAGGAATCAACAAGAAGAACAGTGTCAATAGAGTGATCATTTGATATAGCAATCTTACCAAGACCTTTTACCTTTCTTTTACTGTTGTCTCCAAACGTGGTTTTGTGACTTGGATCACTTTCTCCTTCAATTGAAGTGAACATTCTTGAGATCCCGTTCATGTGTTGAGTGCAGCCACTGTCAATTACCCAATGTCTGCCTCCACTTTTATAGTTCACCTACAAGTTCATTTCTTTACTTTAGGTACCCAAATATTTTTGGGTCCTTTGATGTTAGTTACAGCCAGTTTAGATTTAAAAGGGTTTAACAACATGGCCTTTGGTACCTAGACAGCTTTAAGTTTCTTATCAAGATTTGAGGGACCTACATATTTTACATTTACTTTGCCCCTAAAATCTTTAAATAGCATGTAATGGGCATCTACCATACAACCCCTTTTGGCATGAGAAACATTTGCAAGATAGCAATTTTTGATTCATGGTTTGATTTATGACAAGAATAGCATGAGTGTTTTTCTTGATAAAAATCATTCGAGATGACTTGATCCACTTTTCTTAGGCAAACTGCTGGGTTTATACCTAAGCCCTTTTGCCCAAGTTGGATTTTTGTTCGACAAGAATTTTGTCAAGAGTAGCACTACCAAGAAAACATTTTTCTAAACCTTTATCAAATTTGGCTACCTTTGTTTTTAGTTCTTCATTCCAGTTTAAGCTCCTTAGCATAGGAAGCATATTGGCAATTACCATTACAAGTATCGAAGAACTGAAGGTCATGATTTCTTCTTTAAATAAGTCACATGAGACTGATGCATCACATAGAGAAACATGACTGGATTTGTTTGCTAGCATTTCATTTTCAATTTCTAGCTCACATGAGTTGGTCTACAAGTTTTCATGATTCTTAACAAGCAAAGCATGACTTGTGACCAGATCTTTATGAGTTTGTACAGACTTTTCATGTTCATACAAAAGTTTATCATACTTCTCTGTTAGCAACTTTTGGTCATTAAACAAACCAGTAATAGTCTTCTTAAGAGTTCTAGTTGAATTTGTTTTATCATGCAAAGCATTATTTATCTCTTCAACTAGTTCTACTAGCTCATCATAAGAAGGTGAGTCACTAACCTTTTCCTCATCTGATCTTGCCATAAGACACAGAGGAAATGAAGGTGGTGGTGGAGTTGACTTATCTAAGGCAAGTCCAGTTAGCCCCTTTGACTTTGAATTTTCATCATCCGAGGATGAGTCTTCACTTGCACTTTCTTCATCAGTGACCCATTCTCCTATGTGAGCTTCTCCTTTTCCTTTCTTCACAAATTTCTTGGAGTACCTTTTCTTGAAAAACTTCTTCTTAGGTTTTTCATGAGTCTTCTCCTCATCCTCATCATTCTTGTTCTTATACTTGCTCTTCTTCTTGATTTTGTTGGGACACCGAGCAGCTATGTGCCCCTTTTCATTGCATTCAAAGCATACAACATTAGAAAAAGGATTTTTCTTTGAGTAAGAGTTTGACCTTTCTTTGTCTTTGAAATTGACTCTTCTCATGAGTTTGTTGGCTCTTCTCATGAGTAGAGCTAACTTCTTCACATCTTCATCCTCATCCTCACTTGACTCATCATCATCTTCGTCAGATGAGTATTGTATAACTTCCTTGGCTTTGAGTGCGATGGATTTCTTCTTTGGAGCATCTTCTTCAGCCAATGTGAGCTCATGAGTAGATATTTTACCTAGTAGCTCGGTTGGAGTGAGCCTCTTGAGATCACTACTGTTGGATAAATACGTGACCAAACTATGATATGCTCGAGGAAGCACTCTAATCATCTTCCTGCATACCTCAACATCAGAAATTTTAGTTCCTAGGCCTTTTATTTCATTGACAATAGGATTTAGCCTAGAGAACATGTCATTAGCATTTTCTTGAGAAAGCATTTTGAATTGATCAAATTTTTCTCGAACAACATAATATTTTTCTTCTTTTACATCAGAAGTACCTTCGTGAATTTCTTGTAAAGTTGTCCATATATCATAGGCAGAGGTAAGATTACTTACTCTATCAAAAACTTCTAAGCTAATGTAACATCCCAAAAATTGAGTTTTTGAATGTTGAATTCAAAAATAAACCATTTGCATTTTCTTGAATTAATTACAGCTTAATTTTAATTTTCCATTAAAGAAAGGATTTAATTTGACTAAACTATTCATCAAACTAAAGATTTTCAGTTTTAGTTGGGTTCATTGTGCTCCAAGGAATCTTTCTGTATTTTTGGGGATTTTTATGAATTTATTTGCTATTTATATGAATTTATTTCCATTTATTTGAATTTCTGGAATTTTTCTTAATCGAAAAATGAATTTTATTTCCAAAAACCCTCTCGGGCCGAATCTTCTCCGGCCCATCTCATTCCGCGCCACCTTGGCCCATCGGCTCGCCGCTTCTCCTGTCTTGGGCCGCTCCACTTTCCTTCGCCTGCTTCCCTAGCCCACTCATTGCGGCGGCCGCGTCGCGTCGGCCGTTGGATTCGCGCCACGTGTGCGACTGAGATCGCGCCCGTGAAACCCTAGCCGCCGCACGCCGCCGCCGGAGTTCGCCCGCTCACGCCTTGGCGTTCATGCGCGTCCGTTACGCCCTCGAGGCTATAAAAGCCGAGCCGTCAATTGATCTCAGGTTAGGCTCGTCGCGCCGCGTCTGTCGCCGCTTTCCCGTTGCCCAAGACCCCACCGGCCGTCGCTGCGAGCTCGCCGTACCTTCTCCGCCACAGCCGAAGCCTTTCCCCGTCGCCTCGCCGCTCCGGTGCCTCACCGCCGCAGCCGCGCGTCTCGCTGAGTTCGCCGTGTCGTCCTCTTCCGGATCTGTACCCGCGCACGCTCGATCCGTCGCCGTTCTGCCGTCCACCGCGCCTTCTTCTCCGTGTCCGGTAAGCCCGCGCCGCCGCTCGCCGTCGTCTTCCTTCGCTTCGTGGTGTCCGTCCGATCGCCTACGAGCGCTTCAGATTGCGCCACGTCTCCCCGCCGCGGCATCGCTTCTCGGCCGTCCGATCTGGTCGAGTCGTTAGATGCGCGACACGCAGCAATCCACATCAACGCCAGCGTCAGCCGACACCTTCGCCGCCACATCAGCCCTGGTGCTGCATCAGCCACCGCGTCATCGCTTGCGTCAGCCGCCTTCTTCTGCAGACCCGGTCCACCGTGGACCAGAGCCAAATCTGTGGACTCGGTCCATGCACCGAGGGCCCACCTGTCAGCCTAATAAAGAATTTTTGATTTATTTCTTTATTCGGGAAATTGATTGCTGACGTCAGCGTGGTGCAATAAATCGATTTTCCAATAGAAAAATAAATCCGAAAATTCCGATTTTCTGATTTTTCAGTCTTTTTCTCTGATTTAAGTTTCCAGAAGCTCGTTCTCCCTCATACGAACTCCGATTGAGGCGATTCAAGTTTCTAAATTTTTCTAAAATCAAGATATATCTTCCAGAGCCATTTATTTTCAGTTTTGAGCTTGTTTGAGTCTCTGTTTTGTATATATTTGGTTTCATTGCTTCTTTTCCGGTAGACGCTAATTCCGAGGGAGCGAACGAAGACTATGAAGACCAAGACTCAGCACTAGGTTAGGAAGGCAAGTCGTAACATTTGATCATATTGATCCTATGTTTGCAAAAGTAATTTACTTTTATACAACTGCATGCTATTTTGTGTAACAATGCTTATTTAATGGGAGTAGATGTATACCTAGTTGACATTATGCCACCTTGATTAGTTGTATGCTGTGTATCCATTGTTAACCCTAGGTTGGGATATTACTAGTTGGACATAATCATTATACCAACATTGGGTTACGTAGCTATGCTTAGACATGCTTAGATATACGTTGGGATTCATGTCACACATTGAATAATGTTAATCTTGACTTAATGAGATATTGAATCGTGGCCGTTAGCCACTGTTGTAAAATTTGTGGTACCATGGCGGGGTTTGCCATTGGTCTTGGTTGAACGAATTGTTTTCCCTCGGGCAAGTGATCGTGTAGTAAAGGGGGTGCTTTCTAGCACATTGGGATATGGATGTCTTGCCTGAGATAACTTAAGGACTTAATCTTGTGCGCTATTGAACTGGGCCTAACCGTACTACCACATGTCTGGAATGGGACAGACCTAGCTGATTAATTTGCAATGTCTAGCCTTGAGTACTGCCAGTTGGTGGTGTGGGTTCCAGGATGGACAGGTAGATTTGCAAGGCGCAAGAGGGGGCCCTAAGGGGCGAAACCTTAGCGGGCAGTACCGAGTTTAGATAGTGCATTGTAAAGGCTTTGTCATGATCTCTCTGCCAACACACCAAAGGAAGTGTGCTTATTGCGCATGGCAACAACAACCTCTACAGAGTGTAAAACTATTCGAATAGCCGCGTCCGCGGTCATGGACAAGCCCAGGAATTTCACACAGGGTATAGAGTGTTTTATGAAATGTGGAATGTGGAATTGTTGGGATGCGAACGGGGAGTTCACTATTGTTTCGTTGTCTAAAGTATTGCTGTTGAATTTATTGGTTGATACTTGTTTTAGAAGGTGTAGGGTGATGCCTCGCCATTCTGTTCATGTTGTCTACCATTGATCTACCAGTTATTTATTTATCTTTTCATAAATATGCTTTCAATCTATTTATTGTATTTCAATTCAAGTTATTGCTTTCTGCAAATGAAACATATAGCCATCCTTGTCAAGCCATACATGAATATATTGCATCATTTCCCTACGGCTTGCTGAGTACTTTTTGTACTCACGGCTATACGCCTTTGTTGATCAGTTGCTGAGGAAGGATCAGGAAATGCTGAGTATCATGAGGAGGAATTCTATGAAGACTACGTGGATTAGGAATGCGTTCCCCAAACGATTGCCTGTGGCATGTCGAATGGCTCAAGTTATCTTTTTCGCTGCAATAGTATTTGTTTCTTAAGCCCTTAAGGTATAAAGGTGTAAACTTTGACCATAAGGTCGTTTGCTTTATTTAATAATAATTTGCTTCTTCCTAGTTAATTCGTCGTATGGAATGATATTTCATCTATGTTTCTACTGTGTGCACTAGCGTGATCCTGGACTAGTACAGTATACACAAAGGGTTTCAGATTTGCAAATCCGAGTCTCGACAGCTAAGATAGGAAAATATGGCATTTCTAGCTTGAGCATCATACTGCATATTTTGAATCTCACCAGGAGTGGGTTCACCATACACAGATTGCCCTTCGGGCATGACACGAGGAGGCAAAGGTTTTTCAGTGACTCTCCACACATCATATCCGACAGCTTCTAAATAGCATCTCATCCTAATTTTCCAATAAGCATAATTTGTGCCATCAAAAACAGGTACTCTACCAATACTAACAGTTGCGGATCCATTTACCTCGGCCATTTACCAAAGCTAGTTAAGCTAATAAAGGTAAACCAAGCTCTGATACCACTTGAAGGATCTAGTTGGCCTAGAGGGGGGGTGAATAGGCAACTTTTACAAGTTTTAACTTCTTAAAAACAATTCACTATTTTATATAAGAGAATAACTCACAACAGAGTATAATACAGAAGTAAATACAAACAATAATCACAGCGAAAGCAATAAAGAGAAATAAAACACAAGTGAGACAAGATTTATCCCGTGGTTCAGAGCTGCACTCCTAATCCACGTTGAAGCACTTCTTCCGAAGTATTGCTTCTCCAAAGCTAGTCGCAGTAGCTCTGGTGATCACTTAGGTAACTCTTTCAATACTCCAGTGAGGTGAGTTCCAAACCTCTCACAATCGCAGTGGCCTTCCACAATCACTTTTGGACAGGTCGCACTGTTTACTTCCTCCAAGCTGTCTAGGATCACTAAGATCCAAGAGTAATAAACTTTGCACAAGTTCTGTCTCTTGGTTCACTTCGCAACTCACACAGCTAGACTTTAGCTTGGAGCTAAAACACTTAGAAATGTTTAGGATTTTTGGTTTGAAAGTGAAGCACAGACTCCTTTTGAGAATGAGAGCTATTCTTAATGCTAAAATGTAAAGGAGTTCGTTCTATATTTTGGTAGATGGCTCAGGAAATGCTTGTATAGCCATTTGGAATGAATATAGCTGTTACACCTGCTACTGTAGCCGTTGGACGTGTCAGATGTCAAAAATATACACGTACAACGGACTAAGCAACAGTGCCTAACGATACTGGACATGTGTATGATGGACCAAATTTAGACATTTACGATGGACCAAAAAATTTGGTCCGTTGTACATGGGTTTTTCATAGAGTTTGGTCTGTCATAGGAATGAGAGAGATACGTGTACGTCGGACCAAATAATTTGGTCCGTCATACATGGGAGTTTCAAAGATCAGTAGCCAAAGACCCTTTTTCAACAAAAATAAGTTTATCCAAGCGATTTGTTTTAGCAACGGACTAAAAAGTTAAGCAAGAATGTTTGGTCCGTTATCAAAGCAAAAACCTTTGAATAAGAAAGAACATCCATCTAAGGTTTTAATAAATAGGACTTCAAGGTTTGGTCCGGCAAAAGGCTTATAAACTGAATGAGTGCCGGACCAAAATATTTGGTCCACTGTAGATGGGAAACGGGGAATATTTTGGTCCGTCACAGAAGAGTGACTTTTACATGTATGCCGGACCAAATTATTTGGTCTGTCATATATAGATAATCACTTGGTTGACAGATGATTTTTAAAAGGAGTTTTTACCAAGGACAAAAGAATTATGAAAACAAGACTTTTGGTCCGAAGAGCAAGTATTTTGATGGGAGTTTCGACACAGAACATTTTCAATGTTGGACCAAAGAATCTTTTTGACTTGAGAAGATATGCTGTGTATGCAACGGACTAAAGAAGTGGATAGCTGAAATTTGGTTTGTTGTATACTAAGAATATGATTCAAAGGTCAATGTCTAAGTGTCTTTTGCCTCGAGAAATCTAGTTTGTCTTTGCCTTATGATCCAATCTACTAGCTTGTGCAAAGTCCCTCTTTAGACAACCAAAAAAGAAAATAAACCTAGCTATTTGACTTGAATCAACTCCCAAGTCATAAACTAGAAACTGAGCACGTTAATCTTTTTAGTCCAACTTGCTCCATCATTGATTCTAGCATATGTTCTTCAAAGCTTTAAGTATTATTAACTTAGTCATCAATACCAAAACTATAATAAAACACAATAACAATAATTGA
The DNA here is from genome assembly GCA_036346275.1 of Otatea glauca. Classification (NCBI taxonomy): domain Eukaryota; kingdom Viridiplantae; phylum Streptophyta; class Magnoliopsida; order Poales; family Poaceae; genus Otatea; species Otatea glauca. Next base: position 55,768,105 of record CM070728.1, read on the forward strand.
GGGGGCCTAGTGTAACATCCCAAATTTGCCTAAATTTTATTTTATTTGCTATTTGTGCATTTTAGGATTTTCTGGAATTTATTTGGATTTTACTGGATTTTATTGGAATTTATCAAAACATTTATAATTGGCCTTTTGCTGAAAGATATTTAAATTTATGCAAAGTTAATATAAAGTTATGCCAAAAATATTTTATTGGAGTTCAAAATGACTTGAAGTATTTATGAGAATTTTCTTGGATTTTTCCTGGTATTTATTTTGCTTAAAACTGATTAATCGAATTACCAGAATTATTTTAATTAATAAACTCGGGGAAAAATCGTTTGAATAGTATTGGGCCAGCCCATCTTCTGCGCATGCAGCCCAGCGTTGAGTGGCCCATTTGGCCCGTCTTCCGGAATTTCAATCAGCGTCGTCAGATGCTAGATCGGATGGTCGGGATTGATTAGAAACCCTAGGTTTATCTGCCTTTGGATCAAGTTCGTGTGGATGGAGGAGATTGCACCACGTCGACGGAGTGTGCGAACCGTCCGTTTGTTGACAGGTGTTTCGCCCAGATTCTGCCGCGTCGCGTCGCCGCCGTTTCCATCCCGGACTCGATTTCTGCCGCCGTGTGGGACTTGGAGTTCGTGTGGGGCTCGAATCCCAGCGCTATAAATACTGCGCGTGCTAAGCCCGAGGATCCCCGTTGAACGCCGCGTCTGCTAGTTCAAGAATCATCGTGGAAGTCGCCGTCATCGCGGTTCGGGAGCTCGCCGGAGTAGGAGGCCAAAGCCACTGCGGTTTTTGCGCAAGCACGTCGTCGACGAGCCGTTAGCTACCTCATTGTGTGCGGGTTCGAGTCGTTATAAAGAAGCGTCGGATCTACTACTTGAGACCGCGGGATCGTGCCAAAACGTCGTTGGGAAGGTCTTCGTGTTATTGCGGTGGAACCTCGCCGATGTGCCGCCATCGCCGGTTAAAGCTTTCTTCGGCCGTCGGATCGGAGCGGCGTCTGGGATCAAGACACGTCGCTTCGCCGTGAGAATCGAATCGTCAAGGTGAACCATTGGATTAGATCGATCGGTCGATATATCGCCATGTTGCGCGTGATCTGGGGCCATCCGATTTCTTTTGTGGTTTGGATCAAGCCGTTCGCTGCAGCCAATCGCGCCTCGCCGCGTGGCGGGCCCGAGCACAGAGGAGTCATGGACCGGATCCATGGTGGACTAGATCCAAACCATGGACCGGGTCTATAGACCAGTGCGACGTGTCGTCACGGGATTGGTCCGAGTGGTTGTGACGTCATGCTGGCGCAATAAATCAGTTTTTTTTAGTATAAAAATATTTCTGTTAATTCTGAATTTCTATTTTCTGTATTTTCAGAATTAATCCAAACTTCAAAAGGCTATATCTTTTGCATCTTAACTCGGATTTGAGTGATTCAAATTTCTAAAAATTTGTAAAATTGAGACCTATTTAATGGTGAATTTTATTTGATTTTTGGAGTTCAATTGCTCTCTGTTTTGCTATTTATTTGCTTTTCTCTTTCGGTACGCGTAGACGTTGAATGGTGCGACGCTTCGGAGGAAGATCCAGCAACTCAAGAGCAAGCTCCAAGTCAAGATCAGAACCCATTCCAAGGCAAGTTGTGCTTTGATCATGTTGAACCCATGTTTATAAAATTGCTATGTTTGTTTTACCCTATTGCATATATTTCAAATATACAATTGTTTCAAATTAGTTTGGGCTTAGCTAAAATACCAGATTGATCTATACCCTACCTTGTCATTGTATGCCATGATCCATTGTCACCCTAGATTGGTTTAATATAGTTGGTTAATAATTATAATCAACATTGGAGGTTTAGTTCGTATTAGTTGCTTAGCCATGCCACGTCATCACATGTGTCATCACCATTGATAATTAATCTTGATTAATGGAATATGGAACAATGTTATGAACTTGTGTGTCATGTGGGATCACACGATGAGATTGAGTTGTTGTGGCGAGTCATGTCACGCAACGATGTTGAATTGTTGATGGCACGTGGTGCTTGGTAATCAACGGGGTGATAATCACTTAGATTGGGGCAAGTGGCAAGGGGCGAGTATGCCAAGGTGGGCCCAATGGGCAGAGGGTATGTGGATGTCTTGCCTTGATCACCCTAAGGACTTAACCTTGCAAGCCTTTGACCTGAGTCAATCATGCAACCACATGTCTGGTATGGGCCAGCCTAGCTGAGTAATTTGCAACGTCTTAATTCTGGTACTATCGTGGTCGGTGTGAGTTCCCGGGTTAGGGTGTAATTCACATGGCGCAAGAGCGGGGCCCTGGACGTGGTTTTCAGACCCGCCAGTGTTGAAACCTTAGCGGGTAGTATCGGACTAAGATAGAGCATTGTAAAGGCTTTGTTATAATCTTTCGCCTTTGTGGTGTTTGGTTGTATCACGTGGGTAAAGTGCATAACCTCTGCAGAGTGTGAAACTATTCGGATAGCCGTGCTCGCGGTATTGAGCAATGCTCGGGAATTACAGTTAAGGGTTAGTTTAATAAATTGGACAACTTGGTTGGGATGGCGGAATGCCATATGGAAGGATGGAACTTGATTTAGGATTGAAAAACCTGGTTTACTTGGAAAATACTGAATCTATTTACTATTGTTGTTTGTTTTACTGTCTTTATAATCTTTATACTGTATTTATTCATAAATGCTGCTTTATTGCAAAATAGCCATGATAGCCTATCTTTTGGAATAAGCCTGGCATATAGATACATAGAATTGCATTCTGTGCACAATTTGTTGAGTGCTTTAAGTACTCACCCTTGCCAACAATAACATCACCAGTTGAAGAGTCTACATCAATGCTGGAGGAAAGATTCCAGGAGGAGACGAATGTTTAGGGCGCAAGCCTTGTCAGTTGCCTGTGGTATACTGAAGGGTTGTCTACGTTTTCATTCCGCTGCAGTTTAATATGTTGTTCAGCCTTGCGAGGCATAGTCATGTAAGTTGACCATAAGGTCACTCAACTAGAAATATTTAATACATGGTGTCTTTCATAATATTTCCGCTATGTATGATTGTGATATTTACTGATGTTGAGCCTGTGTACACTAGCGTGATCCTGGACTAGTGTGGTTTACACAGAGGGTCCGGATTTGCATATTCGGGTCCCGACAGAAGTGGTATCAGAGCCATACTGACTGTAGGTCTTGACCCTAGATAGTTTGGTCGACTCTATAGGATCTTCAAAATTATTTTCTAAAGGAAAGAATTAACTTGGAAGGATAATATGTTCTTGACTTATCTTATTCTTCTATTCATTTCCTCGTCAGAAATTCTCTCTTTTCCCCTGCTGAATTTCTTTCTCTCTCCCTTGCTGGATCAAGTTAAAAACCTTATCTGAGTTGTCTTAGTAGTTGACACGCCACACCTTAGAGAAAGTATCAAGTGCTTGCTGTTAACCCTGGAAATCGTGAAGAAGAGAATAATCAAACTCAAGGAAGGAGTATATCTATGAAGTGTTCCAAAAGCCAGAAGATCTATGCTTCGAGTAGCCAGTTGAGACTCATGTGTGGGAGTCGCGTCTGCTTAAGATAGAAGTGTTACCCCTGTAGGCGGTAGTTTTGTGTGTATAGGTTGAATTGGTTCTTCCTTGATTGCTGAGTGTGCAGTATGTGTTACAGAGCTTTTAGGCTTATATAAGCAACCATACCAAGTTATTAATATTGTTTGCTTTAGTTATTGGGTTAAACCTATCTCCCCTGCTTTAGGATCCCTGCTTCTTACCTATGCTATTCCCTCTTCCCTAACCCAGTGAAGCAGTCAAGCAGATGGTTCAGATTCGTGGAAACAACATAATCAGTGGGAGCAAAAATCAACCCAATAAGAATCTCAATAGTGGATCAGTTCTTCAACCGTCAGTACAGATGGATATGCAGAGTTTCAGAGAGTTCATGACTGCTCAGACTCAGTTGATGCATGCAATGATGAAGCAGATGCAGAATATGACTGACCAAGCCAATGTCAATCAAGTGTCCCAAGCCGCTACCAGTGATTTCCGTCCCTACTCAAGGTTATCCTAATTCATAAAGACTCGTCCGCCAACGTTTTTAGGAAACGTGTTACCCTCGGAAGCGGATGATTGGCTCGAGACCATTGAGAGGAAGCTGCTCATTGCTCAGTGTAAAGATGATGAGAAAGTCTTGTATGCTTCTTATCAGTTACAAGGAATTGCTGCTGAATGGTGGAAGACATATTGTGCTGTTCATGAAGCCCCACGGAATATCACTTGGAATGAATTTGTTATCGTTTTTCGTAATCTCTTTGCCCCACCTGGAGACAGTATGGTCACGGAGAATACGGAGCAGAATACTATCCCTGCACCTTGTGCAACATCTAAGTGTTGCTCTCTAAAGTGCTGTCAACCAAACAAGTCAGAAGATCGTGCATGCATTCGTTGTGGAGAAATAGGACATACCGCTGATGAGCATGCGATTAATTGCTCCAGTTGTGAAGGAAGCCATTCTCCTGGGGAGTGCCCTATGAGTGACATCACATGTTACCTTTGTGAAGGCCGAGATCATGGTCCAGCTCAATGTCCCTTGGATCCAATAGTTACTGCTGTAATTCAGCATCAGCAAAGGAATCTTCGAGCCATAGTTGCTCAAGAACTGTCAAGAGGAGGCGGCACGCCAGCTGCAAAAGTGGTACCGCTCGAAGAGCTAAGGACACAATACCTTAATCCTGTTGGCCCTCATCAAGAAAGAAGTAATTGGCAGTCACCAACAGTATGTTTCCTATGTGATGAAGAAGGCCATTGGTCTAGAGAATGCCCTACGAAGCAACCAGTCATGACGCCACAAGAAGACAATAATGAACATATAACTGTACCCAGCAAGGCACAACAGCGAAAACGTTTGTGCTACTACTGTCATGAGGAAGGCCATTTTGTTAAGAAATGCCCGCGAAAGGATCTAGAGTCCTCTGCAGACGCGGTCCTTCCAAAAGTTACCTCAGTCAAGTTCATAGCGCCAAAAGTGAGTAGTAAAGTCGCAAGAGAAGTTTGTACAGAGAATCAGTTAAAGAAGAGGCGTCTGAAGGAAGACACTACCTTAGTCGACGAATGCTCAAGGAAGAGAGGTGGACCTAAGCTTTGTTACACCTGCAACAAGCCTGGGCATTTTGCTAACAATTGCCCTCATAAGAAAGTGATCGCACCAGTGCAAGTCAGTCTCAATTCTGTTCCAGTAAAAAAACTTCAGCGCCAATGCTAATCGAGGAAGTTTAGATCGATGATTTTATCCTATGCAAGTGTCATACCCTCGGTTGTAAAAGAAAAGTGACTAGTGATGAATTCCATGCAAAGATTTTCTTGCCTAAATAAATAAAGTAAAGATGGTTGAGAGGTTGATATGTGAAGTGTTGGAATAAAAGCAGTAATGATAAAGGATGCTTCTGAGTATTCACCTATGTGGGCGGTTCGCCTGAAGATGTTGCGTGTGCAATAATGATCAGTTCAGTGGTGTTGGTAAAGCTTGATAGCCCGAAGATTATCATTGTCAGAAAGTACAGTACTGCTTGATCTAACCTAGGATGTGATGGAGTTAAGATGGAGAAAGGTTTTAGCGAACGATATTGGATATCAGACCCGAGATGCTACTCCTGAAATGAAATGGGTCGTCCGGACATAAGGCTGTCCTGGAGTTTGGTCAAAGAATTATGTCACTAAAGGCCCGGAAAGCGGGAAAATGAAATTTCAAACGACTACGGTTCGTGTTGGTCAGCAGAAGGTCAATAGCGTGGAAGTGGTCAGCTTGGAAGATGTGCTAGTTGTAAGGGAGTATTCAGATGCGTTCCTGAGAATCTACTTGGTGTGCCATCAGATCGAGAGATCAAGTTGTTAGTAATTTAGTGCCTGGTACAGTACCAAAAGTAAAAAGACCTCATCGGATGCCTATTGATGAGCTGGTTGAGATGAAGAAGCAGATCGAAGGGTCATAGAAAAATATTTCGCTAAAGCTAGTTGTCACCATAAGAAACGCCTATTCTGTTTGAAGATGGGAGCATAAGAATGGGTACCGACCGTCGAACATCTAATGAAGTGATGATTAAAAGGGTAAGTATTCGCTGCCCAGGATCGTAATTTGTTTGATCAATCAAAAAGGAGCTGGAGTGTTCTCAAGGATAGATCTTCAATCGAGTTATCATCAGTTAAGAATCTATACAGAGAATGTTCTTAGGTCAGAGTTTTCTACGCATTATGGACAGTGGGAGTTTACAGTTGTGTCTGCTAGAATGATCAACGCCATTACAGAATTTATGAACATGACGAATGGAGTTCCATGGGAAATTGGTCAAGCTGTTATGGTGTATAGGTGGGATGTTTTTGTTTACTTCAAGTCAAAAGGAAAGTATGCGGAACAGTTGGGATTAGTTTTGGAAAGGTTGCTAGACCAATGGCTGTATGCTAAGTTTGGCAAATGTGACCTTTGGAAGGAGAAAGTGGAATTTCTTGCCTTGAGATGACTGCTAAAGGAGTTACCGTGAATCCAACCACAAGCGATGTTATGTGGGAGCAACCGAGACCGCTTCGGCAATTAGGAGAAGAAGTTTGTATGGACGCCGCGGTGCGAGAAGAGTTTTCTGTGATTGAGGAAACATTTGACGATAGCACCTGTGTTAGTGTTGCTGGATGTGCAAACGCAGCTTTAATATATACTATGATGCCTCAAGACAAGATCTTGGATGTGTGTTAATACAAAAAGTCAAAGTTGTTACCTATGCGGCGGGACAGTTGAGGCCACATGAAGAGAACTGTGCTACGCATGAATTGGGAATTGCTACCGTAGTGCATGCTTTGAGGTTATTGCATTGTTGGAGATATGTACCGACCATAAAAGACCTTAATGTGGAACGAAGAGGATGGTTGGAGTTGATTAAGTATTATAAGGCTGGGATCTGTTATCATCCTGGTAAGGCTAATGGGGTGTTTGATGTCTTAAGTCGTAAAGGTCATAGTGCCAATACACTAACATCAAGGGATCAATCGAAATTATGCAAGGAGTTTCAAAAATTAAAATTAGAAGTGGTTTCACAAGGATTTATATCTGCTTTGAAAGTTAAGCCAATGCTTGAAGATCAGATCGAAGTGGGTCAGAAGGATGAAGGCTTAGCTGAGGATTTTCCCATGGATAACCAAGGAACCACACAGTTTAAAGGTCGAATCTATGTACCGAATAAAAAGGAGCTGAAGCAGCTGATTCTGGAGGGAGCTCACGATTCAAAGTACTCGATTCATCCAGGAAGCGCTAAGATGTATCAAGATTTGAAAGAGAGATTTTGGTGGCCTAATTTGAAGCATGAAATAGCTGAGCATGTTGCTTATTGCGACGCATGTCAGAGAGTAAAAGCCATGCATCCGAGACCAGCTGGTTTGTTGCAGCCATTGAAAATTTCGGAATGGAAGTGGGAGGAAATCGAAATGGACTTTATCACCGGTTTACCTAAAACTCAGAGAGGTTACGATTCCACTTGGGTCATTATGGACCGCTTGACCAAAGTGGCTTATTTCATCCCGGTGAAGACCATTTACTCAGGAGATCGTCTAGCAGAGCTGTACAGGTCAAGGATTGTATGTTTGCATGGAATGCCCAGGAAGATTGTGTCGGACAGAGGTACCCAATTTACCTCGAGATTCGGAATAAGTTGCAAGCCATGGGAACTCGTGCGGATTTCAAGATCTGAGATATCACCCGCATGATGGTCGAGATGTAAAGAGTAAATCAGATTTTAGAGGATATGTTGAGAGCTTGTGCTTTAGCTTATGCTACGTCTTGGAATAAATGTTTGCCATATGCAGAGTTCAGTTACAATAATGGTCATCAAACTAGCTGGCAGATATCACACCTGAGGCGTTGTATAGACGTGCCTGTCATACTCCATTGAATTGGAATGGGACAGGAGATCGTATGGTATTGGATCTGATATTCTCAAGGAAGCCGAAGAGCGAGTTGCTAGGATTAGAGAGAGGTTGAAGGTAGCTTAGTTAAGGAAAAAGAGCTATACTGATGACCGTCGTCAAAATTCGAGGTTCGAGTCAGATAATTTTGTGTACCTCAGATTTCGCCCCTGAAAGGTGTCAAAAGGTTTCGCGCTAAGGGGAAGCTTGCGTCAAGATGTGTTGGTCCGTTCAAAATTTTGAGCCGTCAAGGAGAGGTTGCTTATCAGATGGAGTTGCTGTAGTCAATGGCAGGAGTGCATGACGTATTTCATGTGTCGCAGCTCAAGAAATGTCTCAGAGTGCCAACAGAGCAAACCCCGTTGGATGCTATAGAGCTGCAAGAAGATTTGACTTACAAAGAGCAACCGGTCAGGATTTTGGATGTTATGGAGCGCAAAACCAGAAACAAGTTTATTCGCTTTTGCAGAATTCAGTGGAGCAATCTTTCCGAAAGTGAAGCCACTTGGGAGCGAGAAGAAGATTTGAAGTCAGAATTCCCGAACCTATTCTCTAGTTAGCCCTGAATCTCGGGTCGAGATTCTGTTAAGGGGGGGAGGTTTGCAACATCCCAAATTTGCCTAAATTTTATTTTATTTGCTATTTGTGCATTTTAGGATTTTCTGGAATTTATTTGGATTTTACTGGATTTTATTGGAATTTATCAAAACATTTATAATTGGCCTTTTGCTGAAAGATATTTAAATTTATGCAAAGTTAATATAAAGTTATGCCAAAAATATTTTATTGGAGTTCAAAATGACTTGAAGTATTTATGAGAATTTTCTTGGATTTTTCCTGGTATTTATTTTGCTTAAAACTGATTAATCGAATTACCAGAATTATTTTAATTAATAAACTCGGGGAAAAATCGTTTGAATAGTATTGGGCCAGCCCATCTTCTGCGCATGCAGCCCAGCGTTGAGTGGCCCATTTGGCCCGTCTTCCGGAATTTCAATCAGCGTCGTCAGATGCTAGATCGGATGGTCGGGATTGATTAGAAACCCTAGGTTTATCTGCCTTTGGATCAAGTTCGTGTGGATGGAGGAGATTGCACCACGTCGACGGAGTGTGCGAACCGTCCGTTTGTTGACAGGTGTTTCGCCCAGATTCTGCCGCGTCGCGTCGCCGCCGTTTCCATCCCGGACTCGATTTCCGCCGCCGTGTGGGACTTGGAGTTCGTGTGGGGCTCGAATCCCAGCGCTATAAATACTGCGCGTGCTAAGCCCGAGGATCCCCGTTGAACGCCGCGTCTGCTAGTTCAAGAATCATCGTGGAAGTCGCCGTCATCGCGGTTCGGGAGCTCGCCGGAGTAGGAGGCCAAAGCCACTGCGGTTTTTGCGCAAGCACGTCGTCGACGAGCCGTTAGCTACCTCATTGTGTGCGGGTTCGAGGTCGTTATAAAGAAGCGCGTCAGATCTACTACTTGAGACCGCCGGGATCGTGCCAAAACGTCGTTGGGAAGGTCTTCGTGTTCGCTGCCGGTGGAACCTCGCCGATGTGCCGCCATCGCCGGTTAAAGCTTTGCTGACCGTCGGATCAGGAGCGAGCGTCTGGGATCAAGACACGTCGCCGCTTCAGCAGTAAATCGAATCATCAAGGTGAACCATTGGATTAGATCGATCGGTCGATATATCGCCATGTTGCGCGTGATCTGGGGCCATCCGATTTCTTTTGTGGTTTGGATCAAGCCGTCATTGCAGCCTAATCGCGCCGCCGCGTGGCGGGCCCGAGCACAGAGGAGTCATGGACCGGATCCATGGTGGACCAGATCCAAACCATGGACCGGGTCTATAGACCAGTGCGACGTGTCGTCACGGGATTGGTCCGAGTGGTTGTGACGTCATGCTGGCGCAATAAATCAGTTTTTTTTAGTATAAAAATATTTACATTAATTCAGTATTTCTATTTTACGTATTTTGAATTAATCCAAACTTCAAAAGGCTATATCTTTTGCATCTTAACTCGGATTTGAGTGATTCAAATTTCTAAAAATTTGTAAAATTGAGACCTATTTAATGGTGAATTTTATTTGATTTTTGGAGTTCAATTGATCTCTGTTTTGCTATTTATTTGCTTTTCTCTTTCGGTACGCGTAGACGTTGAATGGTGCGACGCTTCGGAGGAAGATCCAAAGAACTCAAGAGCAAGCTCCAAGTCAAGATCAGAACCCATTCCAAGGCAAGTTGTGCTTTGATCATGTTGAACCCATGTTTATAAAATTGCTATGTTTGTTTTACCCTATTGCATATATTTCAAATATACAATTGTTTCAAATTAGTTTGGGCTTAGCTAAAATACCAGATTGATCTATACCCTACCTTGTCATTGTATGCCATGATCCATTGTCACCCTAGATTGGTTTAATATAGTTGGTTAATAATTATAATCAACATTGGAGGTTTAGTTCGTATTAGTTGCTTAGCCATGCCACGTCATCACATGTGTCATCACCATTGATAATTAATCTTGATTAATGGAATATGGAACAATGTTATGAACTTGTGTGTCATGTGGGATCACACGATGAGATTGAGTTGTTGTGGCGAGTCATGTCACGCAACGATGTTGAATTGTTGATGGCACGTGGTGCTTGGTAATCAACGGGTGATAATCACTTAGATTGGGGCAAGTGGCAAGGCGAGTATGCCAAGGTGGGCCCAATGGGCGAGGGTATGTGGATGTCTTGCCTTGATCACCCTAAGGACTTAACCTTGCAAGCCTTTGACCTGAGTCAATCATGCAACCACATGTCTCGTATGGGCCAGCCTAGATGAGTAATTTGCAACGTCTTAATTCTGGTACTATCGTGGTCGGTGTGAGTTCCCGGGTTAGGGTGTAATTCACATGGCGCAAGAGGGGGCCCTGGACGTGGTTTTCAGACCCGCCAGTGTTGAAACCTTAGCGGGTAGTATCGGACTAAGATAGAGCATTGTAAAGGCTTTGTTATAATCTTTCGCCTTTGTGGTGTTTGGTTGTATCACGTGGGTAAAGTGCATAACCTCTGCAGTGTGAAACTATTCGGATAGCCGTGCTTTCATGTATTGAGCAATGCTCGGGAATTACAGTTAAGGGTTAGTTTAATAAATTGGACAACTTGGTTGGGATGGCGGAATGCCATATGGAAGGATGGAACTTGATTTAGGATTGAAAAACCTGGTTTACTTGGAAAATACTGAATCTATTTACTATTGTTGTTTGTTTTACTGTCTTTATAATCTTTATACTGTATTTATTCATAAATGCTGCTTTATTGCAAAATAGCCATGATAGCCTATCTTTTGGAATAAGCCTGGCATATAGATACATAGAATTGCATTCTGTGCACAACTTGTTGAGTGCTTTAAGTACTCACCCTTGCCAACAATAACATCACCAGTTGAAGAGTCTACATCAATTTGGAGGAAAGATTCCGAGGAGGAGACGAATGTTTAGGGCGCAAGCCTTGTCGATTACTGTGGTATCTACCAAGGGTTGTCTACGTTTTCATTCCGCTGCAGTTTAATATGTTGTTCAGCCTTGCGAGGCATAGTCATGTAAGTTGACCATAAGGTCACTCAACTAGAAATATTTAATACATGGTGTCTTTCATAATATTTCCGCTATATATGATTGTGATATTTACTGATGTTGAGCCTGTGTACACTAGCGTGATCCTGGACTAGTGTGGTTTACACAGAGGCTCCGGATTTGCATATTCGGGTCCCGACACCTAGATGCTATCAGGAGCGCCCTTGAAGGAATGGGTGCCTTTGGTCTCGGAGGTTCTCCTTCCACCCTAGGCCATGTTGCACCATGATGGTTAGAGTCAACCCCAGCGGGTGGGAGGTAACTCACTAGTTCCGGGTGCAAGCGTATTTGCCCGGTAGGAGGAGCTTGTGGAGGAGGTCCTGGGGCTCCCATCGGAGGTGGCACGAGATCAGGTCTTGGGGGTTGCGGTGAAGGTACGAACTGCAAAGGCATGGGGGGAGCCCCCCGACCCCTGGGCTCGGTGGGCGATGCGGCCAGAGCAGGGCCCCGCTCGAAACTACCTAACGGGTAAGGGGAGGGAGATTATAGGGATTGCCCCTTTGCCCGCCCACGTGGACGAAGGCTGGGCCCCCGTACGCCCCAAATCGGTGGCGATCTGGACCAAGGGTGGTGGCAGGAGCGACGAGAAGTGTGGAGGGACGCCATCAGGCAGGTAGGAGGCCATCATGTAGTCCACAAGATGCCTCATGGTTGCCTCCACGAGCCCGCCACCGGACAGGTCCAATGCATCAGGGATGATTGCAAGCTCCAGGGCTCCCAACCCTACAGCGATGGGGGCGTCTCGAGGCTACTGCCCTTGGCCCGCGGTAGCCAGCGCAAGGGAGGAGGAGGTGTTCTCAAGTCGCGGGGCTTGAAGAATGTTGTCTACCCCAAGGTGGATGGCTCGATCTCGAGGGAGGCGTACGTCTGGAGATCCGTCGAGGATGAGGGTCGTCAACTTGCTCCTTATGCTTTGGGGCTTGAGGAGGCTTGGTTTGCTTCTTGGTAGGAGCCATAGCCTGTGATGTTAGCTACGGTCCCCATGGACGGTGCCAAATTTCATAGGTTTGAAAACGTGACACGAGAGTGAGAGCGAACGCTGGACGTCTTATAGGACTACGTCCGAGAGAGGAAGAGTGTAGACACAAGGTTTTATACAGGTTCGAGCGCTTAAGCAAGCGCCCTACTCCAATCGGTGTGTTCCCCAGGGGGAGTAGGGACGGGTCTCCTGGTCTAGGCTCCCGAGGGACACACCAGTTGTTAGGTTTTGTATTCAATGAGAGCCCAGGTTACATGTATGGGTTATAGTGGGGTTTTAAAGGCGCCCAGCCTGCTACACAAAGTACCATCCTATCCCTACTACAGTAGCTCAAGCGAGGACATCCTGATCATTCTCACAAGGGGGTATTGGATCCCACATCATCGTCCCGTAGGGGTAGGCCTCTGACTCTAGGGCTCCACACGGGACTTTGGGACCCAACTCGGTGGTTAGTCCCAAGTGGCTCAAGGGTGCCCACCCATCTCCATAGGTGTCTAGAGGGCACCCTCTTGAATCGGGAGTCTTACCAAGTGCTCCGCGGTTAGGGGACTTGCCAAGTGCCCTGTGGCCAGGGTGCTTTCCTAGTGCCCTGTGGTCAGGGGGCGAGGTGAGACCCCTTGGATGACTGGAGACGCCCGAGTGCTTCCTTTATAGAGCCTGCAGAGGTGCGAGGGATCCTTCTGTAGCATGCTCGCGGGGGTAGGAGGGAGCCTCCCGCGGTATGCCCTCAGGAACATGAGGGAGACTACTGGAGCATGCCTGTGGGGGTATAAGGGAGCCTCCCGTGGCATAGCCATGGGGGCATGAGGAGAGCCCTCCATAGCACGCCCGCGGGGGCATGAGGGTGTTTCCCATGACACGCCCGCGGGTTGCGCCCGCGGGGGTTTTAGGGAGCCTCCTGGAGCACGCCCATGAGGGTATAAGGGAGCCTCCCGTGGCATAGCCGTGGGGGCATGAGGAGAGCCCTCCATGGCACGCTCGTGGGGGCATGAGGGTGTCTCCCGTGACACGCCCGCTAGTTGTGCCTGCTGGGGTATTAGGGAGTCTCCTGGAGCACACCCGTGGGGGTATAAGGGAGCCTCCCGTGGCACGCCTGCGGGGGCATGAGGAGAGCCCTCCATGGCACGCCTGCCGAGGCATGAGGTGGTCTCCCGTGACACGCCCGTGGGTTGTGCCCACAGAAATTTTAGGGAGCCTCCCGGAGTACGCCCGCGGGGTATTATGGGGTCTCCTGTGACACGCCCGCGGGGTGTGCCTGCGGGGATTTTAGGGAGCCTACCGGAGTACGCCCATGGGGGTACGAGGGGTCTCCCATGACAAGCCCACATAGTGTGCCCGCGGGGGTTTGAGGGGGTCTCCCTTAACACATCCACGGGCCATGAGGAGACCTCCCATGGGGTTACGAGGGAACTTCCCCTCAACTAGAATAATTGAAACAAGTGTCAAATATAATTGTTAAAACCATGAGAAAATAATGCAAAGATGTGACCTCAGGGATATTTGCAAGCCAACTTAGGCCTTGTTTGGTAGAGCTCTAGATCCCAGCTTCATCTTAGATCTGGAGCTTGTAGGCTAAAATAAAGTGAATTAAGTTTATATTTTTAGTCTAAAATGTAAACAAAATTACCCACCTAAACACTTTTAATGTACCCACAGCTCCAGCTCTATAAATTTTTAGAGCTAGGAATACCCTGTTCCACCAACTCAATGAATTTTGGTGGAGCTTGAGTTGTGCAAAACACCCCTTAAATTATGGGAGACAAAGCAAACAAAAGTAAGATATGGAGGATAAATTTAAAAAATACATGATTTATGAGGGTTTTAATGGATTTTCCCTGTATTGTATCGTCTATACTGTTGGGAAACCACGTGGCCCAAAGAAAGCCCACGATAGTCCCTTAGCCGAAACCCTAGGCGAGTACTATATAAGGAGGAGGGGGGTCTTCCCCATTGTATAAGCAATCAGAATAGCAATAAAGAATTTAGTCGCCATTCTCCCTAAACTTGTGTCTCTCTTTTTCTCTCTGTTCTCCAATTCAGATCTGTTCGGGAACCCCGGACTATTCGATAGCGAGGTTCCTTAACACGTTATCAGCACGAGGCTCTACCGGCGAACAGTTTGAAAGGTGAGAAAAGGTGGGTTTTCAGCGATTGAATCTAATCGCTTGTTGATCCTATGCATGCATCTACCCTACGCATCTGTTTTGTGTTTCATCGCGTGGCAAGAAGCTACAAGGACATGATCTACAGTTTTTACTGTTCATCATCACAGAAAGAGAAAAAAATGACGGCAACAGCATCGGGACCCGTGCTCGAAGCCGGCCCTCCCCACTGCGCACGAAGCCACCGCCGTCGCCTCGCACTCGTAGTGCACTGCCGCTGCCGCTGGCGTTCTCCCGCGCTCGCAGCGCCCAGCCTCCCCTCGGCCGGCGTCGCCTGTGCTCGCAGCGCATTGCCCCTGTCTAGGCTGCTGCGCGCGCGCCCCCGCCTCGGTTTTCACGCACGGAACGCAGCCGCCGCTAGGGACGCCGGCACCCAACCGTCGCCGCCGCGACGCCATCGCTCGCTTGCGGCCGTCTCGGCCCGCGTCGCACCGCCGGACCACCACCGCCTCGGCGCCCGCCGCCGCCCGGCCGGCTTGCGGTGCTCGCCGTCGCCGGCAGCGCCGCCCGCGCCCTTGGCTCCACCGTCGCCCACCGGCCTCGGTCATTGTCGCCGCTGGGCACCTCGCGCACGGCGCCGCACGAACGCCACACCCGAGACAGCCCTCGCCGCCGCCCGGCCGAAGCCGCTCCGCGCCACCGCGCGCGCGAGGCAGCCCTCGCCGCCGCCGACTTCGCAGCCGCTCCCACCGCTGCCGCCATCGCCCTGCGTGCAAGGTACATCGCCACTCTGCGCCTCGCGCTGCCCCCTAGCCGCCTGCGTGCGTGGAAGAAGGAGTGAAGGGCGACGGCTTGTGCATGCAAGGGAAGAGGACAAAGAGGCAGCGCGCACGGGAAAAGAAAAAAAAAAGCGACGGCGGCAGGGCTGCGGCGGCTAGGGGAAACCCTAGCCACGCGCGCGTATGGGCCGGGAAAGGGCAAGGCCCAGTGGCCGCTGCGGCCGAAGAAGGAAAAGAAAAAGAAAGGAAAAGAAAAGAAAAAAAGGGAAAAAGAAAAGCAAAATAGCACAAAATTTTGAAAAAATTGCAAGAAAATTCCAGAAAACTATCTGGCTCTGTTTTTTTAAATTTTCTAGCTTTATTCTCTGTTTTATTAATATCCTTTATGAATTTTGAATCCATTGCTTTATTTAAGATACTGCAATGCATGGCTATTTATTTTCTGCACTTTATGACTTTGCAACCATTTTCTATTAGATTACATGCAGTAATCTAATGTCGGAATTTTGAAATCATGCATCGTGAATCGTGAGTTTGAAGAACTGGCCCCGCACGGTCAGAACTACCTCACTTAGGCATCAGACGTGAAGATTGTTCTTGGGGGCAAGAAGCTCCGTGCTGTGATTGGTCTAGGGTCCTCGCAGGACGCGCAACCTACCACCGAGCAGAGCGATCAAGCCTTGCACTTCCTCAGACACCACCTCTCAGCCACTCTGAAGAATGAATACATGGCTGAGGAGAGTGCACTTGAGCTTTGGACTGCACTTCAGAAGTGATTCGAGAAGCTCAAGTACACCATCTTGCCCCGAGCACAGCAAGATTGGGTCCGCCTAAGATTTGCATACTACAGAACAGTGGTCAAGTACAATTCTGCCTTGCACAGAATTTGTACCAATCTCTCCCTATGTGGCAACAAGATCACTGACGAGAAGATTGAAAAGATTCTCTCCACCCTCCACTCAAATGCTATCCACAGTGCACGCAACTATCGTTAGGACGCATACAAGGAGTATAGCGAACTGATTGATGTCATGCAAGTTGCGGAGTCACAAGATAAAGTTCTACGCAAGAACTTCATCTCACAACCATCTGGAAGAGGCATTGGCACAGAAGTCAATGCCAACAGCTATAAGGTGAAAAAGCCCACTCATACAAAGAAGGGCAAGTAAGGTGGAAAAGGAAAGTTTCAGGCCAAGGGAAAGTCCAAAGCCCGTTAATGCATGAATCGCATTATTTTTTTGTTGTGAGCAATTTCTTTTGAATAATGAATTGTAAGCTCTAGAAGAGCATACTTCTCTCATGAATAAATATGCAATTTATTCTTTATTCCAAGTATTCTTTAATTTGCAAGCAATGTTTGGATTATTTTGCCTCTATCTGATTAGAATCATATTTCTTTTACTAGAAATCGTGTAGCGCCCAAATGGAAGAGATATGCATTGTTGATAGTGGCACAACAAATACCATCTTAAGAGAGTCTAAATATTTCCAGTCGATCACGAAGAATGCTGGAAAGATTACTACGATCACAGGAAGCGATTCATATGTAATAGGCTCAGGAAGAGCCACTATTATATTGCCTATGGGTACAACTTTGGTAATTGAAGAAGCCCTTTTGTACCCTGAATCAACACGCACTCCCTTAAGCTTTAAAGACATCCGCGCCAATGGTTTTCATGTAGAAACCAATGAAGAAAATGGCAAAGAATACTTGTGCATTGTGAAGCACGCGGTATGTGGAAAAATGGTATTAGAAAAATGTCCCTCATATGAATCTTTGTTGTACTACACGAATATTCATGCACCCGAAGTGTATACTTCCTTGAAGACTGTTTTTAGAAGCTCTGAGTTATTTTCTTTATGGCATGGTAGATTAGGTCACTCTGGTCTTAGAATGATGAGAAATATAGTGAATAACTCACAAGGTCATGGCATTAATGTTAAAAATTTCCCGAATCATGAAGATTTCGTGTGCCCTCCATGTGCCACCGGGAAATTAATAACTAGATCCTCTGTCATGAAAGTGCAAAGTGAAATTCCTGCATTCCTGGAACGCATCCAGGGGGATATTTGCGGCCCGATTCAGCCCTTGTCAGGGCCGTTTCGATACTTTATGGTGCTCATCGATGCTTCCTCGAAATGGTCGCATGTATGCTTATTGTCAACAAGAAACCATGCTTTTGCAAAGCTGATCTCGCAGATCATAAGAATTAAGAATGCTTTCCCTGATCATCGCGTGAAGTCCATCAGAATGGACAATGCCGGAGAATTTACTTCAAAGGCATTTGATGATTATTGCACGGCAACAGGATAGCAGTTGAGCACTGCATCACACGTCCATACGCATAATGGACTAGTGAAGCACTAAAAAGAGGATTAAGTTCATTGCGGACCGCTTTGCAGAGTTGTAACTTGCCCAACACTTGTTGGGGACACGCATCCCGCACGCAACTCTCATCAATTTGGACCTTCGCCTACAACATCCATTCTCCTATGCGGCTTGTGCGGGATCATCCCGAAGATCTCCCATCTCAAGAAATTTGGGTGTATGGTATATGTACCTATACCACCCCCTCATCGGACTGCAATGGGCCCTCTCCGCAAGTCCGGGACATACGTTGGTTATGAGAGTGCATCCATAATCAGGTATTTGGAACCCATGATCGAGACTTGCATACACTGATTATTGATTGCATTTTTGACGAGGACCGTTTCCCGTCATTAGGGGGAGGAAATCAACCTTTGGATGAAAAATGCCGGGAAATCATATGACATTCCAGGATCCCGCACATGACCCCGCACTAATGAAGCAAACCAAGAAGTCCGAAGATAATTGATTTGCGAATTTAGCAAATGAACCGCTCGATCATTTTGTGATCCAAGGGCGTGGTTAAGTCGCATGTACCGCAAGAAATGCACCGAGAGGGTGGAAATACCAAAGAAAGCGAAGGTATCCTCATCCTGCTCAGAGGCGCCAAAGAAAAAGAACAGAAATCTGCTCCTCAAACCCAAAGTACCGGAGACGTCTGGAGAAAATCAAGCAGAGGACTTACCACAACCAATCACGAAAATACCCCAAGGGAAGAAGGGGAGCCAGTTGTGACTTGGCACTGGAAAGAAGCCAACGGAAAAGGCAATTCCAGACTTGAATCTTCCACTGCAGGAAGCCGCCAGAAATAATGTGTGCACACACATAGGCGATGAAAAGCTAAAGGAACTTCTTCCTGCGATGGAAAATAACAGTGAAGAGCAAGTAGAAGTGCATGAAGCACCCCATGATGAAATGGCCATAAACTTTGTAATAACAGGAGAATCCCTGAATAGAGCTACAGCAAACTTGATGCATACTTTGCAAAGAAGATTGCCTCGATCATTGATCATGATCCCGAGCCTGCATCTCTCGCAGAGTGCAAGAAAAGGCTAGATTGGGAAGAATGGAAGAAGGCAATCACTGGAGAGTTAGTCTCTCCGAACAAGAGAGAGGTGTTTGGCTCAGATGCCGCACACCTCCCCATATAAACCCCTGAGGTCACAAATGGGTCTTTGTTAGGAAGAGGAATGAAAACAACGAAGTTGTAAGGTACAAGGCAAGGCTAGTAGCTCAAGGTTTCACTCAACGTCCTGGAGTTGACTATGAAGAAACCTATTCTCCGGTCATGGGAGGAATTACCTTTATATATTTAATCTCAATGGCAGTCAACTTGGAGTTGAGAATGAAGCTAATGGATGTTGTCACAGCATATTTGTATGGCAACTTGGATTCGGAGATATACATGAAAGTACCGAAAGGAATTCCTATCCCGAACCAAGAAGGAGCAAATAGAAACCTGTACAGTGTGAAATTGGAGAAATCACTGTATGGGCTGAAACAGTCAGGAAGAATATGGTACAATCGGTTGAGCGACTTTCTCTGCAAGAAAGGCTACACAAACAGCAAAGATTGTCCATGTGTGTTTATATAGCGATCCCCGAATGGATTCTGTATAATCTCCATCTATGTAGATGACTTGAACATCATTGGGACGGATGAAGAAATTGAAAAAGCATGCTCATACTTGAAGTCTGAGTTGGAAATGAAGGACTTGGGTAAAACTAAGTTTTGTTTAGGCTTGCAGCTTGAGCATGTCCAAGGAGGAATCTTGGTACATCAATCAACCTACACGCAGAAAGTGTTGGAAAGATTTGGCTTTGAAAAGGCATATCCTGCAAAGACTCCAATGGTCGAAAGGTCACTCCAAGCAGACCTAGACCCATACAGACCTAGAGAAGAGGGGGAGGAAGTCCTGGGAGCATAATTCCCATATCAGAGTGCAGTTGGAGCGCTCATGTACCTTGCGAATAGCACTAGGCCAGACATTGCGTTCGCCGTGAATTTGCTAGCTCAGTACAGTGCAGAACCCACCAAAAGGCATTGGAAAGGGATCAAGGACATCTTCCGTTACCTCTAAGGAAGCAAAGATCTCGATTTGTTCTTTAGAAGAAACAATGAATTGAATTTGGTCGGCTACGCCGATGCTGGGTACTTATCAGACCCGCATACTGGCAAGTCCCAAACTGGCTATGTTTTCCTATGTGGAGGAACAGCAGTTTCCTGGAAGTCGTCTAAGCAAACTCTCGTCTCAACGTCGACAAACCACTCGGAAATCATTACTTTGTATGAAGCATCTCGTGAATGTGCATGGCTCCGAAGAATGGTTCACCACATCCAGAAGTCATGTGGCTTGAACATTGAGCAAACTCCAACGATCATTTATGAAGATAATGCAGCTTGTGTTGCCCAAGCACAGATGGGTTATGTGAAAAGCAATCTCACGAAGCATATCAACCCCAAGTTCTTCTATGCTCACGAATTGCATAAGATGAACGAGATCAAGATATTGCATACTAAGTCATGTGAAAATCTTGCAGATTTGTTCACTAAACCACTCCCACCATCTACCTTTGAAAGGTGCGTAAAAGGGATTGGGATGATGAGACTTACAGAAGTGCAGATTTCAGGGGGAGATATTTCACATATTCCCACATAAATCTCGAATATGAATTTTGAATACCCAACATGAATCTCGAAGATTAGTGGTTGAAGTTTGGGTGAATTGTACTCTTTTTTTTTAGCAAGTTTTTCATGAAGTTTTCTTGCATAAGGTTTTAACGAGGCAATTCGTGCAACATAGTAAGCGTATGCTATGTACTCTTTCTCCAAGTATTTTTCCCACTGGGTTTTTCTGGAGTTTTAATGAGGCATATGCATCTCGCGGTAAAGGGCCCAAGGGGGAGTGTTCGGAAACCACATGGTCCAAAGAAAGCCCACGATGATCCCTTAGCCGAAACCCTAGGCGACTACTATATAAGGAGGAGGGGGGTCTTCCCCATTGTATAAGCAATCAGAATAGCAATAAAGAATTCAGTCGCCGTTCTCTCTAAACTTGTGTCTCTCTTTCTCTCTCTGTTCTCCAATTCAGATCTGTTCGGGAACCCCGGACGCGAGGTTCCTTGACATATACGTATATTTGATTCTATGACGTCTGAAGCAAGCCATTGTGAGGTAGTCAGAAGTGTCAACTTTTCAACTGTTGCTGGTTGTGGGCAATTGCTTCGAACAACGCCTCCCGTCCTGCTGTCAACACGTACCATCTCCCGGCAACTGGACAGCGTCGGCTGCATCATCATCTCTGGCGTGTTGATCTATGTGACAAAGTGTTATTTACAGTTTAGTTCATCTGGATTTTGTTAATTATGGTCACTCGTACACTACTACAGAACAGGTAATCCATACCGGTATATCACAACCGGTTGGGCTAGGGCCGACAGTGATAACATGTCAACGCCGGTTCAAAAGTCCGACTGGGGGGAGAACTAATCACTGTCGGTTCATGAAACGAATCGGTAGTGATAACCAGATATCATTACCGGTTTAAATCCAAAACCAGTAGTGATATATCACTGTCGGTTCGGTTACCACCTGGCAGTGATATCGGAATTTTCATTGCCGATTTTATACTAGAACCGGTAGTGATAATTATTTACCCACATGATAATTATTTTTTCGTGCAATCCGAGCTTATCATTGCCGGTTCTACGCAGAATCGGTAGTGATAAGTATCTTTATATAGGTGGGCGTCCCCGCCCCGACCGAGCATAACAGAGACGAGCTCTGTCTTTGCTCGGTGGGAATGATTTTGACGACTTGCTGCTGAAAATTGTTCCAAAATGTATCTCGTATATTTCTCTACAATGTTAATAACTTGATCTACATTATATTTGTAGTTAGATTTTACTTTATAGATTGCTCTAAATTTTGATAATTTGTGATTGGTGTGAACATTTTAGGTCGGTAGAGCTAAAATTAAGATATAGCTAATTTAGTGAATAAATTACAATTCTGATTCATTTTAGTGATTTAGTGGATTTTTAAATAGTGAAAATTGGTAGATGAATATTTAAATAATGAAAAATGGTAGATGGATTTTCCAATAATGAAATTTGCAAGATACATTTTAAATCTAATTATTTACAAATATATCTTTTTTTCAATTATATACTTATTTTTAATTATATGCTTATTTGATGTATGTTAATTTAATTTATTTGCACTACATAACAAATGAAATGAATAAATCATTGAAATAATAAAAAATTGCTAGGTGGATATTTAAATAATGAAAAAAGGTTGATGTATTTCAATATAGTCAAAATAAGTAGATGGATTTTTAAATCTAATCATTTACAATTATATTGTTGTTTGCAATTATATACTTATGTGATGTCTATTGATTTAATTATTTAGCACTGCATGACTAATGTAAAGAATAAATTATTTTGTGATCATTTTTTGATTTACTGAAATTTAGTTTGATATAATTAATTGTAGATGGATCGATGGTGGATGTATGACACGGACCGTTGCAGCCCAGAGTTCTTTAATAGTGTGACTTATTTTCTGAACGCGGTTACGGCGCACAAGTCGAAGAAGCTGGTGGACTATATGTGTTGTTCGTGCGTTGATTGCAAAAATGGGAAGCTGTTTTCTACCAGAGTCGATACGTGCACACTTGCTTCAAAGGGGTTTCAAGGCTGGCTATACCTGTGGGACCGAGCACGGTGAAGATGAGATTGTACATGAAGGGCAACACATTGATGAAGATGACGGAGACAACGATATGACGGCGGTCGAAGATACGTTCGTTGATAGCCACGAAGACGATCTAGATCAAATGTTGCGTGATGGGGAGGGGGACTTCACGAGTGAAAGAGAGTTTCAAAAGTTTCAGCGTATGGTAGAGGACTGCACAGCACCATTGTACCTGGGCTGCAAGGAGGAGCACAGAAAAATGCATACCGTGCTTACAATACTGCAGTTTAATGCAAGCAATGGTTGGTCCGATAAGAGCTTCACTGAGCTGTTATGTCTCTTCGAGGACTTGTTTCTAGAGGGTAACATGTTGCCTGCAACTACGTACTAGGCCAAGCAGGTTGTCTGCTCGTTGGGACTGGAAGTGCAAAGAATACACGCATATCCAAATGATTGCATATTGTATCGCAATGAGTTTGCAGACTTGGATGCCTATACTGTTTGCAAAGCAAAGCAGTATAAGGGCAACCATAATGATATCGATAACGATGATGTCGGGGTGAAGCGTAAGAAGAGATCCCGTAAGGTGGTGTGGTATTTCCCCGGTCTGACGCATAAGAAAAAGTCCTTTTATAATTCTCTAATTTTATACGGAATTATAAATATGTCAGCGTCAAGTATTTTAGATATCTTGTTAACGTTCAATACATCACTAGTTTATTTCTGACCAGAGGGAGTATCTGGGAGTTAACGTGGATGTTGTGCCATCCACTAATGCATGCGTGCGTCGGTGACAGCCACCACGTAGCGATCGAATACATCGCATGCACAATATATAGTGGGGTGGTTGCTTGTAGGATGAGCTAGCAGAAATTCAGCGTAAGATGGATATGCTTGCCAGCTAGCTGGTGATCATGCATGTATTGATCATCGATCGAAGATCAAACATACACGTGCATGTAGGATCGAGTATACTTTTTTAAGGAGAAAGCCTTTGTTTTATATTAAAGCGAAATATAGTACACAATCCCTATATTACAATAAAGTCCAGCAAACACTACTACAGAACAGGTAATTCTTACCGACATATCACTGCCGGTTGGGCTAAAGCCGGCAGTGATAACATATCACTGCCGGTTCAAAAGTCCGGCCGGGGAGAGAACTTATCCCTGCCGGTTTGTGAAACTAACCGGCAGTGATAACCAGATATCATTGTCGGTTTATATCCAAAATCGGTAGTGATACATCACTGCCGGTTCGGTTACCACCCGGCAGTGATATCGGAATTTTCACTGCCGGTTTTTCACCAGAATCGGCAGTGGTAATTATTTTCCCACGCAATCCGATCTTATCACTGCCGGTTCTACGCAGAACCGACAGTGATATGTATATTTATATAGGTGGGCGTCCCCACCTCGACCAAGAATAATAGAAAGGAGCTCTGTCTTTGCTCGGTGGGAATGACTTTGGAGACTTGCTGCTGAAAATTGTTCCAAAATTTATCTCGTATTTCTCTCCAATGTTAGTAACTTGATCTACATTATATTTGTAGTTAGATTTTACTCTATAGATTGCTCTAAATTTTGATAATTTGTGATGGTATGGTATGAACATTTTAGGTTGGTAGAGCTAAAATTAAGATATAGCTAATTTAGTGAATAACTTACAATTTTTATTTATTTTAGCGATTTAGTGGATTTTTAAAGAGTGAAAATTGCTAGATGAATATATAGTGGGGTGGTTGCTTGTAGGATGAGCTAGCAGAAATTCATCTGCATTCAGCGTAAGATTGATATGCATTTGCCAGCTAGCTGGTGATCATGCATGCATTGATCATCGATCAAAGATCAAACATACACGTGCATGTAGGATCGAGTATACTTTTTTAAGGAGAAAGCCTTTGTTTTATATTAAAGCGAAATACAGTAGAATGTCCCTGTATTACAATAAAGTCCAGCAAAAGAAATAAAAGCTATAACCAAGTCTGTTACACTCTCATACCTCTTCTTATGTGCAACAGGTCTCGGATCGGATCAGAGTTTTGTGAGATACAGCACGAGCATGCACGATCTCAAGAACGAAGAAGATAAATCTCGTCGAGAGAACCAAAATAATGACATTGAAGCAACCACCATGAGAGTGAAAAAATTTGGTGAAGTTGAACCCGCAAATTATTTAAACACAATCTCAAAAAAGTACAAGATATTGTTGCCCCCTCACAACCTCTCGAACTTTTTAGAATCCTCGGACCCTTGCCCTATAAAAGAATCTAGTGCTAAAAAATAACCTATCCTCTAATCCTTTTGGTTAACCATAACTTTTGTTCCTACAGCTTTCTATGCCATAGGTTTGTACCACTTTCGAGCTTGACCTACTCATTTTTACCATGTGGTTGGACCCACCACGTCTTCCTCTTCCAATGGCACGCACCGTCACCTTTGCATCTACTACATTTTACAATCATCTTTGCAATTCCGCACAAAACTGCAAATACCATTGATGATACAGTTTCCTTCTCCTGATCAGGATTTTCATCATACCTCCATTGCTCCAAATACATTTCATGATCACATGCCCTTTGCAAGTAACTTTGAAGACTCCACCTCAAAGTGATACCTCACAACCTTCGAGTTCAAGTGACCTCACAAATATTACATTTTTCTTTAAGCCAAGAACAAACTGAACTCCTATCAATGTGCGATGTGCTCCATCATACATCTCCAATATAAATGTTCCCACCTCAGTAACTATTTACTCCTTACAATCCGCTAACACTACTACAGAGGGGTATATCCGCGACGCCTCATCAGTGCCGGGTGAGGCCCACCCGGCAATGATTGTATTATCATTGCCGGTTCCAAGTCAAACCGGCACAATAGTTTTTTCCCGGGCGAATTGAAGCAATATCACTGCCGGTTCATTTTATCCAACCGGCAGTAATATATCACTGCCGGTTTGTAAACAAAAGCCGGCAGTGATAAGATTACCCTAAATTCTCCCGCGCGAACAGAGAGCGATATTACTGCCGGTTCGATATAAAACCGGCAGTGATATATTACTGCCGGTTTGTAAATAATAACTGGTAGTGATAAGAATTACCCTAAATTTTCACACGGGAACGACAGAGAGTATCACTGCCGAATTATATTATTGAACCGGCACTGATCTTTTACTGCCAGGTTTTGAAAAAGAACCGACAAGCGGTGATAATTCGACACTATAAATACCCTTCAGATTGCTTCACCTCTAGAGCAGAGAGGAGCTCTGTTCTTGCTCGATTTGGGGAAGAGAGGGGCGAATTTTGCTCTCAAATTTGGTGGAATTCACTTCTAATTCGTGATCTACGGTTCGTATCTTGATGTACATTTTATTTGTAGTTAGTTTTTGTTGGATATTATGTTCTATATGGTTGTTGGCTGTGAGAATTGTCGATTGCATAATGAGCACAATTAGAGCTCTAATTTAGAGACTAGATTTGAATCCACCACCTTTTATACATGCGTTGATTAGTGAGATTAAGATGTAGCTTGAATTTAAGTTTTTACGAGGACCAAATTAGTTATTGCGTTTAATATGTTAAGTACGACAGCACTACATAATTAATTGTCGTTGTATGCAACTATTTAGATATCATGTGTCTAGAAAAAGTATTTATATTCTTTATTGAATTATGTTTTAAATAATAAATTATGTATTTATGAGTTTTTATGCTTTTTAGCTAATTATTTAAAATATTTTCCTATTAAGAAGAGGAAGTTTTGAATTTTAGAGAAAATTTAAAATGTGATAAAACCTTGAAAATTAATTTTTAAATGTTATATTATTTGTGGAACTTTCTCAAAAAAATTTGTCAAAAAAATTTCATAATTTTTGAAGTTGGTCTGCTAATTTTAATAATTGAAACTTGCTTTATTGATTTTAATAGTGAGATTTGGAAATGGATTTCTTGATTAATTAGTAGTACGTAACAAATTAAATGAATAAAATAATTTCTGACCACTTATTGATTTACTGAGATTTTATTTGTTATAAATATTTGCAGATGGACCGAAGATGGATGTATGAAGCGGACCATCGCGATAGAGAGTACTTTAACGGTGTGACTAGTTTTATGAGCGTGGCTGCGGCGTACAAGTCAACTATCTTTGACGGACTACATTTGTTGCCCGTCGTAGATTGCAAGAATGAGAAGCGATTTTCTAATCTTGAGGCGATCCGTGCACACTTGCTTGAAGGGTTTCAAGCCCGCCTATACCGTTGGGTGAGCACGATGAAAATGAGATTTTACGTGAAGATCATCCGATTGATGATGATGACGAAGACAATGACTCCACGGTGATCGAGGATACGTTAGTGGACACCCAAGATGATACGTTAAATCGATAACCATGAAGATGATCTAGAACAGATGTTACATGATGGGAGGAGGACCACACGAGTGAAAGGGATTTTGAAGTTCCGGCGTATGGCGAGGACTCTACAACACCTTTGTACCCGGCCGCAAGGAGGGCCTCAAAAAGCTGCATGCTGTGCTAACGCTGCTGCAGTTGAAGGCAAGCAATGGTTGGTCCGATAAGAGCTTCACAGAGTTGTTAGGTTTCCTGCGAGACATTCTCCCGGAGGGAAACGTGTTGCCAGCAACCACGTACCAGGCCAAGCAGATTGTTTGCCCATTGGGATTTGGAAATCTGAAAATACACGCATGTCCAAACGATTGTGTATTGTATCGCAATGAGTTTGTAAAATTGGATGCGTGTCTCGTTTGCAAGGCATGTCGTTATAAGCGCGGTGATGCCGACATCGAAGTACATCGTAAGAAAAAAAGACCCCCAACCAAGGTGTTGTGGTATTTCCCTATAATCCCACGTCCCAAGGCGTCATTTGCGAACAAAAGGCATGCTCAATTACTACGATGGCACGAGGAGCGTAAGAAGGATGGAATGCTCAGACACCCTGCTGACTCTGCGCAGTGGAGGAACATTGATACAAAATACAAGAAACACTTTGCATGTGATGTGAGGAATATAAGGTTCGGGCTCGATGCGGATGGGATGAATCCTTTCGGCAACATGAGCGATCGTCATAGCACTTGGCGGTGACTTTATGTATCTACAACCTTCCTCCTTGGCTTTGTATGAAGCGAAAGTACATTATGATGCTGGCGATCCAAGGGCCAAGGCAACCCGCAACGATATCGATGTGTACAGAAACCTTTGGTTGAAGATCTTACATTATTGTGGAGCGACGGTGTGTGGCTATGGGATGAGTATAAAAGAGAGTACTTCATGCTACACACGTTGTTGTTCGTAACCATCAATGATTACCCTGCTCTCGGTAATCTTTGGGCCGACTATTAAAGGATTCAACGGATCGTCCATTGCTTGGGTGATCTGGTGGCCGTGGCTGAAATCTGCAGAAAAATGTGTTACATGCGACATCGTAGGTTCCTTCGTAAGGACCATCCGTATCGCAACAACAAGAGAGGTTTCGATGGTACAAAGGAGACTTGACTCAAAACATCATAACGGCAAAGAGATATACTCGGCCGTAAAGGATATTAAAATTATCCATGGAAAGGAGCGTGATTAATCGGTCCGTGTTCGTGATCTGACTCCTTTGTGGAAAAAGAGATCAGATTTATGGACCTACCTTATTGGTCGCACTGGATGTTCGACATGCAATCGACGTTATGCGTAGAGAAGAGCGTGTGTGACGACTTGCTCGGTATTTTACTAGACATACCGCAAAACAAAATATACACTCAAAGCACGGATGGACCTGGAAGATATGAACCTCAGGAAGGAGCTACATCATGAAGATTTGGGTAAAGGCAAAAAGTACCTTCCGGCAGCTTGCTACACTCTTAGCAAGAAAGAGAAAATTAGCATGTGTGACTACTTGCACGGAGTCAAAGTACCCGTCGGTTATTACGCCAACATAAAGAGGCTAGTCTCAATGAAAGACTTGAAATTAATTGGCATGAAGTCTCACGATTGCCACGTAATGATGACACAGATGCTTCCTGTTGCAATTAGGGGTGTTCTGCCAGAGAAAGTGTGAGACCCAATTATAAAGTTGTATTCATTCTTCAATGCAATTTCACAAAAGGTCATTGATCCAATGAAACTAGGTAAGCTGCAGCAAGACGTGATTCACACTCTATGTCGGCTTGAGATGTGCTTCCCTCCATCCTTTTTTGATATTATGGTCCATCTCGTTGTTCATATTGTGAAAGAGATACAGTTTCTTGGCCCTGTGTTTCTACATCAGATGTACCCTTTCGAGAGGTTCATAGGGGTTGTGAAGAAATATGTTCGTAATCGACATCGGCCAGAAGGGTGCATTACCGAAGGTTAGGGAACCGAGGAGGTCATTGAATTATGCGTCGATTACATGGATCTCAAACCGATTGGTGTGCCCATATCTCACCATGAGGGGAGGCTACAGGACAAAGGGACATTAGGTCAGAAATCGAAGCATACTAAGGATCGTGCTTCATTCATTCAAGCACATTTTACAGTTCTGGACCAATCAGTTGTAGCGGCACCATATGTTGATATGCACAAGAATATGCTAAGAAGAAAAAACCCATTTAAATCTGAGGTTTGGATTTCGAGATAGCACAGAGATAACTTCAGAGATTGGTTGCTTAGACACATGATGCATACGCAGACAGAGTGTGCTCAGTTGAGAGCGCTGTCTCAGGGACCATCATGTACAATCCTGACATTTGAAGGATACGACATAAATGGATATACATTTTATATGAGAGCACAAGATAACAAGAGCACCAACCAGAACAGCGAAGTCCGTATAGATGCCTACGATAGCAATAGTAATATGCAGACCTACTACGGATTCATAGAAGAGATTTGGGAGCTTGATTATGGGCCTTTGAAGGTTCCTCTCTTTCGGTGCCAATGGGTCAGGCTCTGTAACACCCTAATTTTTGCTCTAACTTAAATTTTGGAGTATTTTTATTTTTGTGATTTTTTTGGGAATTTATTTAAATTTAATTGGATTTATTCAAATAGGGCTTTTCTTGAAAACAATTGAATAATGGAAAAGTTTGTGCAAAGTTTTATTGCAAATATTTTAATTGAGTTCCAAATATCTCAAAGTAATTTTTGGAATTTTTCTAGAATTTTTCTGCTATTTTAAAAGCTCCAAATGATTTAATTGAATTTCTAGAATTATTTTAAATGTGAAATGATTTTAAAATCAGTTGAGCGAGAATGGGCCGAGCCCATTATCGTGCGTGTCGCCACCCAACCGCGCGAAACCCTAGTGTCGCCGGTCCGAGCCGTTCGATCGATCGGATGCTGTGAGTGAGCCACGTCGTCGCGCGCGCGCGCCGGATCATCGCCGCCGAGCGGTGGGAGAGGGCCACGTCGGTCGTCTTCGTGAGATCACCGGAGCTAATGCGCCGACCGTTTCCGCTCGTTCGCCGCTTTGTAAGCGCACGTCGAGGCCCTTAAATTGCACCGAGTAGCGCGTCGTGAGCTCCTTCGCTGCGTCTTTTGACTCTTTGCACGCACGCCGAGACCCCTCTAGCGCCGTCGTTGCTCGCCGTAGTTGTTCCTCTGCGCGCCATTGTTCTCCGCCGTTTGCTTCGCCGTCGGTCCATTTCCGCCGTCGCCGAGGTCACGAAGCTCTGCCGAGTCAAGCCTCGTCGAATCGCTAGATCTTCTCGCCGGGGAACCATCGAAACGCCGTCGACTACGTCGTCTTCCTCATCTCCGGCAAGCTTGCACCGCCGCACGCCATCGCCGGACTCCGAGCACCGTTGACCGTCGGATCTGCAAGGAGGGGTAAGGATCGTGCCACGTCGCCCTTCTCTGGTTACATTTAGTTTGTATCGTGCCGTTAGATGCATTATGGACGGTGCGGATTAACCCTAAGGTTTACACGTTAGTTGATCTTGACCGTTAGATCTAGAGCGAACGGCTTGGATTAGATCTAGTTTCTGCGATATGTTTTTGTCTTCGCCGTTGGATCGTTAGTGAACGCGTGAGATTGTGCCGCGTAGTGGGTTGAATAGTAAACAGCTCGGGTACCATGGGCTGTTGGATTTAGATCTGAACGGCGGCTGTGAGTTGATCGGTGGCGCGCGGATCCGTGCAGTTCAAATTTGAACGTACGGCGGAGATGACGCCGCACCCCCATCGAATCACGTGCGGACGCGTGTGGCGTTGATCGAGGTGAGACGGATCGGCCGTTGAGTTCGGGCGCACCGTTGGATGCGTGACGCGTGGGGGCGTGGAGTGCGAAGCGTCGCCGAACCGCGCGGGGGTGAGATCCGACCGTTGGATGGGCGAGCGGTCTGGATCTTGCCGTGTGTCGCGTCGGGATTGGCTGCGCATCGTCGCTGACGCCACGGTGGACCAGAGTCGAACCGTGGACCCAGCCCATGAACCGAAGCAACGTGGCGGCACTAGAGGCTGCCACGTGTCGTGCTGACGTCATCGCTGACGTCATAAATATGTTATATATAAAAATATTTTGACCGAAATTCTTTTATGTGCTGACGTCATCATGATGCAATGCTGACGTCATAAATGCGAATTTTCAGTATAAAAATAATTGGGAAAAAATCGGATTTCTTAATTTCTGTATTTTCATATTTTATTCAAACTTCAAATGACTATAACTTTTGCATTTTAACTCGGATTTGGGTGATTCAAATTTCTAAAAATTCATAAAATTATGATCTATTTAATGATGAATTTTATTTGAATTTTTGAGGCCATTTAGTCCTCTGTATTAGATTTTTATTGTATATTTTGTTTGTCCGCAGAGCGCAAATTTGCGGAAAGTTTCGAGGAAGAATTCGTCGCTCAAGACCAAGCTTGAACACGACCAGCAACTCTTTGAAGGCAAGTGATGCTTTGATCATTTTGATCCCAGGTTTTAAAATGTAGTTTATGCTTTGAAACTATGCATGCTTATTTATTTAAAATGAATTTAAATTGATTTGGGATAATGTAGTTAATCAACCCATTTTGTTATGCCACCTTGAATTATTAATTGTATGCCCTAAATCTTTGTCACCCTAAGTTTGATTATATAGGTTGGATGTTAATATTGTGCCAACACGGAGGCTAGGCCGTGAGTAGATGCTTAGCCTTGCAACGAGTCATGAATGATCTTTCGAGAAAAATGCTACAAAATTGACTAATGGGATATTGAATGTATTTTGGAAGTGGTGTGATGATGCCACATGATGATATGGAAGTATGGTGACTGTGTGGTTCCATCGATGTTGAGTTATTCTTGGCATGTGTTGCACAATAATCAAGCTGGGTGGGAAATGATTTAGATCAGGGCAAGTGGCAAGAGGCAGTGTGCCAGTGGGCTGTGTGGCATTGGGTTGATGAGTGTTGTGAGTCTGTGTGCCACAATGGGTGTGTGCCTTTGTTGAGTGTTGGAAGTCTTGCCTTGGTCGATTAAGGACTTCACCTTGCAAGCCTTTGATCCGAGTCACCCGTACAACCACATGTCCGATATGGGACAGACCTAGTTGACTAGGGTTCGATATCTTTCTCGATACCTCGGGGTGACGATACAGGGTGTATTTGTATGGGGAGCGCACATGCTACGGCTTGGTGCCCATCCAACGGTGATTGGCGGTCCTATACTTGGCTCTGTGAGGGAAGTGATAGTGAAGGCAATCTGGGAGAGGTTCTTTGGTTAAGGTAGAGGTTCTGAAAAGCTTTGTTGCGGACAATCACTGTGTGGTGGCGGTGTATCTTGTGGGTAAAGTGTACAACCTCTGCAGAGTGTCAAAACTATTCGAATAGCCGCTCATGTATTGAGCATTGCTCGGGATTACTGATCAAGGGTAGATTTTCATAAACAAAATGTGGGAAGGGTGGCTGTGTGCCAAGTGTTAAAATGGCTATTAAAGGTGTGTGTGCGAGAATCTTGAGGAAAAACCATTTGAAGAAATTAGTATTACTTATAACTGCTCCAATGCTTTAATCTAATTAAGATATTGGTTTTAAATTGCTGTTTGATGCAAAAGAACCATTTAAGCCAATTCTTTGGAATAAGCCTTACATATAGTAATAAGCACTGCATTCTGTGCATTACTTGTTGAGTACGGTGTGTACTCACCCTTGCTTTCAAAACAACACCAGTAGAGGAATCAACGCCAGTATGGGAGGAGGAGTACGTCGAGGAGCCAGAGATCTAGGGGGCAAGCCCAGTCAGTTGCTGTGGCAAGATGGGGCTTCTACGGATGATTATTTATTTTCCGCTGTTATTTCTATTTACTCTGATAATGTAAGCCCTGCGTGGCTGATCTATGTAAGGAGACCATAAGGTCGCACAACTCGTTTAAATACATGTTTGAAGTACTTTATTATTATTCCGCTGTGTATGATTGTGGTACTTTAACCCTGTTTAGCCTGTGTGCACTAGCGCGATCCTAGACTAGTGCAGAATACACAGAGGGTCCGGATTTGCGGATTCGGGTCCCGACACTTACGTCCCACATCTTGATCAAGAGTCTTTAATGTCTTGCATTCTTCCATTTTGAAGCGCTTGAGGAGATCCTTAGTGTTCTTTTCTTGTGAAATAAAAGTCCCCTCCTTCAATTTCTTGATTTCGAATCCCAGAAAGAATGTCAGTTCCCCAATCATAGACATCTCGAACTCTTTGGCCATCATGTCGCCAAATTATTTGCAAAGAGAATGATTAGTACAGCCAAAGATAATATCATCTACATATATTTGACAAATCATTAATGTTCCATTGATGTCTTTTAGAAACAAGGTTGGGTCAACCTTCCCGGTTTTGAAGTTCTTATTAAGTAGAAAATCTCTAAGACGCTCATACCATGCTCTAGGAACTTGTTTTAGACCATAGAGTGCCTTAGATAATTTGTACACATGGTTTGGCAAGTTTGGGTCTTCAAAACCAGGTGGTTGCTCAACATAAACAGTTTTATCAATGAATCCATTAAGAAATGCACTTTTCACATCCATTTGAAACAGAGTGATATTAAAATGAGTAGCAAAGGCAAGAAGAAACCGAATAGCTTCAAGACGTGCCACTGGGGCATAAGTCTCTCCATAGTCCAGCCCTTCTACTTGAGTAAATCCTTGAGCTACAAGTCTGGCTTTATTCCTTATTACCACTCCATTTTCATCTTGCTTGTTTCGGAATACCCATTTTGTACTAATAACATTGTGATCCTTTGGGCGATTTATTAAGCTCCAGACTTTGTTTCTTTCAAAATTGTTAAGTTCTTCTTCCATAGCAATTATCCAATCAGCATCTTCTAGAGCTTCTTCCACTGTCTTACGTTCAATACAAGAAACAAAATAGTAATGTTCACAAAAAGAAGCTTGTCTAGAACGAGTTTGAACACCCTTACTGATTTCACCAATGATTTGGTCTGAGGGATGATCCTTAGCAATGGCATGATAACTTTTGATGAAGACTGGCCGATCTTGTTCTTTTTCTTCCTCTCCATCTTGGGTTCCATCATAGGGCACCATTGATTGTGTAGGAGATTCATCCTTATCTTCCTTGGGTTTAATGTCACCTACTTCCATCTTTCTCATTGCTTGCACCAAACCATCATCTCCTACATCATCTAAATTCTCATGTTCACCTCGTGAGCCATTAGATTCATCAAAGTTTACATCATAAGTTTCTTCTACCAGTACAGTTGAATTATTAAATACCCTATATGCTTTGGACTTAGAAGAATATCCTAGCATGATGCCTGTATCACATCTAGTTTGAAATTTACCCAAATGAGTTCTCTTTTTATAGATATATACTTTACAACCAAATACACGAAAATATGATATATTGGGTCTTCTACCCACCAATAATTCATAAGGAGTTTTCTTAAGCAATCTATGAAGATAAAGCCTATTAACAGCATGACAAGCAGAATTGATGGCTTCAGCCCAAAAAGCATCAGAAGTTTCATATTCATCTAGCATAGATCTAGCCATTTCAATTAAAGTTCTATTCTTTCTTTCAACCACACCATTTTGCTAAGGAGTATAAGTGGCAAAAATTCATGCTTAATTCCTAATTCATCACAGTATTCAATAATATTTGTATTAACAAACTCAGATCCATTGTCACTTCTTATTTTTTGATGGGACAATCAAATTCATTTTGAGCCCTTTTAGCAAAGGTTTTGAAGATTTTTCCAACTTCACTTTTATTGGGCAAAAAGAATACCCAAGTGAATCCGGAGAAATCATCAACAATTACCACACAATATGAGTTACCACTAATGCTAGCATATGAAGTGGGACCAAATACATCCATATGCAGAAGCTCAAGTGGTCTAGTGGTGGACATGATACTTTTAATTGGGTGATAATTAGCTACTTGTTTGCTTGCTTGACAAGCACTACATAGCTTATTTTTTTCAAATTTCACATCTTTCAGATTCACCACTAGCTCATTTTTAAAAAGCTTTTTGAGATTAGACATACCTACATGCCCAAGACGCCTATGCCAAAGCCATCCAAGAGAAACTTTGGCTAACAGGCAGGCCGAGATTCTTGAGGAGTTAGATTTGACATCTACTAAGTAGAGATTTTGAAATCTGAAACCTTTGACTATAAGCTTTTCATTTTTATCAAACACAGTTACCCCATCAGATGAGAAGATACAATGAAATCCAAGATCATATAATTGAGCAACAGATAATAAGTTGAAATTTAAGGAATCAACAAGAAGAACAGTGTCAATAGAGCATTTGATATAGCAATCTTACCAAGACCTTTTACCTTTCTTTTGCTGTTGTCTCCAAACGTGGTTTTGTGACTTGGATCACTTTCTCCTTCAATTGAAGTGAACATTCTTGAGATCCCGTTCATGTGTTGAGTGCAGCCACTGTCAATTACCCAATGTCTGCCTCCACTTTTATAGTTCACCTACAAGTTCATTTCTTTACTTTAGGTACCCAAATATTTTTGGGTCCTTTGATGTTAGTTACAGCCAGTTTAGATTTAAAAGGGTTTAACAACATGGCCTTTGGTACCTAGACAGCTTTAAGTTTCTTATCAAGATTTGAGGGACCTACATATTTTACATTTATTTTGCCCCTAAAATCTTTAAATAGCATGTAATGGGCATCTACCATACAACCCCTTTTGGCATGAGAAACATTTGCAAGATAGCAATTTTTTGATTCATGGTTTGATTTATGACAGTAATAGCACTGACTGTTTTTCTTGATAAAAATCTGTTCGAGATGACTTGATCCACTTTTCTTAGGCA
Organism: Otatea glauca; assembly: GCA_036346275.1. Lineage (NCBI taxonomy): Eukaryota > Viridiplantae > Streptophyta > Magnoliopsida > Poales > Poaceae > Otatea > Otatea glauca. The sequence continues at coordinate 55,803,840 of CM070728.1, forward strand.
AACTGCTGGGTTTATACCCTAAGCCCTTTTTGCCCAAGTTGGATTTTTGTTCGACAAGAATTTTGTCAAGAGTAGCACTACCAAGAAAACATTTTTCTAAACAAATTTGGCTACCTTTGTTTTTAGTTCTTCATTCCCAGTTTTAAGCTCCTTAGCATAGGAAGCATATTGGCAATTACCATTACAAGTATCAGAAGAACTGAAGGTCATGATTTCTTCTTTAAATAAGTCACATGAGACTGATGCATCACATAGAGAAACATGACTGGATTTGTTTGCTAGCATTTCATTTTCAATTTCTAGCTCACAGTAGTTGGTCTACAAGTTTTCATGATTCTTAACAAGCAAAGCATGACTTGTGACCAGATCTTTATGAGTTTGTACAGACTTTTCATGTTCATACAAAAGTTTATCATACTTCTCTGTTAGCAACTTTTGGTCATTAAACAAACCAGTAATAGTCTTCTTAAGAGTTCTAGTTGAATTTGTTTTATCATGCAAAGCATTATTTATCTCTTCAACTAGTTCTACTAGCTCATCATAAGAAGGTGAGTCACTAACCTTTTCCTCATCTGATCTTGCCATAAGACACAGAGGAAATGAAGGTGGTGGTGGAGTTGACTTATCTAAGGCAAGTCTAGTTAGCCCCTTTGACTTTGAATTTTCATCATCCGAGGATGAGTCTTCACTTGCACTTTCTTCATCAGTGACCCATTCTCCTATGTGAGCTTCTCCTTTTCCTTTCTTCACAAATTTCTTGGAGTAGCTTTTCTTGAAAAACTTCTTCTTAGGTTTTTCATGAGTCTTCTCCTCATCCTCATCATTCTTGTTCTTATACTTGCTCTTCTTCTTGATTTTGTTGGGACACCGAGCAGCTATGTGCCCCTTTTCATTGCATTCAAAGCATACAACATTAGAAAAAGGATTTTTCTTTGAGTAAGAGTTTGACCTTTCTTTGTCTTTGAAATTGACTCTTCTCATGAGTTTGTTGGCTCTTCTCATGAGTAGAGCTAACTTCTTCACATCTTCATCCTCATCCTCACTTGACTCATCATCATCTTCGTCAGATGAGTATTGTATAACTTCCTTGGCTTTGAGTGCGATGGATTTCTTCTTTGGAGCATCTTCTTCAGCCAATGTGAGCTCATGAGTAGATATTTTACCTAATAGCTCGGTTGGAGTGATCCTCTTGAGATCACCACTGTTGGATAAATACGTGACCAAACTATGATATGCTCGAGGAAGCACTCTAATCATCTTCCTGCATACCTCAACATCAGAAATTTTAGTTCCTAGGCCTTTTATTTCATTGACAATAGGATTTAGCCTAGAGAACATGTCATTAGCATTTTCTTGAGAAACCATTTTGAATTGATCAAATTTTTCTCGAACAACATAATATTTTTCTTCTTTTACATCAGAAGTACCTTCGTGAATTTCTTGTAAAGTTGTCCATATATCATAAGTAGAGGTAAGATTACTTACACTATCAAAAACTTCTAAGCTAATGTAACATCCCAAAATTTGAGTTTTTGAATGTTGAATTCAAAAATAAACCTTTTGCATTTTCTTGAATTAATTACAGCTTAATTTGAATTTTCCATTAAAGAAAGGATTTAATTTGACTAAACTATTCATCAAACTAAAGATTTTCAGTTTTAGTTGGGTTCATTGTGCTCCAAGGAATCTTTCTGTATTTTTGGGGATTTTTATGAATTTATTTGCTATTTATATGAATTTATTTGCATTTATTTGAATTTCTGGAATTTTTCTTAATCGAAAAATGAATTTTATTTCCAAAAACCCTCTCGGGCCGAATCTTCTCCGGCCCATCTCATTCCGCGCCACCTTGGCCCATCGGCCTGCTTCGCTTCTCCCTGTCTTGGGCCGCTCCACTTTCCTTCGGCCCGTTTCCCTAGCCCAGCTCCGCTGTGCAGCCCGCGTCGCGTCGGCCGTTGGATTCGCGCCACGTGTGCGACTGAGATCGCGCCCGTGAAACCCTAGCCGCACGCCGCCGCCGCTCGGAGTTCGCCCCGCTCACGCCTTGGCGTTCATGCCGCGTCCGTTGCACGTCCCTCGAGGCTATAAAAAGCCGAGCCGTCAATTGATCTGGGTTAGGCTCGTCGCGCCGCGTCTGTCGCCGCTTTCCCGTTGCCCAAGACCCCGCCGGCCGTCGCTGCGAGCTCGCCGTACCTTCGCCGCCACAGCCGAAGCCTTTCCCCGTCGCCTCGCCGCTCCGGTGCCTCACCGCCGCAGCCGCGCGTCTCGCTGAGTTCGCCGTGTCGTCCTCTTCCGGATCTGTACCCGCGCACGCTCGATCCGTCGCCGTTCTGCCGTCCACCGCGCCTTCTTCTCCGTGTCCGGTAAGCCCGCGCCGCCGCTCGCCGTCGTCTTCCTTCGCTTCGTGGTGTCCGTCCGATCGCCTACGAGCGCTTCAGATTGCGCCACGTCTCCCCGCCGCGGCATCGCTTCTCGGCCGTCCGATCTGGTCGAGTCGTTAGATGCGCGACACGCAGCAATCCACATCAACGCCAGCGTCAGCCGACACCTTCGCCGCCACGTCGCCACAGTCTTGCGATCACCACTGCGTCATCGCTTGCATCAGCCGCCTTGTTCTGCAGACCCGGTCCACCGTGGACCAGAGCCAAATCCGTGGACTCGGTCCATGCACCGAGGGCCCACCTGTCAGCCTAATAAAGATTTTTTGATTTATTTCTTTATTCGGGAAATTGATTGTTGACGTCAGCGTGGTGCAATAAATCGATTTTCCAATAGAAAAATAAATCCGAAAATTCCGATTTTCTGATTTTTCAGTCTTTTTCTCTGATTTAAGTTTCTAGAAGCTCGTTCTCCCTCATACGAACTCCGATTGAGGCGATTCAAGTTTCTAAATTTTTCTAAAATCAAGATATATCTTCCAGAGCCATTTATTTTCAGTTTTGAGCTTGTTTGAGTCTCTGTTTTGTATATATTTGGTTTCATTGCTTCTTTTCTGGTAGACGCTAATTCCGAGGGAGCGAACGAAGACTATGAAGACCAAGACTCAGCACTAGGTCAGGAAGGCAAGTCGTAACATTTGATCATATTGATCCTATGTTTGCAAAAGTAATTTACTTTTATACAACTGCATGCTATTTTGTGTAACAATGCTTATTTAATGGGAGTAGATGTATACCTAGTTGACATTATGCCACCTTGATTAGTTGTATGCTGTGTATCCATTGTTAACCCTAGGTTGGGATATTACTAGTTGGACATAATCATTATACCAACATTGGGTTACGTAGCTATGCTTATACATGCTTAGATATACGTTGGGATTCATGTCACACATTGAATAATGTTAATCTTGACTTAATGAGATATTGAATCGTGGCCGTTAGCCACTGTTGTAAAATTTGTGGTACCATGGCGGGGTTTGCCATTGGTCTTGGTTGAACGAATTGTTTTCCCTCGGGCAAGTGATCGTGTAGTAAAGGGGGTGCTTTCTAGCACATTGGGATATGGATGTCTTGCCTGAGATAACTTAAGGACTTAATCTTGTGCGCTATTGAACTGGGCCTAACCGTACTACCACATGTCTGGAATGGGACAGATCTAGCTGATTAATTTGCAATGTCTAGCCTTGAGTACTGCCAGTTGGTGGTGTGGGTTCCAGGATGGACATGTAGATTTGCAAGGCGCAAGAGGGGGCCCTAAGGGGCGAAACCTTAGCGGGCAGTACCGAGTTTAGATAGTGCATTGTAAAGGCTTTGTCATGATCTCTCTGCCAACACACCAAAGGAAGTGTGCTTATTGCGCATGGCAACAAGAGCCGATCATGTCTTATTGCGCATGGCAACAACAACCTCTACAGAGTGTAAAACTATTCGAATAGCCGCATCCGCGGTCATGGACAAGCCCGGGAATTTCACACGGGGTATAGAGTGTTTTATGAAATGTGGAATGTGGAATTGTTGGGATGCGAACGGGGAGTTCACTATTGTTTCGTTGTCTAAAGTATTGCTGTTGAATTTATTGGTTGATACTTGTTTTAGAAGGTGTAGGGTGATGCCTCGCCATTCTGTTCATGTTGTCTACCATTGATCTACCAGTTATTTATTTATCTTTTCATAAATATGCTTTCAATCTATTTATTGTATTTCAATTCAAGTTATTGCTTTCTGCAAATGAAACATATAGCCATCCTTGTCAAGCCATACATGAATATATTGCATCATTTCCCTACGGCTTGCTGAGTACTTTTTGTACTCACGGCTATACGCCTTTGTTGATCGATTCTTTGAGGAAGGATCGAAATCTTGAGTATCATGAGGAGGAATTCTATGAAGACTACGTGGATTAGGAATCGTTCCCAGACGATTACTGTGGCATGTCGAATGGCTCAAGTTATCTTTTTCGCTGCAATAGTATTTGTTTCTTAAGCCCTTAAGGCATAAAGGTGTAAACTTTGACCATAAGGTCGTTTGCTTTATTTAATAATAATTTGCTTCTTCCTAGTTAATTCGTCGTATGGAATGATATTTCATCTATGTTTCTACTGTGTGCACTAGCGTGATCCTGGACTAGTACAGTATACACAAAGGGTTTCAGATTTGCAAATCTGAGTCTCGACAGCTAAGATAGGAAAATATGGCATTTCTAGCTTGAGCATCATACTGCATATTTTGAATCTCACCAGGAGTGGGTTCACCATACAGATTGCCCTTGGGCATGACACGAGGAGGCAAAGGTTTTTGGTGACTCTCCACACATCATATCCGCTGACTTCTAAATAGCATCTCATCCTAATTTTCCAATAAGCATAATTTGTGCCATCAAAAGCAGTACTCTACCAATACTAACGATTGCGGATCCATTTACCTCGGCCATTTACCAAAGCTAGTTAAGCTAATAAAGGAAAACCAAGCTCTGATACCACTTGAAGGATCTAGTTGGCCTAGAGGGGGGGTGAATAGGCAACTTTTACAAGTTTTAACTTCTTAAAAACAATTCACTATTTTATATAAGAGAATAACTCACAACAGAGTATAATACAGAAGTAAATACAAACAATAATCACAGCGAAAGCAATAAAGAGAAATAAAACACAAGTGAGACAAGATTTATCCCGTGGTTCAGAGCTGCACTCCTAATCCACGTTGAAGCACTTCTTCCGAAGTATTGCTTCTCCAAAGCTAGTCGCAGTAGCTCTGGTGATCACTTAGGTAACTCTTTCAATACTCCAGTGAGGTGAGTTCCAAACCTCTCACAATCGCAGTGGCCTTCCACAATCACTTTTGGACAGGTCGCACTGTTTAGTTCCTCCAAGCTGTCTAGGATCACTAAGATCCAAGAGTAATAAACTTTGCACAAGTTCTGTCTCTTGGTTCACTTCGCAACTCACACAGCTAGACTTTAGCTTGGAGCTAAAACACTTAGAAATGTTTAGGATTTTTGGTTTGAAAGTGAAGCACAGACTCCTTTTGAGAATGAGAGCTATTCTTAATGCTAAAATGTAAAGGAGTTCGTTCTATATTTTGGTAGATGGCTCAGGAAATGCTTATATAGCCATTTGGAATGAATATAGCTGTTACACCTGCTACTGTAGCCGTTGGACGTGTCAGATGTCAAAAATATACACGTACAACGGACTAAGCAACAGTGCCTAACGATACTGGACATGTGTATGACGGACCAAATTTAGACATTTACGATGGACCAAAAAATTTGGTCCGTTGTACATGGGTTTTTCATAGAGTTTGGTCTGTCATAGGAATGAGAGAGATACATGTACGTCGGACCAAATAATTTGGTCCGTCATACATGGGAGTTTCAAAGATCAGTAGCCAAAGACCCTTTTTCAACAAAAATAAGTTTATCCAAGCGATTTGTTTTAGCAACGGACTAAAAAGTTAAGCAAGAATGTTTGGTCCGTTATCAAAGCAAAAACCTTTGAATAAGAAAGAACATCCATCTAAGGTTTTAATAAATAGGACTTCAAGGTTTGGTCTGGCAAAAGGCTTATAAACTGAATGAGTGCCGGACCAAAATATTTGGTCCACTGTAGATGGGAAACGGGGAATATTTTGGTCCGTCACAGAAGAGTGACTTTTACATGTATCTTGGACCAAATTATTTGGTACATCATATATAGATAATCACTTGGTTGATGATGATTTTTAAAAGGAGTTTTACCAAGGACGAAAGAATTATGAAAACAAGAGTTTTGGTCAGAAGAGCGGTATTTTGATGGGAGTTTCGACACGTAAGATTTTCAATGTTGGACCAAAGAATCTTTTGACTTGAGAAGATATCTTTGTGTATGCAACGGACTAAAGAAGTGGATAGCTGAAATTTGGTTTGTTGTATACTAAGAATATGATTCAAAGGTCAATGTCTAAGTGTCTTTTGCCTCGAGAAATCTAGTTTGTCTTTGCCTTATGATCCAATCTACTAGCTTGTGCAAAGTCCCTCTTTAGACAACCAAAAAAGAAAATAAACCTAGCTATTTGACTTGAATCAACTCCCAAGTCATAAACTAGAAACTGAGCACGTTAATCTTTTTAGTCCAACTTGCTCCATCATTGATTCCAGCATATGTTCTTCAAAGCTTTAAGTATTATTAACTTAGTCATCAATACCAAAACTATAATAAAACACAATAACAATAATTGAGGGGGCCTAGATGCTATCAGGAGCGCCCTTGAAGGAATGGGTGCCTTTGGTCTCGGAGGTTCTCCTTCCACCCTAGGCCATGTTGCACCATGATGGTTAGAGTCAACCCCAGCGGGTGGGAGGTGACTCACTAGTTCCGGGTGCAAGCGTATTTGCCCGGTAGGAGGAGCTTGTGGAGGAGGTCCTGGGGCTCCCATCGGAGGTGGCACGAGATCAGGTCTTGGGGGTTGCGGTGAAGGTACGAACTGCAAAGGCATGGGGGGAGCCCCCCGACCCCTGGGCTCGGTGGGCGATGCGGCCAGAGCAGGGCCCCGCTCGAAACTACCTAACGGGTAAGGGGAGGGAGATTATAGGGATTGCCCCTTTGCCCTCACACGTGGACGAAGGCTGGGCCCCCGTACGCCCCCAAATCGGTGGCGATCTGGACCAAGGGTGGTGGCAGGAGCGACGAGAAGTGTGGAGGGACGCCATCAGGCAGGTAGGAGGCCATCATGTAGTCCACAGCATGCCTCATGGTTGCCTCCACCAGAGCCCGCCACCGGGACAGGTCCAATGCATCAGGGATGATTGCAAGCTCCAGGGCTCCCAACCCTACAGCGACGGGGGCATCTCGAGGCTACTGCCCTTGGCCCGCGGTAGCCAGCGCAAGGGAGGAGGAGGTGTTCTCAAGTCGTGGGGCTTGAAGAATGTTGTCTACCCCAAGGTGGATGGCTCTGATCTCTGAGGGAGGCGTACGTCTGGAGATCCGTCGAGGATGAGGGTCGTCAACTTGCTCCTTATGCTTTGGGGCTTGAGGAGGCTTGGTTTGCTTCTTGGTAGGAGCCATAGCCTGTGATGTTAGCTACGGTCCCCATGGACGGTGCCAAATTTCATAGGTTTGAAAACGTGACACGAGAGTGAGAGCGAACGCTGGACGTCTTATAGGACTACGTCCGAGAGAGGAAGAGTGTAGACACAAGGTTTTATACAGGTTCGAGCGCTTAAGCAAGCGCCCTACTCCAATCGGTGTGTTCCCCGGGGGGAGTAGGGACGGGTCTCCTGGTCTAGGCTCCCGAGGGACACACCAGTTGTTAGGTTTTGTATTCAATGAGAGCCCAGGTTACATGTATGGGTTATAGTGGGGTTTTAAAGGCACCCAGCCTGCTACACAAAGTACCATCCTATCCCTACTACAGTAGCTCAAGCGAGGACATCCTGATCATTCTCACAAGGGGGTATTGGATCCCATGTCATCGTCCCGTAGGGGTAGGCCTCTGACTCTAGGGCTCCACACGGGACTTTGGGACCCAACTCGGTGGTTAGTCCCAATTTGGTGGAATTCACTTCTAATTCGTGATCTACGGTTCGTATCTTGATGTACATTTTATTTGTAGTTAGTTTTTGTTGGATATTATGTTCTATATGGTTGTTGGCTGTGAGAATTGTCGATTGCATAATGAGCACAATTAGAGCTCTAATTTAGAGACTAGATTTGAATCCACCACCTTTTTATCTGTGCAGTGATTAGTGAGATTAAGATGTAGCTTGAATTTAAGTTTTTACGAGGACCAAATTAGTTATTGCGTTTAATATGTTAAACGATGAGACTACATAATTAATTGTCGTTGTATGCAACTATTTAGATATCATGTGTCTAGAAAAAGTATTTATATTCTTTGTTGAATTATGTTTTAAATATTAAATTATGTATTTATGAGTTTTTATGCTTTTTAGCTAATTATTTAAAATATTTTCCTATTAAGAAGAGGAAGTTTTGAATTTTAGAGAAAATTTAAAATGTGATAAAACCTTGAAAATTAATTTTTAAATGTTATATTATTTGTGGAACTTTCTCAAAAAAAATTTGTCAAAAAAATTTCATAATTTTGAAGTTGGTCTGCTAATTTTAATAATTGAAACTTGCTTTATTGATTTTAATACTGAGATTTGGAAATGGATTTCTTGATTAATTAGTAGTACGTAACAAATTAAATGAATAAAATAATTTCTGACCACTTATTGATTTACTGAGATTTTATTTGTTATAAATATTTGCAGATGGACCGAAGATGGATGTATGAAGCGGACCATCGCGATAGAGAGTACTTTAACAATGTGACCGCTTTATGAGCGTGGGCTGCGCGTACAAGTCAACTATCTTTGACGGACTACATTTGTTGCCCGTCGTAGATTGCAAGAATGAGAAGCGATTTTCTAATCTTGAGGCGATCCGTGCACACTTGCTTGAAGGGGTTTCAAGCACGCCTATACTGTTGGGTGAGCACGGTGAAAATGAGATTTTACGTGAAGATCATCCGATTGATGATGATGACGAAGACAATGACTCCACAATGGTCGAGGATACGTTAGTGGACACCCAAGATGATACGTTAAATCGATAACCATGAAGATGATCTAGAGCAGATGTTACATGATGGGGAGGAGGACCACACGAGTGAAAGGATTTTGAAGTTCCAGCAGTATGGCGGAGGACTCTACAACACCTTTGTACCCGGCCGCAAGGAGGGCCTCAAAAGGCGCATCTTGTGCTAAGCGCCGCAGATTGAAGGCAAGCAATGGTTGGTCCGATAAGAGCTTCACAGAGTTGTTAGGTTTCCTGCGAGACATTCTCCCGGAGGGAAACCTGTTGCCAGCAACCACGTACCAGGCCAAGCAGATTGTTTGCCCATTGGGACTGGAAGTACAGAAAATACACGCATGTCCAAACGATTGTGTATTGTATCGCAATGAGTTTGTAAAATTGGATGCGTGTCTCGTTTGCAAGGCATGTCGTTATAAGCGCGGTGATGCCGACATCGAAGTGCATCGTAAGAAAAAAAGACCCCCAACCAAGGTGTTGTGGTATTTCCCTATAATCCCACGTCCAAGGCGTGCATTTGCGAACAAAGGCATGCTCAATTACTACGATGGCACGCGAGGGCGTAAGAAGGATGGAATGCTCGGACACCTGCGACGACTGCGCGGTGGAGGAACATTGATACAAAATACAAGAAACACTTTGCATGTGATGTGAGGAATATAAGGTTGGGCTCGATGCGGATGGGATGAATCCTTTCGGCAACATGAGCGGTCGTCATAGCACTTGGCGGTGACTTTATGTATCTACAACCTTCCTCCTTGGCTTTGTATGAAGCGAAAGTACATTATGATGCTGCCGATCCAAGGGCCAAGGCAACCGCAACGATATCGATGTGTACCGAAACCTTTGGTTGAAGATCTTACATTATTGTGGAACGACGGTGTGTGGCTATGGGATGAGTATAAAAGAGAGTACTTCATGCTACACACGTTGTTGTTCGTAACCATCAATGATTACCCCGCTCTCGGTAATCTTTCGGGCCGACTATTAAAGGATTCAGCGGATCGTCCATTGCTTGGGTGATCTGGTGGCCGGTGGTGAAATCTGCAGAAAAATGTGTTACATGCGACATCGTAGGTTCCTTCGTAAGGACCATCCGTGTCGCAACAACAAGAGAGGTTTCGATGGTACAAAGGAGCGGCTTGACTCCAAAACATCATAACGGCAAAGAGATATACTCGGCCGTAAAGGATATTAAAATTATCCATGGAAAGGAGCCAAGCAGATTAATCATCCGTGTTCCGTGATCTGACTCCTTTGTGGAAAAAGAGATCGTGATTTATGGACCTACCTTATTGGTCGCACTGGATGTTCGACATGCAATCGACGTTATGCACGTAGAGAAGAAGCGTGTGTGACGACTTGCTCGGTATTTTACTAGACATACCGCAAAACAAAATATACACTCAAAGCACGGATGGACCTGGAAGATATGAACCTCAGGAAGGAGCTACATCATGAAGATTTGGGTAAAGGCAAAAAGTACCTTCCGGCAGCTTGCTACACTCTTAGCAAGAAAGAGAAAATTAGCGTGTGTGACTGCTTGCACGGAGTCAAAGTACCGTCCGGTTATTCTGCCAACATAAAGAGGCTAGTCTCAATGAAAGACTTGAAATTAATCGGCATGAAGTCTCACGATTGCCACGTGATGATGACACAGATGCTTCCTGTTGCAATTAGGGGTGTTCTGCCAGAGAAAGTGTGAGACCCAATTATAAAGTTGTATTCATTCTTCAATGCAATTTCACAAAAGGTCATTGATCCAATGAAACTAGGTAAGCTGCAGCAAGACGTGATTCACACTCTATGTCGGCTTGAGATGTGCTTCCCTCAATCCTTTTTTGATATTATGGTCCATCTCGTTGTTCATATTGTGAAAGAGATACAGTTTCTTGGCCCTGTGTTTCTACATCAGATGTACCCTTTCGTGAGGTTCATGGGGGTTGTGAAGAAATATGTTCGTAATCGACATCGGCCAGAAGGGTGCATTACCGAAGGTTAGGGAACCGAGGAGGTCATTGAATTATGCGTCGATTACATGGATCTCAAACCGATTGGTGTGCCCATATCTCACCATGAGGGGAGGCTACAGGACAAAGGGACATTAGGTCAGAAATCGAAGCATACTAACGATCGTGCTTCATTCATTCAAGCACATTTTACAGTTCTGGACCAATCAGTTGTAGCGGCACCATATGTTGATATGCACAAGAATATGCTAAGAAGAAAAAACCCATTTAAATCTGAGGTTTGGATTTCGAGATACCACGAGATAACTTCGAGATTGGTTGCTTAGACACATGATGCATACGCAGCATGAGTGTGCTTTCGATTGAGAGCGCTGTCTCGGGGACCGCCACGCATAATCGACATTTGATGGATACGACATAAATGGATATACATTTTATATGAGAGCACAAGATAACAAGAGCACCAACCAGAACAGCTAAGTCCGTATAGATGCCTACGATAGCAATAGTAATATGCAGACCTACTACGGATTCATAGAAGAGATTTGGGAGCTTGATTATGGGCCTTTGAAGGTTCCTCTCTTTCGGTGCCAATGGGTCAGGCTCTGTAACACCCTAATTTTTGCTCTAACTTAAATTTTGGAGTATTTTTATTTTTGTGATTTTTTTGGGAATTTATTTAAATTTAATTGGATTTATTCAAATAGGGCTTTTCTTGAAAACAATTGAATAATGGAAAAGTTTGTGTAAAGTTTTATTGCAAATATTTTAATTGAGTTCCAAATATCTCAAAGTAATTTTTGGAATTTTTCTAGAATTTTTTTGCTATTTTAAAAGCCCCAAATGATTTAATTGAATTTCTAGAATTATTTTAAATGTGAAATGATTTTAAAATCAGTTGAGCGAGAATGGGCCGAGCCCATTCTTGGCGTGTCGCCGCCCAACCGCGCCGAAACCCTAAGCGTTGCGGTCCGAGCCGTTCGATCGATCGGATGCCCGTGAGTGAGCCACGTCGTCCACGTGCGTGCGCCTTCGGATCATCGCCGCACGAACGGCTGGGAGGGGGCCACGTCGGTCGTCTTCGCGAGATCACCGGAGCTAATGCCGCCGACCGTTTTCGCTCGTTTCGCCGCCTGTAGCGCGCACGTCGAGGCCCCTTAAAGTGCACCGAGTAGCGTGTCTGACAGAGCTCCTTTCGCTGCGTCTTTTGACTCTTTGCACGCACGCCGAGACCCCCTCTAGCGCCCGTCGTTGCTCGCCGTAGTTGTTCCTCTGCGCCGCCACTGTTCTCCGCCGTTTGCTTCGCCGTCGGTCCATTTCCGCCGTCGCCGAGGTCACCAGTGCTCTGCCCGAGTCAAGCCTCGTCGAATGCGCTAGATCTTCTCGCCGGGGAACCACCGAAACACCGTCGACTACGTCGTCTTCCTCATCTCCGGCAAGCTTGCGCCGCGACGCCATCGCAAGACTCGAGCACCGCTGACCGCGTCGGATGCAAGGAGGGTAAGGATCGTGCCACGTCGCCCTTCTCTGGTTACATTTAGTTTGTATCTGTGCCGTTAGATCTGTTATGGACGGTCTGGATTAACCCTAAGGTTTACACGTTAGTTGATCTTGATCGTTAGATCTAGAGCGAACGGCTTGGATTAGATCTAGTTTCTGCGATATGTTTTTGTCTTAGCCGTTGGATCGTTAGTGAACGCGTGAGATTGTGCCGCGTAGCGGGTTGAATAGTAAACAGCTCGGGTACCGTGGGCCGTTGGATTTAGATCTTGACGGCGGCTGTGAGTATTTTGGTGGCGCGCGGATCCGTGCCGTTCAAATTTGAACGTACGGCGGAGATTACGCCGCACCCCCATCGAATCACGTGCGGACGCTGCGTGTGGCGTTGGTGAGGTGAGACCGGATCGGACCGTTGAGTTCGGGCGCACCGTTGGATGAGTGACACGTGGGGCGTGGAGTCGCGGCGTCGCCGAACGCGCGGGTGAGATCCGGCCGTTGGATGGCGGCGATGCGGATCTTGCCGCGTGTCGCGTCGGGATTGGTGCGCGCATCGTCGCGGCGCCACGCCTGCGTCACCGGTGCATGAAACGCATCTTGCCGATCCACGGTGGACGAGCCGAACCGTGGACCCGACCCATGAATCAAAACAGCGTGGCGGCACTAGAGGCGCCACGTGTCGCGGCCGACGTCATCGGCGTCATAAATATATTATATATAAAAATATTTTGACCGAAATTCTTTTATGTGCTGACGTCATCATGATGCAATGCTGACGTCATAAATACGAATTTTCAGTATAAAAATAATTGGGAAAAATCGGATTTCTTAATTTCTGTATTTTGATTTTATTCAAACTTCAAATGACTATAACTTTTGCATTTTAACTCGGATTTGGGTGATTCAAATTTCTAAAAATTCATACAATTATGATCTATTTAATGATGAATTTTATTTGAATTTTTGAGGCCATTTAGTCCTCTGTATTAGATTTTTATTGTATATTTTGTTTGTCCGCAGAGGCGCAAATTTGCGGAAAGTTTCGAGGAAGAATTAGTCGCTCAAGACCAAGCTTGAACACGACCAGCAACTCTTTGAAGGCAAGTGATGCTTTGATCATTTTGATCCCAGGTTTTTAAAATGTAGTTTATGCTTTGAAACTATGCATGCTTATTTATTTAAAATGAATTTAAATTGATTTGGGATAATGTAGTTAATCAACCCATTTTGTTATGCCACCTTAAATTATTAATTGTATGCCCTAAATCTTTGTCACCCTAAGTTTGATTATATAGGTTGGATGTTAATATTGTGCCAACACGGGAGGCTAGGCAGTGAGTAGATGCTTAGCCTTGCAACGAGTCATGAATGATCTTTCAGAAAAATGCTACAAAATTGACTAATGGAATATTGAATGTATTTTGGAAGTGGTGTGATGATGCCACATGATGATATGGCAGTATGGTGACCTGTGTGGTTCCATACTGATGTTGAGTTATTGCTGGCATGTGTTGCACAATAATCAAGCTGGGTGGGAAATGATTTAGGCCGGGCAAGTGGCAAGAGGCTGTGTGCTGTGGGCTGTGTGGCATTGGGTTGATGAGTGTTGTGAGTCTGTGTGCCACAATGGGCTGTGTGCCTTTGTTGAGTGTTGGAAGTCTTGCCTTGGTCGATTAAGGACTTCACCTTGCAAGCCTTTGATCCGAGTCACCCGTACAACCACATATACGATATGGGACAGACCTAGTTGACTAGGGTTACGATATCTTTCTCGATACCTCGGGGTGACAAGACACGTGGGTGTATTTGTATGGGGAGCGTGCACTGTGCTACGGCTTGGTGCCCATCCAACGGTGATTAGCCGGTCCTATACTTTGGCTCTGTGTGGGAAGTGATAGTGAAGGCAATCTGGAGAGGTTCTTTGGTTAAGGTAGAGGTTCTGAAAAGCTTTGTTGCGGACAATCACTGTGTGGTGGCGGTGTATCTTGTGGGTAAAGTGTACAACCTCTGCAGAGTGTCAAAACTATTGAATAGCGCTCATGTATTGAGCATTGCTCGGGATTCTGATCAAGGGTAGATTTTCATAAACAAAATGTGGGAAGGGTGGCTGTGTGCCAAGTGTTAAAATGGCTATTAAAGTTGTGCCGAGAATCTTCGAGGAAAAACCATTTGAAGAAATTAGTATTACTTATAACTGTTCCAATGCTTTAATCTAATTAAGATATTGGTTTTAAATTGCTGTTTGATGCAAAAGAACCATTTAAGCCAACCCTTTGGAATAAGCTTTGCATGTAGTAATAGCACTGCATTCTGTGCATTACTTGTTGAGTGCCTTGTGTACTCACCCCACCTTGCTTATCAACCCCAACATCAGTGGAGGAGACTACACCAGTTTGGGAGGAGGAGTACATCGAGGATACGAACAACTAGGGGCAAGCCCAGTCGGTTGCCTGTGGCAAGATGAAGGCTTCCACGACCTTTTGTTTATGTTCCGCTGCTATTTCTTTTTCTTTGAATAATGTAAGCCCTGTGTGGCTGACTTATCTGTAAGGAGACCATAAGGTCGTACAACTCGATTTATATACATGTTTGCACTATTTATTCTTATATCTTCGTGAATGTCTGTAATGTGCAACCCTGTATGACTGTGTGTGCTAGCGTGATCCTGGACTGGCATAGAATACACAGAGGGTCCGGATCTGCAGTTGGGTCCCGATAGAGGTGGTATCGAGCGGTGTTGTAGGACTTGACCCTAGTTTGGTTGTGCCTAGGAGGGTAAAACTATTTTCTAAAGACCTAATCAACTTGAGCAAGAATATCAATGAAATCTTGACTTATCTCTTCTCTCTTGTTTCATACCTAT
This sequence comes from Otatea glauca, assembly GCA_036346275.1. Classification (NCBI taxonomy): domain Eukaryota; kingdom Viridiplantae; phylum Streptophyta; class Magnoliopsida; order Poales; family Poaceae; genus Otatea; species Otatea glauca. The sequence goes on from CM070728.1 coordinate 55,819,186, forward strand.
CTTTGAATTTTTATTATTCTCTGTTTAATTTAAACAAGGTTTGTTTTGGCAGATGAGGATGATCCATACCTATGGAGAGCGCACCGGAGGATACGCCGCGGAGTTATGGCGTATGATGCAGTTGCTCGGAGGTTTTGATGAACCAACATGTCGAGGACTTGGTGGTGCGGGCGGGACTTGGCGTCGCTGGGATGTCAAGATCACGATGTATGCTCGGGAAAGGGCGAGGCGAGCCGTCCTATCTACATCACGGTCGAGGTCTTCTTTTGAGGCCGGAATCCAGGAGACGGCACGACAGGCGATGCGGTAGATTGCCTGCACTTACTCCGCAGAGTTGGTGGGCACCGTCTTTCGTCACCATCCTCGTCGAGACAATCGTTTAGAGAGGATGGAGCTTGCAGAGGAGGACGCCACTATCACCCACTGGCGAGGTACGTCATTGCCAGAGGGCGCCTTGGGCGAGGCAGTCCGGAGGCTGCAGAGGACCCATAGCGAGGTCACGAGGCGAGATCCGGTGCGGGAGGGCTTAGCCCACTCCATGCGAAGATCCGGGAGTTGGAGATGGCTTTATACGGACCCGAGCCTGAGCGCCCTGAGTTACGATCCGGATCCGGAGGAACCAGAGCAGAGGCACCGGTGCGAGGAGCAGCGGCCGGGACCAGCAGAGTCGATGGGGTCTTTTGCACCAGTGCAGATAGGTCTTGAGATCGATTCGCCCGATGCGGAGCACCCACGGTGTATGCTCGGGGAGCCGCGGTGGGTTGGCTCGATGAGTGATCGAGTCTAGCCGAGGGTAGTGTTGAGACTCGAATAATTGAGTCGCGTCTTTTTCTTCAGAGTCACCATTAGGTGTGAGTCGTCATAGAGTCCTATGTTTGCTTACTTGTTTTTCGTTGTGAGTGTCTCGTATGTGTTGCATTGCCCTTAGGCACTTGTGAGCAACCATCTTGCCTTATATTATATCAATAAAGTGGCTAAATAATTTAAGTTACACTGTTTCCCACATAAGTTCTTTTACTCGTCTCATGCTTTCTTCTTTTCTTAACCTTGGAAGCTTGCAACAGATGGTGAGGACACGTGGAAATGTTGGAGCCAGTGGAAGTGGAGCTAACCAGGCGGACAACCAGAATGAAGAGCCGATTCCTCAACCGCCGTAGGTCAATATGCAGAACCTGGGAGCCTTCTTGACTGCCCAGACTCAACTTATGAACACGATGGTTCAAACCATGCAGCAGATATCCAACCAAGCTGCTGCGAATGTTCAAGCTAGGGGTAACCATGGACCACACCCCTACTCAAGGTTGTCGGAGTTTATGAGAACCCGTCCACCTACCTTCTCAGGCAACGCCAATCCACTGAAGGCGGACGATTGGCTAAGGACAATCGAAAGGAAGCTGCACATTACCCAGTGTGTAGGACATGAGAGGGTACTCTTGCCTCTCATCAACTCGAAGGGACTGCCGCAGAATGGTGGGAAAACTTCTGCGCAGCTCATGAGGACCCACAGAGTATCACGTGGGAGGAGTTCACCTCGACTTTCGCGCGATACCATGTACCCGAGGGTATCATGGATCTCAAAAGGAGGAATTAGGAGCCTCAAGCAAGGGGCGGTCGGTGGCGATTACGAACAAATTCACCTAAGCGGCATGCTACGCACTGCAGGGCGTGGCTATGGATAAGGCGGACAATCCCGCTTCATGAAGGGATTGAATGCAAGGTTGCAGTGGGGTGATCACCCACACATTCCACGACTTCCAAGAGCTAGTTAACAAAGCTCTTATCTTAGAGGACAAGCGCCGAGTTGGATGACAACAGAAGCGCAGAATGGCACAACAAGGAGGTCGTCGGGCCAGCAGAGGCGAGGACGGCACCCAACAGTTCATCGGTACCGCCCAGAGGCAAGCGATAGGGCACCACCGCCGCAAATCGCCCGATGGGTGAGAATGTTCAAACTTCGGCGAAGCGTGGCACAAAGCGGAGGAACCTCTCGAGGCGGTGGGAAGGCGTTGCTATCATTGCAATGAAATGGGGCATTTGCCAACAATTGCCCTAAGAAGAGAGGTGTCACCCGGTTCGCTTTAACACTGGGAACACACCGGCAAGGACTCCGCGCCAATTGTGAACGCGGGGCATCAACGACAACAACTCCATCCCAAGGAAGCGCACGAGGCCGAGTCAACCACATTACGACGGATGAAGTGCGAGCGCCACGGATGTTATCTTGGGTAAGTTCTAGTAAACTCGATTACCACTCTTCGTTTTATTCGATTCGGAGCTTCACATTCATTTATTTCCGAGATTTTGCTGTTCAAAATGATATGGATATAGTGAATCTTAAATGTGTGCTTATAGTCCAATCCACGGATCGAACTCCGATCTAAAGTAGGATGTTCGGGGTAAGACTAATAATTAATGGAGTTGAGTTCTAGCAAACTTAATCGTCCTTAATACCCAAACCTTGGATGTTATCACAGGAATGGATTGGTTAACCAATCACAAAGCGATCTTTGGATCTGTGGAAAAAGAGTCATATCGGTCGAGAGCCGGATGGAAAGAAGATTGAATTTGAAGCAAAATCGGTGCGAGATGGACAATTGATGGTCAACGACATGAAGATCGACTTAGAAGAAGTTTCCATAGTCAATGAATATCCGGATGTTTTCGGAAGATTTACGAATGCCGCCAGATAGAGATATTGAGTTCGTGATAGAGTGGTTCGAGGACAGCTCCAATAGCTAAGAGACCTTACGGGATGTCCACAGAGGAATTGGTGGAAATGAAGAAGCAAATTGAAGAACTAATGGAAAAAGGATTTATAAGACCTAGTTCATCGCCATGGGGAGCACCTGTCTTATTCGTCAAGAAGAAGGACGGGAGTTTTAGGATGTGTATAGACTATCGTGCACTCAATGATGTGACGATAAAGAATAAGTATCCGCTACCGGGATCGATGATTTGTTTGACCGATTGAGAGGAGCAAGAGTATTCTCCAAAATTGATCTCCGATCGGATACCATCAATCGAAGATCCGATCAGAGGATATCCCGAAGACTGCATTTTCGTCAAGATATGGACACTACGAGTTTACAGTGATGTCTTTTGGTTTGACAAATGCACCAGCATATTTCATGAACTTAATGAATAAGGTTTTTATGGAATATTTGGATAAGTTCGTCGTCGTATTCATAGATGATATCCTTATCTATTCCAAGACGAGAGAAGAGCACGCCGAGCATTTGAGGCTAGTCCTTGAAAAGTTGAGAGAGCAACAGCTTGTTTGCAAAATTTAGCAAATGTGACTTCTGGAAAAATAAGGTGGAATTTCTTGGACACATAATGACAGCAGAAGGAGTTGCGGTAGATCCAAAGAAAGTGGAGACGGTTCTACATTGGGAACAACCCAAGTCGGTAACCCAAATCCGTAGTTTCCTTGGAATGGCGGGGTATTACCGTCGATTCATCGAAGGATTCTCTACGATTGCGAGACCTCTTACGCAATTGTTGAAAAAGGAAAAGAAATTCTTATGGGCCTTTGAGTGTGAGAAGAGTTTTGGGGAGTTGAAGAGGAGTTTAACATCGGCACCTGTATTAGTTTTACCCGACGTTCATCAAGGCTTCGACATCTATTGTGATGCATCGCGTCAGGGATTGGGATGCGTGTTGATGCAAAATAGGAAGGTAATTGCCTATGCATCGAGGCAATTGAGACCACATGAGGAGAACTATCTGACCCATGATTTGGAATTAGCTGCCGTAGTGCATGCACTAAAGATATGGCGTCATCATCTCATCGGAAATAGATGTGAAGTGTATAAAGATCATAAGAGTCTTAAGTATATCTTCACGCAAGCTGACCTAAATATGAGGCAAAGAAGATGGTTAGAGTTAATCAAGGATTATAATGTGGAATTCACTACCATCTGGTAAAGCCAACGTAGTGGCGACGCATATGAGCGTAAAGAACCACAGTGTAAATATGTTGTTGGAAGCAGTCGCGGAATTGTGTAAGGACTTCAGAAATTAGAACTAGAAATGGTACGGAATGATTCCTAGCAACTTTGGAAGTAAGACCTACGGAAGATCGATCAGGGAAGGCGTAAAGATGATGATAAGATCAATAGAATTAAGGGCAAAATGGATGAAGGCAAAGCAAAAGATTTCAATTTGGATGAACAAGGTACTATGTGGTTTAAAGAGAGCATTTGTGTGCGAACAAAAAGGAGTTGAAGCGATTAATCGAGGAGGCTCATGACTCCAAGTACTCAATTCATCCAGAAGTGCGAAAATGTATCAAGATTTAAAGGAAAGATTTTGGTGGCCAAGCATGAAACGAGAAGTCGCTAATATGTTGCACTATGTGACATATGCCAAAGAGTCAAAGCTATGCACCAAAGACCAGCAGGCTATTACAACCCCTAAAGATACCGAATGGAAATGGGAAGAAATTGGTATGGATTTCATAACGGATTGCCCGAGCGCAAAGTGGATATGATTCTATATGGGTCATAATAGATCGTTTAACTAAAGTGGCACATTTCATACCCGTGAAGACCACCTATTAGGAGACCGGTTAGCGTAACTTTATATGGCACGGATCGCTCGCTTGCACGGAGTAATCAAGAAGATAGTGTCAGATGAGGTACCCAATTTACCTCCGCATTTTGGGGTAAGCTACATGAGGCAATGGGGACTCGTTTGAACTTCAAGATGACCTACCATCCATGCATGATGGTCAAACCGAGAGGGTTAACGGTATTGGAAGATATGTTGAGAGCACTGCGCTTTAGCATATTCAACCTCATGGGACAAGTGTTTGCCTTATGCTTTGAGTTTAGTTACAACAACGATTATCGGCGAGTTTACGATGTCTCCATTTGAAGCTTTGTATGGTCGGTCCTGTCGAACACCATTGAATTGGAATGAGACAGGCGAACGACATGTTTTTGGACCAGACATTCTTCAGGAAGCGGAAGAACAAATCACCCTGAACAGGGGAAGATTGAAGATTACACAATCAAGGCAGAAGAGTTATGCTGACAACCGTCGCAGGGAACTGAGCTTTGAACCCGAAGATTTTGTGTACCTTAGAGTCACACCTCTCAAAGGAGTTAGAAGGTTCCATGCAAAAGGAAAGCTCGCACCCAGATATATCGGACCATTCAAGATCTTGAGCCGCAGAGGTGAAGTTGCTTATCAGTTGGAGTTACCACCATCTTTGGCAGGAGTGCATGATGTATTCCATGTATCACAACTGAAGAAGTGTCTTCGAGTACCAGAAGAGCAAACACCTTTGGAGGCAATTGAGCTGCAAGAAGATCTGACCTACAAAGAACATCCGATGAAGATTCTGGACGTAATGGACCGAGAGACAAGGAACAAGTCAACACGTTTCTGCAGAATTCAATGGAGCAACCATTCGGAAAGTGAAGCAACATGGGAACGAGAAGAAGATCTGAAGAAGGAGTTCCCTAACCTATTTCATGAGATGACCTCAATCTCGGGGACGAGATTCTGTTAAGGGGGGAGGTTTGTAACACCCTAATTTTTGCTCTAACTTAAATTTTGGAGTATTTTTATTTTTGTGATTTTTTTGGGAATTTATTTAAATTTAATTGGATTTATTCAAATAGGGCTTTTCTTGAAAACAATTGAATAATGGAAAAGTTTTGCAAAGTTTTATTGCAAATATTTTAATTGAGTTCCAAATATCTCAAAGTAATTTCTGAATTTTTCTAGAATTTTTCTGCCTATTTTAAAAGCTCCAAATGATTTAATTGAATTTCTAGAATTATTTTAAATGTGAAATGATTTTAAAATCAGTTGAACAGTAATGGGCCGAGCCCATTACTGTGCGTGTCGCCGGCCCAACCGCGCCGAAACCCTAGCGTCGCCCGGTCCGAGCCGTTCGATCCTGATCGGATGCCTGTGAGTGAGCCACGTCGTCGCGGCGCGCGCGCGCCGGATCATCGCCGCGACGAACGGTGGGAGAGGGCCACGTCGGCCGTCTTCGCGAGATCACGGAGCTAATGCCGCCGACCGTTTCGCTCGTTCGCCGCTTTGTAGCGCGCACGTCGAGGCCCCTTAAAGTGCATCGAGTAGCGCGTCTGACAGAGCTCCTTTCGCTGCGTCTTTTGACTCTTTGCACGCACGCCGAGACCCCCTCTAGCGCCCGTCGTTGCTCGCCGTTGTTGTTCCTCTGCGCCGCCACTGTTCTCCGCCGTTTGCTTCGCCGTCGGTCCATTTCCGTCGTCGCCGAGGTCACTAGTGCTCTGCCCGAGTCAAGCCTCGTCGAATGCGTTAGATCTTCTCGCCGAGGAACCATCGAAACGCCGTCGACTACGTCGTCTTCCTCATCTCCGGCAAGCTTGCACCGCCGCACGCCATCGCCAGACTCCGAGCACCGTTGACCGTCGGATCTGCAAGGAGGGGTAAGGATCGTGCCACGTCGCCCTTCTCTGGTTACATTTAGTTTGTATCTGTGCCGTTAGATCTGTTATGGACGGTCTGGATTAACCCTAAGGTTTACACGTTAGTTGATCTTGATCGTTAGATCTAGAGCGAACGGCTTGGATTAGATCTAGTTTCTGCGATATGTTTTTGTCTTAGCCGTTGGATCGTTAGTGAACGCGTGAGATTGTGCCGCGTAGCGGGTTGAATAGTAAACAGCTCGGGTACCGTGGGCCGTTGGATTTAGATCTGAACGGCGGCTGTGAGTAGATCGGTGGCGCGCGGATCCGTGCCGTTCAAATTTGAACGTACGGCGGAGATGACGCCGCACCCCCATCGAATCACGTGCGGACGCGTGTGAGCGTTGACTGAGGGTGAGACCAGATCAGACCGTTGAGTTGGGCGCACCGCTGGATGCGTGACGCGTGGGGCGTGGAGTGCGGCGTCGTCGAACCGCGCGAGGTGAGATCCGACCGCTGGATGGCGAGCGATGCGATCTTGCCGCGTGTCGCGTCGGGATTGGTGCGCATCGTCGGCGACGCCACGGCCAACGCCACCCGGTGCATGAGCACGCGATCTTGCCGATCCACGGTGGACCGAGCCGAACCGTGGACCCACCCATGAATCAAGCAACGTGGCGGCACTAGAGGCTGCCACGTGTCGTGCTGACGTCATCGCTGACGTCATAAATATGTTATATATAAAAATATTTTGATCGAAATTCTTTTATGTGCTGATGTCATCATGATGCAATGCTGACGTCATAAATACGAATTTTCAGTATAAAAATAATTGGGAAAAAATCGGATTTCTTAATTTCTGTATTTTCAGATTTTATTCAAACTTCAAATGACTATAACTTTTGCATTTTAACTCGGATTTGGGTGATTCAAATTTCTAAAAATTCATAAAATTATGATCTATTTAATGATGAATTTTATTTGAATTTTTGAGGCCATTCAGTCCTCTGTATTAGATTTTTATTGTATATTTTGTTTGTCCGCGTAGACGAAAATTTGCTGGAAAGTTTCGAGGAAGAATTCGTCGCTCAAGACCAAGCTTCGGAACACGACCAGCAACTCTTTGAAGGCAAGTGATGCTTTGATCATTTTGATCCCAGGTTTTTAAAATGTAGTTTATGCTTTGAAACTATGCATGCTTATTTATTTAAAATGAATTTAAATTGATTTGGGATAATGTAGTTAATCAACCCATTTTGTTATGCCACCTTGAATTATTAATTGTATGCCCTAAATCTTTGTCACCCTAAGTTTGATTATATAGGTTGGATGTTAATATTGTGCCAACACGGGAGGCTAGACCGTGAGTAGATGCTTAGCCTTGCAACGAGTCATGAATGATCTTTCAGAAAAATGCTACAAAATTGACTAATGGAATATTGAATGTATTTTGGAAGTGGTGTGATGATGCCACATGATGATATGGAAGTATGGTGACCTGTGTGGTTCCATACTGATGTTGAGTTATTGCTGGCATGTGTTGCACAATAATCAACTGGGTGGGAAATGATTTAGACTAGGGCAAGTGGCAAGAGGCTGTGTGCCAGGTGGGCCTGTGTGGCATTGGGTTGATGAGTGTTGTGAGTCTGTGTGCCACAATGGGCTGTGTGCCACTGTTGAGTGTTGGAAGTCTTGCCTTGGCCGATTAAGGACTTCACCTTGCAAGCCTTTGATCCGAGTCACCCGTACAACCACATGTCCGATATGGGACAGACCTAGTTGACTAGGGTTACGATATCTTTCTCCGATACCTCGGGGTGACAGTACAGGGGTGTATTTGTATGGGGAGCGCACTGTGCTACGGCTTGGTGCCCATCCAACGGTGATTGGCCGGTCCTATACTTGGCTCTGTGAGGGAAGTGATAGTGAAGGCAATACGGAGAGGTTCTTTGGTTAAGGTAGAGGTTCTGAAAAGCTTTGTTGCGGACAATCACACATGTGTGGTGAGCGGTCAGATCTTGTGGGTAAAGTGTACAACCTCCGCAGAGTGTCAAAACTATTGAATAGCCGCGCACATGTATTGAGCATTGCTCGGGATTCTGATCAAGGGGTAGATTTTCATAAACAAAATGTGGGAAGGGTGGCTGTGTGCCAAGTGTTAAAAATGAATCATTAAGGTGTGCCGAGAATCTTCGAGGAAAAACCATTTGAAGAAATTAGTATTACTTATAACTGTTCCAATGCTTTAATCTAATTAAGATATTGGTTTTAAATTGTTGTTTGATGCAAAAGAACCATTTAAGCCAACCCTTTGGAATAAGCTTTGCATGTAGTAATAGCATCGCATTCATGCATTACTTGTTGAGTGCCTTGTGTACTCACCCCACCTTGCTTATCAACCCCAACATCGTGGAGGAGACTACACCAGTTTGGGAGGAGGAGTACATCGAGGATACGAACAACTAGGGGCAAGCCCGATCGGTTACTGTGGCAAGATGAAGGCTTCCACGACCTTTTGTTTATGTTCATTGCTATTTCTTTTTCTTTGAATAATGTAAGCCCTGTGTGGTTGACTTATCTGTAAGGAGACCATAAGGTCGTACAACTCGATTTATATACATGTTTGCACTATTTATTCTTATATCTCCGTGAATGTCTGTAATGTGCAACCCTGTATGACTGTGTGTGCTAGCGTGATCCTGGACTGGTATAGAATACACAGAGGGTCCGGATCTGCAGGTTCGGGTCCCGACAGGCTCCCTGGGGGCGTGAACATCGACAAGTACGGTATCACTATCGTGGACTTCAAGCACATCGGATACAGAGAAGAACCATTCGTACTTGCTAATGTCGTTACACAAATCTTTTTCTTGGGACCGGTGACAAAGAACGCCACGTGGTTCTTCAAGGAAAAAGAAGAATTGTCAGAGTTGACAATGTAGTCGACGAGGAAGACTACAACCAATTCGATGAGCTTCCTCTTTTTGGTGAGAACGTCGACCTAGGTCTCATGGAAGACAGTGAGGAAGCTACATACATACGCCGTGATCATAACGAAGGTCGAATCATTGCTTAGTTGTAATAATATACGGATATGTCTTATCTTGTATGAAGGATATGTGTAACATCCCAAAATTTGGCCTAATTATGTTTTTATTGCTTAAATGTGCATTTATGATTTTCTGGAATTTATTTGGATTTTTCTGGATTTATTTGAATTAATTTTAAAATCAAGTTTATTGCCCTTCCGTTCAAATCTATTTAAATTTGTGCAAAGTTAAAATAAAGTATTGCCAAAAATATTTTATTTGAGTCCAAGATGTCTTAAGGTATTTTTGAGAATTTTCTGGGATTTTTCTTGATTATTTATTTTCCTAAAATCAATTAAGCGAATTTCTGGAATTATTTTAAATGTTAAAATCTGGTAAAACCAGGGAATAGTGTCGGGCCGTAGCCCATCCCTGTTGTAGGCCAGTCCGCTCGCGCGGCCCGCCAAGCCCAGCTTCTAGAAGTTTTTGACGTTGGCTGTTGGATCATTATCCGACGGCTGGGAGCGCGTGGGAAACCCTAGACTCGCGGGCCGTTAGATCCTTGGATCGGCGTTGATTGTGCCACGTTGCAGCGAGGCATGGCCGTTGATCTTAAATCGTAGGGTGTCCGTTTGTCGTCTCTATTTCGGACTCTTCCGCCGCGCCGCCGTGTCTCCGGTGGACTCGGAGTCCGTGTCCTCCGCCCGCACGCCCCTCCGTACGCCTATTTAAGGAGCCGTCGGGTGTGTTGAGATCCTTGTCCCGCGCCGCATCAGAACCGCAAGGCTTCGTCGTCCAGAGCTCGCCGGAGCGCCTTGTGGAGTGTCGTCGTCTTCCTCGCCGGCGGGTTTCGTCTCGGCGACGCCATTAGCAGCGGGAGAAGCTTCAGACCGTCGGATCATCGCTTGACGTCTCAGATTCAGCAGCGTGGTCTCGGTAAGCCGTAAAACCTGTGTTAAACGCTGTCTGTTGGATTTAAAACCCGCGCTCGAGATTTTGCCGCGTGTGCTTCGGTCGGCAACCGTTCGATGGGATCTGAGTGCGCCAGATCACGCTGCCGCCGCAACCAATCGGGAGCCGACGTGTGGCGCGCAGAGGCCGCCGTCGCCATGGACCGCGTCTGCGGTGAACCGACCCGACGCCGTGGACCGGGTCTATGCACCGGAACCACGTGGCAAGCTCTGATTGGCTGGCGCCAGGGCTGACGTCAGCGTGCCGTCATAATGACGCAATAATCTGTTTTCGATTTAAAAATAAATCTGTTAATTCTGATTTTCTTATTTTTGCAATTTCAATATTTATTTCAAACTTCAAAATGCTATATCTTTTGCAATTTAACTCAGATTTGAGTGAATCAAATTTCTAAAAATTTGTAAAATTGAGATCTATTTATTGGTGAATTTTATTTGATTTTTGGAGTTCATTTGCTCTCTGTTTTAGTATTTATTTGCTTTTCTTCTTCGGTACGTGTAGACGTTGAATTGTGCGACGCTTCGGAGGAAGATCCAGCAACTCAAGAGCAAGTTCCAGAACCAGATCAGGACCTATTCCAAGGCAAGTTGTGCTTTGATCATGTTGAACCCATGTTTATAAAATTGCTATATTCGTTTTACCCTATTGCATATATTTCAACTATACAATTGTTTCGAATTAGATTGGGTTTAGCTAATATACCAGATTGATCTATACCCTACCTTGTCATTGTATGCCATGATCCATTGTCACCCTAGATTGGTTAAATATAGTTGGTTAATAATTATAATCAACATTGGAGGATTAGTCCGTACTAGTTGCTTAGCCATACCACGTCATCACATGTGTCAGAATCATTGATAATAATCTTGATTAATGGAATATGGAACAATGTTATGAACTTGTGTGTCATGTGGGATCACACGATGAGATTGAGTTGTTGTGGCGAGTCATGTCACGCAACGATGTTGAATTGTTGATGGCACGTGGTGCTTGGTAATCAACTAGGTGATAATCACTTAGATTGGGGCAAGTGACAAGGGGCGAGTATGCCAAGGTGGGCCCGATGGGCAGAGGGTATGTGGATGTCTTGCCTTGATCACACTAAGGATTTAACCTTGCAAGCCTTTGACCTGAGTCAATCATGCAACCACATGTCTGGTATGGGCCAGCCTAGCTGAGTAATTTGCAATGTCTTAATTTTGGTACTATCATGGTCGGTGTGAGTTCCCGAGTTATGGAGTAATTCACATGGCGCAAGAGGGGGACCCTGGATGTGGTAACCAGTCCCACCAGTGTTGAAACCTTAGCGGGTAGTATCGGGTTAAGCCAGCGCATTGTAAAGGCTTTGTTATAATCACTCGCCTTGGTGGTGTTTGGTTGTATCACATGGGTAAAGTGCATAACCTCTGCAGAGTGTGAAACTATCCGGATAGCCATGCTCGTGGTATTGAGCAATGCTCGGGAATTACAGTTAAGGGTTAGCTTAATTAATTGGACAATTTGGTTGGGATGGCGGAATGCCAAGTGGAAGATGAAAATTGACTTAGGATTGGAAACTTGGTTTACTTGAGAAATACTGAATCTATTTATTATTGCTATTTGTTTTACAGTCTTTATAATCTATTTACTGTATTTGTTCATAAATGCTGCCTATTGCAAAATAGCCATGATAGCCTATCCATTGAAATAAGCTTTACATATAGTTACATAGAATTGCATTCTGTGCACAACTTGTTGAGTGCTTAAGTACTCACCCTTGCCAAACAACAATAATCAATAGTTGAAGAATCTACACCTGTGTTGGAAGAGGAAGTCCAGGACGACACGAGTCATTAGGGTCCGAGCCTTGTCGGTTACTGTGGTGAACCGATGAGCTATCTACGTTTTCTTCATCTCATCCGCTTAATTATTAGCTTATATTTCAGTCTTGCCTGCGTGGCTTAATAATGTAAGTTGGTCATAAGATCATACATTTAGCTATATCAATAAATGAACTATTATTTCTATTATCGTTGAGTATGATGTGATATGTACCAATGTTGAGCTGTGTGCACTATCGTTGATCCTGGGACTAGTGCGGTAAACACAGTGGGTTTGAATCAGTGGATTCGGGTCCTTACAGAGGTGGTATCAGAGCATACTGACTGTAGGTCTTGGCCCTAGATAGTATGGAAGTGTCCTGTGTGTCCAAAACTATTTTCTAAAGGAAAATTTAAATTTGACTAATAAAACACTCTCGACCCATCTCATTCTCTACTTCTCGCCTTTGCTGAACTTACCCGTTTTACTTGCCATTTCGGGAGGAGAACTTATTCAAAGTTCTTGTGGAGCAGATGCTGATCGTTCCGACCTTCGAGGAGTCAGCTGGCGGCTACGCCATGGAGCTGTGGAGAGTTCTTCAGACGCTTGGAGGCTTCTATCGTCCGCTTTACCGTGGAGGCAGTTGGACCGTCAATGGTGTACACCGAGGATTTATTTGCAAGCTGATTATCTATGCCCGGGAGAATGATGAAGCCAGCAGACCAATCAACATCTCCGCCAGAAGATTCTCGTACGAGGTTGCTCGACTTGCCCTTCGTCGGGTCTGCCGCGACTATGCCGACGAGCTTCACGACTTAGTGTTTCGACTTCACCCAGACGTTCAAGCATGCCGACGCCGACGGATCGTGGAGGACGAGTGTGCCACTGCAACGCACCTTGCGGAGTTCGCCCTTGCCCAGGAGGATCATATGAGAGATACTACTTAGGAGCCGGAGGCGTGTATGAGGCACTCAGTGGCGAGCAGAGCTTGAGGTGACCCGTGCTTCACCATCGGGATGATCACCGAGGGAGAGGCCCTAGAGGCGGTCGAGGACGAGTTGGGCGCGTGACTCGAGGAGTTCAGAGCCGGTGAGGAGTCGAGGAGGATCGAGACGAGCGAGAGTGGGAGCGGAGGAGAGTGCAGACCCGTTGTTGCGGAGGAGCCGTGAGAGGTCATCGAGGATAGGTTATTTGCTATGCCACCACCCGCTTGATGTATCGCGGATCGGCCTCGGCGGGGTGGTTGGATGAGTGAGTGTCAGCCTTGAGGCTGTGTTGAGACTCGAGTGTGGAGTCGCGTCTTTAAGTTAGTCTTTTACCTCTTTAGTTGACGTTAAGGTTTCGTGTTTAGTTTGCTTCTTTGTAATGCTGAGTGTGCAGTATGTGTTGCAAAGCTTGTAGGCTTAAATAAGCAGCCATACCAAGAATAAATAAAGAAATATTTCAGTTGGGTATAACCTATTTCCCCACTTTAGAAATTCTTGCTTCTTATCTATGCTACATCTACCTTTCCTAACCCAAGAGGCAATCATCAGATGGTGAATACTCGAGGAAACAACGGTGCTTCAGGAAGTGGACTGCGCCAGAATGACAACCCCAATGACGGAGGCGACCCTCAACCACCGCCGGTGGACATGCAGAATGCAGGCGTTTCTTGCGCGCAGACTCAAGCGATGCAGACTACGATGCAACAGATGCGTGAGATGACCAACGCAGCAAACAACCAACAACAACCATGCGATTGAACAACAATGGTGGACCTCGACCTTACTCCAAGCCGCCGATTTCATGAGGACTCGGCCACCAACTTTTCAGAAATGTGAACCCTTTGAAGCCGATGGCGGCTTAGGACTATTGAGAAGAAGCACATCACGCAATGTGAAGGCAATGAGAAGGTGCTTTATGCCTCTCATCAAGCTGGAAGGAACCGCCTTGAGAATGGTGGGAGAATTATTGTGCCGCACATGGAGCCCCGCAAGAGATTACTTGGGAGGATTTTACTATCGCTTTCGCCAGCATTACCATGTTCGAGGGAATGATGGATCTTAAGAAGGAAGAGTTCGTGGCTCAAACAAGGAGGCCACCGGTGGCGAATACCGAATAAATTTACTCGATTAGCTCGCTATGCCCACGAAGATGTAGCGACAGATAAAGCTAGGCGGTCTCGTTTCATGAAGGGACTAAATTGGGGATGCGGTGGGGTGATTACCCACAATTTTCCAGATTTTCGTGAGCTAGTCAATAAGGCTTTGATCTTAGAGGATAAGCGCAAAGAGTTGGGTGAAACCGTAGCGCTTGATGACTAATCGGGTGGACGCCCAAACCATCTATGTGCGAGAATGTCACCACAGCGGTTTGCTAGATTCCAACCGCCACCGTGAATAAGACATCAACCCCGCACTCGCCTCGCTAATCGAACTTTCGGACTCGACGCACAGGCAACAATGCGCCAGAGAGGAGTCAGCGATCCGCAGTGAAAAGATGCTACACATGCAATGAGCCGGGCACTTTTCAAATAGGTGTCCACGAGAAGGAGGCATCACGCCGGTTCGTTTCAACTTGGGAACAACACCGCCAAGGCACCAGCCTCGGAGAGGAAATCGTGACGCCAGTCAAGCCGAGCAACACCGCAATCAACAGTGCGTGGGAGGATCAACCACATCACCGCAGATGGAGCTCAGGAAGCTACAGACATCGTACTGGGTAAGTTCCTGGTTAACTCGAAGACTGCTACGCTTTGTTTGATTCTGGAGCTTCGCATTCGTTTGTTTCTCAAAGTTTTGCAACCAAGAATGGATTTAAAGTGGTGAATCTTAAGTGCGTGCTCTTAGTCCAAGCCCCAGGATCTGAGCTTAAATCTAGCCTTGGATGTTTGGGAGCTAAGTTGCTTATGGATGGGATAGAATTTCTAGCGAATCTCATCTTGATAGATGCGCAATCCCTAGACGTCATCCTTGGAATGGATTGGCTGTCCAAACATAAGGCTGTTTTGGATTGTAGTCGAAGGATTGTAACTTTGGAAGGCCCTAGTGGCAAGAAAATAGAATTTCAAGCAACCGCAGTTCGAGATGGGCAGTTAGTGGTCAACAGTGTGAAAGCCATCAGCATGGAAGATGTGCCAGTAGTCAAAGAATACCCGAACGTGTTTCCAGAAGATTTGCCAGGATTGCCGCCAGACCGCGATATCGAGTTTGTTATCGAGTTAGCGCCAGGGACAGCACCGATATCAAAGAGACCATATCGGATGCCTACCGACGAGTTAGTGGAAATGAAAAAGCAGATTGAGGAATTGCAAGAGAAAGGTTTCATTAGACCAAGTTCATCACCATGGGGAGCATCGGTTTTGTTTGTTCGTAAGAAGGATGGAAGCCTTAGGATGTGCATTGATTATCGTGCACTTAATGAAGTAACGATCAAGAATAAGTATCCGTTGCCCAGGATCGATGACTTATTTGATCAATTAAGAGGAGCTGGAGTTTTCTCCAAGATAGATCTTCGTTCAGGATACCATCAGTTGAAGATCCGAGCGGAGGATGTGCCTAAGACTGCGTTTTCTACGCGATATGGACATTATGAGTTCACAGTCATGTCATTTGGATTGACAAATGCCCCGGCATATTTCATGAACATGATGAATAAGGTTTTCATGGAATATTTGGATAAGTTTGTTGTAGTCTTCATAGACGATATCTTGGTTTACTCGAAGACAGAGGAAGAACATGCGGAACATTTGAGGATGATTTTAGAGAGGCTGCGAGAACATCAGCTATATGCTAAGTTTAGCAAGTGTGAATTTTGGAAGGAAAAGGTCGAATTTCTTGGTCATGTAATGACTACTAAAGGAGTTGCAGTCGACCCAAGCAAAGTGGACGCAGTGTTGCATTGGGAGCAACCAAAGTCTGTTACCCAGATCCGTAGTTTTCTGGGGATGGCGGGATATTACCGTCGGTTCATAGAAGGATTCTCGATAATTGCTAAACCCCTTACGCAGTTGTTGAAGAAAGAAAAGAAGTTTGCATGGACGCCAGAGTGCGAGAAAAGTTTCATGGAATTAAAAAAGCGTTTAACAACAGCCCCGGTATTAGTGTTGCCAGACGTGCAGAATGGATTTGATATTTATTACGATGCTTCAAAGCAAGGCTTGGGGTGCGTGTTAATGCAAGAAGGCAAAATCGTTGCTTATGCGTTGAGACAGTTAAGACCGCATGAAGTGAATTATCCAACACATGATTTGGAGTTAGCTGCCGTAGTGCATGCTTTAAAGATATGGCGTCATTATCTCATAGGAAATAGATGTGAGATGTATACGGACCATAAGAGCCTGAAATACATATTCACTCAAGCAGATCTGAATATGAGACAGCGAAGGTGGCTAGAGCTAATTAAGGATTATAACATGGGAATTCATTATCATCCCGGAAAAGCCAATGTGGTAGCAGATGCTCTGGGCCGAAAGAGCCATAGAGCGAATACATTAACAATGGAAGATCAACCAGAATTATGCAAGGAATTGCAGAAGCTAAGGTTGGAAGTCGTTCATAAGGAATGGTAGCCAGACCGAAGTGAAGCCAACACTGGAGGATCAGATTAGAGAAGGCCGGAAAGATGACAATAAAATTTCTAAGATCAAGGCTAAAAGGAGGAAGGCCTAGCCGTGGATTTCACTACTGGATGAGCAAGGAACCATGTTCTTCAAAGGCGAATTTGTGTGCGGATAAAAGGAATCAAACAATTGATTCTTGAGGAAGCTCACGATTCTAAGTACTCGATTCATCCAGGAAGTGCTAAGATGTACCAGGATTTGAAGGAGAGATTTTGGTGGCCTAATATGAAGCGTGAAGTAGCTGAGCATGTTGCTCTATGTGACGTATGTCAGAGAGTAAAGGCCATGCGTCAAAGACCCGCTGGTTTGTTGCAGCCGTTGAAAATCCCGGAATGGAAGTGGGAGGAAATCGGAATGGACTTTATCACCGGTTTACCTAAAATTCAGAGAGGTTACGATTCCATTTGGGTTATTGTGGATCGTCTAACCAAGGTCGCTCATTTTATCCCGGTAAAGACCACTTACTCCGGAGATCGTCTAGCGGAATTGTACATGTCAAGGATTGTATGTTTGCATGGAGTGCCCAAGAAGATTGTGTCGGACAGAGGTACCCAATTTACCTCGAGATTTTGGAATAAGTTGCACGAAGCAAAGGGAACCCGTTTGAATTTTAGCACGGCATATCACCCACAGACAGATGGTCAGACTGAAAGAGTAAATCAGATTTTAGAGGATATGTTGAGAGCCTGTGCTTAAGCTTATGCTACGTCATGGGATAAATGTTTGCCATATGCAGAGTTCAGTTATAATAATAGTTACCAAGCTAGCTTGCAGATGTCACCATTTGAGGCATTGTATGGACGTGCTTGTCGTACTCCGTTAAATTGGAATGAAACAGGAGAGCGTTTGGTTTTCGGGCCAGATATTCTCGAGGAAGCCGAAAATCAAGTCGCAATGATCAGAGAAAGGTTGAAGATAGCACAGTCAAGACAGAAAAGCTACGCGGATAACCGTCGTCGAGATTTGAGCTTTGAGCCAGAAGATTATTTGTATCTCAGAGTTACCCCTCTTAAGGGCGTTAAAAGATTTCACGTGAAAGGGAAGCTTGCGCCGAGATATATTGGTCCGTTCATGATTCTGAGTCGTCGAGGAGAAGTAGCTTATCAGTTAGAGTTGCCTCAGTCCTTGGCAGGAGTGCATGATGTATTCCATGTGTCGCAGCTCAAGAAATGTCTCAGAGTGCCAACGGAGCAAACCCGTTGGATGCAATAGAGTCGCAAGAAGATTTGACTTACAAAGAGCAACCGTCGAATTTTGGATGTGATGGAACGCAAGACCAGAAACAAGTCTATTCGCTTTTGCAGAGTTCAGTGGAGCAATCATTCCGAAAGTGAAGCCACTTGGGAGCGAGAAGAAGATTTGAAGTCAGAATTCCCGAACCTATTCTCTAGCTAGCCCTGAATCTCGGGTCGAGATTCTGTTAAGGGGGGAGGTTTGTAACATCCCAAAATTTGTCCTAATTATGTTTTTATTGCTTAAATGTGCATTTATGATTTTCTGGAATTTATTTGGATTTTTCTGGATTTATTTGAATTAATTTTAAAATCAAGTTTATTGCCCTTCCATTCAAATCTATTTAAATCTGTGCAAAGTTAAAATAAAGTGTTGCCAAAAATATTTTATTTTAGTCCAGGATGTCTCAAGGTATTTTTGAGAATCTTCTAGGATTTTTCTTGATTACTTATTTGCCTAAAATCAATTAAGCGAATTTCTGTAATTATTTTAAATGTTAAAATCTGGTAAAACCAGGGAATAGTGTCGGGCCGTAGCCCATCCCTGTTGCAGGCCAGCCCGCTCGCGTGGCCCGCCAGGCCCAGCTTCTAGAAGTTTTTGACGTTGGCTGCTGGATCATTATCCGACGGCTGGGAGCGCGTGGGAAACCCTAGACTCGCGGGCCGTTAGATCCTTGGATCGGCGTTGATTGTGCCACGTTGCAGCGAGGCATGGCCGTTGATCTTAAATCGTAGGGTGTCTATTTGTCGTCTCCGTTTCGGACTCTTCCGCCGCGCCGCCGTGTCTCCGGTGGACTCGGAGTCCGTGTCCTCCGCCCGCACGCCCCTCCGTACGCCTATTTAAGGAGCCGTCGGGTGCATTGAGATCCTTGTCCCGCGTCGCATCAGAACCGCAAGGCTTCGTCGTCCAGAGCTCGCCAGAGCGCCTCGTGGAGTGTCATCGTCTTCCTCGCCGGCGGGTTTCGTCTCGGCGATGCCATTAGCAGCGGGAGAAGCTTCGGACCGTCGGATCATCGCTCGACGTCTCGGATTCAGCCGCGTGGTCTCGGTAAGCCGTAAAACCTCTGTTAAACGCTGTCCGTTGGATCTAAAACCCGCGCTCGAGATTTTGCCGCGTGTGCTTCGGTCGGCAACCGTTCGATGGGATCTGAGTGCGCCAGATCACGCCGCCGCCGCAACCAATCGGGAGCCGACGTGTGGCGGGCGCAGAGGCCGATGCGCCATGGACCGCGTCTGCGGTGAACCGACCCGACGCCGTGGACCGGGTCTATGCACCGGAACCACGTGGCAAGCTCTGATTGGCTGGCGCCAGGGCTGACGTCAGCGTGCCTTCATAATGACGCAATAATCTGTTTTCGATTTAAAAATAAATCTGTTAATTCTGATTTTCTTATTTTTGCAATTTCAATATTTATTTCAAACTTCAAAAGGCTATATCTTTTGCAATTTAACTCGGATTTGAGTGAATCAAATTTCTAAAAATTTGTAAAATTGAGATCTATTTAATGGTGAATTTTATTTGATTTTTTCAGTTCATTTGATCTCTGTTTTAGTATTTATTTGCTTTTCTACTTCGGTACGTGTAGACGTTGAATTGTGCGACGCTTCGGAGGAAGATCCAGCAACTCAAGAGCAAGTTCCAAAACCAGATCAGGACCTATTCCAAGGCAAGTTGTGCCTTGATCATGTTGAACCCATGTTTATAAAATTGCTATATTCGTTTTACCCTATTGCATATATTTCAAGTATACAATTGTTTCGAATTAGATTGGGTTTAGCAAATATACCAGATTGATCTATACCCTACCTTGTCATTGTATGCCATGATCCATTGTCACCCTAGATTGGTTAAATATAGTTGGTTAATAATTATAATCAACATTGGAGGATTAGTCCGTACTAGTTGCTTAGCCATGCCACGTCATCACATGTGTCAAAATCATTGATAATAATCTTGATTAATGGAATATGGAACAATGTTATGAACTTGTATGTCATGTGGGATCACACGATGAGATTGAGTTGTTGTGGCGAGTCATGTCACGCAACGATGTTGAATTGTTGATGGCACGTGGTGCTTGGTAATCAACTAGGTGATAATCACTTAGATTGGGGCAAGTGACAAGGGGCGAGTATGCCAAGGTGGGCCCGATGGGCAGAGGGTATGTGGATGTCTTGCCTTGATCACACTAAGGATTTAACCTTGCAAGCCTTTGACCTGAGTCAATCATGCAACCACATGTCTGGTATGGGCTAGCCTAGCTGAGTAATTTGCAATGTCTTAATTTTGGTACTATCATGGTCGGTGTGAGTTCCCGAGTAATGGAGTAATTCACATGGCGCAAGAGGGGGGCCCTGGATGTGGTAACCAGTCCTACCAGTGTTGAAATCTTAGCGGGTAGTATCGGGTTAAGCCAGCGCATTGTAAAGGCTTTGTTATAATCACTCGCCTTGGTGGTGTTTGGTTGTATCACGTGGGTAAAGTGCATAACCTCTGCAGAGTGTGAAACTATCCGGATAGCCGTGCTCGCGGTATTGAGCAATGCTCGCGAATTACAGTTAAGGGTTAGCTTAATTAATTGGACAATTTGGTTAGGATGGCGGAATGCCATGTGGAAGATGAAAATTGACTTAGGATTGGAAACTTGGTTTACTTGAGAAATACTGAATCTATTTATTATTGCTATTTGTTTTACAGTCTTTATAATCTATTTACTGTATTTGTTCATAAATGCTGCCTATTGCAAAATAGCCATGATAGCCTATCCATTGAAATAAGCCTTACATATAGTTACATAGAACTGCATTCTGTGCTCAACTTGTTGAGTGCTTAAGTACTCACCCTTGCCAAACAACAGTAATCAACAGTTGAAGAATCTACATCTGTGTTGGAAGAGGAAGTCCAGGACGACACGAGTCATTTGGGTCCGAGCCTTGTCAGTTGCCTGTGGTGAACTGATGAGCTATCTACGTTTTCTTCTGTCCGCTGCTTAATTATTAGCTTATATTTCCAGTCTTGCCCTACGTGGCTTAATAATGTAAGTTGGTCATAAGATCATACATTTAGCTATATCAATAAATGAACTATTATTTCTACTATCGTTGAGTTTGATGTGATATGTACCAATGTTGAGCTGTGTGCACTAGTGTTGATCCTGGGACTAGTGCGGTAAACACAGTGGGTTCGAATCAGTGGATTCGGGTCCTTACAATATGCTTCAATTTGTAATATATGGATATACTTTATTTTGTATGGAGAACATGCTTCCAGTTGTAATATATGGATACACTTTATTTTGTGTGGAGAACATACTTCCATTTGTAATATACGGTTATACTTTATTTTGTATGGAGAAAATGCTTCCATTTGTAATATACGGATATGCTTTATCTTCAGTTATCAATTTTTATTTACTTAAGACTTCTTTTGCATAAATCATGTATTTTTTAATATCTAGCACATTGAAGTTAATCTTTATTAAAAAAGATTCAAATTAATGCTCATGGTGTTATATTATTTATGTAAAGTCCATGTAGGGTTCTTAGCAAATTTGCAATTCACTTAATTTTTATGTGATTAAAAAATCAATGTTTCATATATTCTAAAACTTCATGATTTTATACAAATTTATAAATTTATTTCATCCTTTTTGGAGCTATATATCAAAAGTTATGCTAGTTTGAATTTGAGCTTGGCTTTAGCCACTGACTTTTGGGGCCCACCCACATCACTGCCGGTTCTAGAGAAAAAAACGGCAGTGATGTTGTGGTATCACTGCCAGTTGAAATTAGAACCGGCAGTAATACCTCCACATCACTGTCGGTTCATGAGAAAAATCCGGCAGTGATGTTGTGGTATCACTGCCGGTTGAAATTAGAACCGGCAGTAATACCTCCACATCACTGCCGGATCTAATTAGAACCGGCTGTGATGTGGAGGTATTACTGCCGTTCTAATTTCAACTGGCAGTAATTGTTATATCACTGTCAGATTTCTTTCATGAACCGGCAGTGATTGTTATCTCTATATAAACGAAGCGCACGGTCTTCTTCCCACACTTCGCCGTTTTTCCCACACTCTGTGCCCTAGCCTCCGCACCGCGCCTCCACCGCGCCTCCACCGCGCTGGCACCCTCCTCCGTTACTAGTCCTCCGCGCCAGCCCTCCTCCCCGCGCCGGCCCTCCTCCGCACCGCGCCTCCACCGCGCCGACCCTCCTCGGCGTCCGGCCCTCCACCGCCGGTGCTTCTCAAGATCGCCTTGACCCTCGTCCACGTCCGGTGCTTCTCGCGCCGACCCTCCTATGTACCGAGTAGTGTACTTTTGCTTGTTCTGCAATGCAAATAACTAATTGTGAATGTTGTGATCGCCGTATATTGCTTAACATGGATCTTTGGTCATGTGATTAACAGATCCAATATGTCAATTAGTTTACTGCAGAAAATCATTAGAATGTAGACGACGTTTGAATTGCATCATATATTTGTAAAGTGATGTTATAGACATATATTGTACTCCACACACATGTACAGGCTCTACATCGGCAGCCAAACATCTTAATTTTTGTTTGTGTTAACATGATATGCATTCCATTACTAGAAAACTTTTCATAATGTTCAAATTAGGTCCATCAAGGTGATATTATGATTTCTAGTTAAGGACTCGGTTTTGAATCTACTCAAGTTCTCCTGAACTGTGATTTTCATGACGCTACTTTAGATATCTTCTCAATTGCGTCAAACGTTCATAGTCAATTGCTTAAAGATAATAATTTATCTCGTCAATTGGTTAAAGATAATAACTTATCTCCCTAAACACATTTCTTTATGCTACTTAATTTGTTCTTTGCTTTACGAAACTATAACACTTAGATAAACAATTACTTACTCAACTTGTTGAATTAATTAGTTTTTAATCTGTACCTATTTTAACTGATCTTCATTTTTTGTGCAATGTGCTGCACAATTAGCAATACATTGACATTTTTCAGGATCAATTGGTTGCTCTCCTGATTAAATGTAATTTGTTCCTATTTCCAGCTTAGTGAAGTTTTGTTATGAAGAATCTTGTAGAAGTCTTCACACTATATTCATGTAATAAATACCTTATATTGTATTTGTTATATTCATGTAATGAGATTTTTGTTGTTTTAACAATACATTGTATTTATTATATTCATGTAATAAATACCTTATATATTGTATGTGTCAGTTTTGTTCTCTATACTAGTGCAATGCATGCGTGAAATGAGTTAAACGTGAAACTAGGCGTAATATCACCATTCCTATGTTTAATTATGTACCGAGTAGTGTAGTTTCGCATGGAAATAATATCACTAGATTTAAGAAAGTAATGGCCAAATGTGTGTAATATTGTACGTATAATTAGTCCATTTCGGTCCACAACTTCGTGCGTGACCAATTTATACGTATACCATCACATTCATCTCATGCCTTTGTTAATTTTAAATTTTAGATAAATTAGGTGCACATGGCCGCTAACTAGGAACAAGTGCCGGATGGCGCTGAGCATTTGAACCAAAGCCCGGAACAAAGCCCGACAAGCTTCCTCAACCTGCAGCAAACCGAGGCAACAAACATACCCGAGGTAATTATTTCAGACCAAATCTTCACGTATACCGATTAGACGAGTAATGAAATAGTCAAAATGCAGGGCCAGACATCACGTGAACAGAGGCAGCATCGTCACCGAGGTCCTAACAAGTTGCGGACGGGTGAACAAAAGGTGATCGTGGAGCTTAATGCAGTCGGCGAACCGGTTATACCAGCATCACTGCTTGGGCCATACCGAACAGCATGCGGGGTCCTAGCTAGAGATAACGTGCCCATCACCTACAAAACATGGACACGTCGTGGCGTTTGCCCGTCGTATGTTCCCGATGAAATCAAGGAAGCATTGTGGACAGATTTGACATCCAAGTTTCAGTTTCCCGAAGATCAGTTGGAGCATGCGAAGAAGCGTGCACTAGCCATCATGGGAACTCTGGAAGAATTGGAAGACAAAGTGAATAAGGAGTATGTGAAGAAGGATGAAACGCCGAACTTTGATCGTACTCGAGGTTGAGGCAATTTTGGGATGAATTAGTGCAATATAAAAGTCCGATGAAGCCCAAGCTATCGATGAAAAGAACAAAGCAAACTCGGACAAGAACATTTACCCCCATACGCTAGGCACCGATGGCTACGTGAAGAAAGTACCCAAGTGGGATGCAAGGGAAGAAGAGCTAATTCTTAGTGGAGTTGTTCCTGCGACGTCCGAGATGGCCCCAAGATCAAAGTACTGGATGCTTGCGAGGGGAGCTAGTCTGTCGGATGATGGCAGCTTAAGCTTCAGGAGCGAGAAAGAAGAGGAAATTTCAAAGAAGATCGCAGATGCACATGCCCAAGCTACCGGGCGCTTCCAACCAAGAAGAGAGAACGACGAGCTAACACGCATACAGGTAACAAAGAGCACCACAGTCGTACTAGAGGTTAGGCTTGGTGCCCGGAAAGCGGCGTTCGAGAGGGCGCTTCTATCTATAAGCGTCGAAGCTAACTAGACAAGAACAGCTGGATGAACGTGTACGAGTAATAGAAGAAAGGATGCATGTAAAGGAAATTCAATTTCAAGAACAGATACAAAAGATGCAAGAAATGCTAGCGAGCGTCCTCAACGAACGTCAGGCACATGACCTCCAGAGTCCCGCCGTTGCTCGTAAAAGCAACCAAGCGTCTGCGGACCCTCCCGAAGAGGACTCGGCCTGTAGTTTTCTCGTGGACAAAATCGTAGAGCCGACACGTTGCGATGCGCTTTTGCCTCTAGCGAACATAACCATTAAGGTGGTGAAGGATGGCTTG
Source organism: Otatea glauca (assembly GCA_036346275.1). Classification (NCBI taxonomy): domain Eukaryota; kingdom Viridiplantae; phylum Streptophyta; class Magnoliopsida; order Poales; family Poaceae; genus Otatea; species Otatea glauca. The sequence goes on from CM070728.1 coordinate 55,844,088, forward strand.
GCCATGCGGCGAGGCGGATGTTGCATAACCGCCCAATTCCCGAGGGATACGCCGAGTATCGATGAGCAGTGTGGTTGACAATTACCGTGAAGTTGAGGTACAGATCCCCAGCGAGGAAGCTAGAAATATTCTTGGACAAAGCCTGGGCACATTCATTGCGTGGCGCAAGCGCTACATAATGTTTTTGTCCGATGGCGACAATGGCGATGATGATACTAATGATGACGGCGCAGCCTATCCCGTAGTAAAGTCCTCCTCCATCACCTAAAAAAGTCCGCCTCTGCTCGGCGCCACGGAAAAATAATGAAAGAGCACCGCGATCTCAAAATTCATCACGGTCGTGGGGAAAAGTGCCACATCTGTGAAGCCGACTGTCTGGTAAGAAATGAGTATATGACATGACCGAAGAAGAAACTAGAAAGAAAGTAGACGCCAGTGTGACAGCTCACTTCAATAAGACGCCAGCACCTGATAAAGTTGAAATCGAAGCTGCCAAAAGAGATTTCTTCCTAGACTTAGCGACGGTTAAACAGACTAGACGGGCAACCGAATCTCCTCAACCTAGCCAACAATCAGACTATGAGCGCATCTCTAGGCAGAAATCTAAAGGACAGGTTGGTAAAAGAGCTACTGCTGCAGACCAGAAGGGTGCTAAAGGGCAAGGGCCCCCTCTAAGGTGGAAGTTCGTTAACGGGGAAGCATTGGTGGATCCAAACAAGGAGCAGAGACCGGCGACACGATTCTGGCGTCTACATCAATGGTATCGGCAGTTTGTCCAAGAGACAAAAAACAACGCGTTCCCCGTCAAATACAAAGAAACGGACTTTCACAATATGGACGGAGTTTTCTGGGTAGAAACCCCCGAATTATACCAGTTGTACCAACGAGATGCTCTGGACATGTCTGTATTAAGAATGTGGACTCTGTAAGTCTCTTGTATAATTAAATCTTGTACATTCACGTACCCTTAAACTTAGTGTCTAACTTCTTTCTTATGTAGAATGGAGACAATGACACTCAGAGCGGACTTAAATAAAAGGGTAGGATTCCTCGATCCCGACCTTGTCAACTGTAAACTTATTAAAGATCCAATGACGGAGAGAGAGATCGAGGAGTACGTACTAAAGGCGCTACTAAAGTTACAAGACAAGACCTACGTACTTTTACCCTACAACTTTCAGTACGTGTTTCCCTGCCTACTAGTCAGTTTTATCATGTGCAACACCATGTCATGACTAATGGGCTTCTGCAGCTTTCACTGGATCCTTCTCGTCATTACGTTAGACGATAGCACGATCACTGTGTTGGACTCAATGAGGAAACCGACAAACGATTACAAAGAAGTAATAGAATTGCTAGACAGGTAAATTCGGTCGTTGCGTTATTTCTCCCGTAATCTTTCATTCCATTGCACTTAATTACACCTAATTAAGTTTAATGAGTATTCATAACCATACACAGGGCGTACACAAAATACCGCAAGAAGAGCACGCGGTACTGTCCATTCACGAAGAAGTTCAGAATAAAAACCGATTTTCCGTTCCTAAGACAGCCGCAAGGGAACAATTTATGTGCATACTACGTAATGACACACATACACACGTTAAATCGATGATCACCGACTACAATGGCGAGATGGTATATCATTACATGTTGGCGCTTACTTTTCTTTATAAAAACTACGACACTAATTAATGCATTATTTTCTTCAATGACGGTAGCGTGAAGCTCGGCACCTGTGACCTACTTGACAGTGAAGTTGAAGCCCTTCGAGAGCGGATGGTGGGTTCATCGTCGAGAAGTGATCAACCGAAGGGCGAGTTTCTGAGCCACATGCTAATTAAGCGAAATGTGAGCGATTGTCAATGAACAATGTAATAATTAGATATTACGATGATTTATTGTATTTCAATTATGCTTTACAAATACTTCATTAATATTGTCATGATTAAATGAGTATTCGATATTCAATGTTAAATATTATGATGATTTAATATATTTGAATTATTCTTTACCAATACTTCATTAATATTGCGCATAACATATACCGTCTGAGAATACATGTCTTGTACAATATATATATAGTACTGCGTTACATCATACATATAATACAAAAAAATTATGTAACCGGTTTTGGAGGATAATATGGCAATTGTACTTATCACTCCGATTTTAGAGAAATAATCGCGGTGATAACACCTTATCACTTCTGGTTGGAAAATATTAAGTGGCGATGATATGGATTATCACTTTGCCGATTGAAAAATAACAACCGGTAGTGATAATGTGTTATGTTATCACTGCCAGTTAAAAAATAACAACCGACAGTGATAAGTTGTTATCACTGCGGTTATGGATAAAAATCCGCGGTGATAATCCTTATTACTGCGGTTGTATAATATAAACCGCGGTGATATTATTATCACTGTCGGTTGAAGAACCAGCGATGATAGTCCCGACTATCACTTGCCCGATTAAAAGTCTTGGTCAACATCCGCGGTGATCTTGATGTTGATCCGGCAGTGATGTCCTTTTCTATAGTGGTGTAAGTAAACAGTTCCATACGCCGAGCATAGTGATCCTTCATCAAACATCTCCCTTGCCGAACATATATGGAAGCAACAACTTGAATCTAATATCCTTCCAGGAGAAGTACCTAATTGATTGAAGACAAGTACGTCTGAATTATCTTTTTCTACCACTATTGAGCATGCACCCTTCGTTCGTTTCAAACTCGCATGGTCCTTTATCATATGACATTCATCATCACATATATAGCATACACGTGCGCCCTTGCTCTTGTCCTTCTTTTTCATGTAACTCTTGCTTTTGCCTACAACTCCTACTGCAGCCAATGCTTGATCACATGAGAACGAAGATTTTGATGGCTTTTTCAAGGACTCTAATTCCAATATATATGCAACTGCCTCTTTGAAGTTGAGAGTGCCTTCTCCAATAAGAATATTCATCACCAATTGCTCCCTATGATAGTGGTAAAGATGATGTCAGTATAACGACTTTATCATTCTCCTCAATTTTCTCATCCACACTAATCAACTACGTGATAAGCTTGTTGAAGATATTGAGATGGTCAACGAATTGTGTAACTTCGTCCATGCGCAACATATACAATTATCAATTCAGCACCTAACATTTGTCAACGAGTTCACCATATATAATTCTTCTAAGTCCTATAATTTATTTGACGAATTCTTCTTGATCACCGAGTACTTTACCATAGCGGACAAACATAAATGGATTGATTGCACTAACAGCCTTATGCTCCATCACCTTCCAGTCTTCAGCAGACGTCTTTTCCAGTTTTCCCCTTCAAGAGCAGCGATTAACTCTTGCTAGACAAGGATATCTTTCACCTCACATTGCCATATGCTGAAATTTCCTCCGCCACAACTTCGATCTTGATTTTGTGCCACCTGATGCTTTACCGACCATTTCACAAATATGATTAATCCGACCTTACTTGACTCTAATACTACTTGTTACACTTTGATACCCTTTCTTATTGGCAGTATCCCTCGGATCAGATCAAAGTTTTGTGAGATACGGCACGAGCTTGCACGGTCTCAAAGAACAAAGAAGGTGAATCTCGTAGAGAGAACCAAAATAATGACATTTTAGCAACCACCACGAGAGAGAAAAAATTTGGCGAAACCAAACGCAAATTATTTTAGTACAACCTCAAAAGAGTACAAGAGATTGTTACTCTCTCACGGCCACTTGAACCTTTTAGGACCCTCGGATGCTAAAAAAATAACCTAACCTCTAATCCTCTTGTGCACCTCTTGCTTTAGATTAGTTGGTTTGTTGCTTCTTGGCTGTTTGGCTTCTCCATGACAAACCCTTAGGTTTATATTGCTGGCCTCCCTAGTTCTCCAAAATAATTAGAAATCCTATATTCCTATTAGGACTATGAATCATAATCCTGTTAGGATTTATCTAGTACATATTTTTAAAACCTAAAAGGCTATATACGATAATACCACTACTACAGAACACAACATCACTGCCGGCTCGAAAACTCCATCACTGCCGGTTATTAGAGCTGTCAGTGATTGGTCGGCAGTGATACTCAGGATTATCACTGTCGGCTCTAGAACCGGCGGTGATAAGGGATATCACTGCCGGTTCGTCGTATAACCGACAGTGATATTGACTAATCACTGTCGGGTCAAACCAAAATCCGGTAGTAATACTGGACTGTCACTGTCGGTTCAAACTAACAACCGGCAGTGATATATATATCACTCCTGGTTCTGTCCAAGCATCGGCAGTGATATGCCCTACACCGAATGTTTTTATTGCGTATTTTTACTGCAGTATTTATTTTTATGCAATATTTTTCTATAGTGCATTAATGTTGTACAGAAAGCATCGTTAAATCATAATTCAAATGTATTAAAACATCACAATATTTGGTTTTTACAATAGTATGTTTACAAATATAATTTGACTACATCTCATTCACTTTGATTTTGCACCGACTCCAGTACAAGGTGTTGAAGTAGGCATGTCACGAGTGGGTGGAGATCGAAGGAATCAGGCGTGAGGCTGCTCGTGGAACTCGCCATTTGGAATGATGATCTCATCATGAATGAATCTGACGATCTGTTCTTGAATTGCTATAATTTCTACCAGTAATAACTTATTGGTTCTCAGCTTGGAGCGCTGTTATTGAAGAAATGAGAAAGTTAATTAATGATGATATATGTTAAATGAAAGAAAAGTAGGCATCAATGTGTAATTATATACCATGGCTTCGTTATAGCCAACACTCTCCGTGACAATTGAATGTATATTTGTACATACATAGTATGCACATAAATTGTTTCCCGGGTCCTGCCTCATGCATGGAAAGTCGGTTATTGTTTCAAAATGTTTCATGTAGGAATGATACCGAACACTTTTCTTGCAGTATCGTGCGAATTCCCTGTGAATTATTTTGAATTGTAATTAAACTTAAATGGAATAGAATGGAATATTGCTAGAGCAATAATGCAACAATCGAGTTTACCTGTTCAGCATGTCCCAAAAGTCTTGATATAGATTAGTTGGTTTCCTCCTCGAGTCCAAGACAAAAATCCTGCTAGCTTCTAACTGGATGACAAGGAGGACCCAGTGAAACCTGCACATATATGTCAACGTAGTCAATTACTCCCACATCGTATGTGTTACGCAAAAATAGTAAAATGATATTAGAAGTAGGGAAATACGTACTTAAAGCTATATGGTAAAAGTATGGAGGTTTTGTATTGTAGCTTCAAGAAAGTATTAAATAAATAGTCTTCATTATACTGTGGATTGTCCTTCACAAGCTTCTCGTTGAGAAGCCCCGGATCTAGAAATGCTAAATTGTCATTCCCATTTCTTCTACATGTCTGTATCTCCATTCTACATAAGAAAGAAGTTAGACAAGCAATTAAACAGTACAAGAATGCACAATATTATACGTAGAGACTTACAAAGTCCACAATCTACGTATATTCACGTCCAGGGCATCTTGCTGGTACAACATATACAACTCCTCGAAACCCACCCAGAAGATGTTATCCCTATTGTGAAAATCCTGCTCTGTGTATCTGACTGCGAATGCCTCCAAACCATCATTGGAGTGCTGCATGTACCACTAATGGACGTGCCGCAGTTGTGTTGTTAGGTGGTCCAAATGAGCTGGTTCAACCAGCGGTTTCCTATAAAGAACTTCCACCTTAGACCTTGCTCGTGAGCAGCATCTCCTTGAGCTACCGATCTCAACGCGTGGCACTAGCCGTCTTCAAGTATTGCTTTCTGGATATGCTCTCGTAGTCTAACATTTTGCAAGGTTCAGAAGCCCGCCCCGTCTTTTGCACTTTTCCCATACTCAAGAAAAACTTTTCTGCATTAGCATCAACTTTAGTCTTCTCAGGTGATGGCACCTTTTTAAAGTGAGATGTTACGCTGGTGCTTACATGCTTTTTCCGTTCTTCTTCAGTAATCTTAGCTGGTATTTTCTTCTGAGGTTGTGCTGGCTTCACAGATGATTGAGATTTCTTAGACGACGGTGCTGACTTCCGAGATGGCGCTAATGTTCGATTCTTTTCAGATGTCGCCAGAGGAGTTGGACTTTTTCTGGTTAGTGCCGGTGGAGGAGTTGGACTCTTTCTAGGTGGTACCGCCGATGAAGGTGTTGGAATTTTTTGTATTGTGGCGACAAGGGAGGGAGGTCTCTATGTAAAGAGTACGGCTGATCATCATCTTCATCGTCCTCATCATCAGAGCCAAACTTAATCAAGCTCTTGCGCCACGCGAGGAAGCCATGCATGTTTTCTCCTAGTTTGTTGTTTCCGTCCTCACCATGGATCTCTACCTCCATTTTACGGTATTGGTGGACTACATTATCCACTTTGACCCTGGTGAATCCTGGCGGTATCGGGCGACAGTGCAAAACCTGCGACTCCCGGCATGGTCAAGCCCTGCCCTCAACCACCTTGATGGTAATGCCATGTGCGGACAAATGTAGCTTGCACGGTGTCGATTCTATGATGTCATCCACAGGAAAATGGAGTCCATGCTCTTCAGGAATCCCTGTGGACGCGCAGCTGCTCTTACAAGCAATGGGACTGATGATGTCAGGGCTGTCATCGGCGGCGGTCCTGAGTTGAGAGCTTTCTTTACTGTTTGCTCTATAGCCTTATCTAGTTCCGCTCTCTGTTCGTCTAACGCTCTCGTCACATCAAATTTTATTTAACGGTCCAGTTGATCTTCTCTTATTCTCTTCGAACGCCTATACAACCATGCGTCTGACGGGAAGTCTTCTTTCCATGGCACCAAACCAACTCCTCGGGTGCGACCAAGGTGCTCCTTGTTACCCAGGGCTACGGTTAGCTCATCATTCTCCCTTCGTGTCCTAAAATAGCCTAGGAAAGACTGCACATGAGCATTTGTGATTCTGCGCGATACTTTCTGGTCTCTATCGCTTTTGAATCTTAAGCTGCCATCATCGGAGATAGAAGCACCCCTCCCAAGCAACTAGTGCTTCGATCGTTCGCTCAACTTGGTCGTCGCAGGAATGACACCGCTACGGGTTAATTCTTCTTTGGACCTATCCCATGCTAGCATTTTCTTCACGTACCCACCTGTGCCTAGTGTGTGAGGGTAAATATTCTTATCCGTGTTTGCCTTGTTCTTTTCACTTACTATCTGGGCTTCTTCAGACCTCTTGTACGCCACAAAGTCCTCACAAAACTCTCTTAACTTTGGGTACGTGTTAAAATTTGGCATTTCATTCTTCTTCATATAGTTCTTATTTAGTGTCGTCTTCTAATTCTTCCACGTTGTGCACATGATGCAAAGTTTACGTTTCTTTGCAACCAGCTCGGTCCCTTGGGGGAACTGGAACACTTGTTTTAGCTTGTCCCACAACGAGTTCTTCAGGTCATTGGGAACCACCCACTGGTCACCTCAGCGGTCAGTCTATGATCTGTAGCTGATGGGCACATCATCCCTAGCAAGAACCCTGTATGCTGTCCTGTACAGCTCCAACGATGACTTGAGTATAGCAGGTTCCGCGATTACCAAGAGCTCCATTATATTATAAAGCTCGTTATTAACCTTATTGCTGGCTACTTGGTTGATGTTGCTTTGGTGTGTACTCTTCCAAATTCCAAAGCTATGATATACACTGATAGAGGTAGCGCTGTAGCACAGGGAGAAAAATCACAAGGAACTAGTTATAATTACCAATTCTCGCATTACCTGGCGAAGGCCAGGATATGGCATATTGAATGCAGTATACTACTAACCTTTTTTTGGTTAAATTGAGCTAGTTATGGTGGTTGCCAATTTCAACCACTTATGACACTTTTCTTGCACAAAGACGCGCGTTAATTCATCATATTATTTGAAAAAAAAATCGGAAGCAAAGAAGTTGATAAATCGATCAGTGTGGTAGATGCACTTTTTGCCTGAAACAATCTGCCTCCCAGCTTATTATCACCCTACACTATGGACTTAAATTCATGAAGTTTCAGTTGTAAGTTGCATAAAAATAACCCGAGCAAAATGAGGAAACACTCACTTGGTGAACTGATGAGACAACACATATCATTCTAATAAACATATTGAATTGCACCCTGAAAAATCAATCGCGTTGTAGTATTAGAATGTTGAAAGAGTTTTTAGTAGATTATATTGGACAAGAGCGTCAAGATGGTTGTGCACGTGGTTGAGATAACTGAAGTCTACCATGCATCATTCTCCTCTTATTCACACTTTAGCATCAAGAAACAGCCGTTATGAAGTTTAAATGCGATTAGTGAAACCTGTGACGCATTAAAGGACAAATTAATTTCATCAATAGATGAAAAAAAGAGACATGGCACCTGTGGTGGAACTCAACAAAATTTGACCGAAATCACCAAGCATATCTACAAAACGCTGTATTACACATCTTTTTAAAATGCCATGTATTCGTGTTTTTTGACACTCGACCGAGGCAAAGGCGCCGGGGAGGTACGAGGTGACGGCACAGAGGTACACGAGAAGGTGGCAAAGAGGCAACGGCGCTAGGTTTGAGTGTAACTTAGGGGAGGGGCATGGAATTTGGAATATATAGGGATGGGCTATCACTGCCGGTTGGCCAAAATTACCGGTAGTGATATCCTATCACTGCCGGTCCATAAAGAGAGCCGGCAGTGATAGTCGATTATCACTACCTGCCCAATCCAAAACCGGCAGTAATACTAGAGTATCAATGCTGGGTTGAAAAATAACCAGCAGTGATAATGCTTATCACTGCCAGATGAAATTAGAAACCGAAAGTAATACTGCTTATCACTGCCAGTTGAGGTTAGGAACCGGCAGTAATAAGCTGGTTTCCGACGTAATTAAGTGAAACTTTCAATTTATTTCATTTCAATGGCTGAGTGCTTTTGTATTTTTGAAATTGTACCAAATTTGATCCAAAATTTTTGAAATTTTTTGGAGGCCTACTGCAGGACATCTACTATTTTATATAAATATTTTTCCCTAATATTGACCAATTTCTAAAATTCTAAATATCCAGATTGCTCGCCGTTTCAATAGTTTTAATATTTTGAAAATGAAATAATCCTTCAAAAATTCACAGAAAGAAAGTAGTCAAATAATTCTTCGAAAATTCATCAAAATCCAAAGGCAGTTCCGAGTATAACCTCAATTTCCATTACTTCATATAATACATTAATTGTTATATATAAGAAAATAAACATGTCATTCGTACAAAAGAAGCATATATTTAATTAGTACAACTAAGCTATGATTCGACCTTTGTTATGATCCCGGTGTATGTACGTAGCTTCCTCACTCTCTTCCATGAGACTTAGGTCAACGTCCTCTCCGAAAGGAGGAAGCCCATCGAATTAGTTGTACTCTTCCTCGTCGACAACATTCTTAACTCTACCAATCGTTCTTTTTCCTTGGATAACCACGTGGCGCTCCTTGTTAGCCAGATCAGTTACAAAGAAGATTTGTGTAACAGAATTAGCAAGTATGAATGGTTATTCTCTGTATTCGATGAGTTTGAGGTCCACGATAGTGATACCGTACTTGTCGATGTTCATGCCCCTTGGAAGTTGAAGGACCATGTGGAGGTCAATCCATGTTTGTGATAAGTATTTGACTTTATTCGAGCAAGGTGTGCTCAAGTTTGAGTTTGATTTGGATTGATTTTCAAAATGAAGCAATTTGAGTTGTCTCTGCCAGGAGTGGCAGTACCGGTCGTATGGACGCGGTAGTGATGAGTTGGATGGTTTATTGCACATCTTTGTGGGCATTGCTATGTGAGGAGTTTCCTTGTCTTTGATGGTTGCAGGGCGATGGTGCTAGGTCATGGTGAGGCGAAGGATGACCGGGACTAGGCGAGGCGTCGGAGGTCGAGACGGTTGGGAGATCGCGGAAGATGATCGGAGGCGGAGTCGGGCAAGTCAAGAAGACAAGGAAAGGAGTTGATGCTAGCTAGATGCGCGTGGATCAATGAGGGCCATCGGATTGAGGTCTAGTTGATAGGTTAGCGGGTCTAGGTAGTATGCTTTGAAAACCGTGCAAGAAAACCCGATATGTGTGTGGGTTTTGGGTTAGCCCTTGCATGGCTGTGTGTGTGGGTTAATCCTAGCCCTTAGATGAGTGCTCTAGGGTAGAGGACTCATCCAAGGGTGGTAGGTGGCCCAAGAGTAGTATAAATAGGGGTGGAGGGTAGCCTCCTTCCCTTGAAGGTGTTGAGGTTTTGATGCTCATTTGAGCTTTGCCCACATGAATGTGAGGCTTTGTAACCTCCTTCCAGAAATGAAAGTTTTATCCATCCACCTCTGAATTTATTTTGCGCATTTACATTATGTCTTTACTTTACATAATTTAAATTCAGCATTTACTTTCCGCAATTACATTCCGCAATTTACTTTCAAGTAATTTGGATTTGCCTCCCCTCCTTCTAAATGCTGCTGATCTTGGATGTTTTGAGTGTGTTCATATGGTTTACATCTCTTTTGCACTCTTGGATTGAGTAGAGAACATCTTTTCTTTCAAGTTCCAACTTTGTTCAGAACTTGTTCTTCGCGCAGCAGTTAGTGTTTGATTTTTGTAAACATATAGAAAAATCCTTTTTGAGTGATTCTTGTTGGAGGAGGTGCGGGACTCTGATATACACCTGCAGAAAAATTTTGGAGTTCACTTGTTGCACCGTTTGGGCGCCATGAGGTGAAAACCGCGCCCCAAACTTTCTGCTCAAAGTTCTTGAGCATACTATGTTCTTATATTTTTAATGTTTTTTCTGTAAGGATTTTTGAGGAGAAATTCGGTGGAGTTCTTCACGACTCTGATTCTCATAGGGAGAAAAATTTTCAGAATTTTTTGAGCTGCAGAAACCCACCAAACTCCTGTGCAAATTGAGGACAAGTTCTGGAAATTCTACTTTTGCTTTTCTGAAAGTGACTTTTGTGATTTGAATTGATGTCCTTTCTAAAAGCAAGAGTTTGAATTGATTCCTCTTTATCTTGGACACTAGACAACCAGGATTGTGACTCAAAAATCCCCACATATTTTATGGTACTTATCCATGCAAGCTTGGGGTACACATAGTTGTCTAGTTTTTCGGGTTTTCCACAATTTCCTTTGAGCGATCTTGTCGAGGTTTTTGTTGGAGTATTTTGGGGGAATTTTGATTTGTGACCATTCACCCCCCCCCCTCTGTTCGCCATCTCGGTCCTTCAATTGGTATCAGAGCCGGTTCTGCTCTTTCTAGATCTTGACCGGTCTCAAGAGCCATGGCGACAGACAAATATTCCACCAAGCCTCCCATCTTTAATGGAGTTGATTTTCCTTTTTGGAAGTCCTGGATGGAGTCATACATCATCGCCTGGGCTACGATATGGCGAAGGTGAAACTCCGTATGATGTTCCTGGCGATGAAAATGTCACGGCCATCAATATGGTTGACGTTGAGGCGAATGCTAAGGCAAGGAACATTCTCATACAGGGTCTTAGCCGCGGTGAGTATGATAGGATTTCTCACCTTCGCTCCGCTCACGAGATTTGGGTAACCCTCGATGCTTACCATGAGGCTCTACTCAAATCAAGGCGTGAGCGAGGACAGTTCAAGCGCGAGTACAACATGTTTGATCAACGCGTTGGTGAGAGTCTCGGCGAGTGTTTTGGTCGGTTTACAAAGATTTTGGCGACCTCCGAGCAGTTGGTTGCATATACCACGACTCGGACAATGCTCGGCATTTCTTGACCGCACTCGACCTTGGGTTTGGGAGATGAAGGTGACCACCATCAAGGACACCACCGACTTATCGACTCGACTCTTGGCGGGCTTTATTCCGCCTCAAGACTAATGAGATCGATGTCGTCTCTCGGAAGACGAAATCTCGATCGATAGCTTTGGTCACCGATCCCATTGGATCTTCTTCTTCCGATCCTTCTATTGGTTTCTCTCTTTCCGCCCTTTGCGAGCTAGCGATGACCAAGCTGGAAAAATTTCGAGAAAATGAGCTTGCTCTTCTCGCTCGCAAGTTTTCTCATGCATACAAGAGGGTGAGAGAGAGGAAGAGAGGTGGCATGATCACTGCTTGAGTGTGGTGGCCCCAACCACATTTGGCGAACTGTCCCAAGGCGGAGAAGGGCAAAACGGCGTTGGCGGTTCGGGCAAAACGACTACACCGACATGAACCGCAACAAGAAGCCTCCGGTTCGTGAACCGGCGCACGAGAAGAAGTACCGCAACTTCTCCAAGAACAAGAAGCTCTTCCACCGCGTCCTCGCGCGCAGCGACATCAACCTCTCCGACACGGAGACATGGAGCGACGAGGCGAGGATGATCCGCAAGAGAAGAAGGGCGGCGATGACTTCTCCGGCATGTGCTTCATGGCCGACACCAACGACATCAGCGACTCGGATGAGGTACCCTCCTATGACCAGCTCAACGAAGCTTTCTGCAAATTAGGAAAATTTCATGCTAGAGCTAGAGCTAGGTGTATGGAGCTTGAGAAGGAAGTAGGTACCTTGACTCGGGAGTTAGCTTCACTTAGATCTTCTCCTCCCGAGTCAGCGATGATTGCTCTTTGTGTGATGCTATTCTTGTGGAGTTGGAGAACCTAAGGACCATACATGATAGTGTGCTTGTTGAACTTGATGGTCTTAGGTTGAAGAATGCTAGCACTAGTTCTATTGATGCTATTCTGTTGAGGCTAGTTTTCTTCATGCTCACTCCACTCCATCATGTGCTAATTGCCCTAAATTGCTTGCGAAATTGATGCCATGGCGAACACCTTAGAAAGCTTTACGCTAGAAATGATGAACTTGAATTGCATGCTTCTAAGGACCCGGTCACTCATGTGAGGGTGTAAGCAACTAAAACTTGACAATGATGCTTTGAATGTCAAGTGTGATCAACTTGCTAAGGATTTACTAGTTAAGTCACAAACTTGTTGCTTGCTGTGTATTGGGGTTAAGGATGATGTGGATCAAATCCATGTCGAGCTTAAGAAGAAGTTAAAAGACCAAACCCTTAGGATTAGAGATGCTCCTTGCGTTTCTTGTGAGGCCCTCAAGATTGAGGCAGTAGTGCTAAGGGAACAAAAGCACGTCTTTGAGAGATCTTCTCTTTACGGTTCTTCTTCTTCCTCTCCTTCCCCTGTTCTTCTTGTGCTTCTTTCTTCCGAGATTGCGGTATCTTATGAGCACTCTCGAGAAGTTTGTTGGAGGCAAGAAGAAGCTCAATCTTATTCTAGACCAATTCAAGATTAGTAGATTCAATCAAGGTCTAGGATTTGATCCCTTGGAGCACGCTCGGCGCATCCTCCCACCATTGTGTGCGGCTCCAAGAGTGGTGAGATTGTGGTAGCTCCGAGTGAGCACCACCAAATTTAGATCTGCTAGGGTTGTCCATAGGACTTGACCGGAAGGGTGTTACTCTATTGCTACGCCTCTAGCAAGGCGAAGTACACATGCACCTTCAGTAAGAAGGATGGTCACCTAGTAGATTTACGCTTGAGCGCCAAGATCACTCGGCGTGGCGTGTTCTGCTCTTAGGGGTATTGAGGTCATCCCGGACTTTGAGTGCTCCTAAGACACACACTGCTTCTAGACAGTTAGAGAGTCGCTTTGTGTTTGGGGCGTCCGGGACTCGGTTTTCATGCTAGTTCTTTGAGTTTTAGCCACGGAGCTGTTCGTAGTCGATCTTTCCGTCGTCTTCTTGATATTCCTCGTTTTCCCATCGAGGTAGATATCGGTGGCGTGAGGTGTTTTCGGTAGGAGATCCAGCGACCTTCTTTGGGATGGTCGGCTTTTGCACCACGGCGTGCCAACCCGCTTTGACTCCTAGATTATCTACGAGTTGCTCTCGATCGTGTGAGAGTTGGCGTCGGAGAGACACTCGAGTCGATCTTCTTACGTGGTGGCACTCTGAGGTGTCGTATGGTTGATATTGGGTTCCTAAGTCTTCACTCTATCCCGATCTTGAGTCATCTTTCTCTCTTGTGTCTTGATCGGGTTAAATCGGATGGGGAAGGGCGATGTTTGGATTGTTGACTCGGTTGTTCTCGTCATATGATCGGAGATTCTCGTTGGTTCTCTTCCTAGTCCGAGCCCCGGTGATGAGTTAATCACTTTTGGGATGCATCTTGAGGTAGAGTCATTGCTAAAGGTACCATCTGCATTAACAAAATTTCATTCTTAAAGATGTTGCCTTAGTAAGTAAGTCGCAATACAATCGCTCTCTGTTTCTCGACTTATCGATGACTCTTTCGAGGTAAGTTTCAAGAGTAATTCTGTAGAATCCTTGATTCATCGGGAGGGTTAGTTGAGGATTTCTAGATTTGGGAGAGTCTTTCGTGCTGATTTTTACGCTTCTTCGGAGACTCTCTTGATGTTTGATTGCTACGAGTCCGTGATCTCTCCTTCGGCATAGGAGACTTGGTCACATTGGTTTTGATCATTTGACCCGAGTTAGCGACCACGATCTCATTCGGGTTTGCCCAAACTCAAGATGGTCAAAGACTTAGTTTGCTCTCCTTGCCGACATGGCAAGATGGTTCTTGCTTCTCATCCTCCGATCCAGTAGTGATGGTGATGCAACAGACAACTTTTACATATGGACCTTTGTTGGTTCGGCTAGAGTGCGATCGGCAGGGAGGAAGTGGTATGTTCTTGTCATCGTTGATGACTTTTCTAGATACTCTTGGGTATTCTTCATGGCCTCGAAGGATGAGACCTTTTCTCACTTGAGGGTTTGATCGATGGGTTGTCTATTGAGCTCCCGGTGCATTCTGAGCTATCGTAGTGATAATGGCACGGAGTTCAAGAATTCCTACTTTGAGAGTTTACGTGTGGAGTGCGGTTTAGAGCATCGGTTCTCTCTCCTCGCGCCTCAGCGAGAATGGCGTAGTGGAAAGGAAGAACAGGACCACTGGTAGAAATGGCGGACGATGCTAGGCAGTCTGATACTCTAGGAAGTTTTGGGTGAGGCTATAGCTACTTGCTTGCCATGTTTCTAATCGCGTGTTTTTGAGAGCACATCCGCATCGCACTTCTTATGAGTTGAGGTATGGGCGAAAGCCCGGTGTGTCTCATTTTGCGTTTTGGTTGCAAGTGTTTTATCTTGAAGTCAGTAACCTAGATAAGTTTGAGTCTCGCTCTTACGATATTATCTTTCTAGGTTACTCGACTTCTTCTCGTAACTATAAGTGCAGGTGTTGATGCGCATAGGATCATAGAGACCGTGATGTGACCTTTGATGAGGCTAGCCAGAGCTAGACACGATGTTTGAGCTCTTCTTATCCCTCCGAGACCATCTTTGTAGAAGATGAGGATGATGGTGTTCCACCGGATCCAGTTCCCTCTACACCGAGGTGCCTCCTGTTTCCATTTACGCACCTCGGGAGACCAGCCCTTGCCTTGACTCTCCTTCACGAGTGGCTCTGCTCCTACCTCTTACATGCATGAGGTAGAGGCCACTACGCTACAGCCCTCCCGTCATATCCGAAAGCTCATCCACCTAATCGGATCATTGGTGATCTGTTTGGTAGTCACTCGCTCAAAATCAGGTTTGTCCGATTCTGCCTCCACTCTGCCTTTGTTGCCTCCTTTGAGCCGAAGGATGTTTCTCATGCATTATCCGATGAATCGTGGATTAATGCTATGCATGAGAACTTGAGAACTTTGAGAGGAACAAGGTATGGCGACTTGTCGAGCCCCATCTGGTCATAATGTCATTGGGACCAAGTGGGTGTTCAAAAACAAGCAGAGTGAGGATGGGGTTGTCATTCGCAACAAGGCTAGGCTAGTTGCAGGGGCTTTTCTCGGGTTGAGGTCTTGACTTTGAGGAGACCTTTGCCCTGTAGCTAGACTAGAGGCTATTAGGATCCTGCTTGCATTCTCTGCATCCCAGGGCTTCAAGCTCTATCAAATGGATGTCAAGAGTGCATTCCTCAATGGCAATATTGAGGAAGACGTTTATGTCAAACATCCTCCAGGATTCGAGAACCCCAAGTTTCGAGTCATGTATACAAGCTCTCCAAAGCTTTGTATGGACTCAAGCGAGCCCCAGAGCATGGTATGAGAGGCTCAAGTCTTATCTTCTCACCATGACTTCAAAATGGGCATAGTAGACAAAACTCATTCATCGACACCATGAGTCTCATTTTCTTCTTGTCGATTTATGTGGGCGATATCATTTTGGTGGCTCATCTCATTTGCTTGTGTCTCAGTTTTCTGAGGTGATGAGCACAGAGTTTGAGATGAGTATGATGGGCGAGTTGAGCTACTTTCTTGGCTTCCAAATCAAGCATACTCGGGAGGGTAATTTCTTGCATCAAGGCAAGTATACTCGTGACCTCCTAAGGCGCTTCGATATGTCTGATGGGAAGCCGGTGATGACTCCTATGGCCACCACTTCTATCCTCGAGCCCGATGAGGATGGTGAGCCTGCTGATCAAAAGGAGTTTCGGAGCATGATCGGCTCCCTCTTGTACCTCACTGCTTCGAGGCCGGACATACATTTTGCTATGTGTCTGTGCGCTCGATTTCAAGCTTCTCCTTGCGCCTCTCACCGCCAGGCGGTCAAGCGCATCTTCAGGTACCTTCGTGCTACCACTTATTATGGTATTTGGTACTCTTCGTCTTCTTGTCTATCTCTTAGAGCCTTTTCCGATGCCGACTTTGCTGGCTGTAGGATAGATAGGAAGAGCACTTCTGGCACTTGCCAATTCATTGGCACTTCTCTTGTTTCTTGGTCATCTAGGAAGCAGTCTTGGGTTTCACAGTCCACCGCTGAGGCCAAGTATGTTCTTTTGACCGATTCTTTGTAGCAGTGCTCTGGATGAGATCGACCTTACGGGACTATGGGTTAGAGATAGAGAGTGTGCCACTTTTCTGTGACAACACTTCAGCTATTTGCATTGCTAAAAACCCAGTGCAACATTCCCGGACCAAGCACATTGATATTAGATATCACTTCCTTAGAGACCACGTGGAGAAGGGAGATATCGCGCTTCATTTCTTAGAGAGTGACCTTCAGTTAGCCGATATCTTCACCAAGCCTTTGGATAGCTCCAGATTTGTTGCCTTGAGGAGTGAGCTTGGAGTCGTGAGCCCTTACGGCCTTTCGTGAGGGGGAGCTGGTTTGTATATTATGTATATATGTTTTCTTTCCAGCTTTTCTTTTCTTTGTGTTTCTTTTGGGTGACTTTGGGCTTGTTTTCTTGAGTTGAGTTCACTCACTTAGACTTCTGGCATGCCTTCCATGGACCTCTTATCTTGTGCTTTAGGTTGCTATCATGCGTGATTAGCTGTTCTCTCTTCTCTCTAGGTTGAGTTCCCTCACGTCTTATAAGTCTAGCGGTATTGGGCCTCTGGTAGACAGCGAGTGCATGTGCACTCCTTAGTTGGGATCTAGAGTCGACTTCCTATGTCGATCCTTTGGGAAGATAAGAGCAAGTCTGAGCCGTAGTGAGTCTCTTCTATCTTATATATGCTCAATAGCCATCCAGTTTTGCAGTTTCTCGACTTCTTCTCCTCATTCTGTTTTTCTGGTTATTATTGAGTTCATTCGATTTTTCTTTGTGCCTAATCTTGATAATAACTCAACTTTAATCAGATTTGAGCTTAAAATTGATTCATTTGTTGAGGGGGAGTTTGGGAATCTGTTCATGCATTGCATTTAGACTGCATTTTCTATTTTATGAGCTTTGTCTATTATGCAATTGATTTCTTCTTCATGCTATACACCATGCTACATCATTTGAAGAAAATCACTAGCTTAGGTATGTCCAAGTTCATTTAACTTGCTAAGCTTAAAAATGAAATAAGCCTTAAATGAAAAATTTGATGAAACTTGTTGCTTTTACTTGCTAGGTTTCTTCTGTAGAGGTTTGTGCCATAATTTGTGAAATTTAGGAGTTCTCTAGAGTCCCTATAGCAACTTGGGTGAAACTAGTTTGATCCATGCTAGAGTCCTTCAATTGATCATGAATCATTGTGCAAAAAAAATGAAAATGAAACAAAATTGACTCTTCTTGTGCACATATGACTCAACACCTTGCATTCACAAGACCGCTTCCCATTGCACTTGGGATGAACTTGGAATACATCGTGTTTGACCTAGACCATCCTCTTAAGAGTTCATCTTGAGATGGTCGCATACGGCTTGAGTCAATTGGTTGTCAAAAGAAAATGCAAATAAATTAAAAACAAAGACATATGTGGGTAAAGAATGCAAATAATGTCAAACATTTGCACCCCGCTATGTCTTGTATGATGATAAATCAAAATTTGCATTAAGTGATAAATGAGCCCGAAGGACCTTGTATGCTCTTCTAGATTCCCCAAAGTGTTGAGTAGGTTGAACTCTAGGTTTTCCTTTTGATCCTTAGAGTGGCTATTCTTCTATTTTTGAAACTAAAGCTAAGTGTTGCACTTGTCTAATCTTGCTAAAAATGAAATATTCAAAACTAAGCTCGTATTTGCACTTGGACATGTCTTAGTTTAGTCATCTTCTGAAATTGACAAGCTTGGTGTAATATCCTTCCATTTTGATCAATTGGATAATCTTCAAAGCTCTTTCGATTGCATTTCATGCATACATAAAAAAATGATGCCTATATTGCCAAAAGGGGGAGAAAACGTAGAAAAGGCATCACTAAAATGATAAAAATGTGAATGTTTATTTGGTTATTATGATCTTTGTAAAACTATGCTACTACTTTTGTTGGATCATAATCTCATAATCACATTTGACATGTTTATTTGGATTTTAGAGTTTTTGTTGAAAACTTGCTCTTTCTTAATTTAACTCTAAAATCTGAATTCCTCTTCGTCAACTTGGTCATGGTTCTAATTTCTATCTTTGGACCAAGTTTGACTTTGCAACTAAAAATTGCTTTATTCTTCATTTTCTTCAAACTCAAATTTATGCCTTTTGTGTGGTTTGTCAATATACTCATCAAGGGGGAGATTGAAGGACCATGTGGAGGTCCATCCATGTTTGTGATGAGTATTTGACTTTATTTGAGCAAGGTGTGCTCAAGTTTGAGTTTGATTTGGATTGATTTTCAAAATGAAGCAATTTGAGTTGTCTCTGCCAGGAGTGGCAGTACCGGTCGTATGGACGCGGTAGTGATGAGTTGGATGGTTCATTGCACATCTTTGTGGGCATTGCTATGTGAGGAGTTTCCTTGTCTTTGATGGTTGCAGGGCGACGGTGCTAGGTCATGGTGAGGCGAAGGATGGCCGGGACTAGGCGAGGCGTCGGAGGTCCAGGCTGTTGGGAGATCGCCGGAAGATGATCGGAGACGGAGTCCGGGCAAGTCAAGAAGACAAGGAAAGGAGTTGATGCTAGCTAGATGCCGCGTGGATCAATGAGGGCCATCGGATTGAGGTCTAGTTGATAGGTTAGCGGGTCTAGGTAGTATGCTTTGAAAACCGTGCAAGAAAACCCGATATGTGTGTGGGTTTTGGGTTAGCCCTTGCATGGCTGTGTGTGTGGGTTAATCCTAGCCCTTAGATGAGTGCTCTAGGGTTGAGGGACTCATCCAAGGGTGGTAGGTGGCCCAACAGTAGTATAAATAGGGGTGGAGGGTAGCCTCCTTCCCTTGAAGGTGTTGAGGTTTTGATGCTCATTTGAGCTTTGCCCACATGAATGTGAGGCTTTGTAACCTCCCCTTCCGGAAATGAAAGTTTTATCCATCCACCTCTGAATTTATTTTGCGCATTTACATTATGTCTTTACTTTACATAATTTAAATTCAGCATTTACTTTCCATAATTACATTCCATAATTTACTTTCAAGTAATTTGGATTTGCCTCCTCTCCTTCTAAATGCTGCTGATCTTGGATATTTTGAGTGTGTTCATATGGTTTTACATCTCTTTTGCATTCTTGGATTGAGTAGAGAACATCTTTTCTTTCAAGTTCCAACTTTGTTCAGAACTTGTTCTTCGCATAACAGTCAGTGTTTGATTTTTTAAAAAATATAGAAAAATCTTTTTTGAGTGATTCTTATTGGAGGAGGTGCGAGACTCTGATATACACCTGCAGAAAATTTTGGAGTTCACTTGTTGCACCGTTTGGGCGCCATGAGGTGAAAACCGAGCCCCAAACTTTCTGCTCGAAGTTCTTGAGCATACTATATTCTTAGATTTTTACTGTTTTTTTTGTAAGGCTTTTTGAGGAGAAATTTGGTGGAGTTCTTCACGACTCCGATGCTCATAGGGAGAAAAATTCTCAGAATTTGGTGAGCTGCAGAAGCCCACCAAACTCCTGTGCAAATTGAGAACAAGTTCTGGAAATTCTGCTTTTGCTTTTCTGAAAGTGACTTTTGTGATTTGAATTGATGTCCTTTCTAAAAGCAAGAGTTTGAATTGATTCCTCTTTATCTTGGACACTAGACAACCAGGATTGTGACTCAAAAATCCCCACATATTTTATGGTACTTATCCATGCAAGCTTGGGGTACACATAGTTGTTTAGTTTTTCGGGTTTTTCACAATTTCCTTTGAGCGATCTTGTCGAGGTTTTTGTTGGAGTATTTTGCGGGAATTTTTATTTGCGACCATTCACCCCCCCCCCCCCTCTGTTCGCCATCTCGGTCCTTCAGAAGTCTGACCCATTGGTACCGAAAGAGAGGGACCTTCAAAGGTCCATAGTCAAGCTCCCAAATCTCTTCTATAAATCCGTAGTAGGTTTGCCTACTTGTCGATGTTCATGCCCCTTGGTGCTTTTTTTATCTTGTGCTCTTGTATAAAATGTAAAAACATTTATGTCGTATCCTTAGAATGTTCGAATTATAGTTGATGGTCCCTGAGCCAACACTTTCAACTGAGCGCACTCTGTCTCTGTATGCATCATGTGTCTACGCAACCAATCGCCGAAGTTATCTCTATGCTCTCTCACGATCCAAACCTTTGACTTCCCTGGGTTTGTTCTAGATAGCATGCTCTTGTGCATGTTGACATATGGGGCCATCACAACTGATTGTCCCAAAATTGCGAAATCTGGTTGTGTGAATGAAGCTAGATTGCTAGTACGGAGTGATTTCTCGCCTAGTGTCCCTTTTCCCTATAGCCACCCCTCATGCTGAGATACAAGCACACCAATCGGTTTGAGATCCATATAATCGATGCAGAACTCAATGACCTCCTCGGTTCCCCAACCATCGACAATGCAGCCTTCCGGTCGATGTCGGTTACGAACATATTTCTTTATAACCCCCATGAACCTCTCTAAAGGGTACATCTGATGTAGAAACACGGGACCAAGAATCTGTATCTCTTTCATAATGTGAACAATGAGATGGACCATAATATCAAAAAAAGATGGAGGGAAACACATCTCAAGCCTGCACAGAGTATGAACCATGTCTTCCTGCAGCTTATCTAGTTTTAACAGATCGATGGCCTTCTGTAAAATCACGTTGAAGAATGAACACAACTTTATAATTGGGCCTCGAACTTTCTCTGGCAGAACATCCCTAATTGCAATTGGAAGCATCTGTGTCATCATCACGTGGCAATCATGAGACTTCATGCCAATTAAATTTAAGTCTTTTATTGAGACTAGTCTCTTTATATTGGCAAGGTAACCAGACGGAACTTTGACTCCTTGCATGCATTCGCACACGCTAATTTTTTCTTTCTTGCTCAGAGTGTAGCAGGCTGTGGGAAGGTACTTTTTGCCTGTATTCATGTCTTTGTGATGTAGCTCCTTCCTGAGTTTCATATCTTCGAGGTCTATCCATGCTGAGAGTATCTTTTGTTTTGCCAGGTATATTCAGTAAGATACCAAGCAAGCTGTCACACACGTTCTTCTCTATGTGCATAACGTCTATTGCGTGTCGAACTTCCAAGTGCTGCTATAAGGTAGGACACAAAATACTGATCTCTTTTTCTACAAAGGAGCCTTATCACGGAAACTCGGGATAGATGTACTGCCAGCTCCCTTTCCATGAATAATTTTAAGATCCTTTGCGGCCGTAAATATCTATTTTCCAGTGTGATTTTTTGGAGCTAAGGCAGTCTCCTTTTTCTCATCAAAAGCTCTCTTATTATTGTGGTATGGGTGATCCTTGCGGAGGAACCTATGATGCCGCATGTAAGCCATTTTTCGACAGTTTTTCAACCATCGACTCGCTATATCATCCAAGCATTAGACGCATCTGTTGAAGCCTTTTGTCATCTAGCCCAATAGGTTACCAAGGGCAGGGTAATCATTGATGGTTATGAACAAGAATGAGCGTAGGATAAAGTTCTCTCTTTTATACTCATCTGATACTTGTACTCCATTGTTCCACAATATTAGAAGATCTTCAACCAATGGTTTGAGGTACACATCGATATCGTTGCTAGGTTGCCTGGGCCCTTGGATTAGTAGTGGCGTCATAATGTACTTCTGCTTAAGCTAAGGAGGAAGGTTGTAGATACATAGAGTCACCGGCCAATGCTATGACGACTACTCATGTTACCGAAAGGATTCATCCCATCCATACTCAACCCGAACCTTATATTCCTCACATCATATACAAAGTGCTTCTTATATTTTCTGTCGATGTTCCTCCATTGCATATAATCAGTAGGGTGTCTGAGCATTCCATCCTTCTTACGCTCTTCGGCGTGCCATCGTAGCAATTGGGCATGCCTTTTGTTCGCAAATAACCGTTTCAGACGGGAGATTATAAGGAAATACCACGCCACCTTACGGGGGGATCTCTTCTTCTTACGCTTCACCCCGACATCATCGTTATCGATATCATCATCGTTGCCCTCATACCGCTTTAATTTGCAAACAGCACAGGCATCCAAGTCTGCAAACTCATTGCGATACAATATGCAATCATTTGGACATGCGTGTATTCTTTGTACTTCTAGTCCCAATGGGTAGACAACCCTGTTTGGCCTAGTAGATAGTTGCAGGCAACACGTTACCCTCTGAAAGCAAGTCCCCGAAGAGACCTAACAGCTCAGTGAAGCTCTTATCAGACCAACCATTGGTTGCCTTCAACTGTAGTAGTGTAAGCACGGTATGCAGTTTTTTGTGCTCCTCCTTGCAGCCCGGGTACAATGGAGTTGTGGAGTCCTCTACCATACGCTGGAACTTTTAAAACTCTCTTTCACTCGTGAAGTCCCCCTCCCCATCACGCAACATTTGATCTAGATCGTCTTTGTGGCTATCAACGAACGTATCTTCGACCGCCATCATATCGTTGTCTCCGTCATCTTCATCAATGTGTTACCATTCATGTACAATCTCATCTTCACCGTGCTAGGTCCAACAGGTATAGCCAGCCTTCAAACCCCTTCGAAGCAAGTGTGCACGTATCGACTCTATGGTAGAAAACAACTTCTCATTTTTACAATCAACACACAGACATCACATATAGTCCGTCAGCTTCTTCAACTTGTGCGCCGGAGCCTCGTTCAGAAAACAAGTCACACTATTAAAGAACTCTGGGCCGCAACGATCTGTGTCATATATTCCATCTACAATTAATTATATCAAATTAAATATCTGTAAATCAAAAAACGATCACAAAATAATTTATTCTTTACATTAGTCATGCAGTGCTAATTAATTAAATCAATAAACATCACAAAAGCATGTAATTGGAAACAACAATAAAATTGTAAATGATTAGATTTAAAAATCCATCTACCAATTTTGACTATATTGAAATACATCAACCTTTTTTCATTATTTAAATATCCATCTAGCAATTTTTTATTATTTCAATGATTTATTCATTTCATTTGTTATGTAGTGCTAATAAATTAAATTAACATACATCAAATAAGCATATAATTGAAACAAGGATATATTTGTAAATAATTAGATTTAAAAATGTATCTTGCAATTTTCATTATTGGAAAATCCATCTACCATTTTTCATTATTTAAATATTCATCTAGCAATTTTCACTATTTAAAAATCCACTAAATCAATAAAATGAATAAGAATTGTAATTTATTCACTAAATTAGCTATATCTTAATTTTAGCTCTACCGACCTAAAATGTTCACACCATACAATCACAAATTACAAAAATCTAGAGCAATCTATAAAGTAAAATCTAACTACAAATATAATGTAGATCAAGTTACTAACATTGGAGAGAAATACGAGATAAATTTTGGAATAATTTTCAGCAGCAAGTCACCAATTATCATTCCCACCGCGCAAAGACACAGCTCCTCTCAGTTATGCTCGGTCGGGGGGGGGACGCCCACCTATATAAAGATACTTATCACTGCCGGTTCTACGTATAACTAGCAGTGATAAGCTCGGATTGTGTGGGAAAATAATTATCATTGTCGGTTCTGGTGTAAAACTGGCAGTGAAAATTCCGGTATCACTGCCGGGTGGTAACCGAACCGGCAGTGATGTATCACTACCGGTTTTGGATATAAACCGGCAGTGATATTTGGTTATCACTGCCGGTTAGTTTCACGAACCGACAGTGATAAGTTCTCCCCCAGTCGGACTTTTGAACCGACAGTGATATGTTATTACTGTCGGCTCTAGCCCAACCGGCAGTGATATGCCGGCAAGGATTGCCTGTTCTGTAATAGTATTTGCTGGACTTTATTGTAATACAGGGACTGTCTACGGTATTTCGCTTTAATATAAAACAAAGACTTTCTCCTTAAAAAAGTATACTCGATCCTATATGCACGTGTATGTTTGATCTTTGATCGATGATCAATACATGCTCACCAGCTAGTTGGCATGCATATCCATCTTACGCTGAATTTCTGCTAGCTCATCCTACAAGCAACCACCCCACTATATATTGTGCATGCGATGTATTCGATCGCTACGTGGTGGCTGTCACCGACCCACGCATACATTAGTGGATGGCTCAACATCCACGTTAACTCCCAGATACTCTGGTCAGAAATAAACTAGTGATATATTGAACGTTAACATGATCTCTAAAATACTCGACGCTGACATATTTATAATTCCGTATAAAATTAGAGAATTATAAAAGGATTTTTTCGACACCATATCATATTCATATGCTCAATCAAAATATTCATCATGCATATATTATGACATATATATAGCCCGTGGTGTAGTCAGGATGTAATTACATTATTCACTACTACAGAAAAGGTTATCACAGACGGTTCGGAACCGTCATCACAGACGGTTTTTTGAACCGTCTGTAACCATGGGTCAGTGATGTTACGGAACATCACAGACGGTTTATGAACCGTCTGTGATAGAACATATCATAGACGGTTTCAAACTAAAACCGTCTATGATATGCAAATATCACATACGGTTTCAAACTAAAACCGTCTGTGATATGCAAATATCACAGACGGTTTTTACTAAGAACCGTCTGTGATAACAAACTATCACAGACGGTTTTTACTAAGAACCGTCTGTGATAACAACTATCACAGACGGTTTTTACTATGAACCGCCTATGATGTTACTTTTGGAAACAAAAAAAATATCGTCACGTATAGATGATATTTCTGTGATCTAGCTGCTCTATGCTAGTTCAGGCATAATGGAAGAGCTAATTGATGTGAGATATCCCATGTCACTGCTCTGAAGAACTTGAAAACGCAAAGTTGCCGGGAAAAAACCTCGGAGGCCGTTTTGAGGCCCTAAACGACGTTTTTTCGAGATCGACGTTTTTTCGGAGCCTCGTGTGTACTTCTGATGTCGCCCCCTGACTTGTTCTTCTGGATTTTCAAATCGAACTTTTCGTTAGCTTTAAAACGAGCACAAGAACATCGCGATCGGAGCTCGTATGCAAAAGTTATGGCCGTTTTACCGAAAGGTGCACGTATCAAAAACGAAAACGCCGCAACATCAAGAGTGCAAAAGAGAAGAGAAGAGGGAAAGGAAGAGGAAGAGGAGAGGATGAGCTATAACATTTTAGTTGAACGATTCGAACACCATACTTACCAAACATTCGAAGAGGAGAGGAAAAGGAAGTGAGAAGTGAGAAGAGAGAAGATAAGAAAAGAGAAGAGGAGAGCAGGAGAAGTGAGAAGAAAGTAGCAGGAGAAGAGCCGTGGGCTGGTATTTTAAAGGAAGTCAAAAACGAGACGAGCGGGAAGTTCAAATTTGGTGAGAGCGCGAAAGCTGAAATATTATCACAGACGGTTCTGTCTGGATAAACCGTCTGTGATGTGGTATATCACATACGGTTATTATAACGAACCGTCTGTGATAAGTCGCTGACGGTTTTATTATAAAATCGTCTGAGATAATACATGATATCACAGACGGTTTTAGTTAAAAACAGTCTATGATATTATCACAGACGGTTTTTAACTAAAACCGTCTGTGATGTTGATGTATATCACTGGCGGTTTTTGAAGAGTACCATCTGTGATATTGTCACTGACGGTTGCAATATAGAACCGTCAGTGATGTTCATCGTCACAGACGGTTTTGAGAAACTGTCTGTGATAAGACGTCTAATATAAGCCTTTCTGTAGTAGTGATTATCTATCTCTGTGGGATCAATTCTTATAATTTTACATTGTTTTCTGGACTTTTATATTAATTTTTATCGGATGGTTTTGGAAAGAAAAAAGCTTTTAGCGTGGCTCCGCCAGGCTAACTTAGGATCAGCATGCATGCATATCGATGAGACCATCCATTTGTCCACAGATCAGACGAACTTGCTAGGCATGCACCACCGTCCTCCACTAATTACTCATACATAAACATCTGTCACAATCAATAAATAGCTAGCCTGGCTAGCTTAATTATATATATGTTTTGATATTCGATTGTACGTTGCCGACAATTAATTAACAATCGTCATTGCTAGTTTAACACAGAAATTAATGGGCCAGGATCTTGAGTTTCCAGTGCAAGGTGCTAGAGATTGCTCCATTAATTAATTCCCTTGTCCTAAAACAAATTACCACACAGCTGTTAGTTATGCCTCGTTGTCAACTTTACTATAACTAAGCTTAGACAAAGTGAGATGCCACAAAAAGTGTGCCCAACAAAATGCCAACCATAAGTTTGGCAAACTTACTTAATAGTATATTTGAGTCTATGACATATGAAATATATGGCTAAGAAAAATATGATATGTCATAATTATGATAATAAACCAAACAACTGTGTAGAAAACTACGGCGTGACTAACATTAGGCATGGAACCAAAACTCCTGCTTATAGAAAGGGCCTAGCATGTGTTGAAGTGACTCGTTAAAAACAGTTATTTTTTTTAATCTAAAAGGGAACTTAATTTTAACACATGCATTGCGTACGTAGCTATAATTAAATAAGTGCAGCATGATGCAATCCAGTAGCTAGCTAGCTAGCAACAAGATATGCATGGTACAGCAGAATCAAATCCAAATTAGTGGGCGGCGTTAGGTGAGATCATGACATGCAGCATGAGAACGACTAGCAGTACACACATTGGTACGTACGTGTTGCTAGCTAGCTAGCTAGCATTATTACCCGGCCGGCCGGCCATCTACCCAATATAGTATAATGATAGATAATCATATATAATATATATATTGATCATCAGCTGATGAAGTCATAATAATTGGGGAGCATACATGCAATTAATTAAAGGCAAGCAATCCAGCGCGCCTATAAATACGTCCGTCCCCTCGTCGATCTCAAGTCTCACCACACAAACTCAAAACCAAAACGTGTACCTGCGCGCGTATACCGCACAACTAATGGCCAGCACCACGACTCTGGCTCTCGCTATCCTCCTACTCACCACCCACCTCACTGCAGCCGCGAGAGCCCCGGTCTCTGTGACGGGCATTCAGGGTGGTGGAGGCGGGTACGGCGGTGGTGGAGGTGGAGGAGAAGGCGGTGGAAACACCGGGTACGGTCATGGTTATGGCTACGGCTCAGGCTATGGTGCTGGTTATGGCTCTGGCGGCAATGCTGGTGGTGGCGGCGGCCATGGTGGCGGAAGTGGTGGTATGGGCTCAGGGTATGGCAGTGGCTACGGCTCCGGCTACGGTTCTGGGGGTCAAGGCGGAGGTCGAGGAAGTGGAGGAGGTGGCGGCGGCGGATCCGGCTATGGTAGCGGTGGCTATGGCTCTGGGTACGGGGAAGGCTATGGCTCGGGAGGTGGCATGAATGGCGGTGGCGGCGGAGGCGGTGGGGGAGGTGGTGGCGGCGGCGGAGCTTCTGGGTTCGGAAGTGGGTCTGGATACGGTGCAGGTTATGGGAGTGGCTATGGCTACGGTGGTGGACCAGGCAGTGGAGGTGGATACGGTGGCGGTGGGGGTGGAGGTGAGGGTTACGGCAGTGGAAACGGGCATGGTTATGGCTCAGGTTACGGGGCCGGCGGCGGACATGGCCACTAAACACCATCAATATTCATCAGTGGTAGTTGTTAATGGCTGTGAATTAGTAGCCTTGATGTTGCTGGTGTTAATAATAGAAACCAGCTAATGGAGAGTAATAAGCAAGGTGGCGAGGCTGCTCTTATATATCTTGTGTAGATCAGCCATGCATCTTGAGGTGTTAATTGATATTTGTCGCCACTGTACGTAATTGGTATAATAAGTTGGAATAAAGCGCATTCAGTTGGAGCTGTGATTTTTATGCATGTATGGCACAGACGAGCACTACTACATAAAGTCTTATATTAGACGTCTCATCACAGACGGTTCCTCAAAACCGTCTGTGACGATAAACATCACTAATGGTTCTATATTGAAACTCTCAGTGACATCATCACAAACGGTACTCTTCAAAAATCGTCAGTGATATACATCAATGTCACTGATGATTTTAGTTAATAACCGTCTGTAATAGTCACTACTACAGAAAGGCTTATAGTAGACGCCACAGTTTGAAAAAACCGTCTGTGCTAAAGAACATCAATGACGGTTCTATAGTGAAACCGTCAGTGATATAATTACAGGCGGTACTCTTCAAAAACCGTCAGTGATATACATCAATGTCACTGACGGTTTTAATTAATAACCATCTGTGATAGTATTACATACGGTTATTAACTAAAATCGTCTGTGATATCCTGTATTATCCCAAACGGTTTTATAATAAAACCATTTGTGATAGATCATTGACGGTTTTATTATAAAACCGTCTGGGATTCTATGTTTATCACTAACGGTTTATGAATAGCACCGTCAGTGATATCTCTCAGCGATATATAATGCAGAGACCCGAGCACTTGGTGCATTTTAGGGTTTCGAGATCTATCTTTCATTTTGTTGCGGCTGTGAGGCGATTTGGAAAAAGAAGACAATTGATTTTGAAGGGTGATTAAAGATCCATTTGATTTTGGTGATCTAAGGTTAGTAATGGGGTCTAATTGCATTATATTCAAGATCTAGGTTGGTATGGAGAGAATTTGATGATTTTTTAGATCTAGTTTGTAGATCCATGTGTTCTTTTCTATTTAAGGGTAGTAATGGGTTCTAATTGCATTATATTCATGATCTAGCTTCGTAAGGAGAGAATTTGAAGATTGTATATAGATCTAGCTTCTAGATCCATGTTTTCTTGGTGATTTAAGGTTAGTAATGTCTTGGGTTCTAAATAATTGATTTATATTTGAGATTTTACTTGGAAGAGAATTTGAAGATTTTTTAGATCTATCTTGTTGATCCATGTGTGATATTGTTGATATAAGGTTTAGTAATGGGTAATTACATTATATTTAAGATCTAGCTTGGTAAGGAGAGAATTTGAAGATTGTTTACATCCAGCTTGTAGTTCCATGCATGTGCATGTTCTTAGTGATCAAAGATTAGTAATTGGTTAATCTAACTGCATTATTATATATAAGATTTAGGTAGCTAGTTTGGTGAAGAGAGAATTAATTTAAAGATTGTGTTTAGATATTTACGAATGTGTGCATATATACAAACACCTAGTGTACTTTAATACTTAACACTAAATGCTATATGCGTAGCGTAGATGAACCGAACCTGGATGTACGCTGAGAACCACGCGAGTGCCGAGTACATTAATGGCGTCTCCGATTTTAGAAGAGCTGCAGAGGAGGATATATTAAATAAGGGGGTGCAGTTTATGTCTTGTCCATGCATTGACTGTGAGAATCTGAAGATGTTTCGAAACTCTGCGTAGATCGAAGCACACTTGATTCTGAGGGGTTTCAAAAGGGGGTATACATGTTGGACCAGTCACGATGAAGAGTAGGATATACAAAAAGCAGGTAGTATTAAAATCATCGACGAAGTCAATGATATGCCGGATGAACATACCGATTATGCTTCCAATGAGGATAGTTTGCAGGATGATAATCTGAATTAGATACTGCGCGACGCAGAAGAGAACCGTGATGATAGAGAAAATGGCAAATTTCGAGGCTTGATGGAGGACTCGGAGAAACCCTTGTTCCTAGGCTGCAAGTTGAAATACATAAGGTTGTCATCCGTGCTTGAACTGCTGAAATTGAAGGCATGCAACGGTTGGTCCGACAAGAGTTTCACAGCGCTGTTACGTCTATTGGCGGACATACTTCCAGAGGGAAACGAGTTGCCGACAACCACCTACAGAGCTAGGAAGATTCTTTGTCCCTTGGGAATGGAAGTAGAAAGAATACATCCATGTCCGAACGACTGTATCCTGTACCGCAAAGAGTATGCAAACTTGCATGTATATTCTGTGTGCAACGCATCCCAATACAAGCGTAAGAGTCATTCAAATGATGACAGAGAGGGCATCGAGATGAAGAAAGGACCTCCTGCTAAGGTGTTATGGTATCTGCCTGTAATTCCTCGTTTGAAGCGATTGTTTGCGAACCTAAATAAGGCAAAACTGCTGCATTGGTACTCAGAGGAGCATAAGAACGATGGAATGCTAAGGAACCCTGCTAATTCCATCCTGTGGAGAAACATCGATAGGAGGTTTCAAGAATTCGGTGCGAGTCCGAGGAATATAAGGTTTGGATTGAGTATAGATGGAATGAATCCTTTCGGTAACATGAGCAGCCGGCATAGCATTTGGCCGTAAATCTCTGTATCTACAACCTTCCTCCTTGGTTGTCTATGAAGAGGAAGTACATTTTGTTGTCTGTACTTATCCATGGACCGAAACAACCTGGGAACGATATTGACGTGTACCTAGCACCATTTGTGGAAGATGTGAAAACACTTTGGGTTCTCGGGGTACAAGTATGGGATGCGTATAAACGAGAGAACTTCACTTTGCACTGCTTTTTGTTCTGCACCATAAATGATTACCCTACCCTTGGTAACCAATCAAGCCAGAGTACAAAAGGAACCAAAGCTTGCACTCACTGATTAGACGATACCGAGAGTGTGTGGCTGAATCACTCGCTCAAAATCGAGTACATGTGCCACCGTAGGTTCCTTCGGAGGAATCACCCACACCGCAAGAAGGAACGAACGAAGAAGGTTCAGCTCCAAAGCCTTTAAGTGGGACACATATGCATAATATGGTTAAGAACTTGGATGTTGCGTTTGGAAAAGGACGTAAGTGGAGGTCCCGTGAGAAGAGCATGTGGAAGAAGAGATCAATATTTTGGGACTTACCTTATTGGGATCACCTGGAAGTTCGGCACTGCATCGACGTCGTGCATGTAGGGAAGAATGTCTGTCATAACTTGATTGGTCTCTTACTGAATATTAACGGCAAAACAAAGGACGGCCTCAATGCACGGCTTGACTTGATCGATATGGGCATAAGACCTGAGTTAGCACCGAAAGAGACCGATAAAGGACGAACGTACTACGAACCTGCTTGTTACACTTTATCCAAGGCCAAGAGAAATGAACTGTGCCAGTGCTTGCATGTTGTGAAAGTTCTATCTGGTTACTCCTCCAACATTAAGAGACTTATTTCGATGCAAGATTTGAAATTAACTGGCATGAAGTCTCATGATTGTCATGTGCTGATAACACAAATGCTCCCTGCGGCAATTAGAAGTATTTTGCCACTCAAGGTCTGGGAGATAATCACGAGGCTATGATATTTCTTTAACACAGTTGCTCAGAAGGTCATTGATCCCGAAGCACTAGATGCTCTGCAGGCTGAGGTGGTGATGACTCTATGTAATTTTGAGATGTATTTCCCTCCATCGTTTTTTGATATCATGGCCCATCTCGTTGTTCACCTTGTGATAGAGATAAATATGTGTGGGCCCATGTTCCTACGTAGTATGTACCCATTCGAGAGGTATATGGGAATTCTCAAGTCCTACGTATGGAATCGATCTCAGCCGGAGGCTAGCATTGTCGAAGGTTATACAACCGAAGAGGTCTTCGATTTCTGCGTCGATTATATAGCTTAGGTCGAACCAATAGGTGTGCCTCGATATCGCCATGAGGGGAGACTCTAGGGCATCGGGACCATCGGAAGGAAAGCAATCACGCCTGATCCGGTTGCCTACGCTCAAGCTCATTTCACGGTTTTGCATCACATGGCTGTAATGTCCCCGTACATCGACGAGCATAAGTGTAACATTCCATTTTGAGACCTTTTTAAAATTTTGGTGAATTTAAAATTTTATTTTAGTGCTAACAAATTATTTGAATCAAAATTTTAAATTTGAAATGAGTTCAAAATAATTTATTTGGGTTCTAAATACTTAAAAGTATGTTTGGGATTTTTCTTGTATTTTTCCCAATTTATTTGCTATTTATTTTGTCATTTTTGCTTTTCTGGAACTTTCTTAAAAGAAAAATCCTTTTCTTTTTCTTTTTCCCTGCGGCCCACCTCCCTTTCCCCTCGCCTCAGCCCAGCCCTTCCCTTCGCTCAGCCTGCCACGCCTTCCCGCAGCCCAGCTCCACTCGGCCCACCTATCGCCCGCGTCGCCCGAATCCCGCGATCACCACCGCTGATTTCTCGGACGTTGGAGCCGTATCCATGCTGAAATCATCGGCCTCCATGCCTATAAATAGCGCCGCACCCGCTCCCCTCTCAATTTCCGAGTTTCATCGCCCATGCGTCGTCAAATTACAAACCCTAGGTGCTGGGTTGCGCCGCCGTGCCCGTGGTCTTCTCCGCCGTCTTTCTTCCCCGTCGGTGAGCCTCCACCGCTGATTTTGGTCACATCGAGTTTGTCGCGAAGCCCTCTTCATTTTGCCACAGATCCGAGCGCATCTTGTCGCATATTTGCGCGTGACCGTGCCGTCTTCCCTGCCTCCAGCATGCCGCGCCGCCGCTGCGCCATTGCCGTCCCACGTCGCCCATGATGCACTGCGCCACGTCATCGCCACACGTCGTCGCATCCGAGCCACCTCAGCGCCGCGTTGCCCCGTGCCCCTGCCCGGTCAGCACGGCCTCGATTGCAGCGCCGCATGGCTACCGCATCCACCCTAGCGACGTCGCGTGTCGTCCAAGTCGGCTAAACTGCTTCGTCACCTCCAAATCCCCCCGGTGCTCTCGATCTATCGTGGACCGTGCCACTAACATGTGGGTCCCACGTGTTAGTCAGCAATTTTGTTTCTTTTTTCGTTTTCTAGAAAATCCAAAAAATCTAGCCAATCAGATCATGCCACGTGTCACCCCTTTTTCATTTTCTCTGATTTTGTGATCCGAGGAACTTCCAAGAGCCCATTCTCCTTCGTTCGAGCTCCGATTCCAGTGATTCAAATTTCTAAATTCATCTAAATTCAAGATCTATCTTCTAGTATCATTTTTTTAATTTTTTAATTTGTTTGGATTTATTTTATTTATTTTTCTCGTTTCGCGTGTAGACGATGCAGTCGAAGCTTAGTCAAATCAACAGTCGGAGTTAGAACCAGCAGGAGGCAGCGAAGGCAAGTATTCCTTGAACATGTTGATCCAAATTTTATAAAAAGCTTATGTTGTTTTAAATTATGTATGCTTACTTTTATGCAATGTACTTTAAACATGGTTTTAAGGTTTAGTTAAATTCCAAAATTCGTTATACCCTCATTGGTATTGATCATGTCGAACTTTTGTCAACCTAGATGATATTTAGCTACTTTATTTGGTGATATCCAATAGTGTAGCACGGGATGGTAGAATTGCATAGTCCAGCTTAAACGTTTCGATATTATGCCGTTATGGGAATCATTTCAAACATTGTTGAAACTTCTTTGTGAAGTTGCGGCAATTGGTGTTGCTGCAGTTATTTAAATGAAACAAAGTGAAAAAGATGGTTTAGACCAGGGAAGATGGATGTTTGGCGGTGCAGAAGCACGAGACCTTGGAATGTGAATGTTCCACCCTAGTCAATTAAGGACCGAAGCGTGTGTTATCATAGACCGAGCATTAACTACTACCACAAGTCTATATGGGTATGACCTGGCTAAATAATTTGTGCGTATTGTTATTAGCTTCGCCAGTTGGTACGTGCCAGATGATAGCAGGCGCAAGAGGGGGCTTCCGATTGGGCAGCTAGAACCCATCGACGGTGAAACCTTAGCGGGCGAGGTTAATAGCGGGCTTGTACTTTGTAAAGGCCTTGTCATGATCTCTCTGCCGACACACTAAAGGAATTGTGTTAATTGCATAGCAACAAGAGATGATCTTGTCTTGTGGGTAAAGTTGTACACACTCTGCATAGTTAAAACTACTTAAGTAGTCGTGCCCACGGTCAAAGGCAGGTGAGGTACGCTTGCACATTGTAGATTTTATGGTTTTGTTTTAAATGAAAATGATGGTTTGGGAATCCGTGAGTAGATGGAGCTCTCAAGTTATGGTTTAGTAGATGGAGCCAATCAGGTAAATAGAACCTGCTTTAGTTGTCATATCAAATTCAATTATTATTCAATTACATTTTGGTCACACAATGCTTTGTGGAATTACTATTCGTATTTAAAGTTAAACATTGCTTTATGCTAAAAGAGCCATATTATGCCTTCAATTGTTTAGCCTTGTATATAGTTATAATGCATTATGTTTCCAAGACTTGCGGAGTACATTTTGTGCTCACCCTTGCAACATCCCCAACTTTCCACAGAGGAGTGCACAGAAGCTAAAGGTGACTATGAGTTCTTTGCTTGTGGTTACGACGAAGGTGATCTGGAATGCTAGGGCGCACACCCCAGTTGATTGCCTATTGGGCAAATGGATGGGCTTATTATATTGCTGTTATTTTGTTTCCGCTGCTTCTTATTGAACTCAAGCCATGAGGCTGTTTATTTGTAATAATTGGCCATAAGGTTAATACCCTTTTGTTTAATTGATATTATTTGATTCGTGATATGAATGTGTTATCATCACTGTTTCCACTGTGTGTGCTAGCATTTCATGGACTAGCACAGGTTATACACAGAGGGTTCGGATTTGAAAATCCAGTCCTGACAGAGGTGGTATCAGAGCCATATCGACTGTAGGTTGCATACCTAGTTAGTCTGGTCTTCTTAGGAAGAACTTCAAAATTATTTTCTAAATTAAACCAACGAATTGGTATCAAATAGATTGTCTCTTCTCATGTCATTCTTAGGTTCTCACTCCTTTCCTTTGCTGAAATATTTTAAAAAAATTAATTTCATCTTATCTCCTGAAACATCTAAAAGCCTCGGGTCTTCTGCAAAAATAAAAAACAAGGAAGATGATGATCCATGTTCTTTTCAATACTAGTGGAGGGCTATTGAAAAGATCAAGTTGACAAAAGAGTGCTCGGAAGGACTCCCATCAGGATAAATTAATAGTGCTTAATAGTGTTGGAGCATGTCATCCCTTTTTGGCTTAGTAACGTATAGTCTGAGTGTATTAGGATTTTTGTTGCTTATTTGGTCTTTGAATGGCTACCTCCCTAGTCTTCTCATCTTTTGCTCTTTCCCTCTCATCTATTGCTAACCTATCTCTGGTCGTCGCTTCAAATGGAGAGCCAAGGAAGAGGTCATGGAGCTGGTTGTAGAGGAGGTTGTGTAGGAGGTCATGGACGTGGACGTGGTCAGGCAGAGCCACAAGAATAGAAGGATGTTCAAGATCAACAAGAATAGCTAGAGCAGCAAGTGCCATCACAGCCGCCTCCATTCCAACCCCCAGCAGTAGATATTCATCATATGATGGCAATGCAGCTTCAGTTGTTGCAGGCCCTTGCTTAGAATATAGTGAACAATCCACATCCAGCACCAGCCGTAGTACCAGTGATGCCGCCCTAGTCAAAACTTGGAGAGTTTATGAGAACTAAACCATCTACCTTCTCAGGAGCAGGTGAACCCTTGGAGGCAGATGACTGGTTGAGGGATGTGGAGAAGAAGCTCCAGTTGGCTCTGTGTGATGACCATGAAAAGGAGTAG
This sequence comes from Otatea glauca, assembly GCA_036346275.1. NCBI lineage: Eukaryota > Viridiplantae > Streptophyta > Magnoliopsida > Poales > Poaceae > Otatea > Otatea glauca. Next base: position 55,880,303 of record CM070728.1, read on the forward strand.
CTACTACTTGGTGGGATAACTTTTGTGCTGTCCATCAGAATGCTCAAGCAATCACTTGGCAGGAATTCTCTGAAGCCTTCTGTACTGCACATGTGCCTGTAGGCATTATAGAAATGAAGAAAAGAGAGTTCCGCAAGCTACATTAGGGAAACCAGAGTGTTTCCGAGTACCTTAACCAGTTTACCCAACTATCAAGGTATGCACCAGAAGATGTGGCAACTGAAAGTACCAAGATCTGGAGGTTCTTGAAGGGACTTGAACCTGACATCAAGGTGCAACTAGTTGCTTTGGATTTCCCAAACTTTCAGCACATGGTGAACAAGGCACTAGTGCAAGAGGATGCTCAACGCCAACAGCGGGAGTCCCGCAAGAGAAGGATGACATTTCAGGCTCAGCAGTGAGCGAGTGGTTCTAGACAGCGCTTCCAACCTCAGCAAACCAACAGGATACCTATTCAAGGAGCACCCATACTCCTAACTCTGGATCGCGCCCAGTTGCTCAAGGATTCCAACACAACACCAGTGCACAACCTCAGAAAGGGAATTCGAATGCTGTAGGAATTCAATGTTTTCACTATCATCAGATGGGACATTATGCGAGCAACTGTCCTCAGAAGCGTCAGCCAGTGACCCCAGTGCCATTCAACTTGGGATCCAATTCTGCCAGAGCGCTTACGCAAGGACAAGGACGTGGAGCACCACAGACACCAAGAAATCCACAATCTTTTGGAAGAGGACATGTCAACCACGTGACTGCAGAAGAAGCTCAGGAGGCACCAGTTGTAGTTTTGGGTAAGTTCCTTGTAAACTCAATACCTGCCTCAGCATTATTTGATTTTAGAACATCGCATTCTTTTATATTGAAGAATTTTGTTAAACAATTTGGTTGGTAAACCTTTACCCTTAAGAGCCCCATGATAGTCAGTCACCTGGAAAAGAGTTGAAAACTAGTTTAGTATGCCCAAGTGCAACTATAAAAATCAATGGGGTAGAATTCTTAACGAATCTTATTATCTTGGATTCAAAAGAAATAGATGTCATCCTAGGGATGGATTGGTTAACCAAATATAAACGTCAAATAGATTGTACCAGTAGAGCCATTACCCTCACCAATTCAGAAGGCATTCAAGTGGAGTATATGCCTGATGAGTCTTCAAGTAAGAGGTGTACTTTGAACAGTTTGAAGGAAACAACTTTAGAGATTCTGCCTGTGGTGCAAGAATATCCAGATGTATTTCCTAAAGAATTTCCAGGTATGTCGCCTGATCGGTATGTAGAGTTCATCATAGAACTAGTCCCTGGTACGGCTCCCATTTCTAAGAGACCTTACCGCATGCCAGCCAATGAACTCTCCGAGATGAAGAAACAGATTGAGGAGTTACAAGAAAAAGGATACGTTCGTCCAAGTTCATCACCTTGGGGAGCGTTAGTTCTTTTTGTAAAGAAGAAGGATAATAGTTTGCGCTTGTGCGTGGGCTATGGAGCCCTTAATGAAGTCACAATTAAGAACAAGTATCTGTTGCCTAGGATTGATGACTTGTTTGATCAGTTGAAAGGAGATTGTATTTTCTCCAAGATCGATCTTCGATCTGGATACCATCAGTTGAAAATAAGGTCACAAGATATCCCGAAGACAGCTTTTGCTACCCGTTATGGACTATATGAGTTCACAGTTATGTCTTTTGGTTTGACAAATGCACTAGCCTATTTCATGAATCTGATGAATAAAGTGTTTATGGAATACTTAGACAAGTTTGTGGTAGTATTCATAGATGACATTATTGTCTATTCCAGAGATGAAGCGGAACATGAAGGTCATTTGAGGATGGTGTTAGAAAAGCTTAGAAATCATCAGTTGTATGCTAAGTTCAGTAAGTGAGAGTTTTGGTTAAAGGAAGTTGCTTTCTTGGGGCATATAGTTTCTGCTGGAGGTGTCTCAGTAGATCCTGAAAAAGTGAAAGGTGTACTTGACTGGAGGCAACCCAAGTCAGTTCCCGATATTAGAAGTTTTCTTGGTTTAGCGGGATACTACTGAAGATTCATAGAAGGATTCTCGAAGATTGCAAGACCGTTTACCTAGTTGCTGAAGAAGGAAAAGAAGTTTGAATGGTCTGAAGCCTGTGAGCAAAGTTTTCAAGAATTAAAGAAAAGACTGACTACAGCCCTAGTGCTCATTTTACCGGATATTTGGAAGAACTTTGAGATTTTCTGTGATGCTTCAAGATAGGGACTTGGATGTGTCTTGATGTAAGAAGGCAAAGTAGTTGCATATGCCTCACGGCAATTGCGACCGCATGAGGAAAACTATTAAAATATTATCCTCTATTTCAATATCTTGAAATCCAACCCTAATAAAAGGATAAGTTTCATAATAAAATTTCAAAAAAAAATATGGAAATAAATTATAAATATAAGTTCACTTCGAAATTTCATTCAGTCTGAATTTCTTCTTGAATTTTGGTTCTTAAGAAATCTTTTATTATAATGATTTCTGTTTTCCCTAAATGCAAAATGTAAAACATAATGAGGAATTAAACCTTAAGTATTTAATTATTGTTATTGATGCTTTCTCTGAATTCTCTGGATTTTATTGACTTTTCTTGGATTTCATTATCATTGTTTGAAAGGAGAATTCCTTTTTAATGAATAAACAAACATGTGATAAGTAATAAGAAAAGATTTGTAAAATAAAAAAATAATAAAAATCTCTGTAAAATTCGTGGAGATATTCAGAACCCTAAAATATAATTTAAAAGTCATGGCAAAGTATTAAAAGATGAAAACAAAGGTAATTAATGAATCATGACTAAAAATAGTAAATATGTCATAAATTTGATGTGAAAATTTTTATATTATCTTCATACTGGATAGAGACATCTACAGTAAAAATATCAGGAAATAATATATATATATATTGATATTTATAGAAATTCAAAAACTGAAAAACTAAAAATCTGGAAATGACAAAGTCAGAATTTTAGTAAATAAAATATAATGAATTTGAAGTTGAAAATTGTATAGTAGACTAATATGGCCATATGTAACCTTTACAAAAAGTTTAAAATTTTTTGAATAAGATATAAATACCTGAATAAATATAAAATAGAATGCATAAATCTGTGCACAGTGCACTATTGGAATTTTTGTAAATTCTAGAGCATCCAATAGGTCTTAAATTTTTATGGTAGGTTCTAACCTAGCTCCAATACACTCAGTAAATTCCTCATTAATTTGCCGACTAGAGAGGTAACTGATTCTTTGAATCAAACCCAGCTCTATTCGCTGAAATCGCTTGAAGTCCACCATTCCTCTCGCTGTCAAGTGGGACCCGTTGCACTGTGCGGCCCACACGACAGCCTCTCCTCTCTGCCTTTGTCTTCCTCAGATCGCTGGCACCCCGGAGCAGAACCTCATCGCCGAAGCTGCAGCTCGTGTCAGCTCCTGCAACTTGCGTCGCCCGGCCAATGCCTGACCGCCACCTTGCCGCCACGCGGTTGCCCTACCGTGTTTCCCGGAACCCGGCCATACCTTCTTCTATTCAGCACCACAAAAACTCTCGCCACGTTCATACATGCGATTCGAGCTTCTCTACAGCAATTCCTTGGCTATAAAAGCCGCTCTGAGATCGCCTTGTAGTGCCCTTCACTCCCCTTCCACTCTTCTTTAGCTCTCTCCACCGAATAACCTCATTTCGTTCTCTATTCCGCCATTACCGAGAGCTTCAAGCTCAGAGCTGAATGCAATTCTCGTGGTATAAAGACTCATTCCCAAATTGCTTCGAGCCGTAGCATCACCAAGCCAATAGGATCAAAAGCCCTAAATAATTTTCGAGATTTTCCATCTGGAACTCACCGCCAACATGGAAGCCTTCTTCTCCAGATCTGGCCACTCGGTGGTAGCTTGCTCTGGTTGACCTCTGACGAAGGTGAGCGGCAAAATGGATTCATCTTCACTCCCTGTTACTCACCATGTCACCTATTCGGACTAATATTCACTGTTTTTCTTCTCCGGCAAATCGCCATTACCGCCGCCGCCTCCTCTCAGTGGCAGCTCGCCTCCATCCGAATCGATACCTCCCCTGGATGCACCTCACCTCCCTGATGCTCACCGCACCGCCGGCCGAGCCTCCCCCAAGCTGCTTCGCCGGCGATGAACCGCGAAGGTGAGCCTCTGCCTTGTGTCGCTGACCTGCGGGTCCCTCTTGTCAGCCTGTGCGCCTCACAGCCACTCCCTCTCACTGACCCACAGCCCCACCTATCGGTCGGCTGAGATTTAAATAAAACTGCGAAAATGAAAAGACGCTTTCTATGTGATGAAAACGTATTCGTCTTTTTAAGAGTATTTTTAGAACCGACTTAGATTCAAACTTGAATATCTTTTGCATATTTAATCCAATTGATATGAAACAAATTTCTATATTCATATAAAATCATGTACTCTAAGAATATTCAAAAATATTTTGAATAAGAGCTCTAGAAAAATTTGAAATTAAAATTTAAAGAAAAGGGTGAAACATAAGTTATTTATATACATGATGCAAATGAACTGAGCATTGAATGAAACCAATTTTATTAGAATCCTTAGACTTTCAGAAACCCAAATATATAAAAACATTTAAATATCATCTTTGTTTGAATCATTTTTTATGAAAGGTTGTTCTCAATACATTAAATATTCAAAATGATATACTTTGTACAAAAGAAAGCCAAAATGAGAATAATTGATTTCTAAAATGTTTTTATGATAGAATATTACCTGGATAAGCTAAAATACTTAAGAAATAATCTTGACTTGAATTGTTTCATGAATAAGAATGAGACCCTACTGTAAAAGATATATATATGTATATGCATTCATATCATGTATATATGGTTAAGAATCAGAAATATATTTAGAACACCTCATAAGTTAGGTATAAGATTTGGTAGAACTAATCTTAGCATATTCTTAAAGATTAGACCCTGATAATAGGCAAAAAGAACTAAATTGAATACAATTTATAAAAGACTATATTCTTCATATGCATATAAACTATCTCAGATAAAAGTAAAATAATGTGAAACCAATTCTAAAACACTTTTAGGATTGTACCCTGCTAATACCAATAAAATGAGTGAATGATCATGTATAGTGTAGTCGCAACTTAAATCGAAATCTGACTTGTTATAACGTCAATTTCATGACCATTTATGCTATTTCAGCAGCAAATAAAATAACTCATCTTTATAGTAAAATTTATAATATTAGTTTAGAAATACTCTCCAAAGTACCTACTACCATATTATGAAGAAATAAGTTCATTATATCATGGTATTCATATAAATCTTGCTAGCAAGATTAAGTATTATGAATTCTGGATTTTAGAAACGCTTAAGCCTTTTTGGCAACTCGTAAAACAACTCGTCTAAATGCAAATTTTATGAAGAATAGCCCAAAAATGATCCTGGAGATATAGAATACCATAATCTGGAAAAATATTCTTTTTACATCTTGCTTTGCATCTGAATCTTGCTAGCTCTATACCCTTAAGTGTTATGGTCATCGGAAACCTTAATGCCATTTAAGCTATTTCAACAATGAATAAAGCATCTTGTCTAAGTCCTAAAAATTATGAATTCAGCCTGGGAACACTCCCCAAAGTATAGACTACCTTATTATTAAGAAATAATCTTGTTTTACCATGTTCTGTATATAAATCCTGTCATCTAAATAACCCTAAGTATTATGATCTCCATAATCCGTAATATGAATAAACGAGCTATAATAATAAATAAGAAGTCAATGGTTAAGATATTCATTTTAACCAAAACCTTGTTGAAAACCAGGATACGTAGCCAATAGCGCAACCTAACAGATCTAGTATATATATATATTCAAAACGAATTCTCATGCAAAGTCTGCTAAAGATTAAGTACTACTCGTGTATAACATGATGACTAATGTTTTAATCCTATTAATCCAAATAATTTTAGCATCTAGAATTCGAAGTTATAGATACAAGAATACATAATTTTAGCCTCTTGAATTCGTAAAACAAGAATAAATAATATATAAAAGAATTTGCATCCGTTCTTTATAGCAAGTCTTTATTTGATATACTGTCTGTCTTCTTTTTGCACTTATTGAAATTATTGTTCGCTATATTTCCATTGAACAATGTGTAAAACCCAACGTCACTAATTCCGTCGTCAACCACTCTAGTTGCAGCCGCGACTTCGTCATAAACAACAATTGAGCAAGGCAAGCACCCCCTTTGATCATATTGATCCCAATATTTAATCTTCATTGTGTTTATCAAAATGTTTCATGCATGCATTTATTTTTTGTAAATATGCTATTTTGTGGTACTGATAGATATACATGTTGTCTCATGAAACTTCCTTGATAAGTATGGACATGTGAACCTTGATAACCATATAAACGGGTTAGACAATACATAATGTCAACTTGGGTATATGCGATTATTTACCATGCTTAGCCATGCTTGAGAACCAATGTTGACCGTGATCAGATCAAAATTGATTATTAAGAATTGAAAAAGGTTGGTTATGACATGATGTCGTTTGTTGGTATTTTTGACTAAAAACCCCAAAATAAAAATATGGTTTAGATGTGGGCAATTATTGGCAATAGCCAGTTGTGCAAGGGTTAGACTTGTACGTAGTATAGGGGAGATTATTGCCTGTGTCGGATTAAGGACTGAGCTATGGGTTGTTTTCAAGCCAAGAAAATCTACAACCACGAGTGCTGGTTTGGGGACAGCCTTAACCTATTAAGTTGCTTAAGTCTGGCTTTGCACATTGGTAGGCGGGAGATAGTATGAGCAATCCTTTCTAGGTTTTCTTATGAGGGGCTTCCACACATCGTTGTGGGTAAATGCATATCTGTATAACGGTGTACGTCTTGGTATGGGAAGAAACCCTCAACGCAGGGATTTACTGCTTCTATCGCAGGGAATTACTGCTCTTATTACCACTTTAAAATGACAGGGAATCACTGTCATGTTTCTTCTCCACAACAAGGATTCAACGTCATCGGGCTGGTGCAAAGTTAGGTCTAAACAATGTAACAGTTATGTTATGATCTCTCTGCGGCACACCAAAGGAAGTGTGCTAATAGCTTGCACAAAGAGCTGATCATTTCTTGTGGGTAAAGTTGTACACCTCTGCAGAGTGAAAATCTAATTAATTTGCCACGCCTACGGTCAAAGGCACTTGGTAACGCCATCACATGGTTAGAAGTTTTACTATTTTCAAAATGGGATGATTTTCACCTGATGTGCCTTGTTTTGGCAAAGATTATGGTTACGCCACGTGTTGTCAAGGAATGAATATATCAGAATTGGATTATTGGATCATTGAATTATTCAATGCTCACGAAGGGCTAGGAGTATTACTTATGCATTACTTATTTCTTATCAGTCAAACTTGCTTTATTAAATTCCGTTTGCAAATGACAACTTGATTTACAAATTCAATTTCGCTTCATGCAAATTAACCGTAGAAGCCTTTCTGTTGAAATGGCCTGCATATATTATAGGATTTGCTAAAATCTTGCGGAGTACGTAAAGTATTCACGCTTGCATATTATGTTGTTTTCAATGGAAAAAGATAGCGAAGCCTCGAAAGATCTCTTTTCATCGCAGGATGCGGGATTTTTAATAAAGCGACCTTTCTAGGGATTATTCCTTGTGAGTTGCCTAAGGGATTGGATGGGCACACTACAAGAATTTGCTTCTTCTGTTGCTATATTTATATATATACTCTAAGTTCTAATAATATATTGCATAAATAGTTTCCGCTTTAATAATATTGTGTATGGATGTGATTCCAATTGTTATAAATGTGCGTATTAGCTATTGATCATGGGACTAGTACAGAATGCACATGAGATTTCCATTTTTGCATTTATGTGAAAATGGGGGTCGTTTCAGCTCATCCCAGACGGTTCTGGGCTTGAACCCTCTGGGATGACTTTACCCCAGACGGTTCTAGGCCTAGAACCGTCTGGAATGGAGCCTTGCCGCACCCTGCTACGTTAAGTCCCACACACTCATTGCAAACCTAGCTAGCTAGCGCTCTCCCACTAGGCGGCGCTCTCTCCCTAGGCAGCGCCCTCCTCCGTCCCCCGCGCCCTCCCCCTCGGCGGCGCCCTCCCCACTTGTCAGCGACTCCCGGCCGCGCCCGCCCTCCTCGGTGGTGCCCTCCTCCCTCCCTCTCGGCGGTGCCCTCCCCACTTGACGGTGACTCATTGCCGCGCCCTCTGATACGCACACGCCTCGATTTAAGATGCGTGCGCACGTGCTTGGTCCCGATCTTCCGTCGTAGGAGAAATTCTTGAAGGCGAGTTGTGACCTTGACGAAGGGGCGGCTAACCACGATCAAGAATGCGCCTAGCAGCCTCGCAATTGCTAAACCACTCTTCAATTGGTTATCAACCGTATCAAAACACGACTGACCTGTTCACGAAGAACGGCCCGAGCAATTCGACGAGAATTGAAAGAGCAACAGTGGAAGAAAAATCACTCCAAGATGAATGATTGATTTGAGACTTCAAGTATTTGGGTCCAAGAGGCCTTACAATAGCAGTAGCTAAACCAAAATCCCAAAAGCCCCTTTCTCCCAAGAAAAGTAGAATAAAAACATGTTCCTACGTACCCCAATTGCATGCATGCAAACTTCCTTTTAGTGAATCCACAAAAATAGGAAGTGTTGATTTTCTAGTGTGCGCCATGGTGATGTAATGCCATAAAATTAGGATCAAGAATTCTCCCTCACGGCTGGAACAATAGGTGGACCTTCCATGCATGCGCCTCCACAAAAAAATATGGCAAGAATTTTCCATTGCTGACAATAAGTGGCGTCGCGTGCAACAAAAATGGGAATTGTTCCTTTTTCTTGCATGCAGCCATTTTAATCCTCCTGTTCTTCAGGGTGTCCTTTGTCTTTCACAAATATTTCTTCTGAGGCGCCTTCACATGTAATAAGTAAACAACAATCATTAGGTAGTATCATTTGTTCTGTAATTAAATAATTGATTTGTTTAAGAAACGAATTCACCTTTTGTCCAAGGCGCCGTGTACGGGCTCGAGTCATTGGCCCTTGTATATTAACTAAATCTTCTACGAGTGAGCTAGTGATGTCCTCATCATACTCCCCCTCTTGAGAAGGAGTCGACCTCGACTCTGGCTCATCCTCAACACCAGTGTATGGAGATAAGTCAGTAACATTGAATGTGTCACTCACTCCATATTCCTTGGGCAGCTCTAACTTGTAGGCATTGTCATTGATTTTTGCAAGTACTTTAAACGGTCCATCTCCTCGAGACATTAGCTTGGACTTGCGCTGTTTAGGAAAGCGATACTTGCACAAATACAACCAAACTAAATCACCTTTTTTGAACAACATTTCTTTTCGACCCTTATCAGCATGCTTCTTATATTGGGCCTGCATCTTCTCAATGTTTGTTTTGGTCGTCTCATGTATCTTGCGAATGTACTCAGCCCTATTATCGGCATCTAGATTTACCCTTTCCTGAGGTGGCAAAGGTAGCAGATCAATCGGCGCTATGGGATTGAATCCATAAACAACCTCAAATGGACAGAGCTGTGTCGTTGAATGAACAACCCGGTTGTATGCGAACTCAATGTGAGGCAAGCACTCCTCCCATAGCTTCAAGTTCTTCTTTAGTATTGCTCTCAACATTGTACCAAGTGTGCGGTTGACAACTTCTGTTTGCCCATCGGTTTGGGGATGGCACGTTGTAGAAAATAACAGCTTTGTTCCTAGCTTTCCCCATAGTGTCCTCCAAAAGTGGCTCAAAAATTTGGCATCACGATCGGAGACAATAGTCCTGGGTACTCCATGCAAACGAACGACCTCCCTGAAAAACAAATCAGCAATATGGGTAACATCATCGCTCTTATGACAAGGTATAAAATGAGCCACCTTAGAAAACCTATCAACGACAACAAATACATTGTCTCTCCCCCTCTTAGTCCTAGGCAACCCTAACACAAAATCCATAGATATGTCTTCCCAAGGTGCTTTTGGAATAGGAAGGGGTGTATATAAGCCATGCTGGTTTAAGCGAGACTTAGCTGTTTGACAAGTAGTGCATCTCCTTACATAGCGCTCAACATCGCGCCTCATCTTGGGCCAGTAGAAGTTTGTGGCCAGCACGTCCTCAATTTTGCGAACACCAAAATGACCCATTAATCCACCTCCATGGGATTCCTGCAACAAAAAAAGTCGAACAGAACTTGCAGGAACACAAAGTTTGTTAGCCCTGAACAAATATCCATCATTCAATACATATTTATCCCTACATCTCCCTTCTTTACACTTGACATAGACTTCTTTGAAATCCATATCAGCAGCATATAATTCTTTTAATCCTTCTAAGCCAAGGACTTTGCAATCAAGTTGAGACAATAATGTGTACCGTCGAGACAATGCATCGGCAACTATGTTGTCTTTACCCTTCTTATGTTTCACAACATATGGGAAGGTTTCGATAAATTCTATCCACTTAGCATGCTGACGGTTCAATTTGCTTTGGCTACGGATATGTTTCAAGGATTCATGATCTGAATGTATGACAAATTCTTTTGGCCAGAGGTAATGTTGCCATGTTTCTAACACTCTAACCAAAGCATATAATTCCTTGTCATATGTTGAGTAGTTTAAGGTTGGGCCATTGAGTTTCTCACTAAAATAAGCGATGGGTTTTCTATCTTGCATAAGAACACCTCCAATTCCAATACCACTAGCATCACATTCTATCTCAAATGTTTTATCAAAATCAGGAAGTTGTAAAAGCGGTGCATTTGTCAACTTACCTTTCAAAATGTTGAAGGCATCCTCTTGTGGTTTTCCCCACTTGAACGGCACATTCTTCTTCATCAACTCATTGAGTGGGGCGGCGAACGTGCTGAAATCCTTTACAAACCGGCGATAGAACCCAGCGAGTCCGTGAAAACTTCTCACTTGTGTGATTGTTGTAGGTGTGGGCCAAGCTCGGATAGCCTCCACCTTCTGTTCGTCCACTTCGATTCCCTGCGCAGTCACAACAAAACCAAGAAAGACAACTCGATCTGTGCAAAAGGTGCACTTCTTGAGGTTACCAAACAAGCGTGCGTCTCTCAAAGTAGTAAAAACTTGGCGCAAATGATCCAAATGTTCTTCTAAAGACTTGCTATAAATTAGTATATCATCGAAGTAAACCACCACAAATTTTTCAATAAAAGCTCTCAATACTTCATTCATTAAGCGCATAAACGTGCTAGGTGCATTAGTAAGACCAAAAGGCATGACCAACCATTCATACAGACCAAACTTAGTCTTAAAAGCAGTTTTCCATTCATCACCTAGCTTCATTCTAATTTGGTGGTATCCGCTACGCAAGTCGACTTTAGAAAAAATAATAGAGCCACTCAATTCATCAAGCATATCATCTAGCCTAGGAATAGGATGATGATATCGAACAGTAATGTTGTTGATAGCTCTACAATCAATACACATCCTCCAAGATCCATCTTTCTTTGGCACTAGTAAAATAGGAACAGCACATGGACTTAAGCTTTCTCGTACATACCCTTTATCGAGAAGTTCTTGCACTTGGCGTTGAATTTCTTTCGTCTCCTCGGGGTTGGTTCGGTATGGAGGGCGATTAGGCAAAGATGCCCTTGGAACCAAGTCAATTTGATGTTCTATCCATCTCAACGGTGGCAGCCCCGTCGGTATCTCGTTCGGGAACACATCCTCAAATTCCTGCATTAAAGAAACAACCGGATCTGGCAAGGTAGAGAGTGAAGCATTAGTGGAGAAAAGGATGTCTTTGCACACAAGTGCAAAGCACTCTCGGGGCTGGTTTTTGAACTCTCGCATCTCACTTTTTGTGGCTAACAGAACATGCCCCTTACATGGTATCTCACTTTTCTTTTCACTCTTTTCTTTCTTTTCTCTCATTTTTGGCTGGTGGCTCTCGCTCCCTATTTTGTGGATGTCACTCACCTCTCTTTCTTTTCTCTCACGCTCAGCCCTATCTAAATCATCTCTGAGAATTTCTTCTGGTGACATCGGAACCAATGAAACCTTCTTATCTTTGTGAATGAAAGAATACTTGTTGGAGCGCCCATGATGTGTAGTATCCTTGTCGTACTACCATGGCCTCCCAAGTAACAAAGAACAAGCTTGCATCGGCACCACATCACAGTCTACAAAATCAGCATATGCCCCAATGGAGAAATGCACACGTACCATTGCCATTACCTTCAATTTGCCACAAGAATTGAGCCACTGGATGCGGTATGGTTGCGGGTGTGAGCGTGTGGTCAAGCCAAGCTTCTCGACCATCTCTGTACTTGCAATATTGTTACAGCTCTCGCCATCAATTATCACCTTGCATGAGTGCCCCTTGATCACAAATTTTGATTGGAATAAATTGTGTCGTTGTCCTCCCTCAGCCTTCTCCATTTGAGAACTGAGAACTCGACAAACAACCAGGCTAGCATGACTTGTATCAAAGGTGATCTCTTCTGAATCAGAACTGGAATTGTTCTTGAACTCCTCATGATCAGATTCTTCTTCCTCTACTTCGCTGGCCGATGTATACTCGCCATCTTCCCGTATGACGAGTGCTCGTTGGTTTGGACAATCTCGCATATAGTGACCCTTTCCCTTGCATTTGAAACACTCGATCTCTCTTGTTCTTCCTGTAGAAGCAACTGAAGATGAACTTTTGGTAGGGGCAGCAGCTAACTTGTTGGAATTAGTAGGCTTGTGTGATGACGAAATCATTCGGCTTGCTGAATTCTCTCGAGCAGTTGGTGCAGCAGCTCTACTAGCAGAAGGAATATCACTTTTTTGCTGCTGATTGGCCCCCTTTGAAGGTGCGGAAGTGCCGGAGAAGGTGCGGCCAAATTTATTGTAACTCTGTCTCTTCCCTTGAACTTGTCTTTCGGCTTTGCATGCATAATGAAAAAGCTCATCCAAGGAGTTGTAATTCTAAAAATCAAGTATATCTTGTATCTCTCTATTCAGGCCTCCCAAGAATCTTGCCATTTTCGCATTTTCTTCTTCTTGCACATTAGCACGAAGCATACCCACTTGTAGTTCTTGATAGTAATCTTCCACAGTTTTGCTACTTTGAGTCAATCTTTGTATTCTATTAAGCAAATCTCTTCCAAAATAAGCGGGCACAAATCTGGCTCTCATCAAGGGCTTCAATTCATCCCAAGAGTGAGGAACTCTGTTCCTTTGATGGATCTGATTCCACCAAATAGAGGCATAATCTACAAATTCACTTGTGGCAGCACGTACTCGACCGTCTTCCGGGTAGTGATGACAATTGAATTTTTGTTCAACCTGCAACTCCCAATCAAGATATGCTTCTGGATTAAATTTGCCGTCAAAGCTCGGCACAATAAATTTAATCTTCCCGAGAGGATCATCTCTTCTTGCTTCTTGGCGGTGATGTGTATGTCCTACATGATCACCCATACCTTGACGGTTATATGCAAAACGTCGTTGATCACGCCACATAAACACATCTTCATTTTCAGCAACGAATTCACCATCTCTGCCTTCAGTAGCAACCTCTTGAAATGCAGCATTTAGATCATCTCTTGGGCGCGAGCAAAGCGGCAGAAGAAGATGATTAGCTGCACCAACTGGACCTCTGGGGACCTGAGGTGGTGCATGTTGTCGTGGAGGAGTGTGTTCAATTTGTTCAAGACGGTCCTTAAAACCACCAAGACGATTCTCCAAACCGTCCAGGCGAGCATGCACTTGATCATTTAACATCCTTTCAAAAGTATGTGCAAATTGATTCATTAATGCTTGGGAACGCAGAGACAGGGGCACGATAGGTTGTTGATCCACGCCATTGGCATCATCATCTGGTTGCATTCCGTCACGAACAGTTCTTGAACCTGACATGGTTAACGAGAAAAAAAACCAAAGGAACCTACCAATGCTAATATATATGTGGAACTCACAGCCCCTCAAATCTTACCAACTGAAGCTCTTACCCTTCTCGAAGATCACTCGCTTCTTTGGTTCGTGATAACTTTCAAAAGGGAGTTAGTAAAGCGATTGCAAAGTGCTAGAACACGCTGATCAATGGCAAATTTGTGGAGCTCTAGGTGGGGAAAATTTTGTAGCAAAGGAATAAGCAATCTGTAATCCCAAACTTGCGAAATTGAATAAACGTTCGTTCAAGTACTAGTCTTAGTTGCTGATCACAGGAGGTTTCAAAAGGCAAACTCAAACTAATGGCAAGAGCAAAACTTTGGAAAATTTGGATGCAATCGTGACACTTCTTTTTTTTCACCCTTCGTTTTTTTCCTGCTGACCAAATTGGCAGCAACTGATCAAACTTGTAACACGAGCATATTTCAAACCACTCCACGGAACACCACGAAATTTTACAAGAAGATGGGTTTTTGAGTTATGAAGCCAACAAACGTGGTTTGGATGGATTTGGACTTCTAGAGACAAGGATATTAACGTTTTGGTGACTGCTGCACGGAGGGAAAAATTCCAGACGAAAATAGGATTTCCGATCTGTGGTTGTTTTGTTTTTTTTTGGAAGGATGTCTAGGTTATGCGTCAAGAGATAATAGACCAGCAACTAGACATGACAAGATGAACATAAACTCAATAAAGCAAATTGAAATTAACAGATCGAAACAGCGAGAACGGGCTAGGAGTTGGATAGTTTGTATGGCAATTTTCAGGATATAGGTAAAACAAAAATTAATCTACTACTAAAGGATAGATGAAATCCTACCGGCAACGAAGGCTCTGATACCACTTGATACGCACACGCCTCTACTTAAGATGCGTGCGCACGTGTTTGGTCCCGATCTTCCGTCGTAGGAGAAATTCTTGAAGGCGAGTTGTGACCTTGACGAAGGGGCGGCTAACCACGATCAAGAACGCGCCTAGCAGCCTCGCAATCGCTAAACCACTCCTCAATTGGTTATCAACCGTATCAAAACACGACTGACATGTTCACGAAGAACGGCCCGAGCAATTCGACGAGAATTGAAAGAGCAACAGCGGAAGAAAAATCACTCCAAAATGAATGATTGATTTGAGACTTCAAGTATTTGGGGCCAAGAGGCCTTACAATAGCAGTAGCTAAACCAAAATCCCAAAAGCCCCTTTCTCCCAAGAAAAGTAGAATAAAAACATGTTCCTGCGTGCTCCCAGTTGCATGCATGCAAACTTCCTTTTAGTGAATCCACAAAAATAGGAAGTGTTGATTTTCTAGTGTGCGCCATGGTGATGTAATGCCATAAAATTAGGATCAAGAATTCTCCCTCACGGCTGGAACAATAGGTGGACCTTCCATGCATGCGCCTCCACAAAAAAATATGGCAAGAATTTTCCATTGCTGACAATAAGTGGCGTCGCGTGCAACAAAAATGGAAATTGTTCCTTTTTCTTGCATGCAGCCATTTTAATCCTCCTGTTCTTCAGGGTGTCCTTTGTCTTTCATAAATATTTCTTCTGAGGCGTCTTCGCATGTAATAAGTAAACAACAATCATTAGGTAGTGTCATTTGTTCTGTAATTAAATAATTGATTTGTTTAAGAAACGAATTCACCTTTTGTCCAAGGCGCCATGTACGGGCTCGAGTCATTGGCCCTTGTATATTAACTGAATCTTCTACGTGTGAGCTAGTGATGTCCTCATCACCCTCCCCCCTCGGTGGTGTCCTCCTCCCTCCCTCGTGCCCTCCCCCTCGGTTGTGCCCTCTCCGTTTTTTGTTGCCTTACTTGCTCGATGATGATAATGGGTATTGTGATGACTAGAACATTTATTTTCGTGAACTAGGCCTTGAACCATAGGCTTATACACTGGAAAGTGTTGATTCATTCACTGAATAGATTATATCTGGCAAATAGCTTGTTCTTGGCTGTTATTACCTTTTTGTCAGCACTTCATTATATGTTACCTTTCTAACTAATAGCAGATTGTTATATCAGTAGATATGCTATTTAGATGCTTAGCTGTTACTAGTGTGCTTAAAGTCTGTTAAACTGTTGAACTGGTAGTCTCTTGTTGATTCAGTTAGTGAGTGCTTAATCTGAATATGTGCTGAGTTGAATGTAATCTTTAAAGTAGATAAAATTGTCAAGTCTTTATAGTGCAAATTAAGGTGGTAAGGGTTCAAGGTCTTATTCACTGAATTAATTGTTAGCCCATTCGTGATTAAGCTTTATGGTTTAAAATCTTCAACCAACCCTTATCTGAGAGCAATATAGTACAATCTTTAGTTCAATTTGTGATAGAAGACATGATTCGTTGTATGAATGACATAAAATTCATAATTGAAATTTGCTTCTCTTAACTTACCTACTCTTAACGTTTCATCATACAAGATGGCGTCCCCTCAATCCTCGCCGCCGAATGGATCTGATGATGCGCCCAACGTAGGAGGAAACAGGCGCGGTCCAAGAGGGCTTAGTAAGAGGCCTCAGAGCCGATACACCATCACGACGGTCGACCCGCATGATGGGGCCCCTACCGCGCCTCCAAAGGCTGCGACAGCTTTTCGGACCATGTGCGGGATCGTTGGGCGTGAAAGGGTCCCCATCACCTATCCATCATGGAAGATGATGATAGATGAGGAGCGCGATAACCTGATGACAGAAATATTCGCGTCATTCGAGATTTCACAAGACGCCATGCCTGCACTGCGACGGTATGCATTGCTAGTGGCGGGAAAGGCGTGGAGGAACCTCAAGAGCGTCCTCGTCACTAATTACATCAACAAGGAATTTACTCCGTTCCAGAAGTACCGGTTTATCTCTGAAGACGTCTAGGGATGATTTGTTGAGTTGAAGACGATGGAAGAGTTCGTGCTTCAAAGTGCGGCGCACAAGACCATCCATTCAAAAAAGACCCACCCACACAGACTTGGCTCAACTGGGTACGTGGGCAAGATCGCGCAATGGACGAGGGAGGACGATGAGACAGCCCAGAAGGAGGTCACATCGCCATTTCCCTCGATCGTGGACCCGCGTGACCGAAACTGGGTAAGAGCGAGGTCATGTCCCACGTCTTCGGGTGACGTGTCCTTTGCTAACCCCGCTGATGACGAAGTGTCCCAACGCCTAATATCGTTGAGCACGTAATCTTCCCAAGGCTCTTTCACTTCAAATAGAGAGAAAGACATACTCTCCACGACCTTGAGAAACAAGGAGCACCTGGGTCGCACCCGAGGCCTAGGTGTTTTCGTTCCCTGGAAAATGGGATTCCCACATGACTCAGACACGTACCGGAGTAGGAAGAGAAGCAAAGCCGAGCGCAAGGAACGGCTAGTAGCCCGATTGAGGAAAGGGTTGAGGAAAGGCTCAAAGCGCAGTTCGATAGTCAGCTACGATGCCTTGAGGAAAGGATGGAGCAAAGGGTGGCTATGGAGAGGCAGGCACGGGACGTGCAAACCAAAGAAGCATAGGCGCACTTCCGCCCAGCCAACCGTCAGAACAGTTGTGCGTCCACCCCTGAGACGGATGTGGATGAAGCCAGATTTCCTCCTTACGACACCCGGGTAACATGTCTGCATTGCTCCTTACATAGACCTATTGGACGTGTTACCTAATTACTTGTGTACCCTATGTAGGTGGCCACGTCATGCAATCTACAAATGAGGCTTGCCAACGGCTCTGTTCCCCTACAGGCTACTTGGGGACGAGCGTATGCATCCGGTGTAGGGGCATTTATCCACGGTTGTACTTTAGACGGTGTACATGAAATTTTCAAGGTCCATGTCAACGGTGTACATGGAATTTTCAAGGCCATCACACTAGAGATGCCCCCAAACGATGAGATCGTCACACTAGGGGATGTCATCGGCACATTCATCCAGTGGCCCAAGAAGGACATCTCCTTCGACACCTGCCCAGAAGCACCGAAGCTACAAGTCGTACCAGAGCCATGTGTTGCACCGAAGCTACTAGCACTACCGAAACCATGTGCTGCACTGAAGAAGCACGCCAAATCAGCTACCGTGTCCCATCAGGCACAGGCCGAAGCTGCAATTCAGGGCCAAGTCGTCTCCCGTGAAGACAACATTTGGTAAACGGCTAGGCGGCGACAAGGGCAAATCGAAAGGATGGACCACGTTAGTCCATGACTTTTCGTTTGCCCCGTTGGCACGACAATTTGAGCTGGGACAGCCGTTCATACCGAAAGAGTGCGAGAACATGCTTACAGTACCGTGCATTAGATTGCAAGATTGGTGCATGGAACAAGCCAACAAGCCGGTGGCACAACGTGCATCGATTATCTCGGTCAGCTTCATTGAGGAGCATTTCTTCTACTAATTTTTGGATGGCTTCTTCGTGGTCAGCTTCAATGACCTATTCGATCTGTACAACCTCAACCCCCTTGATGCATCGCTCATGAGATGCTGGACATTGTAAGTGCGTGCAATCACGGCGTACATTCCTGTCGTACCAATAAATGTCAGATATATATGATCGTTAATTTTGTATATGTAGATACATGGTCAAGGAGGCAGAAGCAAGGAAACAACCGGTGGGTTTCGTCGACCCACACATGGTGTCCAAGCAAACCATGGACAAAAATTTACATGTCGTCCACGAGTACGTGGAAAGAGTATTGCTGGCTCACTGGAACAAAAACTTCATACTTTTACCCCACAACCTGGGGTAAGTGCTTCAACCAGTTGTTATACTTGCTGATTTGTACTATTTAACGCAGCTTGATGTTAGGTTGAATGACCATGGTGACATACCTGTGCAGGTATCATTGGTTTCTACTCGTAATTATACCAAGACAGAACCAAGTAATTTACCTTGATTCCAAAAAGGGCGGCACGCACAACTTGAAGCCTATCAAAGGTTTACTTGATGCATCATTCAGTGTTTACAAAGCTCGTGGAGGTCCACACAGGAAGAACCTAGCGACACTGAAGCATATTTATAAGTTTTCGGTATGCGCTAGTACGTAATAATCCTTCACGCTCCATAATAATACCTTCCGAACTAATCAACCTATTATATTTTGGCAGTGCCACCAGCAGCCAAAGGCGACTAACTTATGTGGATTCTACACTTGCCACAACATGCAACTCCTCATTGGTTCAAAGGAGACCAATGTCGTAGAGGTTTGTCAATCTTGCAACAATTGTTTCCACCTACAAATTTATATACATGCAAGACTTTACTCTTCCCATCGACAGGCTTGGCAATGCGCTAAATCTGCGTTAGAACAGGCTGACCTCCTAGGTATCCAAGGACAACTCTGAGCCTTCTTCATGCTTGAGGTCATTAATCCGAAAGGCGAATACCACTCAAGCTCGCCTGATGAGTTGCGAATTTGTTAGATACCGTTTGGATTATTTTGTAAACCTTGTGCTATGAATTTGTAATTTCTAGCTCTCAATTCAATTGATTTTTGTATATATGAATTGATTTCTCAAATGGATGCGTCGTATTTTCATATGAGATCTGATCTCATTTTTGAATTTTATGTCATAATAATGCTTGGTGATTCTCTGTACTGTCTTTTTTTCAGAGGGCATGGCTAGCATTTCCTGAGGCTAACCAATAAAACAAAATTAATGAAAAAATGGAAAATCAACATCCCAGACGGTTCCAAACTGGAACTGTCTGTGATGAGCATACATCCTAGACAGTTCCAATTTGGAACCGTTTGTGATTTAGAGCTCATCACAGACGATTCTAGTTTGGAACCGTCTGTGATGTATTTTTTCACAGTCTTTGATGACGATTTTGAACTGTGTGTGATAAGTGTTTCTGCAGTAGTGTGCCACAAGAGCACACCACTATCACTTACTTTTGCTACACTCTAATCACGAGCAAACCACTGGCCAAGCAAAGATACGAGATAAGAATTCAGCCAAAAAAACCTAAACATCACATATTTGGGTTAGGGTTTTAGAAATTGGAGAATGTAGATAAGAGAACATTCACTGCTACAGAATGGTACATCACTATCACTTCATTCGGGTCGATTCTTAAGTTTTTAGGAAAAAATGATTGTGATAGACGATTTAGGAGGGATGTTAACAATAATCACTATCAGATCTTAGGTTAGAAGCAATTGTGATTTCTAACATTAGAACCGATTGAGATGTGCCATGCACATCACTATCGGTTCTTATGTGAGAAGCGATAGTGATGTGCGTGCTCATCACTATCGGTTCTTATGTGAGAACCGATAGTGATGTGCATGATCACTTCAATATCGTTTCTTAGGTGAGAACTGATAGTAATATGGTTTTTATCTGCATCAGTTTTTATTTGGAACTAATAGTACTATGGCCTTCATCTTTGTCGGTTTTTATTTGGAACCGATAGTAATATGGCCTTCATCTGTGTCAGTTTTTATTCGAAACCGATAGTAATATGTTGTTCATCTGTATCAGTTTTTATTTGGAACCGATTGTGATGTGTATGGCTATCACAATCGATTCTTTGTAAGAACCAACACAGATAGTAGTAGTAGCAATACAAGAACTGATACAAATAGATGTCAATGCAATCAGTTCATTTTAAAAATCGATACAGATAGCGCTACGAACACATAAGTTAGAGGCGAGCACACCTAGCATTCCACCAATTCAGGCTATCACAGTCGGTTTTTTTGTAAGAACTGACACAGATAGAAGTAGTAGCAATACAATCGGTTTTTATAAAGAACCGATACAGATAGATGTCAATGCAATCGGTTCATTTTAAAAACCGATACAGATAGCACTACAAACACATAAGTCACAGAGCATTCCACCAATTCGTGCCAAGCCCTAGCACTCCGCCTCCGCCCGCTCGGCTGTCGCTCCCCCGTCCGCCTCTCTCGCTTGGTTCTTGCTCCCCCGAAGCCTCTCATCGTCTACCTGTGCCGCACCCCCACCCCCCGGCTGCCCCCGTCACCTCCAAGCTTCCCCCAACTCCGGAGAACCCTCGGTCAAGGCCATGGCGCAGGAGGCTGACCTCGACACCGAGAAGTGGACCCCTTCCCCCGACTTGAAGCCGAACCCAATGCGAGCATGTTCCAGATGCGGTCCATGGACAAGCGGATGGCTCCGTGCGCTTGGTGAAAGCGGATGGCTTGCGGCCGCGTGGTGGAAGCGGTGCGGATCCTGCCCAGTGCTTGCGTCCACGTCTCTCTTCGGTCCTCCTTCATCCACGTGATTTTATCTGGTGGACGGTTGTTGATGCTGAAGTTGTTGTATCTGATGTGGGGATGGATGGTAAATTCTGGCATGAAATGCTTGATCTTTTCATTGTGCGCGGTAGGGTGTCAAAGAAGGGAAGAGGACGACCTCGTCTTCTTTGTTGGTAATATGGTACCTTTTAGTCCTGTTGATTTCGATTCCCCCCTTATTTTTAACTTGATATTAGGGTGCTGTTCTATGCTAAATGCACCTCACCATTTGATTTTGATGCTACTGTGTGTTGATGCAGAAATTGCATGGTTATGGGTTCAATGATAACATGGAAGATCCGCCTCCCTTTTCTATGCAGAGATGGACTCCTAGGGTAAATAAAGCAACACTGAATCTTCTTTACTCTAAATCAGCTAATGAAGCAACACTGAATCTTCTTTACTCCAAATCAGCTAATGCACATCTCAAGGGATGGAAGTTTCTGTTCCTTAACGATGGTTTAGGTTCATCCTTTTCTTGCTGTTGTGAAGATTTTAGCTGCATACAAAAGTAGATCGGGATCAGATTCGTTATTTTTTTTGCTATGTGCTAACCAGGAATCATGTAGATGTTCGTCGCGTATGACATTTTTAATTTGATGATGGCTTGAAATCTGCTATCACTTCTGCTACTAGTTGGTCCAGAGATTGGTCTGTTTCTTTGCAAACCTGACACTTTGTTTCTAGCTGTTCCATACCTTAGAATCTTGGGTGCAACTAATTTAATGCAGCTGTGATTTAATTTGTTCAGTACTGATATGCCAACAAAATTGATGCTCCATTTTGTAGTGTTTGCTTATCATCTATTGTTGTATGTCTTTAATTTGTTATACGTCACATCTATGATTTTTGGCCAACCAGGAGGTGATAATTAAAAGAGATTATTGAGGATTTGATACTCTTTAGAGGTGCAATTGATGTTTGTAGAGTGGCATCATCAATTGCATGATTTTTGCTGTGGCAAATTCTCAAACCCCCCCTAATTTAAAATGATGCACCCTGTCTTTTATCATTTATTTACCAGCAGAAACCTAGGGCACTCCTGTCCAACTACAATGCACTACTGGGTAGTTGATCTTACAAGTTGGGTTTTAATTTTTCACGGTGCTCTCCTGGTTAAAACACATGATGGTGCAGATAATTCAAGACAAGCCGCTAGCTTTATCATTGGACTTGAAAACACACAGAAATATAGATCATGCAAGGCAAATTCTTACACTGTATGATGCTAGGTTGGTTGGCTATGATTTTTCTTACTAATTTAATTTCTCCTCCTTTCTTTCTTTTTCTGCCAAGTATAAGAGGAAGATCTACGATGAGTATAACGACGAGGAGGTGCAAATTACCAAGGAAGAGGCTAAGATAATTAGTAGATTGTTGAAGGGAAAGACTCCACACACCAATGTTGATCTGTATCTAGTATGTAATCTTTTTCATTATTTAGCCTTTTGAATTTCTATATTCAATAAGTAATCTTTTCCCTTATCTTCCTTTTTCTTCTGTTTTTAAGTTGAACATCCAAGTGCCTACATGCAACTGTTAAAAAATCATCATGGATGTCATTGAAATGCTAGAAAATCCAAGTTTTAAGTTGTGCTCTAATTGGTTCCCTGTGTTCTACCATTGTGTAGTTAACGTCCTTGTGCCATTCAATTCATACTATTTTGTCATTTTATTCTATTGATCTTTAGAATCGCAATAATGTAAAGCATGTAGATGTTCTTTTCTGTAATTTTTAGATTTGAAATATGAATGTACCTTTTGAAATATGAAATATGAAATATGAAATATGAATGTACAAACAACAACAGCACACCCCCTCATCACAATCGATTCTGAGAAAGAAGCGACAGTGATAAGGCCCTCATCACTATCGGTTCTTTCTCAGAACCGATTGTGATGAGGGCCTCATCACCATCGGTTCTGAGAAAGAACCGATGGTGATGAGGCCTTTATCACAATCGGGCAAAAACCAACTATGATAACGCCGCCTCATCACTGTCTAATGACTTTGTATCATCATCAGAACCAATTGTGATGACGAAAAAGAACCGATTGTGATGTACATTTTTGTAGTAGTGATTGATAATCGGCACATATCCAACCCTAGGAATAAATCGACGACCTAAGAGCCGGAGGAGAGAACATTGGCATTGTCGACCACTGAGGCAGTCGACACGGGTAGAGAGGCAGCAAAGCACACACCAGCAGGAAGAGCGACGACACACGTGAACGACGATGAGAGGCATGCGACGCACGTGCATGGGCAGTGCGGGAGCACGACAAACTAGGGATGGCAATCGGGTGGGTACCTCCGGGTACGACTGGTGCCCACCCGAACCCGAAACTGTGCAGCCCGCCCGAACCCACTAGACTTTTCGGGTACGGATCTGTACCCATACCCGAACCCTGATCTCCAGAACTCAGTGCATCATGTGACCCGATGGGTACCCGAACTCAATGGGTACCCGAACCCAAACCTAGTGTTCTGAACATGCATGAAGATTCAACTCATGTGCAATTGCACAACATACATATCACAATGAAGCATTACATTGTCATCACAACCAACCAACCCTTGAACAAGCATATCGAAATCATATGTTCCTATCCTAAAATGTTTCCTCTCTTTGAACAATTGCATGGCTAGCTGCATACGTTGCTCTATAAAATGAGACTGAAGTTAAGCCAAACTGGATAGTAAGCATAGACCTTAAAGCTGAAATAATATCTGTAGTTCCACACTACGGTGATTTCAACAGAAAAAGAAGATGCATTATCATGCTGAGCTCTTGGATACGAAATCAATTTTGTAAATGTTGATCATGACGAGTAATTTTCTACCTCAGGAAGCTCCGTAAAGAAAGAAGAAATGATGAAAAGATGAGATTCATCTAGTGTTGTGCTGATGTTTGCTTGCGTGACTGAATTGAGCATGGCAGAGAAAGCTCCGTAAAGAAAGAAGAAATGCTGATGTTTGCTTGCATGTCCTGATGCGTACCCAAACCCACCCGAACCCAAACCCTGTGTTCTGAACATGCATGAAGAACCAGCTGATTTGCAAGCTCCCAACCTGCACATCCACCCATAGAAGCAAGGAAAATCCCAAACTCTTGTGCCAACTACAGCAACCTCATCTACGTGGAGACCTCGTCGGCGACCGAATCGAAGGTGAAGTCCTGCCCCTGTATCTCGATGGAGATGGGTACCCATGGGTGGTCCCAAACCTACCCTGAACTCCCCATGCCCGAGCTCCCTGCCCAGCTCCTACCGGGCAGCAATGTCCCACCTCATCGGCTCCCGCAGCACCACCAGCTTTGGCTCCAGCGACGCTGACCAGTTGTACTCGATCCCCCATCCCCCGCCCAGGAACCCAAAATCAAGAAACCACCTGTGGAGATCTACAAAGAGGGGATTACCTGCATGTCTCAGAGACGTCGACGCGGGATTGCGCTCCTCCTCATGGTGAGCTTGAGCTCGGCACCCTCACCCCGCCGCACGAGCGTGCGAGCCGCCCGCTCGGTGAACTCGAGCAAACGCGTCACGCTGTCACCCTCCCCAAAGACCATGGCGTCGCATCGCCGCCCTCCCCAGATCCAGTTGTCTAGTGCCACCTCGTCCGTCTCCGACTACGCCACCCCAGTCGCCTCCCTGGACTTGACGCAAGAGGAGGTGGAGGGGGATGGCGACGATGGCGCCCTCCTGGCTCCTGGGGGTGAAGGGGGGGCTAAGGGGGAAGGGGAACGCTGAACGCGCAGGAGGAAGGGGAGCTGGGGAGAGGCGAGGTGGACTGGGGGATGCGGCTGGAGGGAAGGAGCCGAAGGGAAGGGGGCCGAGCGACGGAGGCGTTGGCCGTGGTGGCGACGACGGGATAGGGATTGTGGGCTTGCTGGAGGGAGTTGAAGCACACGTGTGGGGGGAATCGAGACTATCGGATTGGGAGAACAAGAGTTAGAGTTTTACTTTTTAATGTAAATCTGAAGTGGGGCCCACATATCATAGGATATCCATCGGGTACCCATGGGTACAAATTGGCACCCACACCCATTCTATAACCTTATTGGGTACCCGAACCCGAAAACCCATGGGTCTCAAATGCTACCCATGCCCGCTCTTATCGGGTCGGGTACCCGCAGGTACCCGAACCCATGGGTAAAACTGCCATCCCTACGACAAACTAACGGATTTGGGGATTTTTTGGGACTCTGTTGATTTCGACTTGAGTCAAAGGGGAGGTCTAGGGTATAACTACAAGGATAGACGGTTGAGATTAAAAGGATCTAGAACCAACAGATTGGATTGACCTTAATAGCATGAAGGGGTAAGAAGGAATCTGAACCATCCAAAATGATTTACTCTCAATCCAGTGGTCCAGATTAGATCAGAGAAGAAGACACTAACCCCTAGGGTTTCCTATGTAAGTCAGATTATCCAACCAACTCGGATTATCTGAGTTAATCAGATTATTGGTGTCACTCAGATTATCTAACCTAGTCGGATGATCCGACTAATACAAAAACCGTAGAAAACTCTCAAAAGTCGAGATTTTTCTCTTCCATAGCTCAAACCAAGAACACTCAAGCAAGCACATATTTGGGCACTGTTGAGTTGATATTAACCACCAATATAGAATTTTCTAAAGGATACTGCCATTATGCATATGATGTATAACACATTTTTTATTTTCAAAGAGCATGAACCAAATAAGTCAGAGCCACCATGAATAAGGTCTGGAAAAACCAAGTTCTAGTGGTTTAGACCCATGTTTTGCTAGTAAGCCCATAAATAAGCATATAATAGATTTTTTGTTCTTTTGCAAATCTCAATTTCCAAAGTGTTGGCCAAAAGAAGTATTTTTGATAAAACACTTGACAAACTATTTTCCAAATAGTTTTTCAATATAATTTTGAATATAATCTTTATGCAAAGCATCTTGGTTTCATTTTCATGATGAAGATATCTTGAAAAGCATTTAGAAACTATTTGATACCAAATAGTATATTTGCGAGAGAAAATATTTTTAAATACATTTTTGGCTAAGATTAGGTCATTTTTCTAGAAGCCAACTGTAACATCCCAAAATTTGAGTTTTGGAATGTTTGAATTTAAAAATGAACCATTTGCAATTTCCCTGAATTAATCCAAGCTTAATTTGATATTCCATTAATGAAAGGATTTAATTTGACTAAACTATTCATCAAACTAAAGATTTTCACTGATCAAAAGAGTTTAAAGTATATTTTTACCCAAGCTGACCTCAATATGAGACAAAGAAGATGGTTGGAATTGATCAAGAACTATGTGTTGTGGACATCCTAACAGAACATTCATCATCACGCTTAAATCGTGTAACCAAACAAGTAAGCCAAGAACCCGCTACTTGAGCCCTTGAGGAAGCTGCACCAAGTAATGTATACCAAGGACCATTGACAAGAAGTCGTGCCAAGACGCTGCAGCAACAGGTGACTTCACTCCTAGCAGAATTTGGCTACAACATATCTGAGAATGTTATACTACCTAAATGTTCTACATTGGTAATTCTCAGGTTTACACATAAAGAGAAGGATAGCATCAAGGACGTGGAGGATTATGCTGTCCAAGTTGAGCAAGGGTACACCACAAGATCTAGGGTTACACCGCAAGGGCTGCAACTTCTCTTGGATGGGTGACCCATACTGTGATGTGACGTGGTGCATGATATACATTAATGGAAAGCTTGTCAAGTCTACTTTCCAACGCAACAAACGGGGAGTCATTTGGACTTCCCAAGAGGGAGTAATGTCCAAATTACTGCAGAGTGCGAGAAGCTGAACGGGCTGCGCGAGACTCTGCGAGAATTCTTTTCTGGTGACCTTTAAGCTACCTTATCATCATAAACTCAAAGGACCTTTCCCACCTAACTAGAAGGGTTGTTTCCAGTATAAATATTTCTTGTATCTCAGCAATTGAGAATTTTTTGGACAATCAAATATAGGACCCCTTTGTTCAGCCATTTGCTAACAAATTCAGATAGTGATCCCTACACCTTTGCTCTTGTGGTTTCCTTGCGAGATTGCAGAAGCGGCCGCGTCATCGGCTCCCAATCGGTGCTCCTGGTCCATTCGATTCCAGGTTGTGTTGGTTGGTTTCTGTGTGGTTGGGCGAATCCTCGATTCATATTGCCGGTTAAAGGCGATGGTTGGCTTCGAGTTTTATTTGCCAGGTTGCACTAGTTATCCGGATGATTTCAGCTAGTTATCTTGGTTGTGATCCTACGTCGTGAAGATCGGGACCGTGATCCGTATCATTTGGTATCGGAGCCATCGTTGCCATGGTAGGATTCTTTACCCATAGCTACATATTTTTTTTAGTGTTCATCCTATCCACCAAAAAAGCCACAAAAATATTTAGCTATAGCCCTTTGTGTCGATCTATTTATCTAGTGAGTTCAGTTAAGACTTTTATCCAGTAGAGTCTCTATTTAGTTGCTGATCATATCATCCTTTGCATGTCCTTTCATATATCTGAAAAAGAAAGAGTGTGCAACCCGGAAAAAAAATGAATCGAACAGTTTGGAAAAGGTTGTGAAAGAAAGAAGAAGGATCTATTGTTTGAAAGTGCACAATTTTTTAACCCTCACATCAATTTGTGCAATCAATTTACTATCATATTTTGGTGCAGATTGTGCTAGGTGAGTCTTGCAAACCATCCATCCCTAGCGTAATCCTTGTTTGCATCAAATCTGAAATTTTTTGTGCATGCGTTGATCCGATTACATCTTTCATATCTTGTGATCAGCACTAGGCATTGATCTTCTAGTTTGGATTGCTTCTTAGCTTTACAACAACTAGAATTCAGATTGTGTTCCATGTGCATCGCTCCCTACCAAGCTCCACAAATAAGCCACCGTAAACTGAACACCGGTCATGTATTCGCTTAACCATCACTTTTCTTTTTATCACCACACGTTATACTTCTGTAAACTGCAGGGGACTCATAAGAGCTTTGGTTGGTAAGAGTGGTGAGGTTGTGGGAACCACTAAAATTTCATATTCCGCATACACTTGATTTTCGCGTTTCACTAACCTTGCAAGGAGATGTCAAAAGCATCAGAGATTGAGGAATGTGTCACCATGGCACAGTTCAATAAGCTAAAGCAAAGCATGGAGGAGAAGCAAGACAAATTGTCACAAGATCTTCAAGCACTTATGGCTCAGCTGAGAGAACTTCACCATGTTTCTGAAGGTGCAAGTAATCATGAAGATGAAGTTGATGAAACCGATGAAGAAGCTGCTGCCCGACTTGCAAGACAACAGCGACAACGCCGAGAGCGAGCTGCTATGCTTGGTAGGAGACCTGCTGGTCTAGGTCGTGTGAACAGAGGTAATGGTGCTGGTCGTGGTAGAGGAAGAGGTCTTGGAGATAGAGGAAATGAACATGCTGAATCCAAGGAAGAGGTTGAAGGAGATGACCTCGGACAGCCCCAAAATAATGGCAATCGTCGACGAGGAAATCAAGCACGAAATCAGCCCAATGAAGAGAGGTTTGGCAAGCTTAAATTCACCATGCTCAAGTTTGATGGTGGATTTGATCCTGAAGCCTATCTCACATGGGAGTTGAAGGTTGACAAGATCTTTCGCTTGCATAATTATTCGAAAGAGAAGAAGATGGCAATGGCAGCCCTTGAGTTTGATGATTATGCTCTAATCTGGTGGGAGCAAGTGCTTAATGATAGAGAAGAAGCTGGTCAAGGTGCTGTCTGAACATGGGCTGAAATGAAGAGAGAAATGAGATCAAGATTTGTGCCTAAGCATTACCACCGTGATATTTTGATAGGCTACAGAATTTGAAGCAAGGAAATCTCTCTGTAGAGAAGTACTATAAAGAGATGGAGAAGACAATGATCAGGGCCACTGTATATGAGGATGAAGAGCAATCAATTGCACGTTTCATGTCCGGTTTACACCGCAATATCCAACGCATTGTGGAATTTCAGCAGTACTGCAATCTTATTGAGCTAGTACATCAAGCAAGCAAAGCTGAAAGACAATTGCAGCAAGACATAAAGACCAATAAAGTTGGACCTTTCAATGCAAGAGGTACATCTAGTGGAAGTAAATTTACACCAAGAAGTAGTGCAGGCCGAAGTACCATGACCAACTCAAGTGGTGGTTCACATTCAGGTGCTCGTGGTATTTCCAGTGGCAAAGAGCTGGCTGCTCCAAGTGAGAGGAATAAACCCACAAGTTCATCATCTACCTCAATGGGATCTACATCCAGGAGTAGTGGAATTCAGTGCTTCAAGTATGGAGGTCGTGGTCATGTTATAAAGGAGTGTACAAACAACCGTACCATCATTGTTAATGACCAAGGAGAGTATGAATCTGCTAGTGAAGAAGAATAAGACGTTATAGATAAGAGAAAATTTGAGAATACCCTTGAGGAAGAAGACCACACATGCTGCGAATTTGAGACAGGTGCTGCTCTTGTTGTAGCTCAAATTTTGAGTGTGCAAATGAAAGATGCTGAGAACGGACAACGGCATAATCTTTTCCAAACAAGAGCCAAGGTCGAAGGCAAGGTCTGCAAAGTAATCATTGATGGTGGAAGCTGCCATAATCTTGCTAGTAAGGAAATGGTTGAAAAGCTTGGACTAAAATTGTTGCGACATCCCCACCCATATCATGTACAATGGCTGAATGATTCAGGAGATATCAAGATTGGATATAGAGTGAAATTTCCTTTCAAGATTGGTGAATATGTTGACACAGTAGAATGTGATGTGGCTCCCATGACTGTGTGTCATCTACTGTTGGGAAGGCCATGGCAATATGATCGTTCATCTCTACATTGTGGTCGCACAAATCAATACACCATCAAGTTGAGAGGAAAGGACTTATTACTTAAACCAATGACACCGCAACAAATCCTTGCTGAGCATTTGCAAAAGAGTTCTGAAGTAAAGGTTGATAGTGAGAAAGAAAGAGAAAAAAAGAAATTGAGTGCCCTCCACAAATCGGTGAGTGAGAGCCATAAGCCAAATGTGAGAGATAAAAAGAAAGGAGAGGGAGAGAATTTAGTCATGATAGCCACCAAATCTGAAATGAGAGATGTGAGGAATAACCCAGACCAAGTACTCATTGTACTTGTGAACAAAGACACATTACTTTCAGTTAATGACCTTACATCTGTTCCTAGTGCTATTGTTCATGTTTTGTAGGACTACAACAACATTTTTCCGGAGGAAACACCAGCTAGACTTCCGCCTTTGCGAGGCATTGAGAATCAAATTGATCTCATCCCTGGAGCGACACTTCCTAACAAGCCACCTTACCGCACCAGACCTGAAGAAACCAAGGAAATTCAAAGGCAAGTACAAGCACTCTTAGATAAAGGTTATGTGCGTGAAAGTTTAAGTCCTTGTGTTGTCCTAGTAATTTTGGTGCCAAAGAAAGATGGATCTTGGAGGATATGTGTAGATTGTAGAGCTATTAATAACATCACTGTTCACTATCGTCATCCTATTCCTAGGCTAGATGATATGCTTGATGAATTGAGTGGTTCAATGATATTTTCTAAAATCAATTTGAGAAGTGGTTACCACCAAATAAGAATGAAAGTTGGAGACGAATGGAAAACTGCTTTCAAAACAAAGTTTGGGTTGTATGAATGGTTAGTTATGCCTTTTGGTTTGACTAATGCTCCTAGTACATTCATGAGATTAATGAACCATGTTTTGAGATCATTCATTGGGAAATTTGTTGTTGCTTACTTTGATGATATCCTGATTTTTAGCAAGACATTGGAGGAACATATTGAGCATATTCGACAAGTTTTAGATGTGCTTAGAAAGGAAAAATTGTGTGCTAACCTTGAGAAGTGCACATTTTGTACAAATCGACTTGTGTTTCTTGGATTTGTCATTTCAGGTCAGGGAATTCAGGTTGATGAATCAAAGGTGAAAGCAATCAAGGAATGGACAACTCTTAAGAATGTAAGCCAGGTGAGAAGTTTTCATGGACTTGCTAGTTTTTATAGGAGATTTGTGAAAGATTTTAGCACTATAGCTGCTCCATTGAACGAGTTAACAAAGAAAGGAGTTTGTGTTCAAATGGGGTGAACCCCAAGAAATTGCTTTTCAAGAATTGAAGAAACAGTTAACTGAAGCCCCCTTGCTTGTGTTGCCGAATTTCACAAAAACCTTTGAGGTTGAATGTGATGCAAGTGGGGTTGGAATTGGAGGTGTGCTCATGCAAGAAGGAAAACCTATTGCATACTTCAGTGAGAAGTTGGGAGGTGCACAACTGAACTACTCTGTGTATGACAACGAGTTGTATGCTTTGGTAAGAGTACTTGAGACTTGGCAATATTACTTATGGCCAAAAGAATTTGTTATTCATTCAGATCATGAAGCTTTGAAGTATTTGAAAGGCCAAGCTAAACTGAACCGTTGCCATGCTAAGTGGGTCGAATTCCTTGAAACTTTCCCATATGTTGTGAAATACAAGAAAGGTAAGGATAACCTTGTTGCTGATGCTTTGTCCCGAAAACATGTTTTATTGAACCAACTTCAAGTGAAGGTGCCAAGACTAGAGAGCTTGAAAGAACTATATCCTACTGATAATGAATTTTTAGAACCATATGCAAAATGTACTACAGGAAAGGGATGGCAAAAATATCATGTGCATGATGGATTCTTGTTTAGAGCTAACAAATTGCGTGTTCCAAATTCCTCTATTAGACTTTTATTGTTACAGGAAGCACATGCAGGTGGATTGATGGGTCATTTTGGACGAGAGAAGACCTACGAGATGCTGGCTGATCACTTCTATTGGCCAAAGATGAGAAGGGACGGGGAGAGACTTGTTCAACGATGAGTCACATGCCACAAAGCTTGAACCCATATGGTTTATACACCCCTTTGCCTATGCCTTGCGTTCCTTGGGAAGACATTAGCATGGATTTTGTTTTGAGATTACCTAGGACACAGAGGGGGGATTCTTGTTGTTGTTGATCGATTCTCAAAAATGGCACATTTTATACCATGTCATAAAAGCGATGATGCCTCCCACATAGCCTCTTTGTTTTTCAGGGAAGTTGTGAAGTTACACGGTATGCCCAAGACGATTGTTTTAGATTGTGACACCAAATTCTTGAACTACTTTTGGAAGACAATTGTGGGCAAAACTTGGAACGAGGCTGTTGTTTTCCACAACATGCCACCCACAAACGGATGGACAAATGGAGGTGGTGAATAGAACACTTTCAACGCTGCTGCCAACCATTATCAAAAAGAACTTGAAGGAGTGGGAATAATGTTTACCGCAAGTCGAGTTCGCATACAACAGGGCAGTACACTCTACCACTAGTATGTGTCCATTTGAAATTGCATATGGCTTTAAACCGCTTGCTCCGATAGACTTGTTGCCCTTACCTTTGCAGGAACAAAGTAATATGGAAGCTTCCAAGAGTGCTGATTATGTGAAGAAGATACATGAGAAGACCAAAGAACAACTTGAGAAGAAGGCACAGTACTTTGTTTCCGAGGCAAACAAGCATCGAAGGAAGATGACATTTGAACCGGACGATCTGGTTTGGGTGCACCTAAGCAAGGAGCGTTTTCCCGACAAGCGCAAATCGATGTTGATGCCTCGAGGAGATGGACCCTTCAAAGTGCTGGCTAAGATTAATGACAATGCTTACAAGGTTGAACTGCCTGAAAACTATGGTGTTAGCCCAACTTTCAATGTTGTAGATTTATCACCATTCTTGGGCTTAGAAGCATTAGAGTCAAGGACGAATCCTTTTCAAGAGGGGGAGGATGATGCGGACATCCTAACAGAACATTCATCAACACGCATAAATCATGTAACCAAACAAGTAAGCCAAGAACCAGCTACTCGAGTCCTTGAGGAAGCTGCACCAAGTAATGTATACCAAGGACCATTGATAAGAAGTCGTGCCAAGACGCTGCAGCAACAGGTGACTTCACTCCTAGCAGAATTTGACTACAACATATCTGACAATGTTATACTACCTAAATGTTCTACATTGGTAATTCTCAGATTTACACATAAAGAGAAGGATTGCATCAAGGACGTGAAGGATTGCACAGATGCTGCCCAAGTTGAGCAAGGGTATACCACAAGATCTAGGGTTACACCGCAAGGGCTGCAACTTCTATTCGATGGGCGACCCATACTGTGACGTAACGTTGTGCATGATATACATGGACGGAAAGCTTGTCAAGTCTACTTTCCAACTCAACAAACGGAGAGTCATTTGGACTTCCCAAGAGGGAGTAATGACCAAATTACTGCAGACTGCCAGAAGCTGAACGGGCTGTGCAGACTCTGCGAGAATTCTTTTCTGGTGACCTTTAAGCTACCTTATCATCATAAACTCAAAGGACCTTTCCCACCTAACTAGAAGGGTTGTTTCTAGTATAAATATTTCTTGTATCTCAGTAATTGAGAATTTTTTGGACAATCAAATATAGAACCCCTTTGTTCAGCCATTTGCTAACAAATTTAGAGAGTGATCTCTACCCCTTTGCTCTTGTGGTTTCCTTGCGAGATTGCAGAAGCGGCTGTGTCATCGACTCCCAATCGGTGCCTCTAGTCCATTCGATTCTAGGTTGTGTTGGTTGGTTTCTTGAGAGTGTGATTGGGCGAATCCTCGATTCAGGTTGCTGGTTAAAAACGGTGGTTGGCTTCGAGTTTTATTTGCCAGGTTGCACTAGTTATCCGGATGATTTCAGCTAGTTATCTTGGTTGTGATCCTACGTCGTGAAGATCGGGACAGCGATCCGTATCACTGACATTGGGATTCATTATCATCCAGGCAAAGCCAATGTCGTAACCGATGCTTTGAGTAGAAAGAGCTATTGCCATACCCTGATGATTAAGGAAAATCAACCAGCACTCTATGAGGAATTTCAGAAGCTTAGTCTGAAAGTGGTTCAAGAAGGTTACTTGGCTACTTTGGAAGTACGCCCTACATTGGAGGATCAGATTCGAGAAGTACAGGTTGATGATACTGATATCAAGGAGATTAAGAGCAATATGAAGAAAGAAAAAGGCCCAGGTTTCACTGAAGATGAATAAGGTACCGTTTGGTATGAGAAGCGTATTTTCATACCAGATCAGAAAGAGCTTAAGGAGTTGATACTCAAAGAAGCGCATGAGACTTTATACTTCATTCATCCTAGAAGTACCAAGATGTATCAAGACCTCAAGGAAAGGTATTGGTGGCCTAGCATGAAGCGTGAGATTGCAGAGTATGTTGCTCTTTGTGATGTCTGCCAAAAGGTCAAGGCAGAGCATCAGAGGCCAGCAGGATTGCTACAGCCATTGAAGATTCCAGAGTGGAAGTGGGAAGAAATTGGTATAGATTTCATTACTAGCCTTCCTAAGACCCAAGCAGGTTATGACTCGATCTGGGTAATAGTGGATCGATTGACTAAGGTAGCTCACTTCATTCCAGTTAAGACTACCTATGCAGGAGATAAATTGGCGGAATTATATATGTCAAGGATTGTCAGTCTTCACGGAGTGAATAAAAAGATAGTGCCTGATAGAGGAACCCAGTTTACCTCTCGTTTTTGGCAGAGTCTGTATGAAGCCATGGGAACCCATCTTAGATTCAGTACTGCCTATCACCCTCAAACAGATGGTCAGACTAAGCGTGTGAATCAAATTCTTGAGGATATGCTAAGAGCTTGTGCCTTAACTTATGGAGCCAAGTGGGACAAGTGTTTGCCCTATGCAGAGTTTTCGTACAACAATAGTTATCAAGCCAGTCTACAAGTATCGCCTTTCAAGGCCTTATATGGAGGAAAGTGCAGAACTCCTCTCAACTAGAAGGAGACTGGAGGAAGATAATTGTTTGGCCTCGCTATACTGCAAGAAGCCGAAGAACAAATCCAATTAATTCGAGACAGGTTGAAGATAGCTCAAAGCAGACAGAAGTGTTATACAGATAATCGACGCTGAGATTTAAGTTTTGAACCCAATGATTATGTTTATCTTAGAGTCACTCCTTTCAATGGAGTTAAGAGATTTCAAGTAAAAGGGAAGCTTGCCCCTAGATATGTTGGACCGTTCAAAGTCTTGGAACGAAGAGGAGAGGTTGCCTACAAGCTTGAGTTGCCTTAGTCTTTTGCCGGAATCCATGATGTATTCCATGTATCGCAATTGAAGAAGTGCCTGTGTATGCTAGATGAACAGATGCAATTGGAAGCCATTGATTTGCAAGAGAATCTTACTTACAAGGAGCAATCAGTGAAAATTTTGAATATAACAGAGCGTATCACGAGAAGCAAGATCATCCGTTTTTGCAAGGTCCAATGGAGCAATCATTCAGAAGAGGAAGCTACTTGGGAGCGAGAAAAGGATTTGAAGTCTGAGTTTCCCCACCTATTCTCTAGCCAGCCTGAATCTCGGGGTCGAGATTCCATTTAAGGGGGGAGGTTTGTAACATCCCAAAATTTGAGTTTTAGAATGTTTGAATTTAAAAATGAACCATTTGCAATTTCCCTGAATTAATTCAAGCTTAATTTGATATTCTATTAATGAAAGGATTTAATTTGACTAAAATATTCATAAAACTAAAGATTTTCAGTTTTAGCTCAGTTCATTGTGCTTTAAGGAATTTTTCTGTGTTTTTAGATATTTTCCTGAATTTATTTGCTATTTATTTGAATTTATTTGCTTTTATTCAAATTTCTAGAATTTTCTTAATTCAAACAATAATTTTTATTCTCTAAAATTTTCTCGGGCCGAATCTCTCTGGCCCATTTTTTCCTCGCCGCCCGCCCGCTTCTCCTCCTCGCCCGCGCGCGCGTCGCTCGCCGCCGCCCGGCCACTGCTCGCTAACACACCGCTTGCATCGCTCGGCCCGCTCCGCTCGCCTGCGGCCCAGTCCGTCTGCATCCGCACCGTCGCTGCCAGCGATGCCTGAAACCCTAACCCTAGCCGTCGCCGACTCGGTTTTGAAGTTCGTGCCGTGCACGCCTCCCTAGGCTATAAAACCCCGAGCCGACCCCGTGCGAGCTTTCCCTCACACCACCGCTCCTTTTGCCTCATCTCTCGTGGCTCGAGATGCCGCCTGTGCCGAGTTCTCGCTCGTCGGAGTTGCGCGGCCGACCGAAGCTTTTCTCGTCGTCGTTTGGTCATTCCGGAGCGTCTCCGCCATCCCCGCCAACCTCTTCGAGTTCGCCGCATCGCCTCCTTCCGAATTCGCACCAAGCCGAAGACGATCCGGTACAAAAACGCCACCGAATGCTTCTTCTCCAAGTTCGGCAAGCCCGCGCCGCCGTCCTCACCATTGCCCCTCGCCACGAACCTTGGCCGTCCGATCCTCGGCGGATGCTTCAGATTCCGCCGCGTCGCTGCAAACGAAGCCATTTCTTCTCTGCCGTTCGATCCGGCCGTGCCGCCAATGCGTGACCCGTGGCCGCTTGCATCACCGCTGCGTCAGCACCGATGTCATCCATGACGTCAGCCATGGCGTCATCCTAGCCGAGCGCTTGCGCCAGCCCTAAATCTCGTGAGCCCGGTCTACCGTAGACTGCAACCTGCCCGTGGACTCGATCTATGGACCGTGGGTCCCGCGCGTCAGCCGTGCATCAGCGTTGCACAATAAAAGGATTTTCGTTTAGAAAAATAATTCTAGAAATATTTCTTTTTCTATTTTCTCTGATTTAATTTTTGAGGAGCTCGTTCTTGCTCATACGAACTCCGATTGAGGCGATTCAAATTTCTAAATTTTTCTAAAATCAAGCTCTACCTTCCAAAGCCATTTATTTTTAGTTTTGAGCTTGTTTGAGTCTCTATTTGATATTTATTTGGTTTCATTGCTTTCTTTTCTGGTAGACGCTAATCCCAAAAGAGCGAACAGAGACTTCGAAGACCAAGACTCAGCACTAGGTCAGTAAGGCAAGTTGTAACCTTTGATCATATTGAACCTATGTTTGCAAAAGTACTTTTCTTTATATAATTGCATGCTATTTCTGTACAATGATTATTTGCTGGGAGTAGCTATGTACCTAGTTGACATTATACCACCTTGATTATTGGGATGACATGTATCCATTGTTAACCCTAGGTTGGGTCAGTACTAGTTTGACATAATCATATTACCAACCATTAGTCTTGGTTGAACGTATTGCTTTCCCTCGGGCAAGTGATCGTGTAGTAAAGGGGGTGCTTTCTAGCACATTGGGATGTGGATGTCTTGCCTGAGATAACTTAAGGACTTAATCTTGTGCGCCATTGAACTGGGCCTAACCGTACTACCATAAGTCTGGTATAGGACAGACCTAGCTGATTAATTTGCAATATCTAGCCTTAAGTACTGCCAATTGGTGGTGTGAGTTCCGAAGTGAACGGGTAGACTCACATGGCTCAAGGGGCCCCGAGGGGCGAAACCTTAGTGGGCAGTACCGAGTTTAGACAGGGTATTGTAAAGGCTTTGTCATAATCTCTTTGCGGCACACCAAAGGAAGTGTGCTAATATCGATTGTACAAAGAGATGATCATGTCTTGTGCGTAAAGAAGTACAACCTCTGCAGAGTGTAAAACTATTCGAATAGCCATGTCCGCGGTCATGGACAAGCCCGAAAATTTCACACGGGGTATAGAGTGTTTCATAAAATGTTGGATGGTAGAATTGTTGGTATGTGAACAGGGAGTTCACTATTGTTTTGTTGCCTAAAGTTATACTGTTGAACTTAGTGGTTTGATAATTGTTTTGGATGGTGTAGGGTGATGCCTCACCATTCTGTTCATGTTATCTATCATTGATTTACCAGTTATGTATTTATTACCTTTTCATAAATGTGCTTTCAATCTATTTACTATACTTCAACTCAAGTTATTGCTTTCTGCAAAAGAACCATATGTCTATCCTTTGTCAAGCCTTGCATGAATATATTGCATCATTTCCCTACGGCTTGCTGAGTACTTTTTGTACTCACAGCTTTATGCTCTTGTTGATCAGCTGCTGAAGGAGAACCCGGAAATACTGAATATCCTGAGGAAGAATATTATGAAGACTATGTGGTTTAAGAAGCGTTCCCCAGACGATTGACTGTGGCATGTCGAATGGCCCAAGTTATCTTTTCCGCTGCAATAGTTTATTTGTTTCTTAAGCCTTAAGGCAAAGTGGTGGGTCTGATGCTTTATTTAATAATAATTTGCCTCTTTCTTAGTTAATTTATTGTACGAAATGATATTTCATCTATATTTCTACTGTGTGTACTAGCGTGATCCTAAACTAGTGTAGTATACACAGAGAGTTTCGGATTTGCAAATCCGGGTCCCAACACCAACTAGCAAAAAATTTTATTTTGGCACACTTAAGATTGCAAAAATACATGCAAGGGAGTTCAAACTTCAAACCTTGCTAGTTGGAGTAAGTGGAGCTGAGCAGCAGGTGTCTTCGAAAAATACCTTGCATGTATAATCCCTCACATATCAGTTACACATGAGTGAAGCCGAGCAGTTGGAGTATCATGGCATCACAAGATTCAGATCGCACTGCATTGCTTTGCACCTAATTGCAGTTTAACAAGGGTTCCCACAATTCACAAGAAAACCATTCACGCATGCTTTTGCATCGCAAATTCAGTCCACGTAATCATTCTAATCCACACCAACGAGAGAGACACAGTACAACACAACACAGTTCGGTTGTGCGCAAGATGCATGCTGTATATTGAATTTGCGACATTATCTTAGTAAAACACAAACAGTGCCACACTCACACAGCAACTACTATTGTAAATCTAAAATGAACTGAACAAAAGAAAAGAGAAAAAAAAAACAAAAGCAGTCGCCATCCTCTGATCCACTTTAACAACACTACCTAAAGACAAGCAGAGAAATCCACAATGCGCCAAACATGATCCTCTTAATTACAATCTTCTTCTTCTTCGCCTTAGCTACGTGAACAAATCAAATGCCAATGCCACCATGATCATCAATTTTTCAGGAGCCATCATGGATGGATGGATGGATGGATGGATGTTCCTAGCTATACACAAAAACAGAGGCTAGGGGCCCCTTCCCTATCTACACCAATCCACGAAGCATGCCAACCAAGAGCTTCACCCCACATGCTCCCTCTCCCTCTATACCAAATTCATAAAGCTAGCATTCCAATTCTGGGACCAACTTGTGCAGGGTTGATGTTCCCTGGAACAACGTTGTCCGCCCACCGTTGAGGTATTCATGCAGCTGCAGTGCAGAACAAATTTACATCAGCACAACCTGAAATTGACATGACACAATGACGTATGGTTGAGTCTAGGAACATATATGAACCTCATCTTGAGTTATCTTTGTGAATCCGAACCGCTGTGTCCAGATAGACTCTGCTTCATCTGCAGCTGGTAGCACAAAATGTTTCACCTTCAGAGATGCCAACAACCCTTCTATGCAAGCAAAAAGTGCTTGGAAATACCCCTGTTCAGGTCAGAGAAGAAACAAACATCAATGCTACTTAAATCACAGTTCATATGTGAAAAAAAGGGCACAACTTTGTAACAAAGCAAGTTCCAACTGTCTAGTGCTATACCAAAAAAAATAGCGCTTATGCCTGACTATTTAAACGTCCACCATGATTTATCTACCAAAACATCATCCATTTAGTTTCCTTCCATGTCTTCCATAGGCTATCGGCTACGGCACCTAAAACAGTCATCCATGTGTTCCAAAGGCTATGGACTGCACCTGCAGTCTCCTATCCATATCTGGCAGTCGGAGCAAATAGGCATTGCACAGATGTATGATTTGTGAAGCTGGTTTAATTCAGACTTCAGACACTCAAAACTTTCCTTCTCTTTTTATCCAAATAATATATTGCTAGAAAAATTACACACTTGGTTGATAATATACAAGATATCTCAAACATACATAGACATGAACCTACCAAGCCTTGGCTATCCCTACTTGTAGCAACCAAGGGTAGCTCAGCGACTTCACTACCCATGATACGGAAAAGACCTGCAGAAACTACAGTGTTGCTGCATCAACAGAATCAAAATTAGAGTTGTACAGCCAATTGGTTGGCAATGCCTTTTTTTTAAGAAAAAAGAAACAATTGAAGACAGAAGTTTACCCGACAGTTAACACCGCACAATGCATTCCTGTGTAATCTTGATCCCTTACACTCCTCCTGGAAATAGAAGAATATATAAGTTTGTTTGCTTATGTCCAGAATTTTGGATTGAGAGCGATACACATATAAATGAGGTAGACATTAGTCCATCATACCCATAAACCATGGCTGGAATAAGGTCCCGCCCAGTTGTAATTTGGATAATGGGATCAAATGATTCCTGCAAAAGTGCCAATTGTAGTTAGGAAAATACCAGATAATACCACCGATTGCTTAATGGTTTGTACACAAACAAAGTGACAATCATAAATGAGCTCCAGCATCAAGTCTTATTTACATGCTTGAGATCAAACATACAGATATGCTAAGCAGAATTTGTCATTATTTTATCTCCTTCTATAGACCAAATATGTATGAACATAACGAGCCTTGGCTATCCCTACTTGTAGGTCAGTGAATCAATGATACCTCTACTTTGTCCTTTTTATAAATAATTTAGATCTTAAAACAATGGGTTTGCAAGGTTATGCATGAAAGGGGAAGTGTGCATAACAATACATAAAAAAAAATACACCTTATATAATAATAACTATTTTTTCTTAAGCTACTACACATGTGCAGCATCCTAGTAATAGTTAATCGCAGATTCTACAACTGAAGAAACAACCATCAGACAACTGTTTCGGCGATTACTTGTTATCCAGTATGAAGCCATGGTAACTTACATGGAAAATCGCAACTGCTTTGGAGAGCACCAATTTACTATCTGCTGAACTTTTGTCCTTCAAAACTCTCCATTTAACATCAAGGTCATCATCTTCATTTAAACCTTTCTCTTCACGCTTCTTCTTTACAACATCTAAATCCACAACAGGAACAGGTTCTGCTCCATGGCTAAGTAAGTCTTTTAGTGTCTCATTAATCCTCACGCAATCTGTGGAACAATACCATCCTCCCTCGGGCAATGCCTGCAGCAGTGAATCATTAATACAGTTCTTTGTTTATGCTATAAACTTTTCCAGATAACTCAGGCTACGAAGATCACCGTCAAATCGGCCATGTTGTGTTCTTTCAGGCAACCAACATGATATTCCCTCCCACACTGGACAAATAACAAACAACATACAATTGATTATCATAAAACCAAATTGCCACAACTCAAAAACAGCATGATAACAAAATACAAATAGATCATGAAAGGCCATGAGTGTCAGAATTCGCACTGGTAAATTACGGTCTATGTGATAGGCAAACATACTTGGTCGCAGAGCAGCACGGTTCGGGCACTGAATTTCTTTTTGCTGAAATCATGGAGCCTGAAAAAAATAATCAAATGGACAATCTCTATGAAATAAGAACATGATGGAATGGTTCATTGGAGCAAGAGAATCAAATGCACAGGATAGATAAATAACAAAGCAGTATCCTGAATCCTGAGTATAATTGGTCGCAGAGCAGCACGGTACCATTATTTTGGCCATCAGATGTAATGGTACTTGACATCTCTGTAGCACCGACACATCGGTTTGGTGCCGTATCGGTGTCTGACACGGATACGACACCGACACGCCACTCGACAAGCATTGATCACGTATTGGACAATTAGATAGACAAAATAAATAATTTTAATGTTCGACGTGGCTTCGACACTTCATCGATACGTATCTGACACATATGATGACACAGTCTAGCCTAACTCAGCAACCTAAAGGGTAACCCTAGTCACCCGATAGGAGCAAAACACCAATATCAAGACTCTATTGTGGAACTATGTTGACGTTCTAGATAAGGGTGATCTGTCTAGATAAAATGTGAAATGGAGATGCTTCCTTAGCTCCAGCAGTCCATACTATATAACAACTGGAGTTGTTTGATGTAAATTTTGCCAAATTTCAAGTGCTGGCGGAGGGTAGTTTATATGGTACTCACAGAACATATATTGTATAAAAAAGAGAAAGAAGCCAGAGTAGATGTCTAGGCCAGTGAATATACATACAAGGCTGATGGATGAACACTTACTTGCACAGTGCACATCCACCAAATCCAGTCTCAGGTGTTGTAACAATACGTATGGACCGTGTAAATATTTGTTCCATGGGATCAATTCCATCGATCCTCCCAGCAGCTATTGCATTGTTGTTATATGCCAAAGAACTTTCTCTCTGTTGCCTATTTTCGCAATACCGGCAACACCAAGTCCCCTTTGGAATAGCAGACAAACCAACACATTCTGCAATACATAAAATAAAGACATGCGGTAATGAGAACCCAGCAACTAGCCTTGTCAAAAGGGTTCACCAGAAGGGATCTATGCAGCACAATTCCTGATAAACACCAGACATCAGGAATAAGAACTGCAAAGATGGTAGTAAAAAATAGTGGAGCATGAC
Organism: Otatea glauca; assembly: GCA_036346275.1. NCBI lineage: Eukaryota > Viridiplantae > Streptophyta > Magnoliopsida > Poales > Poaceae > Otatea > Otatea glauca. Next base: position 55,923,002 of record CM070728.1, read on the forward strand.
CATAAAAAATGCTGTATCATGAAGTAAACAAATAGTAAGTCCAACAGGAATCTTTATGTACAGCTTAAACTTCAAAGAAGACAGTGTTACAGTTCAACTTAGATATATCTTTGAAGACAGGCATTCTGAAATCTGGATTCAAGAATCAATAATCACAATGTAAACACACAGTAAATTCAGCCATTCCACCAGCAAACTTATATCTGGACAATAATATATCCTTAAAGAGTGAAGGTTAGCTTAATTGAGCACAGAAGCAACATCTCCTATTGCCTAACAAAATGCCATTACCTCTGTGAAAAGCTCTTGGACAGGTATCACAAAGGAGAAGCTCCCCACCATCTGAACAGATGCTGCACAAGTCATCACTTTGTCTGTTTGACAACTTTCGACCTTTTGAAAGTGAAATCGACAGTTCATGTAGCGAAACACCATTCGACATATAAATATTGTGGTAACTGCAATAGAGTGAGAAAGGAATGAGAACCTCAACAGTGTTCCAACAAAATGCAACTACAAGAATAAACTCACGGTTTGCGTCGAGCAGCTCGGCCAGCATGAGCTTCAAACTGTGAAGGGCTAACCTGTTCATACATATAAAGAATTTCAGATTAAGTTCAATGATATGGCTAACACAGAGACAAAAGGTCTAGGCTGATTTATTGGTCAAGTTGCTTTATCTGCCATTGAGTTTCAACATGTATCTAACGAAAGAGACTATAATTTACCACAGTGCCGCAGCAGTGACAGTAGATTCCAAATTCCTTTATATAGCCATCCAGTAACCTCTAGAAATTTGTCACTGCCAGTGTTAATAACAAAATAATATATGTACTGGCTGAAATGAGAAGTTACGTAAGAGAGAACAAGAAAATAACCTTTCCGCCAACATAGTATCCAACATCAGTGCCCTCTGGTAAAACACCACTCATGAAAACCAACTTATGCAACCCCTTGTCCCTTTTTTATATAAAATAGCAAGAAAGGAGATCAATAAAATGTGAAAAACTCGAAGAGAGTGGAAGCTAAATCATAATTAGCAACACCTACTTTCTTGTAAGCCTTCCTGCGCTTGCAGTCCTCGCTCCTGGGGATGCATTCTTAGATACCCTAAAAGATGAAGTAGGACTCCATCCAATTTTTGATGACCTAAACAACAATAGGACAACAAGGAACCAGCGGTTTAGAGATGCCATACATAACAGTAGAAACAGAGCTTTATATGAAAATGTTTCGGTCACGGCATCAACAGCAAAAACTAGAATGACCACAACATGGCCAAATGTATATTACTCCAAAAGATACCTGGTACCATTCCGAGCTCCCTTCGATTCAAGACACAAATCACATAACGAAACAAATTCCCCAGCGCGAAAAGTTCTGAATGAATCTGAAAGATTAAATATTAATCAAATTAGAGAATCAAATGAAACAACCCCTTGGTGCGAATGAGAGAGAGAAAAAAACTCACTTTTGCAAGTTTGGCAACTGAACGTCCTCTTCTGAGGTGCTGGGCCTATTGCGTTCTGTATTGCAGATTCCAACATGTTTAAGGTGGCAGTTGCGCATGCCCTCAATATATCATGCAGATTATTTCCATTTTCCAGGAAAATGTAATCAGATGGGTGCTTTTTAGTACTACCAGCATGCACCTCAAAATAATAAGGCGAAACAACCTGCAACCCATGGTGGATTGGTTGAATTTTCTTAGCTGGCATGGAAAACTGGTGTTATCGCAGAAGGGGGGAACTCACATTTCGGCCTTTGCATGAAGAACAAGAGCACAATATGCCGATACGTTTGATGATTCCACAAAGTACCGCTCGCTGAAACAAGACCAGAAACACATTCCTAGTCAAAATTACAGCACTAGTGAAATGGACTAAGAAAAATCAAGATTGCAGATGCAACCAGGTCAGGTGACGCAAAATCTTTGCATGTGGAACATTAGGGGAAAAATTATCTGCTATCTCCCATTTTCTTACATCATGAGCTACATGTAGACCAGGGTATTCTAAGGGATACGGTATGAAACCAAAATTGGCAATTTTACTACAAGTTAGCATTAGGTAACAAAAAGAGTCTGCTACAGTAGTAATAAAACGCATCTTCTTTTATGGTAGAAGAGAATTTTACAAGAATGTACATTTCTTCTACTCTATTAACTAAAATGCATGTGGTGTCCGAACTGTATCGAATACTTAGGAAGTATGTTTTGTTCAAAAAGTCCAGTATCTGAATTTATTTGACTTGCAGTGCCTGATTTATGTATGAACAAGGAGGAGGTATAGGAGGGAGGGAGACAGCGGTACCTTCCCTTTCCTCATGATGTACTTGACGGGCTGGCCCTCGAGCAAGCCCGTGGCGAGGAGCTCCTTGAGGTTCTTGGGGATCTTATTTAAGGAGATCTTCTTGGACATCTTGAGCTCCATGTTCTTGTTGCTGTTGGGGGAAGCTAAAGAGGAGTTGCTGGCGGTGGTGGTACCTGACAAGTCGTCGTCGTCCTCACCCCGCTTGTCCTTGAGCAATAGTGACCTCGTGAAGCGCCGCCGCGTTATTCCTCCAACTCCTCCGGGCTGGTATTGGCCGTCGTTATGGTCTTCCTCCTCCTCCTCCTGTTTGGGCTTGGGTTTGAGTTTGAGTTGAGGAGTCGAAGGAGGGGGCTTGAGCATGGAGCGCGTGATCCGCCTGGGCGGTGACTCGGGCGGGATGAAGAAGACGTCGTCGTCGGGGGGCTTGACAGGCAATTCCTCCTGGGGCGTGATAGCCAGCAAGGCGAGCACTGGAGCCTCAGCGGCGGGATCTGCGGGTGGCGAGGCAGTAGGATCTCGGGCGGGCTGCGGATCCGGTGGGCGTGAGCGCGGGAGCTTGGGCTTTGGGGACTTGGGCGAGGGGGGTGCGACGGAGTTGGAGGAGGTGCGGGAGCGCGTGCGGCCGAGGGAGGAGGAGGAGGCGAGCGAGGCCTGGGACGCGATGGCGAAGGCGAACTCGCGCTTAAGGCCCGCACGGACGCCGGAGCGCAGGACGAAGTCGTCCTTGTCCTCCGCCGTCTCCATGGACGGAGATTTGTGGTCATCCTCGATCTCCGTACTCATATCGGAGATCGATGTCTTACCAAGAAGCAGCAGGTGGCAGCACTAGCCCTAGCAGTCGAGACTCGAGAGGAGGAAGAAGAAGAAGAGGAAGAAGTGAGTGAGTGAGGAGTTGCATTGCATCTCGTCACATCTCTCCCCCCTCCTCCTCCTCCTCCTCCATGGCGGCCTCGTTAAGGCGGCAGTTAATGATTAAAAAAGTCGAGCGAAAAAATATTAACTAAAATAACCAGTTAAATAATAAATAAAATAATTTTACGCCAAATTATTGTATCAATTATTATTCAAAGAACCTCAATAATAGCTCCTTAGCCAACCCTCCCTCCCTAGTCCCTCCTATCCAGGCTACAGCTACAGGAGCAGGATTGAATTGGAGTATTAAGGGTTCTTTTTCTTTTGCTATATTCCTTTGGAAAGAATTTGCCTGTCTGGATCTGGATTAGGCTCGGTGTGGAATATAAGAACTCGGGTACCCTCATAACAAGCCCAAGAGGGAGGCCCAGAAAATACTCCCCGCGTCAGGCCCCGCTGCCGTGCGCAAGGGGATATATCTTAAAGGAAGTTGAACTTATATTTAGATATGATAGATACAGTTGTAATCCGAGTCGTTAATAGGGTAGATAAAGGTGTAAACTCTATCCTGTAACCGACTAGAATCTTGTAAAAAGATCAGAATCTCTTAACCGATCAGGACTCTGTAAGCCGTTCCACCCCCGCTATATAAGGGAGAGGGCGGGCAACAACATAGGGATCGAATCATCCAAGCATAGAGCGATCAAGCCATAGAGCGTAACACACTACATATTACTCGGAGCGCATTACGCTTTGAGCATCCTCAGATCCAAGAGATCCATATAATCCCAGCACACAGGATTAGGGTATTACCTCCACCGCTGAGGGCCTGAACCTGTATAAACCCTTGTCTTGTGTGACCTACGAGTTTGAGATCGACCGCCAACCCCATAAATTCATTGTCGACTACAAAAGTCGACAGTTGGCGCGCCAGGTAGGGGAAGCGCTCCAATCTGTTCCTACAGACTCGATGGCATCAACCGGCAGATTCATCGCCACCTTTGTCTCCGGCCAGGCTTTTCGCTTCAAAAGCCTAGACTTCGTCGCTGACATGTACGGAGAGCTTGTCCGCCTGGATCAAAACCAGATCCAATTTGGTACAACCCAGGACGAACCATCCCAGGTACATTGCTCTGACTTACCCGGAAAACGGCCGGCGCCATCAGTGCGGCGGCGAGCGCGCGGCGTCTTTTCGATTGAAGGACAGAAGACTGATCTGCACCAAGAAGACCAAGAGGCCGCGGAAGAAAATCGTAAGCGTAAGGGCAAGGAGGTAAACGCTCGATCTCTTCGATCGCTGGGCCGCAATGTCCGCGAGGAGATCTTGCAGTCTAAGTTGGGAGACCAGACCGTTTTTGAACACCGATGCGTAACGCCGCCGCTTCCAAGACGCTCCTTGACACACTAGACCCGATGATAGCATCGGACAGCCCAGCGGCCCCGATCGTGGCCCACATTAAAGCCATGGTGATGGCGGCAGCAATCCAGCAAACCTAGGAAAGACCGCCGGCGGACGAAGCACACTCGCACTCCCACGCAGCCCACGCGCCGCCAGAGCCGATCGCAACCGGCCGAACAGCGGCATCGGCGCCACGCGCCGCCATCGAGACGCCCGACAAATCCTCGATCGTGACCTCCGCCAGAACCTCACGGCCAGGCGACGGGAGCGAGACGAGGAGGAAAAGCGCGGTCGCCGCGACGACTATGAGCGTTTTGGCGTGAGTTACGATCGACGGAACGACCGCAACGACCACAGAACTCATCACCGCCAGGGGATAAGCGACGACGAGGATCGAGTCATGAACTCACCACGCTGTACCCCACCCTGACTTGCCGTTAATCATCATCAAGACAGAAGATCGCTGCGATGGAGTCCTCCTCACCAGCACGAAAAATCCATCGACGGGATTCGGGCGTTTACTCCTCGGTTACGCCGAGTGATATGGCCCGAGGGTTTCAACCCAAAGGGCATCATAAAGTTCGACGGAGAGCGAGATCCGGAGGCTTGGCTGCAGGTTTACGCCTTAGCAGTTAAAGCCGCTGGGGGAAATCAGACTGTTATGGCAAACTATTTGCCACCAATCTCACCCCACCACTCAAGCATGGCTCATGTGGCTCCTCGCGAACTCGGTGGACTCTGGAGCGATCTTTGCGATCGATTTATTGCCAATTTCGTGGGACTTATGAACGGCCCGGCACTGCGGATCCGTACTCAACCGCACTGTAAGAAGGATGAGACGCTGAGGGATTTCATCCGGCGCTTCATGCAGAAGAAAAACACCGTCAGGGACGTGTCCGAGGCGGTAGTGGTAGCGGCCTTCCAAAAAGGGGTAAGTGATCTTGATTTAATAAAAAAGATGTCTAGGAAACCCCGACTTCGTGGAAGGAAATGTTCGATTAGCCGATCGCTATGCGACGGCCTCGACGCCTAGCCGAAGCGTCAGAAGACCGCCGCAAAAGAGCAGAGGTGACAAGCCGAGTCATCAAAACACAAAGACAAGAAGCGGAAGGGTGAAGAATCGATAGCAACGACAGAGCATAATCGCCTCGAGCCGCACGGAGGAGGCGCCGACTACGGGCCGTCATGGAGGCGATTTGCCCTTTCCACCTTAAAGGAAAGCACGCAGCCAAGGATCGCTTCACTCAAGCGTTTTGCACGCGAGTCACTGCAAGAATCGCCCACCTAAGGACGGCCGCCTGCGAAAAAGAAGGATCTCCCGGACGAAGAAGACTTCCAGGAACCCAAGCAGGAGCTGAACTACATCTACGGGGGCTCAACAGGATATGAGTCCAGACGAAAGCAAAAACTTACCGCTCGGGAGATCAACGCGGTAGAACCAACGACCTCAATATCCGAAATGGTCGGAGGTCCCGATCACCTTTGATCGAAGGGATCACCCCGGTCGGGTCCCACATCCGGGTAAGTTTCCTCTTGTACTTGACCCGGTCGTGCGCAGCGTGAAGCTCAAGAGGGTCCTGATCGACGGCGAAAATGGGCTCAACGTCTTATTCGCCAGGACATTCGATGACATGAACATCCTTCGCTCGAGCTAAAGCCAAGCACTCACTCTTCCATGGAGTGATCCCCGGCGCCCTCATTTCCCTGATGATTTCTCTTCCGCTACGCTCGGTACCAAGGATAACTTCCGGACCGAATACATCAATTTCGAGGTAGCTAATTTCGAGACGGCGTATCACGCTATCTTGGGAAGGCCTGGGTTAGCCAGATTCATGGCCATACCTCATTACACCTACTTGGTATTGAAGATGCCAGGACCCAAAGGAGTCATCTCGCTCCGGGGTGACATCAAGCAATCCTCTCAATGCGACCGGGAGAACCATGAGCTTGCCGAACTACAGAAGCAAATATCCAGCAAAAACATCCAGCCGAGGTCGCCACGCCCAGACAAAGGAGAAGTCCCACAAAGAAGCAGCCACCTCAGAATCAAGCCCGCGAAGGAACCAAAAGGATCATCTTTGACCCGCCTAACACGCCTAAAACGACCATGATCGGACATGGCTCGAGGACAATAGGAAAGCGCGCTCGTCACCTTCCTCCAAGCAAACAAGGACATTTTCACCGAAGCCGCCGATATGCCAGCGCACCAAGGAGGTGATCGAGCACTCTCCATGTTGATGAGAAGTCAAAACCCACAAACAAAAACTTGGCGGTTTGTTCGGATCGTTTAACGCCATAAACAGAAATCATGAAACTCCTAGCCGCAGTTTTATCAAAGAAGTGTATCATCCCGATTGGTTAGCTTAACTCGTATTAGTTCAAAAGAAGAATAAAACTTGGCGCATGTGCGTTGATTATACCGATCTCAACAAGGCGTGTCCGAAGGATCCCTTTGGGCCGCCCGAATCGATCGTGGTTGACTCGATCGCAGTTGCGTAAATTTTGAGCTTTCTTGACGCATATTCAAAGCTATCATCGATCCGCCTAAAAGAAGAAGACCACATCAAAACCTCGTTCATCACGCCTTTCGGAGCTTACTGCTACACCACGATGGCGTTTGGGCTAAAGAACGCTAGTGCAACTTATCAGCACGCGATACAACGGTGTTTTCACGCCCAGCTTGGGCGCAACGTGGAGGCGTATGTGGACGATGTTGTTGTAAAAACTCGGGAAAAGAAAGATCTTATCGTCGACCTTACCGAGACTTTCGAAAGTCTAAGGGCTTTCAGCATGAAGCTGAATCCTGAGAAATGTGTTTTCGGAGTTTCTTCGGGAAAACTACTCGGATTCATCATATCACAGCGAGGCATTGAAGCAAACCCGGAGAAGGTCAAGGCCATATCAAATATGGAACCGCCGACTTGCCAAAGGGACGTTCAGAAGCTTACAGGGTGCATGGCCGCTCTAAGCAGGTTCATCTCCAGATTGGGTATGCGAGGTATGCCTTTCTTCAAACTGCTCAAGAAACAAGAAAAGTTCCAGTGGACGCTGGAAGCACAACAAGCATTTGAAGATCTGAAGGACTTCCTGACGACACCTCCCATACTAGTCTCGCCGATGCCAGAAGAACCCCTATTACTCTATATCACGGCAACGACTCACGTAGTCAGTGCTGCGATCGTCGTGGAAAGGGAGGAAGCGGCTCATGTGCACAAAATCCAACACTCGGTATACTTCATCAGCGAAGTCCTAAGTGAATCCAAGCCGATCGTGTCCAAGCCGAGCGGATCATGCGACGAAGCAAGAGTTATGTAGTCGTAAGAAAGGAACTCTACCGAAAAAGCTCTTTAGGCATACTGCGACGATGCATATCGGAACAAGAAGGGAGATATTTGCTCAAAGAAATTCACTCGGGAATTTGTGGGAACCATACGACGTCGTCGACCCTGGTCGGAAAAGCCTATCGCCAAGGGTTCTTTTGGCCAACTGCTGTCACAGATGCGGAGGACATCGTCCGGACATGCGAAGGATGTCAGTTTTTCGCACGTCAGATGAACAAGCCGGCGCAGGAATTACAGGCTATCCCGATTACATGGCCATTTGCGGTGTGGGGGCTCGACATGGTGGGACCTCTGAAGAAGGCTCAAGGAGGCTATACTCATCTTTTCATTGCTATTGATAAATTCACCAAATGGATTGAGGCTAAACCAGTCGCCACCATCACGGCGGCAAAGGCCAGAGAATTTTTTCACGAAATCGTGGTTAGATTTGGCGTACCCAACCGAATCATCACAGATAACGGCACTCGATTCAGAGGCGGTATTTCAAGATTGGTGTGAGGAGTGGGCATAAGAATTTGCTTCAGCGTCCATCGCGCACTCAAGTAATCGGACAAGTAGAGCGAGCCAATGGCATGGTGCTCCAAGGCATAAAAGCGAGGATTTTCGATCGACTCAACCATATGCCACTCGGTGGGTCAAAGAACCGCCAAGATTTTGGGGACTACGAACCACCCCAAGACGGCAACCGGCAATCACCTTTCTTTCTCGTATATGGTACGAAGCGGTCTTACCAACCGAGTTAGAATTCGGATCCCGCGGGTTCGAGTTATGAAGAAGTTGCGTCGAAGAAGACACCGCTAGAAGATCTCGGCAGATTGGAAGAAGCAAGGACATCACAACAATCCGATCGGGAAATACCTCCAAGGATTACGACGTTATCATGGGCGCAACGTAAAAGCCGTGCTTTCTCCAAAGGAGATCTAGTCCTAAGGAGGAATCAAAGATGCGAGCACAAACTCTCCCCGAGTTGGGAGGGCCCTTACATCATCGATGAAATAGTTCGTCCCAGAGCTTATAAACTTAAGCGAGAAGATGGGTCAGCAATCAGCAATACTTGGAATATAGAACAGCTACGTCGCTTTTTTGCTTAAGTCTTGTACTTCATTTAATCCTTTACGAATAAAAGTTCGATTGAAAAAGTCGCTTTCATATAATTCCCTTTATAATCGTGGAATTCGAGTGCTTCGCTTTATGTTAAGGCTCGGGAAAAGATTCTTGAACCATATCCCGAGCTCGGGGTGGAGTCGATGAACAAAGATCACCACCAAACCACTCAAGACGCACATCCACTCTCAATTCTTAATGGACATGAAGGATAAACAGGGAACAACTTTTACACCTTTAAAGGTCAAGAGTCTCTACAATTGACAAAGAAGTGTCCCTGACTTCCTCCTAGAGCTCGGCAGCCCGGTCTTCGTCAACATTGCGAGCGTAGCCTTCCCTAATGGCCTCCAGATCCACTCGGGGATAGAGGGACTTGGTGATAGCCAGGGTCTGGCTGGCACCGTCGACCGCTATCTCCTTCAGTAGGTTCTTGAGCGTCCCCGGGGCTTCCTTCAGCCGGACGACGACTTCGCTCCTGCTGAGTGGCCTCTCGCCACCCGGATGAAGCGAACTCAGCAGGGGGCTAGAAGCATCCTGGAGCTCAACGCAGGAAGCCTCGAGAGCTTTAACCCTCTCGCTGAAGACGGTGTATTGCGCCTGAGTTTTGACCTTATACTCTGCAAGACAAAGCGATTAGAGAAGATAGTAAAGGATCAAGCAAAAACTAGTCGGCCACCATACCTTCAAAGCACTTGTCCGGCCTTCGCGGAATCCTCCGCGTTTTGAGTTTCCTTCGAGCCGCGACGCTTGAGTCCTGCCAGAGCAAACACGTAAGATTGGCAAGTTAGTCGACTAAGCGAAAAAACAACGCAAGCAACCCAAGAGATAGCTACCTCGGAGAGAGCCGGTGACATCTAGTTTCTCCTGGCGCAGAGCATTTTGTTCTGTCCGCAACGTCTGGAGCTCGGACCGAAGGGATCGCAGCTCGGCCGCATGTTCGGCTTTGATGCGTTCTAGGTCGGCCAGGTATTCTGGCGGTCCGGATCTCGGGGAGCATCCTTTGAATGTACTCGGATTTCCGCTCGAAGCGCTCCCCTATTCTCTATAATCATCATGACGAAAGGTAAGCGCATGAGAAAGGGCGAAAGTAGAGATACGATGAGTTCTCTGAGGAACGCCACCGGGCGGCATGTGCACAAGCCTTGGCATGGATGAAAAATCATCCTCTCTTTTGCTCCTCCTCCGGTCGCCCAAAGCTTCAAACCTTCACATCGACAAAGGCGGTATCAGTATTAGTCGGCGGTGAGCAGGGGGTGGGACTCGGCCAATCTCTTCAACCTCGTGGAACGAGCAGGGTGGCTCAGAGCAACGGATCCGCAGGGGCAAGGGCAAGGCGAGCAGAGACGGCGACGGAGGGTCGGGAAACACTTCGCGCCTCGTAGCGACCTCCTCGCCGAGGTATGAATTTCGAGGGACCCGACCTCAGCAGGGCCCCCAGGCGGAAACCCGATAGGAGTATCAAGCGAAGGGTCCCTATGAAAAAGAATCGTCAACAGGACCGAAGAATAAAAAGGAGTCAACAGAGTAACAGACCTGTTAGATTTCCTCATTCTCATCGGGGGCTTCCTGCGAATAGCAGGCCCACCCCCGGAAGAACCAATCGGACCGCCGCCGACTGGTGCCCTGGGCCTCTCTTGAAAACCCGAGTCCTTCGACTCGGGGCGCGTCGAAGCCATAGGCTCATCAGCGAGAGGAGTTGAAGGCACTGGCGTTCGTGCGGGCGGATCCTGAATCTTGGGACCACCGACCGGGCGTCGGGGGCCCACAAGGTCATCAGACAGTATTTTCTTCCCCTTCTTCGCAATGGGCCCTCGCCGGAGACCGCGTCCCGGCTTCGAGAGCGGCTGACGAGGAGGCATTTCCTAAGAGGAGGAACATCAAGAAGGCGATGCGATCCGGAAATAAAGATCAAGAGTTAGCATAACTTCGAGAACGAAAACATAAAACTACCAACGTAATTCGTTTACCGCAGGAGGAGGGCGTGATATGTTGAAAGATTTGGGCACTTGACGGATAAAATGTCGACGCCGGGATAAAGAATTCTCCGCCCTAGTGCGTAATCTCTCCTTGGCAAGGTCCGCTCCCGGTCGGGTCATCTTCTCCCTATAAGCTTAAACCTAGATGAACTCGCTCCTTCAGAGGTCGGACCCGTGGCGAGGAAGTGGAGAGCCAAACCCACTCAGAAGCCCGCTATCCTTGCCTTTCCGATCAAGGCCAAGAGCTCTGACACTTGATCCAAGTCAAGAATCAGGTAGAACCCCAGAAATAGACACATTGGGCGGTGCCCAAAGTGAACGGAAGCAAAGATGAATCGAGGTTGGCGCAGAGAACCATTCCGATGCCACCCTTGTTGGAGGTCTTGACAGAATGGCAAAGTAGTCCTTCTTCACCCTTCCCGCACTGAATCCAAATACCCAATAACCTTGGGGTCGCTTTTGGAGGATAGGGCTTCGGAGATAGAGGTGACGAAAGAGGTCGAAATGGGGCTAATGCCGTAAAAGCTTCACAAAGGTGAACAAAAAGGGAAATTTGAAGGATAGAATTGGGGTTTAGATTCACCAATTCGATGTCATAAAAGAAAAGAAGGCCGCGAAGAAAAGAACTGATCGGAAGACCAAGACCGCGGTGGAAAAAGGATTCGAAAACCACCACCTCCTCGGAGCGGGGAGTCGGGACGGATTCGCCGGCGGCCGGGCGAGCGGAGATCGTGGCTGACGGGCGGTGATCCCGCTGCTCACCATGGATATCGCCTTCTCCTGCTGTGGTCGAGGTCGCCCAATCTTGTGGTGAAGGCGAGAAGAAGTAGAGGAAGACATTCTTGCAGAAAGAATAACGATGACTTGAGAAGACAAGAACGGCAAAGGTTAAACCTTGTGGCGGAGAGCTCAGAGAGACGAGAGGACGAAAGGAGAAAAAGCACGACGGAAAGATGAACTGTCGAGCGTCATACGACCCAGTTTTTAAAGAAAGGAACAGTAAGGTCTCTGCCGAATCGGCGGGAAAAGGCTGCGAAACGTCTCAACCCTTCAGATTCCTCATAAATGATCTGCAGGCCTGTTGCCTCGACTTACGGGATTGACAGGATTTGACCGGATCATGTTGAAATCACATCACCCTCATGATAGGGCTCGTTTCCTACTTACCGTAATAAACGGAATGTGGATGGTTTTCCAACTTGAATAAAAACTTATCCTCTTACGGTACGCCCCACGTTGGGCTCTTGGGTAGTTACCGCATGACGGAATCATGTATTGCAAGGCGTGAGCCCAAACGGGTATGGGTCCACGGGCGTGCTCCACGAGAGCTAAGAATGCCGTACATCGTTTTGAACGAGTACAGACGCCTTTCGGATCTAAAAGTGATGCACTCCAAGAGAGCCTAAGACATATCCAACATCAGTCGGGAAAGGGTATCACTCGGCCAAGAGCCACGTAAGTGATGCGCTCCAAGAGAGCCTAAGCCATATCCGACATCAGTCGGGAAAGGGTATCACTCGCCAAGAGCCACATAAGTGATGCGCCCAAGAGAGTTTGCCATATCCGACATCACGAAAGGGTATCACTCGCCAAGAGCCACGTAAGTGATACGCCCATGAGAGCCTAAGCCGTATCCAACGCCATCCGAAAGGGTATCACTCGCCAAGAGCCATATAAGTAATACGCCCATGAGAGCACTAAACCATGTCCAACATCAGTCCGGAAAGGGTATCACTCGGCCAAGAGCTATGCAAGTGAAATCACACCAAGAAAGCCTAAGCCGCGTCCTAAGGGCATAGGTATCGATCGCTACGAATCGTAAAGGCCTTGTTACGCTCCAAGATTAGAAGCTTTAATTCGTGACACTCGATATTGAATCGGCCGTCAAGGGCCACGGCGCTCCAAGTCGAGCCTAAGCTATGTCTCGGCAGATAGACGGCTACTTTTGGGATAAAGTAACGCACAAGGTCTAAAACGCCCAAGAGCGGGACTAGTACATGATCAAAAGATGGACGAGAGACTTTCCTACAAAAGGTATTTCTTTATTATGTACAATAATTTTCCTGCATTATGCCCGAGAAATCAGATACAGAGAGAAATTACACCTCGCTGGCGCGCCCGCCAAGCGCTCAACGAGGAATCCTAGCCTCGCTAAGGGCAGGACGCCCGATGAGAACATTGATGGCCTCGCGATCGCGCTTCTTGCCGATTCCTCCAAATTGCTCATCAAAGGCTCTACGAACTCCTCCGGCGCTTGACCACTTAGGATCCACCTCGTAAGAATGGTACCACCGAGGCATGATGGAGGCAGGAGCTAGAAGTAAAAAAATGGAGAGGAAAGGCGTTGAAATACGTTTTGAAGCGTTGGTGCGGCTTTTATAGGCGATTTTGATAAAATTGGAATGAGTGCCAAGAGATTAAGCGCCGAGTCAAGGGATTTAAAGATTAATGCGATTCCGTAAGACGAAGGGTTCCATTCACAGATCGAGTTGGCGCAGAAAACAAGACGACCTCAAGACCGCCCGATGATTGTCGTGATGATCATTAAAAGCTTCGGGCGGGAAAAATATCAAATCTACATTTTTATGACACAAAAAGGAGTTTGCGAAGCTGTTTTCAGTAAAGACTGCCCGATAAAGGGTTGTACTTAAGAAAAGCAAGGTCAAGATCTATAATCGAAGTTCTTCATAATTCACTTCGAGGTAGAAAGAAGATTTTCGATTGATAAGAAAACCATTGGGATTTCGGCAGAGAGTTCGAGGCAAAGCAATGGATCATGAAGCACTGGGCTACTGTGGAATATAAGAACCCGGTACCCTCATGACAAGCCCAAGAGGAGGCCTGGAAGATACTCCCGCGTCAGCCCCACGCCATGCGCAAGGGACATATCCTAAAGGAAGTTGAACTTATATTTAGATATGATAGATACGGTTGTAATCCGAGTCGTTAATAGGTAGATAAAGGTGTAAACTCTATCTCAGAACCGACTAGAATCTTGTAAAACGATCGTAATCTCTTAACCGATCAGACTCAGAAGCCGCCCCACCCCGCTATATAAGGGAGAGGGCGGCAACAACATAGGATCGGATCATCCAAGCATAGAGCGATCAAGCCATAGAGCGTAACACACTACATATTACTCGGAGCGCATTACGCTTTGAGCATCCTCAGATCCAAGAGATCCATATAATCCCAGCACACAGGATTAGGGTATTACCTCCACCGCTGAGGGCCTGAACCTGTATAAACCCTTGTCTTGTGTGACCTACGAGTTTGAGATCGAGCGCCTACCCCATAAATTCATTGCCGACTACAAAAGTCGACACTCGGGCTCAGGCTCAGGCTGGCAGACTGTGATGTGTAGCTGGTGGGTACAAGTGGCTTTTATATATATATATATATGTGTATATATATATACACACACACACACACACACACACACACATATCTCTACTACTTCTAATTACGATTTAGTGGCAGCGGTTCGTTCTCCATACCCTCTCTTTCCTTCTATTCACTCAACCCATCCCTACCCCCTTTTCTTCTGTTCGCTCATCCCGCCCCCTCACCCGATCCTGATTCCTTCTATTCCCTCTATTTTATGAAAATATTACTGATCACATCTCCTTAAAATGGAAGGATTTTATACATATCTCTTATAAATGAAAGAGTTTCCTCATCGTATCCCGCTTGGATGGAATGACATACTCACCATATCCCATAACATGAAAATCTTATTTCATTGTATCTCATTCGGATGGAAATGCAGAGATTAAAAGGCACGTGCCAATCCCGGAGATCACAAGGCATCGTATCATAGAGGCTGAGCACTCACAAGCTTGGCTGCCCTCTCCTCCACCTATAAAAGGCCACCTTCATCTCTATCATAGAGGACATTCGAAGAGACGCAGGAAGAGACAGAGGAGAGGAAGGCTCATACACACATAGGAGAAAGAGAGAAAGAAGCAATACAAAAGATTCAAGGGGGCGCAAGAAACGATATGGAAGGAGGCCATGGCCATGGCTGCTCCTCTTTTTTTTAAGACAGCTAAAGCTTTGATTAAATTATGAGGATAGAAAACAAAGTTTAAAGTTACAAGGTGCAGAAGACTGCACTCGAGACAAAAGGGGAGGAGAAAAAAGAGACAAAATTCTTTAAAGTTGCCGTTGTACTATCATGTTGAGGCTTTTTAAAATTATACTAGTATGAATGATTAACTGATAATTTGAAGCACTCTTAAGTAGCTAACAAGTTCGCTTTATACATATCTTTCTCATCAACCAACTTGATTGTTGTTTTGAAAAACTTTTCTTAATAAAGTTGTGTTTGAGAATTTTCGTAGCAACACACGAGTATTTAACTAGTATATATATCATGGACTAGTATGCTATGACAGGTCACTGTCGACTTTTGTAGTCGGCAATGAGTTTATGGGGTAGGCGCTCGATCTCAAACTCGAAGGTCACACAAGACAAGGGGTTTATATGAGTTCAGCTCTCATGAGGAGATAATACCCTAATCCTGTGGCCGGGATTATATAGATCTCTTGGATCCGAGGTTGCTCAAAGCACAATATGCTCTGGGCGATATGAGGTGTTCTATGCTCTATGGCTTGATTGCTCTATGCTTGGATGATCGGATCCCCCTGTTGTTGCCCGCCTCTCCCTTATATAGCGGGGTGGGGCGCTTACAGAGTCCCGATCAGATAAGAGATTCCGATCGGTTACAAGATTCTAGTCGGTTATAGGACAGAGTTTACATCTTTATCGATCCTTCTAAACACAAGTTCAACTTCCGTTATGATATATCCCTTTCCGTACGGTTAAGAAGCTTGATGTGAAGCATATCTTCTGGGCCTTCATCTTGGACCTTTCCGAGGATCCTCGAATCTATATCCCACAAAGAGCCCCGAGTGCTTCATGATCCGATCGCTTACTCGTGGCTCCTCGCCTGTAATCCCGACTGGTTTCCTTATCCAATCGAAAAAAACCTTCTTTTTGCAACAGGCGAATTACGAAGAACTCGATCATAAATTCCGTCCTTTGCTTTTTTCAAGTGCAAATGTTTTACCGAGCTGATTTATTTGTGAGCAGCCTTACGGACTTCTTATCACGTCACAAACGTAGATTTGATACTTTTTTCGCCCGAAGTCTTTAATTTTCATCGCTTGACAGTCATCGGGCAGTCTTCGAGGTTGCCTTGTTTTTCTGTGCCAACTTGTTCAGCCGGAAAATACTCTTCGTCTTCTGAAGTTGCATTAACACCAAATCTCTTCAGCTTCCAACGCTTAATATCCCGACGCTTACTTCGATTTCGTCTGAATTGGCTATAAAAGGCGTACCAACGCTCCAAAATGTATCTCTTCGCTTTCTGCTCTCCATTCTTTTGCTTCAAGCTTTTGTCCTCATCATGCCTTGGTGGTATCATCATGCAAAGGTGGACCCTAGGCTAGTCAAGCACTGGGAAGAGTTTGACCGGGCCTTCGAAGAACAGCTGGAGGAGTTGGCGAAGAAGCGCGACCGCGAGGCCACCGACGCACTCCTCGAGGTCGTCCCTGCCCTTTACAAGGCTAGGGATTCTCACCGAGGCGCCTTCGAGCGCGCGCTGGGAGGCGAGTTCTCCGCAACATATAGTTTCCTAGGCGTAATGCCCGGGAATTTTTGTACATAATAAAGAAATACCTTCAGAGAAGAATCTCTTGTCTGCCCCTTGACTGTATTAGTCTTGTTCTAGGGCGCCTTGGACCTTGTGTGTTGCTTGAACTCAAAGGAGGCGCCCATCCGCCGCTAGACATAGCTTAGGCTCGACTTTGAGCGCATCGTTGCACTTGGCCGAGCGATCTCCATATCCGATCGCTGTAGATATAATTTTAGTCCAACTTGGGACGAACGAGGTTATCTCGGCTCATGGCCGAATGATACCCATATCCTAAGAGCACACCCACTCTCTTGGAGCGATCATGATTTCATATGGCTCTTGGCCGAGTGATATCTTTTCTGCTGATATCGGAAGCGCTTAGGCTCTCTTGGAGCGTATCACGCTTAGACGACTCATGGCCGAGTGATACCCTTTCCCGATCGATGTCGTTCACTTTAGGCTCTCTTGGAGCATATTACTTTTGACGGCTCTTGGCCGAGTGATACCCTTTCCGATCGATGTCGACCCGCTTAAG
This sequence comes from Otatea glauca, assembly GCA_036346275.1. Taxonomy (NCBI): domain Eukaryota; kingdom Viridiplantae; phylum Streptophyta; class Magnoliopsida; order Poales; family Poaceae; genus Otatea; species Otatea glauca. Next base: position 55,940,159 of record CM070728.1, read on the forward strand.
CTCTCTTGGAGCGTATCACATTTAGATCCGGCGGGCGCCCGCATTCGCTTAAAACGACGCACAGCATTCTCGCCCTCGTGGAGCACACCCATGGATCTGCGTCGCTTGGGCTCAATCTACGGTACATGATTCCGCCATGCAGTAACCACCCAAAGGCCCAACGTGGGGCACTGTAAGAAAACAAAGTTTTTATTCGTTGAAGACCATCCACATCCCGCTTAATACGGTAAGGGAAACGAGCCCCATCATGGGGCGACGTGGCCTCGACGCGATCCGGTCAAATTCGCAAGCCCCGTAAGTCAAGGCGACGGGCTCAGAATCATTTATGAGGAATCAAAGGATGAGACGCTTCGCAGCCTTTTTCCGTCGATTCGGCAGAGACCTTATTGTTCTCTCTTTAAAAAGTAGGTCGTACGACGCCCGACGGTTCATCTTTCCGCCGAGCTTTTTCTCCTTTCACCTTCTCGCCTTCTTGAACTCTCCGCTACCAAGGTTAACCTTCGCTGTTCTTGCCTTCTCGAGTCATTGTCAATCTTTCGCAAGAATGTCTTCCTCTACTCCTTCTCCGCCTTCACCACAAGATTGGACGACTCGACAACGACCGAGGAGAAGCTCAAATCCATGGTAGACGACGGGATCTTGCCTGATTTGGCCCTGATCTCCGCACGCCCGGCCACGGTGAATCCGCCCCGACTCCCGCTCCGAGGAGGTGGTGGTTTTCAATCCATTTTCCACCGCGCCTTGGTCTTTCGATCGCTTCTTTCCTTCGTGGCCTTCTTTTCTTTTATGAAATCGAATTGGTGAATCTAAACCCCAATTCTATCCTCCAAATTTCCTCTTTGTCCACCTTTGTGAAGCTTTTCCGGCATTAGCCCCATTTCGACCTCTTTCGTCACCTTTATCTCCCAAGCCCTATCCTCCAAAAATGACCCTGTTATCGGGGCGCTGGATTCCACCATGGGAAGGGTCAAGAAGGATTACTTTGCCATTCTGCCAAGACCTCCAACCAGTGGCTAGCATAGGAATGGTTTTATCGTACAACCCCGACTCGCCTCTACCTCCGCTCACCGGGCACCGCCCTCAATGTCCATTTCGGGTTCTACCGCTTCTTCCGACATGGATCAAGTGTCCAACTCTGGCACCGATCGGAAGTCAAAGATAGCGGGCTTACAGGAGTGGGTTTGGCCTCCACTTCATCGCTCACGGTGCGCCTCAAGGAGCGAGTTCATCCGGGATTCGCTATAGGGAAAAAGTGACCCGACCCGAACGCCCGACGATTTGCCAAGGAGAGGTTATGCGCCTGTGGTCGAACTCTTTATCTCGAGCATCGACATATTATCCGCAAGTGCCCAAATCTTTCAACATATCACGCCTCTTGCGGTAGGCGATTTTTATTGGGAATTTTGCGTTTCTTCGTTCTCAAGTTTTGCTAACTCTTGATCTTCATCTTCGTGATCGCATCGCGTTCTTCGATGTTCCTCCCTTCCGAAAATGCCTCCTCGCCTGTGTCGTTCTCCGGCGCGGGCGCGTCTCCAGCAGGGGCCCTGCTACAAAGAAGGGAAAGAAGATATCGTCCGATGACTCGTGGCCCCGACGTCCGGCCGGGCGGTCCCAAAATCCAAGATCCACTCGCGCGAGCCCGGCGGGTCGTCCGGAGAAGCCCGGGGCACCAGTCGGCGGCGGTCCGAGTGGTTCTTCCGGGGGTGGGCCAGCTATTCGCAAGAAGCCCCCGATGAGAATGAGGAAATCCAACAGGTCCGTTACTCCGTTGACTCCATTTGTATTCTTCGGTCTTGCTGACGATTCCTCTTCACAGGACCTCGCTGATACGCCTGTCGGGTTTCACTGGGGCCTCGCCGAGGTTGGACCTCCCGAATTCATACTGGCTGTGGAAATCGCTTCGAGGGCGCCGGAGTGTCTCCTAGTCCCTCGGCGCCATCTCCTATTCGCGTTGCCCCTGCGACAGATCCCGTTGCTCCTGAGCCGGCCTCCTGCTCGTCCCCTGAGGTTGAAGAGATTCACCGACTCCGCCGCCCCGCCACCGCCACTAATAATGATACCGCTTTGCCGATGATGAAGGTTTGAAGCTTTTGGACGACCTTGAGGAAGAGCAGAGAGAGAGGGATGACTTTTTCATCCATGCCAAGACTTGTGCGCATGCCGCCTGTGAGCATTCCTCCAAGACCATTGGTCCTCGCTCGCCCTTCTTCCACGCGCTTACCTTTTGCTATGATGATTATAGAATATAGGGAGCGCTTCGAGCGAAAGTCCGAGTACATTCAAAGGATGCTCCTCGAATCCGGACGCGCCAGAGTACCGCCGACCTAGCACGATCAAAGCCGAGTATACGGCCGAAGTTGCGATCCCTTCGTCCGAACTCCGCACATCGCGACAGAACAAAACGCTCGCGCCAGAGAATCGGATATCACCGCTCTCTCCGAGGTAGCTATCTCTTGGGTTGTTTCATGTTTTTGCTTAGTCAACTATCTTGCCAATTTCTTGTGTTTGCTCTAGCTCGATTCGCTCTCATGGCTCAAGGAAAACTTAAAGCTGTGGAAGATTCCCGAGTTAAGTCGAGAAGGATTTTGAAGGTGTAGCTGCCAACTAGTCTTTGCTTGATCCTTTACTATCCTCTCTAACGCTTTGCCTTGCAGATTATAAGGTCAAAACTCAGCGCAGACGCCGCCTTCTGCGAGAGTTAGGGTCCTCGAAACTTCATCGCACCGAGCCCAGACGCTTCTAGCCCCCGCCGAGTTCGCTTCATCCAAGTGGCGAGGCCACTCAGCCAGGTGAGGTCGTTGTCCGGCTAAAGGAAGCCTCGGGGCCCTCAAGAACTCACAAGGAAACAATGCCACGGTGTGCCGGCCAGACTGGCGATCACCAAGTCCTCTATCCCCGAGTGGATCTTGAGGCCCTTAGGAAGGCTACGCCACGATGTTGACGAAGATCGGCCGCCGAGCTCGGGAGGAAGTCAGGATACTTCTTTGTCGATTGTAGAGACTCTTGACCTTTAAAGGCATAAAAGTGTTCCTGCTTCTCCTTCATGAAAGTATATATCTTCGAGTGGTTTGACCGGTGACCTTTGTTCATCTGACTCCAGCCCCCAGGCTCTGGGATATGATTCATGGATCTTGTCCCTGAGTCTTAACATAAGAGCGAAGCACTCGAGTTCACGATTATAAAAGAGGTTATATGGAAACGACTTTTTCAATCGAACTTTTATTCACAAAGGATTAAAAAGAAGTACAAAAACTTAAGTGAAAAAGCGACGTAGCTGTTCTATATTCCAAGTATTACTGATTGTCGATCCATCTTCTCGCTTAAGTTTATAAGCTCCGGGACGAATTACTTCATCGATGATGTAAGGGCCCTCCCAACTTGGGGAGAGTTTATGTTCGCTCTTTTGATTCCTCCTTAGGAGTAGATCTCCTTTGGAGAACGCGCGGCTCTTTACATTGCGCCCATGATAACGTCGTAAGCCTTGGAGGTATTTCGTCGAACGAATTGTTGTGATATCCCTGGCTTCTTCCAATCTGTCAAGGTCTTCTAGCCGGCTGTCTTCTGAAGCGATCTCTTCATAACTCCGAACCCGTGGGGATCCGAATTCTAGCTCGGTTGGTAAGACCGCTTCTGTGCCATATACCAGAAAGAAAGGTGACTGCCTAGTTGCTCGATGGGGTAGTTCAGAGCCCCAGTGAGCATCAAGGCGATTCTTTGACCCACCGAGTAGCATATGGTTGGAGTCAATCGAAAATTCTTGCTTTTATGCCTTGGAGCACCATGCCATTAGCTCGCTCAACCTGTCCGTTACTTCGGGGGTGCGCGACTGACGTGAAGCAAATTTTTATGCCCAGCTCCTCGCACCAATCTTGAAATACTTCGCCTCTGAACTGAGTGCCATTATCCGTGATGATTCGGTTGGGTACACCGAATCTAACCACGATCTCGTGAAAGAATTCTCTGGCCTTTGCCGCCGTAATGGTGGCGACTGGTTTGGCCTCAATCTATTTGGTGAATTTATCAATGACAACGAAGAGATGAGTATAGCCTCCTTGAGCCTTTTTCAAAGGTCCCACCATGTTGAGCCCCCAGACCGCAAATGGCCATGTAATCGGGATAGTCTATAGTTCCTGCGCTGGCTTCATTTGACGTGCGAAAAACTGACATCATTCGCATGTCCGGACGATGTCCTCCGTGATCTGCGTGATAAAGAATCGCCAAAAGAACCTTGGCGATAGGCTTTTGGACCGTGGTCGATGACGCCGCATGGTTCCTACAAATTCCGAGTGGATTTCTTTGAGCAGGTCTTTCCTTTTGTTCGATATGCATCGTCGCAGATGCCGATGAGCTCTTACGATAAAGCTCCTTTCCAACAACTACATAACTCTTGCTTCGCGCATGATCCGCTCGGCTTGGACGCGATCCTCGGGTAGCTTGTCTTCGTCCGTAGTCCGTATGGAGATGTCCAACTGGGTAATAATCAAGACCTCCGCCTCTTCCCCTTTTTCTACCGGATCGCTCGCTTTTGGCCGAGCGCTAATCGTGGGTTTATGAATTTCTTCTACAAATATTCCCACGGCACCTTGACCGGCAGATCCCATCTTCGCCAATTCGTCACCGCTTCATTGTCCCGTCAAGCACGTGAACGAGCTCGAGTCCATCGAAATTGCTTTCTAGCTTGCGCACTTCTTGGCAATATGTCGCCATGTTGTCCTCGATGCAAGACCATTCCTTCGCACTTGATTGACCACGAGCATTGAATCTCCGCGAACCGCCACCGTCGAATCTTTGAGAGATATGGCGATACGGAGTCCGTGAATGAGTGCCTCATACTCGGCGGCGTTGTTGGATGCTGGAAAAAATATTTGGAGGACATACCTCAATCTTTCTCCACTTGGTGATATGAGCACTATACCAGCCCCCGCGCCGTTGAGCATGAGGGAACCGTCAAAGTACATCGTCCAATACTCGAGATCTTTAGTAATCGCCGGGTGCTACAATTCCGTCCACTCGGCAGTAAAGTCAGCGAGTGCTTGGGATTTGATGGCCATGCGGGGCTTGAATTGAATGTCAAAGGTCCCGAGTTCAACTGCCCATTTGGCAATTCTCCCAGTGGCCTCCTGGTTGCGAAGTATGTCTACGATCGGGAAGGAGGTGACTACCGAAATGACATGCTCTTGGAAGTAGTGTTTAAGCTTGCGAGATGTAAGGAGTACGCATATAATAGCTTCGTGACTTGTGGATACCGCATCTTGATTCACTTAGGACTTCACCGACGAAGTATACCGGTGCCGGACTCTCGGCACCGAGCCGCTTCTCCTTTCTACAATGATCGCAGCGCTGACTACATGCGCCATTGCCGCGATATAAAGTAATAGGGGTTCTTCTGGCATTGGTGAGACTAACACGGGAGGTGTTGTCAGGAAGGTCTTCAGATCTTCAAATGCTTGTTGCGCTTTGTCGGGACCCGATTCTCGCAAATCCGACCCTCTGTGTATTCTCGTGCTACCCAGATCACGCTTAGCACACACAATCATACAGGCTGCACATCACGCACATTCACGAAGATATAAGAATAAATAGTGCAAACATGTATATAAACCGAGTTGTACGACCTTATGGTCTCCTTACAGATAAGACACCACACAGGCTTACATTAATCAAAGTAAAGAAATAGCAATGAACATAAATAAAAGGTCGTGGAAGCCTTCATCTTGCCACAGCAACCGATCGGGCTTGCCCCTAGTTGTTCAGATCCTCGATGTACTCCTCCTCCCAAGCCGTGTAGTCTCCTCCACCGATGTTGGGGTTGATAAGCAAGGTGGGGTGAGTACACAAGGCACTCAACAAGTAATGCATGAATGCGGCGCTATTACTATATGCAAAACTTATTCCAATGGATTGGCTTAAATGGTTCTTTTGCATCAAGCAAAGATTTTTGAACTAGTATCTTGTTTAGATTAAAACAAAGGGTACGTATATAAATAATACTAAACTCAAATGGTTTTTCATTGAAGATTCTCGACACACTTTAATAGTTCATTTCCAACACGGCACACACCACCCTTCCCATATTTTGTTTATGAAAATCTACCCTTGATCAGAATCCCGAGCAATGCTCAATACCGTGAGCATGGCTATTCGAATAGTTTGACACTCTGCAGAGGTTGTACACTTTATCCACAAGATACACCGCCACCACACGTGTGATTGTCCGCAACAAAGCTTTTCAGAACTTCTACCTTAACTAAAGAACCTCTCCAGATTGCCTTCACTATCACTTCCTCACACAGAGCCAAGTATAGGATCGCCAATCACCGTTGGATGGGCACCAAGCCGTAGCACGTACGCGCCCCATACAGATACACCCCCGTGTAATGTCACCCCGAGGTATCGAGGAAAGATATCGTAACCCTAGTCAACTAGGTCTGTCCCATATCGCATATGTGGTTGTACGGTGACTCGGATCAAAGGCTTGCAAGGTGAAGTCCTTAATCGACCAAGGCAAGACTTCCAACACTCAACAAATGGCACACAGACTCATATCACTCATCAACCCAATGCCACACAGCCCACCAGCACACACCTCTTGCCACTTGCCCCAGCCTAAATCTTTTCCCACCCGCTTGATTATTGTGCAACACATGCAAGAATAACTCAACATCGATGCACGGAACCACACAGTCGCAGTACCTCAATCTCATCATATGGCATCATCACACCACTTTTCAAAATACCTTCAATATGTCTTTAGTCAAGATTGTAGCATTTTTCCGAAAGATCACTCATGATTCGCTGCAAGGCTAAGCATCTACTCACGGCCTAGCCTCCCGTGTTGGCACAATATTAGCATCCAACTAATATAATCAAACTTAGGGTGACAATGGTTTAGGCATACAATTAATAATTCAAGGTGGCATAACAAAATGGGTTGATTATCTACATTATCCCAAATCAATTTAATTTCATTTTAAATAATTAGCATGCATAGTTTCAAAGCATAAATTACATTTTAAAATCTGGGATCAAAATGATCAAAGCATCACTTGCCTTCAAAGAGTTGCTGGTCGTGTTCAAGCTTGGTCTTGAGCGACTAAATCTTCCTCGAAACTTTCCGCAAATTTGCGCTCACGCTGCATAAACAAAATATGCAATAAATAACTAAAACAGAAGACTAAATGACCTCAAAATTCAAATAAAATTCACCATTAAATAGCTCATAATTTTATGAATTTTTAGAAATTTGAATCATCCAAACCGAGTTAAAATGCAAAAGTTATAGTCATTTGAAGTTTGAATAAAATCTCAAAATACGTAAATTAAGAAAATCCGATTTTTCCAAATATTTTTACACCGAAATTCGCATTTGTGACATCAGCATCGCGTCATGATGACGTCAGCACAGAAATGAGTTTGGTCGAAATATTTTATATATATAAAAATATTTATGACGCCATCACGACGCTATCTCGACACGCGGCACGCCTGCAGGTCGCCACGCCGCTCGTCTATGGGCCGGGTCCACGGGTTGGCTCGTCCACCGTGGACCGGCGGCAGATCGTTCGTGCACCGGTGACGCAAGCCGTGGCGTCAGCCGACGGCTCGCAGCCAATCCTAACGCGACACGCGGCGCTAAACTAATCGCCAAACTCGATTCAATCTCGCCCTTCGATTTAAACGAACGGCCGAGATTCATGCGACTTTTCGCCACCTCTACCGCGGAGCCAACACGTGGCTTCACCGTGACCCTTGGCTCCAGATCGAACGATCACGATTACTCGGGTGACGCCGACGTAAACGGCGGCGCCGACTCGGTTTCGCGCGCCACGCGTCAACACAGATCGCCCGATGCACGGTGCGATCTCACCCGCCGATTCAAACGGACGGCCGCGATGAGCCAAGGCTATCGGCTCTAGCCTCATCGCGCGCGACACGCCGCACAATCCAAGGCGTGGCGCGCATCCGACGGCTGTGACCTTTACGCGACGCCAAAAAAAAACCCTACGATCTAGATCTAACTACCGAAATAAACTAATCGTGAAACTAATCGGCAATCTAGACCGCTGATTAGATCTAACTACCGAGGGGTGAAGATGAGGATTACCGCTGATTGGCGATGTGGATGAATCGCGCGCTCGGGCGGCGATCGGACGGCGGACGGCTCGGTGGCGACGATGTCACGGTGGCGCAGATCTTGCCGAGAGGATGAAGACGACGTGCAACGCGCGCGCGCGGGCTTCTCCGGCGTGATGAAGTGGTCCACTGATGCACCGGCTTCGGTGAACTCGGGAAGGGTCTGAGCATGGCGAGCGCTCGGACGACGATGGGAGGAAGCAAAACAACGGTGGCGAAGGAAGGCACCACGACGAGCTCTCACGGGCGCTAGAGGAGTCTCGCGCGCGTGAGAGGAGTCAAAGATGCGGAGCGAAGGCCTCGCACGACGCCTTCAACGGGACTTAAGGGCTGCCGACGGCGCGCGAACGGCCGGCGAAAGTCACGCCATCAACGCCACGCCTCCGATGATCTCGCGGGACGGCGACGTGGTGCGATCTCGGCGTTCGCGGCGGCGATGATCCAAGGCTCACGCGCATGGGCGACGTGGCACACGCGACAGCGCGCGATCCGGACGGACGGCAGGCTAAGCGGCGCTAGGTTTCGGGGCGGGTGCGTGGGCCGAGTCACGAGCCGGGGCAGAGCACGCGATCGGGCCGCTAACGATTTCGCCTGCATAATCGCTCTGGGATTTTAAATCCTTTTCAATAAAAATAATTCGAGAAATTAGTTTTGGCCATAGAAAGTAGTAAAATATCTCAAAAATTCTAAAAATTCGAAAATACTTTGAGATGTTTGGAACTCCATTAAAATATTTTCAATAAAACTTTGCAAAACTTTTCCTTTATTTAATTTGTTTTCAAGAAAGGCTATATTTGAATAATTCCAAATAAATTTCAATAATTTCCAAAATTTCTCAAAATCAAAAATACTTCAAATTTTAAATTAGAGCAAAATTAGGTGTTACAAACCTCCTCTTAATGTAATCTCGCCCCGAGATTCGTGGTCATCTACGTAAATAGGTTAGGAAACTCCTTCTTCAGATCTTCTTCGCTCCCACGTGGCTTCACCTTCCGAGTGGTTGCTATAATCAACTCGCAGAAACGTGTTGGCTTGTTCCTTGTCTCTATCCATTACGCCCGTAATCTTCATCTGATGTTCTTTGTAAGTCGATCTTCTTGCACCAATTGCCTCCAAAAGTGTTTGCTCTTCCGATACTCAAGACACTTCTTCGCCATTGTGATACATGAAATACATCATGCACTCCTCGCCAAAGACGTGGTAACTCCAATCGATAAGCAACTTCACCTCTCATGCTCAAGATCTTGAATGGTCCGACATATCCTGGTGCGAGCTTTCCTTTGCATGGAACCTTCGACTCCTTTGAGTGGCGTTATTCTAAGATACACAAAATCTTCTGTTCAAAGCTCGGCCTCGCGACGGTTGTCAAGATAACTCTTTTGCCTTGATTGTGCAATCTTCAATCTTTCCCCGATCGTAGGCGACCGTTCTTCCGCTCTCAAGAATGTCCGGTCCAAAGACATGTCGTCGCCTGTCTCATTCCAATTCAATGGTGTGCGACAGACCGACCATACAAAGCTTCAAATGGAGACATCAGAACTCGCTCGATAATCGTTGTTATAACTAAACTCAAGATAAGGCAAACACTTGTCCCATGAGGTTGAATATGCTAAGGCACATGCCCTCAACATGTCCTCCAATATCCGATTGACTCTCTCGCTTTGCCCATCCGTCATGGATGGTATGTCAGATCAAGTTCAAACGAGTTCCCATCGCTTCATGTAGCTTACCCCAAAACTGGAGGTAAATTGGGTACCTGTCTCGATACTATCTTCTTGGTACTCGTGCAAGCGCACGATCCGTGCCATATAAAGTTCTCGCTAACCGGTCTCCTAATAAGTGGTCTTTACCGTATGAAATGTGCCACTTTGGTTGCGATCCACTATGACCCATATGGAATCATATCCACTTTATGCTCTAGGCAATCCGTTATGAAATCCATACCAATTTCTTCCCATTTCCATTCGTATCTTTAGGGGTTGTAATAGCCTCGCTGGTCTTTGGTGCATAGCTTTGACTCTTTGGCATATGTCACATATTGCAACGATTCGCGACTTCCCGTTTCATGCTTGGCCACCAAAATCTCTCCTTTAAATATTGATACATTTTCGCACTTCTGGATGAATTGAGTACTTGAGTCATGGGCCTCCCTGAATTAATCGCTTCAACTCCTTTTTGTTTAAGCACACAAATGCGCTCTTTAAACCACATAGTACCTTGTTCATCCAGCTTTGAAATCTTTTGCTTTGCCTTCATCCATTTTGCCCTTAATTCTTCCTCGATCTTATCATCATCTTTCCGCCTTCCCGATCCGATCTTCCAGGTAGGTCTTACTTCCAAGGTTGCTAGGAATCCTTCCGTACTATTTCCAGCTTCTAATTTTCGAATTCCTTACACACTCGCTCGACTTGTTTCCAACAAAGATATTTACACCGTGGTTCTTTTCGCACAAGGCCCGCCACCACGCTGGCTTTACTGTGGTGGTAGTGAATTCCCATATTATAATCCTTGATTAACTCTAACCATCTTCTTTGCCTCATATTTAGGTCAGCTTGTGTGAAGATATACTTAAGACTTTTATGATCAGTATACACTTCACATCTATTTCCGATGAGATGATGACGCCATGTAACACCCTAATTTTTGCTCTAATTTAAAAGTTTGAAGTATTTTTTATTTTTGTGATTTTTTTTGGAAATTTATTTAAATTTAATTGGATTTATTCAAATAGGGCTTTTCTTGAAAAAAAAAATTGAATAATGGAAAAGTTTTTGCAAAGTTTTATTGAAAATATTTTAATTGAGTTCCAAATATCTCAAAGTAATTTCTGGAATTTTTCTAGAATTTTTCTGCTATTTTAAAAGCCCCAAATGATTTAATTGAATTTCTGGAATTATTTTAAATGTGAAATGTTTTAAAAATCACATGAACAAGAATGGGCCGAGCCCACATCTTTAGGCGTGTCGCAGCCCGCCCGCCAAACCCTAGCGCCGCTTAGCCCAAGCCATCCGATCCGGATCGCGACGCGCTGCGCGTGTGCCACGCCGCCGCTGCGCTGAGCCTTCTGATCGCCGCCGACGAACGCACGTGATCGCGCCACGCCGCTTCGTCCCGCGAGATCATCGGAGAGACGGGCGTTGATGGCCGTGACTTCCGCCGCCATTTCGCGCACGCCGAGGCAGCCCTTAAGTCCCCGCTGAAGGCGCGTGCGCAGGCTTTCACTCCGCATCTTTGACTCTCGCACGCACGCCGAGACTCCTCTAGCGCCCGCACGAGCTCACCGTAGTTGCTTCTTTGTGCCGCCGCTGTTTTTCGCCGCTTGCTTTGCCGCGGTTTCTCTCCGCCGCCGCCAAGGTCACCGGAGTAATCCTTCCGCCACGCCGCGCCGAACGAGCCACTTCATCACGCCGAGAAGCCTCAGAGCGCCGTGGCTGCGCCATCTTCCTCAACTCCGGCAGCCTTTTCTTCGCGCCGCCATCGCTTTCACCGAAGCTTCGTCGTCCGTCCGATCTTCATCGCACGCTCGTTCGCCCACGCCACCCTTCTTTGTGTTCTTCTAGAGTAGATCTGCACTGCTAGATCCGGATTGAACGGCTTGGATTAGATCTAGTTTCGCGCTGTGTTTTTGTCTTAGCCGCTGGATCGTTAGTGAACGCGTGAGATTGTGCCGTAGCGGTCAATAGTAAATAGCTCGGTACCGTAGGCCGTTAGATTAGATCTAAACGGTAGAGATTGGATCTAGTTTTGCCTTAAGGATCCGCGCTCGCTCGATTTGAACGCGCGGCGAGATGGCACCGCACTCGCCAAATCACGTGTTGACGCCGGGCATTTTGATCGGGCGAGACCGATCCACCGCCGATTTCGGTGCACCGTCGCGATTGCGCCGCGTGTCGCCGCATGAACCGAGACGCCGCAGATGGCGGCGCGTGTCTTGGCCGTTGATCCGAGCGCCGCTGGATGTGCGACGCGTGGGCGCGAGCCGAGGCGCCGCCGCTGGATGCGTGGTCGACCGTTGGATGCGCGACGCGTGTCGCACGATCTCTGCGCGCCGCGGTGCGCGTGAGGAGATCTAGCCGCTGATCCAACGAACGGTTCGGATCTTGCCGCGTGGTCGCACCGCTCGTGAACCGAGTCCATGGTAGACCGAGAGCCGAGCCGTGAACCCACCCATAGACAGAGCGACGTGGCGCCTCTCGGGCGTGCCACGGTCGGCCGACGCCATAAATATGTTTTATATAAAAATATTTTGACCGAAATTCATTTCTGTGCTTGACGCCATCATGACGCGATGCTGACGCCATATATGCGAATTTCAAGATAAAAATAATTCAGAAAAATCGGATTTTCTTAATTTCTGTATTTTCGGATTTTATTCAAACTTCAAATGGCTATAACTTTTGCATTTTAACTCGGATTTGGGTGATTCAAATTTCTAAAAATTCATAAAATTATGAGCTATTTAATGGTGAATTTTATTTGAATTTTTGAGGTCATCTAGTCTTCTGTATTAGCTATTTATTGCATATTTTGTTTGTACGCGTAGACGCAAATTTGCCGGAAAGTTTCGAGGAAGAATTCGTCGCTCAAGACCAAGCTACGGAACACGACCAGCAACTCTTTGAAGGCAAGTGATGCTTTGATCATTTTGATCCCAGATTTTAAAATGTAATTTATGCTTTGAAACTATGCATGCTAATTATTTAAAATGAATTTAGATTAATTTGGGATAATGTAGTTAATCAACCCATTTTGTTATGCCACCTTGAATTATTAATCAGATGCCCTAAATCATTGTCACCCTAAGTTTGATTATATTAGTTGGATGTTAATATTGTGCCAACACAGGAGGCTAGATCGCGAGTAAATGCTTAGCCTTGCAACGAATCATGAATGTTCTTTCGGGAAAATGCTACAATATTGATTAAAGACATATTGAATGTATTTTGAAAAGTGGTGTGATGATGCCACATGATGAGATTGAGGTACCGCGACTGTGTGGTTCCAGCATCGATGTTGAATTATTGCCGCATGTGTTGCACAATAATCAATAGGGTGGAAAATGATTTAGACTGGGGCAAGTGGCAAGAGGTTGTGTGCTGTGGGCCTGTGTGGCATTGGGTTGATGAGTGTTGTGAGTCTGTGTGCCACAACAATGTGGTGCCACTGTTGAGTGTTGGAAGTCTTGCCTTGGTCGCTAAGGACTTCACCTTGCAAGCCTTTGATCCGAGTCACCCGCATAACCACATGTCCGATATGGGACAGACCTAGTTGACTAGGGTTGTGATATCTTTCCTCCGATACTCTGGGTGACAAGACACGTGGGTGTATCTGTATGGGGAGCGCACTGTGCTACGGCTTGGTGCCCATCCAACGGTGATTGGCCGGTCCTATACTTCGCTCTGTGTGAGGGAAGTGATAGCGAAGGCAACACCAAGAGGTTCTTTGGTTAAGGTAGAGGTTCTGAAAAGCTTTGTTGCGACAATCACTGTGTGTGGAGCGGTCAGATCTTGTGGGTAAAGTATACAACCTCCGCAGAGTGTCAAAACTATTCGAATAGCCGTGCTCACGGTATTGAGCATTGCTCGGGATTACAAAGAAGGGGTAGATTTTCATAAACAAAACATGGAAGGGGTGGTGTGTGCCAAGTGTTAAAATGAACTCATAAGTGTGTGCCGAGAATCCTCGTGGAAAAACCATTTGAAATTATTATTACGTATAATCTGTTTCCATCGCTTTAATCTAACTAAGATATTGGTTAAAAATGCCGCTTGATGCAAAAGAACCATTTAAGCCAATCCTTTGGAATAAGCTCGTGATATAGTAATAGCGCCGTGATTCTGCATTACTTGTTGAGTGCCTTGTGTACTCACCCCACCTTGCTTATCAACCCCAACATCGCTGGATGAGACTACACCACTTGGGAGGAGGAGTACATCGAGGACACGATGAACTAGGGGCAAGCTCACCATTGCTCGTGGCAAGATGAAGGCTTCCACGACTTTTACTTATGTTCCGCTGCTATTTCTTTACTTTGATTAATGTAAGCCCTGTGTGGCTAACTTATCTGTAAGGAGACCATAAGGTCGTACAACTCGGTTTATATACATGTTTGCACTATTTATTCTTATATCCTTGTGTTTATCTGTGATGTGCAACCCTGTATGCCTGTGTGTGCTAGCGTGATCCTGGACTGGCACAGAATACACAGAGGGTCCGGATTTGCAGATTCGGGGCCCGACACGCCATATTTTTAGGGCATGCACCACGGCAGCTAATTCCAAATCATGAGTCGGATAGTTCTCCTCATGTGGTCTCAATTGCCTTGATGCATAGGCAATTACCTTCCTATTTTGCATCAACACGCATCCCAATCCCTGACGCGATGCATCACTGAAGGACCATGTGGAGGTCCATCCATGTTTGTGATGAGTATTTGACTTTATTTGAGCAAGGTGTGCTCAAGTTTGAGTTTGATTTGGATTGATTTTCAAAATGAAGCAATTTGAGTTGTCTCTGCCAGAGTGGCGATGACCGGTCGATGGACGCGGTAGTGATGAGTTGGATGGTTTATTGCACATCTTTGTGGGCATTGCTATGTGAGGAGTTTCCTTGTTTTTGATGGTTGCGGGACGATGGTGCTAGGTCATGGTGAGGCGAAGGATGACCGGACTAGGCGAGGAGCGCTGAGGTCCAGACGGTTGGGAGATCGCCGAAGATGATCGGAGACGGAGTCCGGCAAGTCAAGAAGACAAGGAAAGGAGATGATGCTAGCTAGATGCCGCGTGGATCAATGAGGACCGCTCGGATTGAGGTCTAGTTGATAGGTTAGCGGGTCTAAGTAGTATGCTTTGAAAACTGCAAGAAAACCCGGTATGTGTGTGGGTTTTGGGTTAGCCTTGCATGGCTGTGTGTGTGGGTTAATCCTAGCCCTTAGATGAGTGCTCTAGGGTTGAGGGACTCATCCAAGGGTGGTAGGTGGCCCAAGAGTAGTATAAATAGGGGTGGAGGGGTAGCCTCCTTCCCTTGAAGGTGTTGAGGTTTTGATGCTCATTTGAGCTTTGCCCACATGAATGTGAGGCTTTGTAACCTCCCTTCCAGAAATGAAAGTTTTATTCATCCACCTCTGAATTTATTTTATGATTTACATTATGTCTTTACTTTACGCAATTTAAATTCAGCATTTACTTTCCGCAATTACATTCCCGCAATTTACTTTCAAGTAATTTGGATTTGCCTCCTCTCCTTCTAAATGCTGCTGTTCTTGGATGTTTTGAGTGTGTTCATATGGTTTTACATCTCTTTTGCACTCTTGGATTGAGGAGAACATCTTTTCTTTCAAGTTCCAACTTTGTTCTGAACTTGTTTTTTGCGCAGCAGTCAGTGTTTGATTTTTGTAAAAATATAGAAAAATCCTTTTTGAGTGATTCTTGTTGGAGGAGGTGCGGGACTCTGATATCCACTTGCAGAAAAATTCTTGAGTTCACTTGTTGCACCGTTTGGGCGCCATGAGGTGAAAACTGAGCCCCAAACTTTCTGCTCGAAGTTCTTGACCAGACTGTGTTCTTCGATTTTTCCTGTTTTTTCTGTAAGGATTTTTGAGGAGAAATTTGGTGGAGTTCTTCACGACTCTAATGCTCACAGGAAGAAAAAGTCTCAAAATTTTGTGAGCTACAGAAACCCACCAACCTCCTGTGCAAATTGAGGACAAGTTCTGGAAATCCTGCTTTTGCTTTTCTGAAAGTGACTTTTGTGATTTGAATTGATGTCCTTTCTAAAAGCAAGAGTTTGAATTGATTCCTCCTTCTTTTGGACACTAGACAACCAGGATTGTGACTCAAAAATCCCCACATATTTTATGGTACTTATCCATGCAAGCTTGGGGTACACATAGTTGTCTAGTTTTTCGGTTTTTCACAATTCCTTTTAAACGATCTTGTCGAGGTTTTTGTTGGAGTATTTTGGGGGAATTTTTATTTGCGACCATTCACCCCCCCTCTGTTCGCCATCTCGGTCCTTCAATTGGTATCAGAGCCGGTTCTGCTCTTTCTAGATCTTGATCGGTCTCAAGAGCCATGGCGACGGACAAATATTCCACCAAGCCTCCCATCTTTAATGGAGTTGATTTTCCTTTTGGAAATCCCTGATGGAGTCATACATCACGCCAAGGCTACCCGATATGGCGTAAGGTGAAACTCCCGTATGAGGTTCTCGCCGATGAAAATGTCACGGCCATCAATATGGTTGACGTTGAGGCGAATGCTAAGGCAAGGAACATTCTCATACTGTGGTCTTAGCCATGTGAGTATGATAGATTTTCACCTTCGCTCCGCCACGAGATTTGGGTAACCTCGATGCTTACCATGAGGGCTCTACTCAAATCAAGACCGTGAGGCAGATTCAGTTCAAGCGCGAGTACAACAAGTTTGATCAACGCTTGTTGGTGAGAGTCTCGACGAGTGTTTTGGTCTGTTTACAAAGATTTTGAGCGACCTCCGAGCGCTTGGTTGCATATACCCGACTCGGACAATGCTCGGCATTTCTTGACCGCACTCGACCTTCGGGTTTGGGAGATGAAGGTGACCACCATCAAGGACACCACCGACTTATCGACTCGACTCTTGACGGGCTTTATTCCCGCCTCAAGACTCATGAGATCGATGTCGTCTCTCTAAGACGAAATCTCATCGATGGCTTTGGTCA
Source organism: Otatea glauca (assembly GCA_036346275.1). Taxonomy (NCBI): domain Eukaryota; kingdom Viridiplantae; phylum Streptophyta; class Magnoliopsida; order Poales; family Poaceae; genus Otatea; species Otatea glauca. The sequence goes on from CM070728.1 coordinate 55,956,992, forward strand.
CCGATCCCATTGGATCTTCTTCTTCCGATCCTTCTATTGGTTTCTCTCTTTCGCCCTTTGCGAGCTAAGCGATGACCAATGGAAAAATTTCAGAAAATGAGCTTGCTCTTCTCGCCGCAAGTTTTCTCATGCATACAAGAGGGTGAGAGAGAGGAAGAGAGGTGGCATGATCACCGCTTGAGTGTGGTGGCCCCAACCACATTCGCGAACTGTCCCAAGCTCGAGAAGGGCAAGAACGACGTTGGCGGTTCGGGCAAGAACGACTACACCGACAAGAACCGCAACAAGAAGCCTCCAGTTCGTGAATCGGCACACGAGAAGAAGTACCGCAACTTCTCCAAGAACAAGAAGCTCTTCCACCGCGTCCTCGCCGCGCTTGACGACATCAACCTCTCCGACACGGAGACATGGAGCGACGAGGGCGAGGATGATCCGCAAGAGAAGAAAGGCGGCGACGACTTCTCCCAAGATGTGCTTCATGGCCGACACCAACGACATCGGCGACTCCGAGCTCTACAAATGACTCGGACGAGGTACCCTCCTATGACCAGCTCAACGAAGCTTTCTGCAAATTAGGAAAATTTCATGCTAGAGCTAGAGCTAGGTGTACGGAGCTTGAGAAGGAAGTAGGTACCTTGACTCGGGAGTTAGCTTCACTTAGATCTTCTCCCTCCCGAGTCACTGATGATTGCTCTTTGTGTGATGCTATTCTTGTGGAGTTGGAGAACCTAAGGACCATACATGATAGTGTGCTTGTTAAACTTTATGGTCTTAGGTTGAAGAATGCTAGCACTAGTTCTGTTGATGCTATTCTGTTGAGGCTAGTTTTCTTCATGCTCACTCCACTCCATCATGCTCTAATTGCCCTAAATTGCTTGCGAAATTGATGCCATGAGCGAACACCTTAGGAAGCTTTCGCTAGAAACAATGAACTTGAATCACATGCTTCTAAGGACCCAATACCATGTGAGGGTCAGAAGCAATTAAAACTTGACAATGAAACCCTGAATGTCAAGTGTGCTAAACTTGCTAAGGACTTACTAGATAAGTCACAAAAATATTGCTTATGATGTAATCGAGATTGTGGGGACTTGGATAAAATCCATGTCGAGCTTAGGAAGAAATTAGAAGACCAAGCCCATAGAATTAGAGATGCTCCTTATGCGTTTCTTGTGAGGCCCTCAAGATTGAGGCAGACGTGGCCGAGGGAGAAAATGCACGTCCGAGAGAGCTCATCTTTCCGGTTCTTCTTCCTCTCCTTCCCCTGCTCTTCTTGTGCTTCTTTCTTCCGAGATTGCCAAGATCTTATGAGCACTCTCGAGAAGTTTGTTGGAGGCAAGAAGAAGCTCAATCTTATTCTAGACCAATCCAAGATTAGTAGATTCAATCAAGGTCTAGGATTTGATCCCTTGAGCACGCCGGCGCATCCTCCCACCATTGTGCGCGGCTCCAAGAGTGGTGAGATTGTGGTAGCTCCTGAGTGAGTACCACCGTGTTTAGGTCTCACTGGGTTGTCCATAGGACTTGACTGTAAGGGTGTTACTCCTATTGCTTCGCCTCTAGCAAAGCGGTACACATGCACCTTCTATAAGAAGGATGGTCACCTAGTAGATTTACGCTCAGCGCGCCAAGATCACTCGGCGTGAGCGTGTTGTCGCTCTTAGGGGTATTCGTGGTCATCCCGCACTTTGAGTGCTCCTAAGACACACACCGCTTCTAGACAAAGTTAGAGAGTCGCTTTTTTTGGGCGGCCCCGTGACTTGGTTTTCATGCTAGTTCTTCGAGTTTTAGTCCCGAGCTGTTCAGAGTCGATCTTTCCGCCGCCCTCTTGATATTCCTCGCTTTTCCCATCGAGGTAGATATCGTGGCGTGAGGTGTTTTCTCGTAGGAGATCCAGCAGCCTTATCGGGATGGTCGGCTTTTGCACCACAGCGTACAACCCGCTTTGACTCCTAGATTATCTACCGAGTTGCTCCCGATCGTGTGAGAGTTGAGCGTCAGAGAGACACTCGAGTCCGCCTTCTTCTCGTGGTCGGTACTGAGGTGTCGATGGTTCAAGATTGGGTTCCTAAGTCTTCACTCTATCCCAAGATCGAGTCATCTTTCTCTCTTGTGTCTTGATCAGTTTGTTTGATGGGGAAGGGCGATGTTTGGATTGTTGACTCGGTTGTTCTCGCCATATGACCGGAGATTCTCGTTGGTTCTCTTCCTAGTCCGAGCCCCGGTGATGAGTTAATCACTTTGGGGATGCATCTTCGTAGAGTCATTGCTAAAGGTACCATCTGCATTAACCAAAATTTCATTCTTAAAGATGTTGCCTTAGTAAGTAAGTCGCAATACAATCGCTCTCTGCTTTCTCGACTTATCGATGACTCTTTCGAGGTAAGCTTCAAGAGTAATGCTCAGAGAATCCTTGATTCATCGGGAGGGTTAGTTTATGGATTTCTAGATTTGGGAGAGTCTTTCGTGCTGATTTTTCTCGCTTCTTCCGAGACTCTCTTCGATGTTTGATTGCTTCGAGTCCCGTGATCTCTCCTTCGGCATAGGAGACTTGGTCACATTGGTTTTGATCATTTGACCCGAGTTAGCGACCACGATCTCATTCGGGTTTGCCCAAACTCAAGATGGTCAAAGACTTAGTTTGCTCTCCTTGCCGACATGGCAAGATGGTTATCGCTTCTCATCCTCCACCACCGTAGTGATGGTGATGCACCAGACAGCTTTTACATATGGACACCGTTGGTCCGGCTAGAGTGCATCGGCAGGAGGGAAGTGGTATGTTCTTGTCATCGTTGATGATTTTTCTAGATTCTCTTGGGTATTCTTCATGGCCTCAAGGATGAGACTTTTCTCACTTCAGGGTTTGATCAAGAGGTTGTCTATTGAGCTCCCGTGTGCATTACGAGCTATACGCAGTGATAATGGCACGGAGTTCAAGAATTCCTACTTTGAGAGTTTTTGTGTGGAGTCCGGTTTAGAGCATCGTTCTTTTCTCCCTACGCCTCAGCAGAATGGCGAGTGGAAAGGAAGAACAGACCACGTTGAGATGGCCAGACGATGCTAGACGAGCACAAGACTCTAGGAAGTTTTGGGTGAGGCTATAGCTACCGCTTGCCATGTTTCTAATCGCGTGTTTTTGAGAGCACATTTGCATCGCACTTCTTATGAGTTGAGGTATGGGCGAAAGCCCAGTGTGTCTCATTTTCGCGTTTGCGGTTGCAAGTGTTTTATCTTGAAGTCTCGTAACCTAGATAAGTTTGAGTCTCGCTCTTCTGATGGTATCTTTCTAGGTTACTCGACTTCTTCTCGTAGCTATAGGGTCTGGAGTGTTGATGCGCATAGGATCATAGAGACCGTGATGTGACCTTCGATGAGGCTAGCCCAGAGCTAGACACGATGTTTCGTGCTCTTCTTATCCCTCCGAGACCATCTTTGTAGAAGATGAGGATGATGGAGATGATGGTGTTCCACCGATCCAGTTCCCTCTATACCCGAGGTGCCTCCTGCTTCCATTTCTCGCACCTCGTGGAGACCACCCTTGCCTTCCGACTCTCCTTCGCCGAGTGGCTCGCTCCTACCTCTTCGTGCATGAGGTAGAGGCCACTCGCTTCGGTCCTCCCGTCATATCCAGAAAGCTCATCCACCGATCGATCATTAGTGATCTATTTGAGCGCCACTCGCTCAAAATCAGGTTTGTCCAGCCGCCTCCACTCGCCTTCGTTGCCTCCTTTGAGCCGAAGATGTTTCTCATGCATTATCCGATGAATCGTGGATTAATGCTATGCATGAGGAACTTGAGAACTTTGAGAGGAACAAGGTATGGCAGCTTGTCGAGCCCCATCTGGTCATAATGTCATTGGGACCAAGTGGGTGTTCAAAAACAAGCAGAGTGAGGATGGGGTTGTCATTCGCAACAAGGCTAGGCTAGTTGCAGGGGCTTTTCTCGGGTTGAGGGTCTTGACTTTGAGGAGACCTTTGCCCTCGTAGCTAGACTAGAGGCTATTAGGATCCTCGCTTGCATTCTCTCGCATCCCAGGCTTCAAGCTCTATCAAATGGATGTCAAGAGTGCATTCCTCAATGGCTATATTGAGGAAGAGGTTTATGTCAAACAACCTCGTGATTCGAGAACCCCAAGTTTCCGAGTCATGTATACAAGCTCTCCAAAGCTTTGTATGGACTCAAGCAGCCCCAGAGCATGGTATGAGAGGCTCAAGTCTTATCTTCTCACCATGACTTCAAAATGGGCATAGTAGACAAAACTCGTTCATCGACACCATGAGTCTCATTTTCTTCTTGTCCGATTTATGTGGACGATATAATTTTAGTGGCTCATCTCATTCGCTTGTGTCTCAGTTTTCCGAGGTGATGAGCACTGAGTTTGAGATGAGTATGATGGGCGAGTTGAGCTACTTTCTTGGCTTCCAAATCAAGCGGACTCGGAGGGTACTTTCTTGCATCAAGGCAAATATACCCGTGACCTCCGAGGCGCTTTCGACATGTCCGATGGGAAGCCGGTGATGACTCCTATGGCCACCTCGCTGTCCTCGAGCCCGATGAGGATGGTGAGCCCGCCGATCAAAAGGAGTTTTGAGCATGATCGGCTCCTCTTGTACCTCACTACTTGAGGCCGGACATACATTTTGTTGTGTGTGCAGGCGCTCGATTTCAAGCTTCTCCTCGCGCTCTCACCGCCAAAGGTCAAGCGCATCTTCAGTACCTTCGTGCTACCACCGATTATGGTATTTGGTACTCTTCGCCTTCTTGTCTATCTCTTAGAGCCTTTTCGATGCCGACTTTGTCGGGTCAGAGGATAGATAGGAAGAGCACTTCGCACTTGCCAATTCATTGGCACTTCTCTTGTTTCTTGGTCATCTAGGAAGCGATCCGAGTTGCTGATCCACACGAGGCCGAGTATGTTGTCTTTGCTGCCGATGTCAGAGCCAAGTGCTCGATGAGATCGACCTTACGGGACTATGGGTTAGAGATAGAGAGTGTGCCACTTTTCTCGTGACAACACTTCAGCTATTTGCATTGCTAAAAACCCGAAGGCAACATTCCCGACCAAGCACATTGATATTAGATATCACTTCCTTAGAGACCATGTGGAGAAGGGAGATATCGCGCTTGATTCAGAGAGAGTGACCTTGATTAGCCGATATTTTCACCAAGCCTTTGGATAGCTCCATTTGTTGCCTTGAGGAGTGAGCTTGGAGTCGTGAGCCCTTACGGCCTTTCGTGAGGGGGAGCTGGTTTGTATATTATGTATTATATGTTTTCTTCCAGCTTTTCTTTTCTTTGTGTTTCTTCTGGGTGACTTTGGGCTTGTTTTCTTGAGTTGAGTTCACTCACTTAGACTTCGGCATGCCTTGCATTGACCTCTTATCTTGTGCTTTAGGTTGCTATCATGCGTGATTAGTCTCTCTTCTCTCTAGGTTGAGTTCCTCACGCCTTATAAGTCTAGCGTGTATTGGGCCTCCAGGTAGACAGGTCATGTGCACTCCTTAGTTGGGATCTAGAGTCGACTTCCCTATGTCACCTTTGGGAAGATAAGAGCGAGTCCGAGCCGTAGTGAGTCTCTTCTATCTTTTCTATGCTCTATAGCCATCCAGCTTTTGCGGTTTCTCGACTTCTTCTCCTCATTCTGCTTTTTCCGTTATTATTGAGTTCATTCGGGTTTTCTTTATGCCTAATCTTGATAATAACTCAACTTTAACCAGATTTGAGCTTAAAATTGATTCATTTGTTGAGGGGGAGTTTGGGAATCTGTTCATGCATTGCATTTAGACTGCATTTTCTGTTTTATGAGCTTTGTCTATTATGCAATTGATTTTTTCTTCATGCTATACACCATGCTACATCATTTGAAGAAAATCACTAGCTTAGGTATGTCCAAGTTCATTTAACTTGCTAAGCTTAAAAATGAAATAAGCCTTAAATGAAAAACTTGATGAAACTTGTTGCTTTTACTTGCTAGGTTTCTTCTCTAGAGGTTTGTGCCATAATTTGAGAAATTTAGGAGTTCTCTAGAGTCCCTATAGCAACTTGGGTGAAACTAGTTTGATCCATGCAGAGTCCTTCAATTGCTCATGAATCGTTGTGCTAAAAATGAAAATTAAACAAAATTGACTCTTCTTGTGCACATACGACTCAACACCTTGTATTCACAAGACCGCTTCCCATTGCACTTGGGATGAACTTGGAATACATCGTGTTTGACCTAGACCATCCTCTTAAGAGCTCATCTTGAGATGGTCGATACGGCTTGAGTCAATTGGTTGTCAAAAGAAAATGCAAATAAATTAAAAACAAAGACATATGTGGGTAAAGAATGCAAATAATGTCAAACATTTGCACCCGCTATGTCTTGTATGATGATAAATCAAAATTTGCATTAAGTGATAAATGAGCCCAAGGACCTTGTATGCTCTTCTAGATTCCCCAACGTGTTGAGTAGGTTGAACTCTAGGTTTTCCTTTTGATCCTTAGAGTGGCTATTCTTCTATTTTTGAAACTAAAGCTAAGTGTTGCACTTGTCAAATCTTGCTAAAATGAAATATTCAAAACTAAGCTCGTATTTGCACTTGGACATGTCTTAGTTTAGTCATCTTCTGAAATTGACAAGCTTGGTGTAATATCCTTCCATTTTGATCAATTGGATAATCCTCAAAGCTTTTTCGATTGCATTTCATGCATACATAAAAAAATTGATGCCTATATTGCCAAAAGGGGAGATAACGAGAAAAGGCATCACTAAAAGATAAAATGTGAATGCTTATTTGGTTATTATGATCTTTGTAAAACTATGCTACTACTTCTGTTGGATCATAATCTCATAATCACATTTGACATGTTTAGTTGGATTTTAGAGTTTTTGTTGAAAACTTGCTCTTTCTTAAATTTAACTCTAAAATCTGAATTCCTCTTCGTCAACTTGGTCATGGTTCTAATTTCTATCTTTGGACCAAGTTTGACTTTGCAACTAAAATTGCTTTCTTCTTCATTTTCTTCAAACTCAAATTTATGCCTTTTGTATGGTTTGTCAATATACTCATCAAGGGAAGATTGAAGGACCATGTGGAGGTCCATCCATGTTTGTGATGAGTATTTGACTTTATTTGAGCAAGGTGTGCTCAAGTTTGAGTTTGATTTGGATTGATTTTCAAAATGAAGCAATTTGAGTTGTCTCTGCCAGAGTGGCAGACTGGTCGATGGACGCGTAGTGATGAGTTGGATGGTTTATTGCACATCTTTGTGGGCATTGCTATGTGAGGAGTTTCCTTGTTTTTGATGGTTGCAGGACGACGGTGCTAGGTCATGGTGAGGCGAAGGATGACCGGACTAGGCGAGGAGCGGAGGTCCAGACGGTTGGGAGATCGCGGAAGATGATCGGAGACGGAGTCCGGCAAGTCAAGAAGACAAGGAAAGGAGATGATGCTAGCTAGATGCGCGTGGATCAATGAGGACCGTCGGATTGAGGTCTAGTTGATAGGTTAGCGGGTCTAGGTAGTATGCTTTGAAAACCTGCAAGAAAACCCGGTATGTGTGTGGGTTTTGGGTTAGCCCTTGCATGGCTGTGTGTGTGGGTTAATCCTAGCCCTTAGATGAGTGCTCTAGGGTTGAGGGACTCATCCAAGGGTGGTAGGTGGCCCAAGAGTAGTATAAATAGGGGTGGAGGGTAGCCTCCTTCCCTTGAAGGTGTTGAGGTTTTGATGCTCATTTGAGCTTTGCCCACATGAATGTGAGGCTTTGTAACCTCCCTTCCAGAAATGAAAGTTTTATTCATCCACCTCTGAATTTATTTTATGCATTTACATTATGTCTTTACTTTACGCAATTTAAATTCAGCATTTACTTTCCGCAATTACATTCCCGCAATTTACTTTCAAGTAATTTGGATTTGCCTCCTCTCCTTCTAAATGCTGCTGTTCTTGGATGTTTTGAGTGTGTTCATATGGTTTTACATCTCTTTTGCACTCTTGGATTGAGGAGAACATCTTTTCTTTCAAGTTCCAACTTTGTTCTGAACTTGTTCTTTGCGCAGCAGTCAGTGTTTGATTTTTGTAAAAATATAGAAAAATCCTTTTTGAGTGATTCTTGTTGGAGGAGGTGCGGGACTCTGATATCCGCTTGCAGAAAAAAATTTGAGTTCACTTGTTGCACCGTTTGGGCGCCATGAGGTGAAAACCGAGCCCTAAACTTTCTGCTCGAAGTTCTTGACCAGACTGTGTTCTTCGATTTTTCCTGTTTTTTCTGTAAGGATTTTTGAGGACAAATTTGGTGGAGTTCTTCACGACTCTAATGCTCACAGGAAGAAAAAGTCTCAAAATTTTGTGAGCTACAGAAACCCACCAACCTCCTGTGCAAATTGAGGACAAGTTCTGGAAATCCTGCTTTTGCTTTTCTGAAAGTGACTTTTGTGATTTGAATTGATGTCCTTTCTAAAAGCAAGAGTTTGAATTGATTCCTCCTTCTTTTGGACACTAGACAACCTGGATTGTGACTCAAAAATCCTCACATATTTTATGGTACTTATCCATGCAAGCTTGGGGTACACATAGTTGTCTAGTTTTTCGGGTTTTTCACAATTCCTTTTAAACGATCTTGTCGAGGTTTTTGTTGGAGTATTTTGGGGGAATTTTTATTTGCGACCATTCACCCCCCCTCTGTTCGCCATCTCGGTCCTTCAATCACAATAGATGTCGAAGCCTTGATGGACATCAGGTAAAACTAATACAGGTGCCGATGTTAATCTCCTCTTCAACTCCTGAAAACTCTTCTCACACTCAGGCGTCCATAAGAATTTCTTTTCCTTTTTCAACAATTGCGTAAGAGGTCTCGCAATCGTAGATAATCCTTCGATGAATCGACGGTAATACCCCACCATTCCAAGGAAACTACGGATTTGGGTTACCGTCTTGGGTTGCTCCCAATGCAAAACCGTCTCCACTTTCTTTGGATCTACCGCAACTCCTGCTGCAGTCATTATGTGTCCAAGAAATTCAACCTTATTCTTCCAGAAATCACATTTGCTAAATTTTGCAAACAACTGTTGCTCCCTCAACTTTTCAAGGACTAGCCTCAAATGCTCGGCGTGCTCTTCTCTCGTCTTGGAATAGATAAGGATATCATCTATGAATACGACGATGAACTTGTCCAAGTATTCCATAAACACCTTATTCATTAAGTTCATGAAATATCTTTGGTGCATTTGTCAAACCAAAGGACATCACTTTGTAAACTCAGAGTGCCCATATCTTGACGAAAATGCAGTCTTGAATATCCTCCGATCGATCTTCAATTGATGGTATCACGATCGGAGATCAATTTTGAGAAAACTCCTGCTCCTCTCAATCGGTCAAACAAATCATCGATCCCGGTAGAGGATACTTATTCTTTATCGTCACATCATTGAGTGCACGATAGTCTATACACATCCTAAAACTCCGTCCTTCTTCTTGACGAATAAGACAGTGCTCCCCATGGCGATGAACTAGGTCTTATAAATCCTTTTCCAGTAGTTCTTCAATTTGCTTCTTCATTTCCACCAATTCCTCTGTGGACATCTGTAAGGTCTCTTAGCTATGGGAGCTGTCCCTGGAACCAGCTCTATCACGAACTCGATATCTCTATCTGGTGGCATTCCATGTAAATCTTCCGGGAAAACATCCGGATATTCATTGACTATGGGCACTTCTTCTAAGCTGACAGTCTTCATGCTGTTGACCATCAATTGTCCCTCCCGCACTGATTTTGCTTCAAACTCAATCTTCTTTCCATCCGGGCTCTCGACCGATATGACTCTTTTTCCATGATCCAAAGATCGCCTTGTGTTTGGTTAACTAATCCATTCCTGTGATAACATCCAAGGTTTGGGTATTAAGGACGATTAAGTTCGCTAGAACTCCACTCCATTAATTATTAGTCTTACCCCAGAACATCCTACTTTAGATCGGAGTTCTGATCCAGGGGATTGGACTATGAGCACACATTTAAGATTCACTATTTCCATATCATTTTGAACAGCAAAATCTTGGAAAATAAAAGAATGCGAAGCTCCGGAATCAAATAAAGCAAGACTGCATCGAGTTTACTAGAACTTACCCGAAGATAACGTCCGTGGCGCTCGGACTTCATCCGTCGTAATGTGGTTGACTCGGCCTCGCGGCGGTTCCTTGGGATGGAGTTGTGCTGTTGATGCCCCGCGGTTCACGATTGGCGCGGGAATCCTTGCCGGTGTGTTCCCGTGTTAAAGCGGACCGGGTAACACCTCCTTCTTAGGGCAATTGTTGGCAAATGCCCCATTTCATTGCAATGATAGCAACGTCTTCCCATCGCTCGAGAGGTTCCTCGATGCGCTACGATTCGGGCCGAGTCTCGAACATTCGACCCATCGGGCGATTTGCTTGCAGTGGTGCCCTATCATTGCCTGCTGGCTGGTACCGATGAACTGCTGGGGTGCCGTCCTCCGCCTCTGCTTGCCCCGACGACCTCCTTGTTGCGCCATTCTGCGCTTCTGTTGTCATCCAACTCTCGGCGCTTGTCCTCTAAGATAAGAGCTTTGTTAACTAGCTCTTGGAAGTCGGGAATGTGTGGGTGATCACCCCACTGCACCTCGCATTCAATCCCTTCATGAAGCGGGATTGTCGGCCTTATCCGTAGCCACGCCCTCAGTGCGTAGCGTGCGGTTGGGTGAATTTGTTCAAGTAATCGCCACCGACCGCCCCCGCTTGAGGCTCGAATTCCTCCTTTTGAGATCCATGATACCCTCGGGTACATGGTATCGCGTAAAGTCGAGGTGAATTCCTCCCACGTGATACTCTATGGGTCCTCATGAGCTGCGCAGGTTTTCCCACCATTCTGCGGCGGTCCTTCGAGTTGATGAGAGGCATAGAGTACCCTCTCATGTCCTACACTTTGGGTAATGTGCGACTTCCTTTCAATTGTCCTTAGCCAATCGTCCTCCTCCGGTGGATTGGCGTTGTTCGAGAAGGTAGGTGGACGGGTTCTCATAAACTCCGACAACCTTGAGTAGGGGTGTGGTCCATGGTTACCCCGGCTTGAACATTCGCAGCAGCTTGGTTGGATATCCGCCGCATGGTTTGAACCATCGTGTTCATAAGTTGAGTCAGGCGATCAAGAAGGCTCCTGTGTTACGCATATCGACTGCGGCGGTTGAGGAATCGGCTCTTCATTCTGGTTATCCGCCTGGTTAGCTCCACTTCCGCTGGCTCCAACATTTCCACGTGTCCGCACCATCTATTGCAAGCTTCCAAGGTTAAGAAAAGAAGAAAGCATAGACAAGTAGAAGAATTTATGTGGGGAAACAGTGTAACTTAAATTATTTAGCCACTTTATTGATATAATATAAAGCGGTATGGTTGCTCACAAGTGCCTAAGGGCAATGCAACGATCTGAGACACTCACAACCGTAACAAGTAAGCAAACATAGGAACCCATGACGACTCACACCTAATGGTGACTCGAAGAAAAGATGCGACTCAACCTTCGAGTCTCGACACTATACTCTACTAGACTCGATCACTCATCGAGCCAACCCGCCGCGGCTCCCGGAGCATACACAGTGGGTGCTCGGCATCGGGCAACGGTCTCGTGACTCATCGCACTGGTGCAAAAGACCCCATCAACTCCATTTGGTCCGAGGGCTGCTCTCCCTGACTGGTGCCTCTGCGCTGGCTCCTCCAGATCTGGTCGTGTAACTCGGGGTCGCTCGGGCTCGGGTCCGTACAAAGCCATCTCCAACTCCTGGATCTTTCGCATGGAATGAGCTAAGCCCTCCCGTTTGGATCTCGCCTCGTGACCTCGGCGCGGGTCCTCTGCAACTCCGTTTGTCTCATCCAAGGCATCCTCCCGGCGATGACGTACTCGCCAGTGGGTGATAGTGGCGTCCTCCTCCACAAGCTCCATCCTCTCCAAACGATTGTCTCGACGCGGATGGTGACGAAAGACGGTGTCCTCCAACTCTGCGGAGTAAGTGCGGGCAATCCGCCGACGCTCACAGTTGCCGTCTCCGGATTCGGCCTCAAAAGAAGACCTCTCGACCGTGATGTAGATAGGACGGCTCGCCTCGTCCTCTCCCGAGCATACATCGTGATCTTGACATCCCGTGCGACGCCAAGTCCTGCCCGTATGTAAGGACCGAATCCATCGATTCGAACCCCTTTGTGTTTACCGCACTAGTCCTGGGATCAACGCTAGTGCACGACTTAACATTGGTACATATCACATCATACACAACGATAATAGAATAATAGTTCATTTATTGATATAGCTAAATGTATGATCTTATGACCAACTTACATTATTAAGCCACGCAGGGCAAGATTGAGAATATAAACTAATAATTAAGCAGCGGAAAGTAGAAACGTAGATAGCTCATCAGTTCACCACAGGCAACCGACAAGGCTCGGACCCTAATGACTCGTGTCTTCTTGGACCTCATCTTCCAACACAGGTGTAGATTCTTCAACTGTTGATTATTGTTGTTTGGCAAGGGTGAGTACTTAAAGCACTCAACAAGTTGTGCAGAATGCGATTCTATTTATCTATATGTAAGGCTTATTCCAAAGGATAGGCTATCATGGCTATTTTGCAATAAGCGGCATTTATGAACAAATACAATAATAGATAGTAAAGAATGTAAAGCGAATAGCAATAATAAATAAATTCAAGATTTCTCAAGTAAACAAAGTTTCCAATCCTAAATCAAGTTCCAATCTTCCATATGGCAATCCCGCCATCCCAACCAAGTTGTCCAATTTATTAAACTAACCCTTAATCAGTAATTCCGAGCATTGCTCAATACATGAGCACGGCTATCCGAATAGTTTCACACTCTGCAGAGGTTATGCACTTTACCCACGTGATACAACCAAACACCACAAAGGCGAGAGATTATAACAAAGCCTTTACAATGCTCTATCTTAATCCGATACTACCCGCTAAGGTTTCAACATTGGTGGTCTCATAAACCACATCCAGGCCCCCTCTTGCGCCATGTGAATTACACCTGACCAGGAACTCACACCGACCACGATAGTATCAACATTAAGACTTTGCAAATTACTCACTAGGTGGCCCATACCGGATATGTGGTTGCATGATTGACTCAGTCAAAGGCTTGCAAGGTTAAGTCCTTAGTGTGATCAAGGCAAGACTTCCACATACCATCGCCCATCGGGCCCACCTTGGCCTCCTCGCACCTTGCCACTTGCCCCAATCTAAATTATTATCACCCCGTTGATTACCAAGCACCACGTGCCATCAACAATTCAACATCGTTGCGTGACATGACTCGCCACAACAACTCAATCTCATCGTGTGATCCCACATGACACACAAGTTCATAACATTGTTCCATATTCCATTAATCAAGATTAATTATCAATGGTGATGACACATGTGATGACGTGGCATGGCTAAGCAACTAATACGAACTAAACCTCCAATGTTGATTATAATTATTAACCGACTATATTAAACCAATCTAGGGTGACAATGGATCATGGCATACAATGACAAGGTAGGGTATAGATCAATCTGGTATTTTAGCTAAGCCCAAACTAATTTGAAACAGTTGTATAATTGAAATATATGCAATAGTGTAAATCAAACATAGCAATTTTACAAACATGGGTTCAACATGATCAAAGCACAACTTGCCTTGGAATAGGTCCTGATCTTGATCTGGAGTTTGCTCTTGAGTTCTTTGGATCTTCCTCCAAGCGCCGCACAATTCAACGTCTACGCTGCGTCAAAGAGAAAAGCAAATAAATAGCAAAACAGAGAGCAATTAAACTCAAAAATCAATTAAAATTCACCATTAAATAGATCTTAATTTTACAAATTTTAGAAACTGGAATCACTCAAATCCGAGTTACGATGCAAAAGATATAGCCTTTTGAAGTTTGAAATAAATATCAAATCGAGAAAATCGAAATTGAAATTAACAGATTTATTTTTATTCGAAAACCGCTTTATGACGTCGGCGTGACGTCAGCCCCGACCGAACCAACCGAGCTCGACACGTGGCCTCGGCGCATAGACCTGGTCCACGAGACCCCCTCTGGTCCACCGTGAACCCGGCGTATGACGCCTCGGTACCCGCAGCGCCACGCGTCTCGACCCGATTGGTCGCGGCGCCACCTCGCCGATCGCGCGACACGCGGCGCGCATCCACGCCGATCCGATCGAGCGGCGGCGGCACACACCGGGCGTGGCACGATCTATTCCGTTCACTCGGATCCGACTACCGAGGATAGAAGATGGGTTTTCGACACGAGCGACGTGGCACGATCCGGGCTATTCCACGAGGATCCGACGGTCAAGAACTTACCCGAGAACAAATGGCGCGCGACGGCGAAGAAGTCCACCGGAGAGGAGGAAGAAGGCGGCGCGCAGCAATCCGATGACCCAACGGCGAGGCGAACTTGACGATTGGATGGGCCTCGGCGCGATGAGTTCAACTCCGGCTTCAACACCACCAGAAAGGACTCTCCGGCGCTGGAAACGACGGAAGAACGCAACGGTGAGCGGCGGAACTTCGACGAGCAACCACGACTCAACGGTGGCGTCTCGGGCTTGCTGAGCTAGGGCAAAAGAAACGACGCGACTCGGGCTTCACGCTGCGCAGGGCGGCGCCTTAAATAGGGCCTAGGGAGGCGTGCAAACGGCGGACACAACGGCGCGACGTGTCGGACATGGATTCCGGCGGCGGCTCGGAGACGAACTCCCGACGACCGTCCGATCTTCAATCAATGAACCAGATTTGCCAAAGACGTGGCACAATCCGGTCCGAACACGGCATCCAACGGCTGCAACTAAATCCTTCCCTTTTTTGATCCTTTAATCCGAGCCGCCCAACACAAAACCAAGCGGACGTAGATCTTTAGGGTTTCAGAATCGCTCCATCGCTCGATCATGATCCAACGGCTCGAGTGAAGCTTCTAGAAAGGCCGAAGGCCCACGCTGCTCGGCCGCTCAGCGTGGAAAATGGGCCAAGCCCACTATGCTCACTGGTTTTAAAGGATTTCCAATTAACATAATCCCAGAAATTCATTTTATTTATTTTGGGCAATAAAACTATCATGAAAAATCCAGGAAAAATCTCAAAAATACTTTGAGACATTCTGGACTCAAATAAAATATTTTTGGCAAAACTTTATTTTAACTTTGCACAGATTTAAATAGATTTGAATAAAAGGCAATAAACTTGATTTGAATTTAATTCAAATAAATCCAGAAAAATCCAAATAAATTCCAGAAAATCACAAATGCACTTTTAAACAATAAAAACTCTATTACTATATGCAAAACTTATTCCAATGGATTGGCTTAAATGGTTCTTTTGCATCAAGCAGCATTTTTGAACTAGTATCTTGTTTAGATTAAAGCAGTGGCACAGATATAAATAATACTAAACTCAAATGGTTTTTCATTGAAGATTCTCGGCACACAGCCTTAACAGTTCATTTCCAACACTGGCACACAGCCACCCTTCCCATATTTTGTTTATGAAAATCTACCCCTTGACTGTAATCCCCGAGCAATGCTCAATACCGTGAGCACGGCTATTCGAATAGTTTGACACTCTGCAGAGGTTGTACACTTTACCCACAAGATACAGCCGCTCACCACACAGGTGAGTGTCCGCAACAAAGCTTTTCAGAACTTCTACCTTAACTAAAGAACCTCTCAGTATTGCCTTCACTATCACTTCCCTCACACAGAGCCGAAGTATAGGACCGGCCAATCACCGTTGGATGGGCACCAAGCCGTAGCACAGGTATGCTCCCCCATACAGATACACCCCTGTGTACTGTCACCCCGAGGTATCAGAGGAAAGATATCAGAACCCTAGTCAACTAGGTCTGTCCCATATCAGACATGTGGTTGTACGGGTGACTCAGATCAAAGGCTTGCAAGGTGAAGTCCTTAACTGACCAAGGCAAGACTTCCAACACTCAACAGTGGCACACAGACTCACATCACTCATCAACCCAATGCCACACAGGCCCACCAGGCACACAGCCTCTTGCCACTTGCCCCAGTCTTAATCTTTTCCCACCCGGTTGATTATTGTGCAACACATGCCAGCAATAACTCAACATCGGTACGGAACCACATAGGTCGCGGTACCTCAATCTCATCATATGGCATCATCACACCACTTTTCAAAATACATTCAATATGTCTTTAGTCAGTATTGTAGCATTTTTCCGAAAGATCACTCATGATTCGTTGCAAGGCTAAGCATCTACTCACGGTCTAGCCTCCCGTGTTGGCACAATATTAGCATCCAACTAATATAATCAAACTTAGGGTGACAATGGTTTAGGGCATACAATTAATAATTCAAGGTGGCATAACAAAATGGGTTGATTATCTACATTATCCCAAATCAATTTAATTTCATTTTAAATAATTAGCATGCATAGTTTCAAAGAATAAATTACATTTTAAAATCTGGGATCAAAATGATCAAAGCATCACTTGCCTTCAAAGAGTTGCTGGTCATGTTCGAAGCTTGGTCTTGAGCGTGAAATCTTCCTCGAAACTTTCAAGCAAATTTGCGCTCACGCGCACAAGCAGAATATGCAATAAATAACTAAGACAGAAGACTAAATGACCTCAAAATTCAAATAAAATTCACCATTAAATAGCTCATAATTTTATGAATTTTTAGAAATTTGAATCATCCAAATCCGAGTTAAAATGCAAAAGTTATAGTCATTTGAAGTTTGAATAAAATCTCAAAATACGAAATTAAGAAAATCCGATTTTTCTCAAATATTTTTACACCGAAATTCGCATTTGTGACGTCAGCATCGCGTCATGATGACGTCAGCACAGAAATGAGTTTGGTCGAAATATTTTATATATAAAAAATATTTATGACGTCATCGCTGACGTCATCTCGACACGTGGCACGCCCAGAGGCTGCCACGTCGCTCTGGTCTATGGGCTGGGTCCACAGGTTGGCTCTGGTCCACCGTGGACCGGCAGCACTGTGCTCGTGCACCAGGTGACACAAGCCGTGGCGTCAGCGACGGCTCGCAGCCAATCCCAATGCGACACGCGGCGCTAAACTAATCGCCGAAACTCGATTCAATATCGTCCTTCAGATTTAAAACGAACGGCCGAGATTCATGCGACTTTTCGCCTCACCTCTACCGCCGAGCCAACACGTGGCTTCACCGTGACCCTTGGCTCCAGATCGAACGGTCACGATTACTCGGGTGACGCCGACGAAACGGGCGGCCGACTCCTCGGTTCTGCGGCGTCACGCGTCAACACGGATCGCCCGATGCACGGTGCGATCTCACCCGCTCGATTCAAGCGGACGGCGCGATGAGCCAAGGCTATCGGCTCTAGCCTCATCATGCGCGCGACACGTGGCACAATCCAAGGCGATCGCGCAAGATCCGACGGTTGTGACCTTTACGCGACGCGGTAAAAACAAACCCTACGATCTAGATCTAACGGCTGAAATAAACTAATCGTGAAACTAATCGGCAATCTAGACCGTTGATTAGATCTAACTACCGAGGGTGAACATGAGGATTATTGTTGATTGGCGATGTGGATGAATCTGTGCGTCGGCGGCGATCGGACGATGGGCGGCTTCGGTGGCGGCGATGTCACGGTGGCGCAGATCTTGCCGGAGAGGATGAAGACGCGGCGTGCAGCGCGCTGCGGGGCTTCTCCGGCGTGATGAAGTGGTCCACTCGATGCAGCTGGCTTCGGTGAACTCAGGAAGGGGTCGGAGCACGGCGGAGCGGCTCGGACGACGATGGGAGGAAGCAAAAACAACGGTGGCGAAGGAAGGCAACTACGGCGAGCTCTCACGGGCGCTAGAGGGAGTCTCGGCGTGCGTGTGAGGAGTCAAAAGATGCGGAGCGAAGGCCTCTGCACGACGCCTTCAACGGGGACTTTAGGGCTGCCTCGACGTGCACGAAACGGCCGGCGGAAGTCACGGCCATCAACGCCCACGTCTCTCCGATGATCTCGCGGGACGGCGATGTGGCACGATCTCGGCGTTCGTGCGGCGATGATCCAAGGCTCGCGCGCAAGACGGGCGACGTGGCACACGCGACAGCATGCGATCCGGACGGACGGCTTGGCTAGGCGGCGCTAGGGTTTCGGCGAGGCGGCTGCGTGGGCGAGTCACGAGTGGGCCAGAGCACATCATCGGGCCGCCAACGATTTCGCCTGAACACATTGCAGGATTTTAAATCCTTTTGAATAAAAATAATTGGAAATTAGTTTTGGCCAAAGAAAGTAGTAAAATATATGAAAAATTCGGAAAAATTCTGGAAAATACTTTGAGATGTTTGGAACTCCATTAAAATATTTTCAATAAAACTTTGCAAAAACTTTTCCTTTATTTAATTTGTTTTCAAGAAAGGCTATATTTGAATAATTCCAAATAAATTTCAATAATTTCCAAATTTTCTCAAAAATCAAAAAATACTTCAAATTTTAAATTAGAGCAAAAATTAGGGTGTTACACGCTTCCGACATCCACTGAAACTTATCTTGTTTCTTGAGTAGTTTGAAGAAAGGCATACCTCGCATACCCAGTCGGGAGATGAACCTGCTTAGAGCGGCCATACACCCTGTAAGCTTCTGGATGTCTTTTTGGTTAGTCGGCGGTTCCATATTTGATATGGCCTTGACTTTCTCTGGGTTGGCTTCAATGCCTCGTTGTGACACGATAAATCCGAGCAGTTTTCCCGAAGATAATCCGAAAACACACTTCTCAGGATTCAGCTTCATGTTGAAAGCCCTTAAACTTTCGAAAGTCTCGGCTAGGTCGATGATAAGATCTTTCCTTTCCCGAGTTTTTACGACAACGTCATCTTCATACACCTCCACGTTGCGCCCGAGCTGAGCGTGGAAACACCGTTGTATCGCACGCTGATAGGTCGCGCCAGCGTTTTTTAGCCCGAATGCCATCGTGGTGTAACAGTAAGCTCCGAAAGGCGTGATGAACGAGGTCTTGATATGATCTTCCTCCTTTAGGCGAATCTGGTGATAGCCCGAGTATGCGTCAAGAAAACTCAAAATTTCACAACCGGCAGTTGAATCTACCACCTGATCAATCCGGGGCAGTCCAAAGGGATCCTTCGGGCACGCCTTGTTGAGATCAGTATAATCGACGCACATGCGCCAAGTTTTATTCTTCTTTTGAACTAACACATGATTTGCTAACCAATCAGGATGACACACTTCTTTGATGAAACCTGCGGCTAGGAGTTTCGTGATTTCCTGTTTTATGGCGTTAGACAATCGGAGCGAACCGCAAAGCCTCTGCTTGACGGGTTTTGACTTCTCATCAACATGGAGAGAGTGCTCGATCACCTCCCTTGGTACACCTGGCATATCTGATGGTTTCCAGGCGAAAATGTCTCTGTTAGCTTGGAGGATGGTGACGAGCACGCTTCCCTATTTGTCCTCGAGCCCTGTCCCGATCACGGTTGTTTTAGACGTGTCAGACAGGTCAAGAATGATCCTTTTAATTCCTTCGTCGGGCTTAATTCCCGAGGTGGCTTGCTTTTTTTATGGTACTTCTCCTTCGTCTTGGAGCGTGGCAGCCTCTGCCTGGATGTTTCTTGCACAGGTACCGCTTCGTAATTGGCAAGTTCATGATTCTCCGTCGCATTGCGAGGATTGCTTGATGTCGCCACGAGTGTGATGACTCCTTTGGGTCCGGCATCTTCAACACCGAGTAAGTGTAATGAGGTATGGCCATGAATCGGCTAGGCCAGCCTTCCCAAGATGGCATGATCGTCGTCTCGAAATTGGCTACCTCAAAATTGATGAATTCGGTCCGAAATTATCCTTGGTCCCGAACGAACGGGTAATGAAATCTGTCCAGGGGAACGAGGGCGCCCGGATTACTCCGTGGAAAGGTGAGTGCTTGGCCTCGGCTCGAACGAGGATGCTCATGTCGTCGAAAGTTCGCGAGCAGGACGTTGAGCCCACTTCCGCCGTCGTCGAGAACCCTCTTGAGCTTCATCGCTGCGCAACGGGTCAAGTACGAGAGGAAACTTACCCGGATGTGGGACCTGCGGGGTGATCTCTATGGTCAAAGGTGATCGGGACCTCATACCATTTGGATATTGAGAGTCGCAGTTCCATCTGCGTTGATCTCTGGCGGTGAGTTTTGCTTCGCTTGGACTCGTATCCGATTGAGCCCCTGTAGATGTAGTTCAGCTCCTGCTCGGGCTCCTGGAAATCTTCTTCATCCGGGAGTTCCTTCTTCTTCGCTGGAGCAACTTCGCCCTTGGCTGGGGCTGGTTGCAGTTGACTTTCGACGCAAAAAGCGCGCGAGTGAAGCGGTCCTTAGCGGCGTGCTTTCCCTTGGGGTGGAAAGGACAGATTGCTTCCATGACGGTGCTGTAGTCGGGTGCCTCTCTCTGAGTGGCTCGGGGCCGGTTATGCTCGGCTACCGCGACCAGCTCCTCGCCCTTGCGTTTCCTATCCTTGTGTTTAGAGGACTCGGGCTTATCACCCTTGCTTTTTTGTGTGGGATGATCTTCTTGCCGCTCAGCCAGAGCATCTGAGGCCGTGGCATAGCGGTCGGCTAACGCAAACATTTCTTTTACGGAGGTCGGGGGCTTCCTGGACATTTTTTTCATAAAATCAGGATCGCTTACCCCTTTCTGGAAGGCCGCCACCACCACCGCCTCTGACACGTCTCTGACGGTGTTCTTCTTCTACATGAAGCGCCAGATGAAGTCTCTCAGCGTTTCATCCTTCTTCAGTGCGGTGATCACAGTCCCACAGAGTCTGGGCCTCTCATAAGTCCCCGAAGTTGGCGATGAATTGCTCGCATGAGTCCTCCGAGTCTACCGAGTTGGCAGGGAGGCCCGTGAGCCATGCTTGTGTCGAGGGGCTGATATTGACCGGCAAATAGTTCGCCATGACGGTATGATTTCCTCCTACTGCCTTGACCGCCAGGGCGTAGACCTGCAACCAAGCTTCTGGGTCTCGCTCCCCGTCGAACTTTACAATGCCTTTGGGGTTGAATCCCTCGGGCCAAACCACTCGGCGAAGCCAGGGAGTGAATGCTCGGATCCCATCGATGGATCTTTCATCTTGCTGGGGTGGACTCCGGCGTGGAGATCTTCTAGCTCGGTGATGACCGTCAAAACGTCGAAGTGAGGTTCGGCGCGGCGAGTCATTGACTCGGCGTTCGTCGTCACTTCCACTCCGGCGATGATGAAATCTGCGATCATCGTGGTCATCGTGCATTGATCGTTCGCCGATTGTAGCTTATGAAGCGCTTCGAAGTCGTCGCGGCGTCCATGTCTTTCTTCCTCGTTCGCTCTCGCCGCTTTGGCCGTGATGTCTGGCGGAGGTCGCGATCAGGATCTGTCGGCGTCTCGGTGGCGGTGCGTGGCGCCGGCGCCGACGCCCTCCGGTTGCGATCCGATGCTGGCGACACAGTGGCGCGTTA
Organism: Otatea glauca; assembly: GCA_036346275.1. Classification (NCBI taxonomy): domain Eukaryota; kingdom Viridiplantae; phylum Streptophyta; class Magnoliopsida; order Poales; family Poaceae; genus Otatea; species Otatea glauca. The sequence goes on from CM070728.1 coordinate 55,978,474, forward strand.
GAGAGCGCGAAAAGCGCTTCTCGGCCGGCTTCTCGATTTTCTTTGGATAGCTGCCGCCGTAACCATGGCCTTGATGTGAGCCACAATCGGGCTCGCTGGATCGTCCGATGCAATCATCGGGTCCGGCGTGTCGAGGAGCATCTTGAGCGGCGGCGTTTTGCATCGGCGTGCGGAAGGCGGGTGATCTCCCAACAGATTGCATATGTCCTCCGGACATTGCGACCCAAAGATCGAGAGACCGCGTTTTGATCTCCTTACCCTTACGTCGGCGATCTTCTTCCGCAGCGCCACGATCTTCTTGATGGAGATCGGTCTTCTGTCCTTCAATTGAGAAGATGCCGCGAAAATCGCAGCCGCTCTTAATGGAGCCGATTGGTTTTCCAGATAAGTCAGGGTAATGTACCGAGGTGGTTCGTCTGGATTACGCGGTTGGATCGGTTTTTATCGGTGACAAGCTCTCCATGCATATTAGCGACGAAATCCGGTCTTACAAGCGGAAAGCCGGCGGAGATAAATCCGCGGTTGGCGCCATCAGTGCAGAGGAAAAGATTGAAGCGCTCCCCCTACCTGGCGCGCCAACTGTCGACTTTTGTAGTCGGCAATGAATTTATGGGGTAGGCGCTCGATCTCAAACTCGAAGGTCACACAAGACAAGGGGTTTATACAGGTTCAGGCTCTCGCGGAGGAGATAATACCCTAATCCTGTGTGCTGGGATTATATAGATCTCTTGGATCCGGGGTTGCTCAAAGTACAATATGCTCTGGGCGATATGAGGTGTTCTATGCTCTTGGCTTGATTGCTCTATGCTTGGATGATCGGATCCTCCTGTTGTTGCCCGCCCTCTCCCTTATATAGCGGGGGTGGGGCGGCTTACAGAGTCCCGATCGGATAAGAGATTTCGATCGGTTACAAGATTCTAGTCGGTTATAGGACAGAGTTTACATCTTTATCTATCCTTCTAACGACTCGTATCACAACTGTACCTATCATTTCTAAACACAAGTTCAACTTCCGTTATGATATATCCCTTTCCGTACGGTTAAGAAGCTTGATGTGAAGCATATCTTCTGGGCCTTCATCTTGGACCTTTCCTGAGGATCCCCTGGAATCTATATCCCACAGTCACTTAGTATCCCGGCACCACACAGATGTATTATCTCTGTCTTAAGCTGCTGGCACGAGAAATGACAACAAAACTGTCTGTCAGTCTTAGCTGAACCTAGGTAAACAATGGGCTCCCTCCGTCTTCATGCTGTATCAGTCCGTTTTGTTTTCAAACTAGACACGTGGCGTGGCGCACGCCGCGCCGCAATGCGCAAGTCGTAACGTGAAATTCGGGTCTGTACGCGAAGAAAGGTATCTAGATGTTTACTGTTTTCAGGAGATTTATAGAAAAAAATGGACTAATATGTAAGTTTAGGAATTTTCGGAAAAAGACGGACTATCCTGTAATCTTAAAAAAAATTTGGAGTCCTTTCTACAAAAAAAAAAAGAAGTTCGGGTCCCTTTCTGCAAAACAAAACGGATTTCCCACGCAAAACAGAACTTACATGTAATTTTTGAAACTTACGGCGCCGCCGCAAAAACGAAGCGCACGCGTCGCCAGCAGGAAAGTCGCGCGCCGAGCCACCAGCGTCGCGCGGGAAAACGCCTTGTGATGCTGCGAAGGGAGCGGTCGAACACGCGACCGACGGCGCGAGTGCGAGGCGTCTTACCGCTGCGCCGCGCGAACGCTTTTGCGAAATAACGGCGTTCAAATATATAAGCCGGATTAACGGCCGAGTCACGCGAACGACGTGGGCGCACGCGGTGCGCGCCGTACGCACGGCCGGCCGCTTCACTGTGCATCCGGACGACGCGGAGCTCCACCGCGCTACCACATCACGTAGGCTTCGACGTGGAGGCGGCGAGCGCGCGGAAAAACTGCGGCGCTTAATATACTGAGTATATAAGACGTGCATGCGACTTCAATGGCATTTGCTTTATTTTGCTCTCGTTTATCTTTTCAACATTTATACTCTTCTCTATCTTGTTCCCCAATACAGTAACACTAGGGAATACCTACAAATAAACCAAAATAGACGGTCTCCATGTTAGTCTGACCCGTTTCTGTTGGGTGATTTCTCTGCGGCTGTGGCTGGCTCGCTCCTCGGCCACTCTAGTCTCTTCCAGCTGCTGACCTTCTGCCTACCCATATACACAGCATCAAATTAACCATCCGAATGAACCCAATTCTTTTGGACCAGACTTTCAACTAAACGGACAGCAGCAAGAATGATACATGCTTCTAACCTACGAAAACAGCATGTTTCACTGAAACTTTGAGTTCGTATGACTCCTTCCAATTTGTACATATAATAGTACTCCCTCCCGCCACAAATAGTTATCGTTTTAGATATAGGTCTTACAAAAAATTCGAAACTTTAAATATCAATATCTTTTTAAATATTTAAATTGGATACATGAAAATCATACGTGTAGATCTATCTCGAAAATATTTTCATAATATTATAATTTTATGGAATAAGTCTATTTTACACCCCTCAACTTTACAAAAAAGTAGGTATGATTTTTGTGGGTATTTAGCACCACAAACTTACAAAACCAGGTCAATTTACACCTTAAGGAGGTTTTGCTTACAGAGATCCAACTTAATATGATTTTTGTGGTTTTTGCTATGTTGGCACCATGTCATCGATTCTTGCTGATGTAGATCCAAATAAGAGAAGGAACTATGACGAGAAGAATACATACAGCGAGAACAAAAAGTGAGAAAGAGATCATAATGTTATGTTAATACCCTTGAATTGGATCCTCATTACCAAAACTCGATGATGTAGCTACCAATACAGCAAAAATCATCTTGAGTGGGATCCAAATAATTGACCCAATTTTGTAAGGTTTTTTTGGGGGGGTTTGAGGGGTGTAAAGTTTTATAAATATATTATAATAGAAATTAGTGGTCAAAGATGTGTTTTGAAGACTATTATAATAGAAATTAGTGGTCAAATATGTGTTTTGAAGACCGTGTGGATGTCCAAAACGATAACTATTTATGACCGGAGGGAGTACAAGAGTAGAGTGTCTAAACTAAGAGAAGCTTCAGCATTCAAATAACATCATCTAGATATTGAACAAGGTGCACGGGTAGCATTTTTCTCTGAATTCACTACGACCATTCTGTCCTCTGGTGAAACAAAGAGATCACGAAAAGCAGCAATAAACTCACTCCAAGTGATATTCTGCAGGGCTTCATGGATAGCATAGTACTTCCTCTACCATTCAGTAGAAATTCCTTCTAGCAGATAAGAAGTATATAGTACCTTCTCATCACCTTTACATTGGGCAATGAGTAACTTCCTCTCAATGGTCTTGAGCCAATCTTTCGCTTCCGAAGGTGATACATTTCCAGAAAAAAATCGGCGAACGAGTCCTTATAAATTGTGATAACCTTGAGCAAAAGCAAGGATAATTGATAATAGCCCGAGATGCTTTATTGACATTAGCTTGATTGGTTATATTCTGCATTTGCTTCATCATTGCATGCATCAACTGAGACTAAATAGCTAAGAACGCTCCAAAACTCTACATGTCTATCTGTAGTGGCGGTTGGGGAACCAATCCATCATTGAGACTCTCACTGGGTTGATTACCACTTCCACTGGCCTTGTTGTTTCCATTAGTCTGAACCATCTGCTTGATTGCTTCACAGGGTTAGGAAAGAGGGAATCACTTAGGTAAGAAGTAGAGATCCTAATGCAGGAGAGATAGGTTTAACCCAATGAACTTAAGCAAGCAATATTAATAACTTGGTATGGTTGTTTACATAAGCCTAAAAGCTCTACAACACATACTACACACTCAGCAATCATGAAAGAACCAAATCAACATAAGCACACAAAACTACCGCCTACATGGGTGACACGCCTATCTTAAGCAGACGTGACTCCCACATATGAGTCTCAACTGATTACTCGAAGCGCTGGGTCTTCTAGCTTCAGGAATACTTTATCAATCCACTCCTTGAGCTTGACAATTCCTTCATGATCTTCGGGGTTGACAGCAAGCACCCGATACTTTATCCTAAGGTGTGGTATATCGTCAACTACTAAGACAACTCAGGTAAGATTTTAACTCGATCCAACAAGAAGAAGAGAAAGAAATTTTGGCAGGGGAGAAGAATAGAAGGATGAGGTAAGTCAAGAACATATTATTCTTTCAGGCGAGGTCTTAACTAAGAAATTAATTTTGAAGGTCCTAAAGAGACGACCTGACTATCTAAGGCTAAGACCTACAGTCAGTATAGCTCTGATACCACCTCTATCAGGACCTGAATATGCAAATCCGGACCCTCGGTGTATACTGCACTAGTCCAGAATCACGCTAGTGCACACAGGCTCAACATCAATAATTACCACAATCATACACAACATATACATAATAAAAAACATAATATATTAAATATTACTAATTGAATGACCTTATGGTCAACTTACATAACTATGTCTCACAAGGCTGAACAACGAATTAAACTGCAGTGGAATGAAAACGTAGATAACCCCTCAGTATACTACAGGCAACTGACAAGGCTTGCACCCTAGACTTTCGTCTCTTCCAGATACTCCTCCAAAGCTTAGACTCTTCAACTGGTGATTTGTTGGTGGCAAGGGTGAGTACATATAAAGCACTCAACAAGTTGTGCACAGAATGCAATTCTAACATAACTATATGCAAGGCGTATTCCAAAGGAAATGGCTATCATGGCGATTTTGCAATAAAACAGCATTTATAAACAAGTACAATAAATAGATTGTAAAGAGAGTAAAACAAATAATAGTAAATAGTAATTTCAGCATTTGTCATGTAAATAAAGCATCAACCTTAAGTCAGATTCCAAACTTTCCATTAATCATCCAACATTCCCATCCAGGTTTTCATTTTATAAAATCTAACCATTGACAGTAATCACCGAGCATTGCTCAATACTGTGAGCACGGATATTCGAACAGGTTCTACACTCTGCAGAGGTTATGCACTTTACCCACATGATACAACCAAACACTACTAAGGCGAGTGATCGTAACAAAGCCTTTACAATACTCCGCCTAGACCCAGTATTGCTTGGTAAGCTTTCAACACTGAAGGGTTAAACCACCACAACAGGCCCCCTCTTGCGCCATGTGAATCTACCCAATCCTGGAACTCACTATTCACCAAAGCAGCACCAAAATCTAGACATTACAAATTAGTCAGCTAGGCTGTCCCATTCCAAACATGTGGTTGCATGATTGACTCAGGTCAAAGGCTTGCAAGGTTAAGTCCTTAAGATGACCGTGGCAAGACTTCCACAAACCCTCTGCAATTCCTGGCCCACCTTAGCACACTGCCCCTTGCTACTTGCCCCAATCTAAATTATTTACCACCCCAGTTGATTACCATGCACCATGTGCCATCAACAAGTCAACATCGTTTCATGACATTCGTCACTACAACTCAATATCATTGTGTGACAGCACCCGACACACCTTTTATAAACAAATTCCATATTCCACTAGTCAAGATTCATTTTTGATATTTCAAAAGACATGAGGTATACGTGGCATGGCTAAGCAAACTAATCACGGTCTAATCAACCCATGTTGATTGCTATTATTAATCAACTAATAATGAACCATCCTAGGGTGACAATTGATCGTGGCATACAAGTGACAAGGTAGGGTATAGTTCAAGTAGGTACATTAGCTAAATCCCAAACTATTCAGAAACAGTTGTACACATAGAATAACATGCATAAAGTAAAACAACATAGCAATTTTGTAAACTGGGTTCAACATCAAAGCACAACTTGCCTTAGAAAAGCCCATATTCTTGCCCTAGTCTTGCTCTTGAATTGGTGGATCTTCCTCTGATGCATCGCACAACTCAACGTCTACGCAAATCGAAAGAGAAAAGCAAATAAATACCCAAAATAGAGAGCAAATGAACTCCAAAAATTATATAAAATTCACCATTAAATAGATCTCAATTTTAAATTTTTTTAAGAATTTCAATCACCGCAATCGGAGCTCGTATGAGGGAGAACGGGCTCGGAGAAGAATCAAATATCATAAAATCAAAAAATTGGAAACTAAAATAATAAACCGAATTATTTTTAAACTGAAAAATCGCTTTATTGCGTCAGCATGATGTCAGCACCGAGCCAGAGCAATCGCATGCCGCCACGTGATGCGGTCCATGGACTTGTTCCATGGAACCTCCTCTGGTCCACCATGGACGTGGTTCACGGCACCTCGGACTCTTCGCGCCACGCGTCTGACTGTGATTGGCCCGCAGATCGGCACGATCTAGACCGAACGCGAGATTCGACGGTCGCAATCATACCGAGCAGTTTACTGTTTAACACATACACGCGGCACTATCCCTGTCGTCGATCTGGAAATCAACGGCCACAGCTGATTGCGAAGTTTGACGGTGAGCTTAGCGGCGCGACCACCGGAGCTGGGGACGAAGACCTCTCGAACGGCGTTTCCTCGCGATTTTCCTTGCGTCCTTGCACGGATCTGGTAGTGCTCCTCAAGACAAACCCGTAGATGCCTTCGTCTCTGTAAGGACCCGAATCCACTGATTCGAACCCACTGTGTTTACCGCACTAGTCCTAGGATCAACGCTAGTGCACACAGCTCAACATTGGTATATATCACATCATACTCAACGATAATAGAATAATAGTTCATTCATTGATATATCTAAAGGTATGATCTTATGACCAACTTACATTATTAAGCCACGCAGCGCAAGACTGAAAATATAAACTAATAATTATGCAGCGGAAAATAGAAAACGTAGATAGCTCATCAGTTCACCACAGGCAACCGACAAGGCTCGGACCCTAATGACTCGTGTCTTCCTGGACTTCCTCTTCCAACACAGGTGTAGATTCTTCAACTGTTGATTATTGTTGTTTGGCAAGGGTGAGCAATTAAGCACTCAACAAGTTGTGCACAGAATGCAATTCTATGTATCTATATGCAAGGCTTATTCCAATGGATATGCTATCATGGTTATTTTGCAATAAGCAGCATTTATGAACAAATATAATAAATAGATTGTAAAGGCGTAAAACAATTAACAATAGTAAATAAATTCAGTATTTCTCAAGTAAACCAAGTTTCCAATCCTAAGTCAAATTCCATCTTCCATATGGCCTTCCGCCATCCCAACCAAGTTGTCCAATTAATTAAACTAACCCTTAACTGTAATTCCCGAGCATTGCTCAATACCGCGAGCACGGCTATCCGAATAGTTTCACACTCTGCAGAGGTTATGCACTTTACCCACGTGATACAACCAAACACCACCAAGGCGAGTGATTATAACAAAGCCTTTACAATGCTCTGGCTTAACCGGATACTACCCGCTAAGGTTTCAACACTGGTGGGACTGGTTACCACATCCAGGGCCCCCCTCTTGCGCCATGTGAATTACTCCATAACTCGGGAACTCACACCGACCACAATAGTACCAAAATTAAGATATTGCAAATTACTCAGCTAGGCTGGCCCATACCAGACATGTGGTTGCATGATTGACTCAGGTCAAAGGCTTGCAAGGTTAAGTCCTTAGTGTGATCAAGGCAAGACATCCACATACCCTCTGCCCATCGGGCCCACCTTGGCATCCTCGCCCCTTGTCACTTGCCCCAATCTAAGTTATTATCACCCAGTTGATTACCAAGCACCACGTGCCATCAACAATTCAACATCGTTGCGTGACATGACTCGCCACAACAACTCCATCTCATCGTGTGATCCCACATGACACACAAGTTCATAACATTGTTCCATATTCCATTAATCAAGATTAATTATCAATGGTTCTGACACATGTGATGACGTGGCATGACTAAGCAACTAATACGGACTAATCCTCCAATGTTGATTATAATTATTAACCAACTATATTTAACCAATCTAGGGTGACAATGGATCATGGCATACAATGACAAGGTAGGGTATAGATCAATCTGGTATATTAGCTAAACCCAATCTAATTTAAAACAATTGTATATTTGAAATATATGCAATAGGGTAAAACAAACATAGCAATTTTATAAACATGGGTTCAACATGATCAAAGCACAACTTGCCTTGGAATAGGTCCTGATCTGGTTCTGGAACTTGCTCTTGAGTTGCTGGATCTTCCTCCGAAGCGTCGTACAATTCAACGTCTACGCGTACCGAAGAAGAAAAGCAAATAAATGCCAAAACAGAGAGCAATTGAACTCCAAAAATCAAATAAAATTTACCATTAAATAGATCTCAATTTTACAAATTTTTAGAAATTGGAATCACTCAAATCCGAGTTAAGATGCAAAAGATATAGCCTTTTGAAGTTTGAAATAAATACTGAAATTGCTAAAATCAGAATTAATGATTTATTTTTAAATCGAAAAGCGACTTATGACGTCGCGTGACATCAGCCCGATTCGGACCAATCAAGCGCTGCCACGTACACGGTCCATGGACTGCGTCCACAGATCTGCTCGGGTCCACGGTGCACCCGTTTCACGTGTTTCTGGTCACTGACATGCGGGCCCGCGTCTCGGCTGACTGGATCGCCACGCACTGCTTACCCGGCACGCCACGCCAGCGCCACCTCGCTGCTCGATCCGGTGGCGCCACGCAAGCGACACACGGCGACGAACTAGCAGATCACGTCGACGGCGGTGGCGCGGATACCTAGGGTCGTCGGCGGCGAGGTTGGGGAGTACCTTCGGGCACGTCTCAACGTGGCGAAACTAATGACGCGGTCGGACGTTTCTGTGGATCACCGGAACGACGGCGGCGAGGACTTCTTCAATGGCGGCGGCTGTCTCCACGGGGACCTTCTTCTCCAGCGTCCTTCGAGCGGAAGTAAGGTGCGCACGGGCTTCTTCTCGGCGAAGCGGTCCCAAAGGTCCCGGTTGCGAACCTCAAGCCCCACTGACGACGACGGAATCACAGAAAAACATCGGCGGCGGCGGTCGGTACTTAGCCTGAAATTTCGACGAACAGCGGCGGTTTTCGGGCTACGCGGTTAGGGCTTTTGCTCATGGCCTCCTGGCGAACACGGCGCGCTCCTTATAAAGCCCAAGAATCCAGGAACCGCACGGATTGACCTCCGAGTTCTTGACGGGAGCGGCGGCGGCGCTGGAGTCCGGCTCGGACACGATCCGGAGAAGATGACGCGGAGCCGACCGATGCACAGATCAACGGTCACGAAGCAAACCTCGCACGACACGATCTGGACCGCAACTCGGAATCTAACGGGACACATACCACACGATCGCTACCGCTAAAACGAGATCCAACGGTCCACGCTTGCTCTTCTAGAACGTGGGCCAATCAAGCTGCGATCGCGAAGCATTGGTCAGCGAGAACGGGCCCCATGCGCCAGATTCTGGGCTCGACCCTCTGATTAACAATTCGGTTTTAACAATTAAAATAATTGCGTAAATTCCTTTAATTACTTTTAGGCAAATAAATAATCAGGAAAAATCCAAGAAAAAACTCAAAAATACTTGGAGACATCCTTGACTCAAATAAAATATTTTTGGCAAAACTTTATTTCGACTTTGCACATATTTAAATAGATTTGAATAAAAGGGCATTAAATTTGATTTGAATTTAATTCAAATAAATTCCGAAAAATCCAAATAAATTCCAGAAAATCATAAATGCCCATTTAGGCAATAAAAACTTAATTAAGCCAAATTTTGGGATGTTACAAACCTCCCCCCCTAACAGAATCTCGACCCGAGATTCAGGCTAACTAGAGAATAGGTTCGGGAATTCTGACTTCAAATCTTCTTCTCGCTCCCATGTGGCTTCACTTTCGGAATGATTGCTCCACTGAACTCTGCAAAAGCGAGTAGACTTGTTTCTGGTCTTGCGCTCCATAACATCCAAAATTCTGACCGGTTGCTCTTTGTAAGTCAAATCTTCTTGCACTCTATTGCATCCAACGGGGTTTGCTCTGTTGGCACTCTGAGACACTTCTTAAGTCGTGACACATGGAATACATCATGCACTCTGCCAAGGATCGAGGCAACTCTAATCGACACGCTACCTCTCCTCGACGGCTCGGAATCTTGAACGGACCAACATATCTTGGTGCGCTTCCTTTAACATGAAATCTCTTAACGCCCTTAAGAGGGTAACCCGAGATACACATGATCTTACGGTTCAAAACTCAAATCTCGACGACGGTTATCTGCGTAGCTTTTCTGTCTTGACTGTGCTATCTTCAACCTTTTCTCGATCATTGCGACTTGATTTTGGCTTCCTCGAGAATATCGGCCCAAAACCAAACGCTCTCTGTTTCGTTCCAATTCAACTGAGTACGACAAGCACGTCCATACAACGCCTCAAATGGTGACATCTGCAGCTAGCTTGATAACTATTATTGTAATCAGATTACGCATATGGCAAACTTTTATCCCAAGATGTAGCATAAGCTAAAGCACAAGCTCTCAACATATCCTCTAAAATCTGATTTACTCTTTCGGTCGACCATCCATTCTGCGGGTGATATGTCATCTTCAAATTGAGACGAGTTCCCATGGCCGTGCAACTTATTCCAAAATCTCGAGGTAAATTGGGTACCTCTCGTCCGACACAATCTTCTTGGGCACTCCATGCAAGCATACAATCCTTGACATGTACAACTCCGCTAAACGATCTCCCGAGTAAGTGGTCTTTATTGGGATAAAATGGGCGACCTTGGTTAGACGATCCACGATAACCCAAATGGAATCGTAACCCCTCTGAGTCTTAGGTAAACGGTGATAAAATCCATTCCGATTTCCTCCCACTTCCATTCCGAATTTTCAATCTACCGCAATGCACCGGTGGTCTTTGATGCATGGCCTTTACCCTCTGACATACGTCACATAAAGCAACATGCTCAGCTACCTCACGCTTCATATTAGGCCACCAAAATCTCTCTTTCAAATCTTGATACATTTTGCACTTCTGGATGAATCGAGTACTTAGAATCGTGAGCTTCTTCAAGAATCATTGTTTGATTCCTTTTATCCCAGCAGCACGATTCGCCTTTGAAGAACATGGTTCCTTGCTCATCCAGAGTGAAATCTACGGCTAGGCCTTCTTCCTTTTAGCCTTGATCTTAGAAATTTTATCGTCATCCTTCCGGCCTCTCTAACTCGATCCTCCGATGTTGGCCTCACTTCTAGTGCAACCACCATTCCTTGAACGACTTCCAACCTTAGTTTCAAATTCCTTGCATAGTTTCGTTGATCTTCCATTGTCAATGTATTCGCGCTATGGCTCTTTCGGCTCGAGCATCTGCTACCACATTGGCTTTTTCGGGATGATAATGGATTCCACATTATAATCCTTAATTAGCTCTAGCCATCTTGTTTGTCTCATATTCAGATCCGCTTGAGTGAATATGTATTTGTGCTTTATAGTGCGTATATATCTCACATCTATTTCCTATGAGATAATGGCGCCATATCTTTAAAGCATGCACTACTACCGCTAACTCCAAATCATGCGTTGGGTAATTCACTTCATGCGGTCTTAAGCGTCTCGACGCATAAGCAACGACTTCGCCTTTTGCATTAACACACACCTCGCCTTGCTTTGAAGCATCGCAATAAATATCAAATCCATTACGCATCCGCAACACTAATACGGGCCGTCGTTAAACGCTTCTTTAATTCCATAAAACTTTTCTCGCACTCTGGCGTCCATGCAAACTTCTTTTCTTTCCTCAACAACTGCGTAAGGGGTTTAGCAATTGTCGAGAATCCTTCTATGAACCGACGGTAGTATCCTGCCATTCCCAGAAAACTACGGATCTGGGTAACAGACTTTGGTTGCTCCCAATGCAACACTGCGTCCACTTTGCTGGGGTCAACTTCAACTCCTTTAGTAGTCATTACATGACCCAAGAATTCAACTTTCTCCTTCCAGAATTCACACTTGCTAAACTTAGCATACAGCTGATGCTCTCGTAGCCTCTTTAGAACCATCCTCAGATGTTCTGCATGCTCTTCCTCTGTCTTCGAGTAAACCAAGATATCGTCTATAAAGACTACAACAAACTTATCCAAATATTCCATAAAAACCTTATTCATCATGTTCATGAAATATGCAGGGGCATTCGTCAATCCAAATGACATGACTGTGAACTCATAATGTCCATATCGCGTAGAAAACGCAGTCTTAGGCACATCCTCCGCTCGGATCTTCAACTGATGGTATCCTGAACGAAGGTCTATTTTGGAGAAAACTCCAGCTCCTCTTAACTGATCAAATAAGTCATCGATCCTGGGCAACGGATACTTATTCTTGATCGTTACTTCATTAAGTGCACGATAATCGATGCACATTCTGAGGCTTCCATCCTTCTTACGAACAAACAAAACCGGGGCTCCCCACGGTGATGAACTAGGTCTAATGAAGCCTTTTTCTTGCAGCTCCTCAATCTGCTTTTTCATTTCCACTAACTCGTCGGTAGGCATCCGATATGGTCTCTTTGATATCGGTGCTGTCCCTGGTGCCAACTCAATGACAAACTCGATATCGCGATCCGCGGCGGATCGAGTAAATCTTCCGAAACACGTCGGGTATTCTCGACTCATCGCACATCTTCCATGCTGATGGCTTTCACGCTGTTGACCACTAACTGACCATCTCGAACTGCGGTTGCTTGAAATTCTACTTTCTTGCCACTAGGGCCTTCCAATGTCACGATCCTTCGGCCACAATCCAAAACGGCCTTATGCTTAGACAGCCAATCCATTCCAAGGATGACGTCTAGGGATTGCGCATCTATCAAGATAAGATTCGCTAGAAATTCTATCCCATCCATAAGCAACTTAGCTCCCAAACACTCAAGGCTAGATCTAAGCTCAGATCCTGGGGCTTGGACTAAGAGCACACACTTAAGGTTCACCACTTTAAATCCATTCTTGGTTGCAAAACTTTGAGAAACAAACAAATGCGAAGCTCCAGAATCAAACAAAACTGTAGCAGGTACTGAGTTGACCAGGAACTTACCCAGTACGACGTCTGTAGCTTCCCGAGCTTCATCCGCAGTGATGTGGTTGATCCTTCCACGCACTGTTGATTGCGGGGTTGTTCCAGTTTGACCTGGCGCACGATTTCCTCCTGAGGCTGGTGCTTTGGCAGGTGTTGTTCCCAAGTTGAAACAAACTGGTGTGATGCCTCCCTTCTGTGGACACCTATTAGAAAAGTGCCCAGGCTCATTGCATGTATAGCATCTTTTCACTGCAGATCGACTCCCTCCCGGTGCATTGTTGCCTGTCTTTGGTGTCCGGAAGTTACGATTAGCGAGGCGGAGGCGCAGGGGTTGATGTCTTGTCCACGGCTGGTGGTTGGAATATAGCAAATTGCTGTGGTGACATCCTCAAACGTAGATGGTTTGGACGTCCACCCTGATTAGTCATCAAGCGCTTACGGTTCTCACCCGACTCTTTGCGCTTATCCTCTAGGATCAAAGCCTTATTGACTAACTCACGAAAGTCCGAAAATTGTGGGTAATCACCCCACTGCGAGTCCTGAATTCAGTCCCTTCATGAAACGAGGCGCCTAGCCTTGTCTGCGTCGCTATGTCTTGAGGGCATAGCGAGCTAATCGGGTAAATTTATTCGTATTCGCCCTTGGTTGGCCTCCTTGTTTCAGAGCCCTGAACTCTTCCTTCTTAAGATCCATCATCCCCTTCGGGACATGATACTGGCGGAAAGCAGTAGTAAACTCCTCCCAAGTGATCTCTTGTGGGGCTCCATGAGCGGCACAGTAATTCTCCCACCATTCTGCGGCGGTTCCTTCTAGTTGATGAGAGGCGTAGAGCACCTTCTCATTTCCTTCACATTGCGTGATGTGCAGCTTCTTCTCAATAGTCCTAAGCCAGTCATCGGCTTCCAAAGGGTTCACATTTCCTGAAAAAGTTGGTGGTCGAGTCCTCATAAAATCTGACAGCTTGGAATGAGATCGAGGTCCACCATTGTTGTTCTGAACTGCATGGTTTTTGTTGGTTGCTGCTGCATTGGTCATCTGCTGCATCTGCTGCATCATAGTCTGCATTAGTTGAGTTTGTGCAGCGAGAAACGCTCCCAGATTCTGCATGTCGACTGGCGGTGGTTGAGGGCTGCCTCCGTCGTTGGGGTTGTCATTCAGCGCGATCCACTTCAAGCACCGTTGTTTCTCAGTATTCACCATCTGATGATTGCCTCTTGGGTTAGGAAAGGTAGATGTAGCATAGATAAGAAGTAGAAATTTCTAAAGCGGAGAGATAGGTTATACCCAAACTGAAATAATTCTTTATTTATTCTTGGTATGGCTGCTTATTTAAGCCTACAAGCTTTGCAACACATACTGCACACTCAGCAATACAAAGAAGCAAACTAAACACGAAACCTTAACGTCAACTAAAGAGGTAAAGACTAACTTAAAGACGCGACTCACACTCGAGTCTCAACACAGCTCCAAGGCTGACACTCACTCATCCAGCCACCCTGGCTGAGGCTAATCCGGCGCATACACCGGCGGGTGAGCTGGCATAGGAGCGAACCTATCTTGATGATCTCCTGCTGGATCCTCTTCAACAACAGGGTCGGCACTCCCCTCTGGCTCCCACTCTCGCTCCTCGGGATCCTCCTCGGATTCTCCAACTGGCTCCTGAACTCCTCGAGTCACGCGCTCCAGCTCGTCCTCGACCGCCTCTAGGGCCTCTCCCAGCTCAGTGATCATCCCGATGGCTGAAGCACGGGTCACCTCAACCTCCTGCTCTGCCACTCTAAGTGCCTCGTACATAGTCTCCAGCTCCTGAGTAGTATCTCTCATATGATCCTCCTGGGCAAGAGCGAACTCCGCAAGGTGTACCGCAGTAGCACACTCGTTCTCCATGATCCGTCGGCGTCGGCACGCTTGAACGTCTGGGTGAAGTCGGAACACTGAGTCATGAAGCTCGTCGGCGTAGTCGCGGCAGACACGGCGAAGAGCAAGTCGGGCAACCTCCTGAATTGCAACCTCGTACGAGAATCTTCTGGCGGAGATGTTGATTGGTCTGCTAGCTTCCTCATTCTCCCGAGCGTAGATAATCAGCATGCAAATAAATCCTCGGTGTACACCATTAACTGACCAACTGCCTCCTCGGTAAAGCGGACGATAGAAGCCTCCCAGCGTCTGAAGAACTCTCCACAGCTCCATGGCGTAGCCACCAGCTGACTCCTCAAAGGTCGGAACGATCGGCATCTGCTTCACAAGAACTTTGAATAAGTTCTCCACCCGAAACGGCAAGTAAAACGGGTAAATTCAGCAAAGGCGAGAAGTAGAGAATGAGATGAGTCAAGAGTGTTTTATTAGTCAAATTTAATTTTTTCTTTAGAAAATAGTTTTGGACTCACACAGGACACCTCCATGCTATCTAGGGCCAAGACCTACAGTCAGTATGCTCTGATACCACCTCTGTAAGGACCCGAATCCACTGATTCGAACCCACTGTGTTTACCGCACTAGTCCCAGGATCAACGCTAGTGCACACAGCTCAACATTGGTACATATCACATCATACTCAATGATAATAGAATAATAGTTCATTCATTGATATATCTAAAGGTATGATCTTATGACCAACTTACATTATTAAGCCACGCAGGGCAAGACTGAAAATATAAACTAATAATTATGCGTAAAAATAGAAAACGAGATAGCTCATCGAGTTCACCACAGCAACCGACAAGGCTCGGACCCTAATGACTCGTGTCTTCCTGGACTTCCTCTTCCAACACAGGTGTAGATTCTTCAACTGTTGATTATTGTTGTTTGGCAAGGGTGAGCACTTAAGCACTCAACAAGTTGTGCACAGAATGCAATTCTATGTATCTATATGCAAGGCTTATTCCAATGGATAGGCTATCATGGTTATTTTGCAATAAGCAGCATTTATGAACAAATATAATAAATAGATTGTAAAGACTGTAAAACAATTAACAATAGTAAATAAATTCAGTATTTCTCAAGTAAACCAAGTTTCCAATCCTAAGTCAAATTCCATCTTCCATATGGCCTTCCGCCATCCCAACCAAGTTGTCCAATTAATTAAACTAACCCTTAACTGTAATTCCCGAGCATTGCTCAATACCGCGAGCACGGCTATCCAGAATAGTTTCACACTCTGCAGAGGTTATGCACTTTACCCACGTGATACAACCAAACACCACCAAGGCGAGTGATTATAACAAAGCCTTTACAATGCTCTGGCTTAACCAGATACTACCCGCTAAGGTTTCAACACTAGTGGGACTGGTTACCACATCCAGGGCCCCCCTCTTGCGCCATGTGAATTACTCCATAACTCGGGAACTCACACCGACCACGATAGTACCAAAATTAAGATATTGCAAATTACTCAGCTTGGCTGGCCCATACCAGACATGTGGTTGCATGATTGACTCAGGTCAAAGGCTTGCAAGGTTAAGTCCTTAGTGTGATCAAGGCAAGACATCCACATACCCTCTGCCCATCGGGCCCACCTTGGCATCCTCTCCCCTTGTCACTTGCCCCAATCTAAGTTATTATCACCCAGTTGATTACCAAGCACCACGTGCCATCAACAATTCAACATCGTTGCGTGACATGACTCGCCACAACAACTCCATCTCATCGTGTGATCCCACATGACACACAAGTTCATAACATTGTCCCATATTCCATTAATCAAGATTAATTATCAATGATTCTGACACATGTGATGACGTGGCATGACTAAGCAACTAATACGGACTAATCCTCCAATGTTGATTATAATTATTAACCAACTATATTTAACCAATCTATGGTGACAATGGATCATGGCATACAATGACAAGGTAGGGTATAGATCAATCTGGTATATTAGCTAAACCCAATCTAATTTAAAACAATTGTATATTTGAAATATATGCAATAGGGTAAAACAAACATAGCAATTTTATAAACATGGGTTCAACATGATCAAAGCACAACTTGCCTTGGAATAGGTCCTGATCTGGTTCTGGAACTTGCTCTTGAGTTGCTGGATCTTCCTCCGAAGCGTCGCACAATTCAACGTCTACGCGTACCGAAGAAGAAAAGCAAATAAATGCCAAAAAAGAGAGCAATTGAACTCCAAAAATCAAATAAAATTCACCATTAAATAGATCTCAATTTTACAAATTTTTAGAAATTGGAATCACTCAAATCCGAGTTAAGATGCAAAAGATATAGCCTTTTGAAGTTTGAAATAAATACTAAAATTGCTAAAATCAGAATTAACAAATTTATTTTTAAATCGAAAAGCGACTTATGACGTCAGCGTGACATCAGCCCTGTTTCGGACCAACCAAACGCTGCCACGTGGCCACCGGTCCATGGACTGCATCCACAGATCTGCTCGGGTCCACTGTGCACCCGTTTCACGCGATTCGTCAGCGACATGCGTGCCGCGTCTCGGATCGATCGCCACGCGCCGCCGCTCGCCAAGACGCCACGCCAGCGCCACCTCAGCGCTCGATCCGAGCTGGCTGCCACGCAAGCGACACACGGCGACGAACTAGCAGATCACGTCGACGGCGGTGGCGCGGATACCTAGGGTCGTCGGCGGCGAGGTTGGGGAGTACCTTCGAGCACGTCTCAACGTGGCGAAACTAATGACGCGGTCGGACGTTTCTCTGGATCATCGGAACGACGGCGGCGAGGACTTCTTCAATGGCGGTAGCGGTCTCCACGGGGACCTTCTTCTCCGGCGTCCTTCGGGCGGAAGTAAGGTGCGCACGGGCTTCTTCTCGGCGAAGCGGTTCCAAAGGTCCCGGTTGCGAACCTCGAGCTCCACTGACGACTACGAAATCACAGAAAAAACGTCGGCGGTGGTGGTCGGTACTTAGCCTGAAATTCCGACGAACAACGGCGGTTTTCGGGCTACGCGGTTAGGGCTTTTGCTCATGGCCTCCTGGGGAACACGGCGCGCTCCTTATAAAGCCCAAGAATCCAGGAACCGCACGGATTGACCTCCGAGTTCTTGACGGGAGCGGTGGTGGTGCTGGAGTCCGGCTCGGACACGATCCGGAGAAGATGACGCGGAGCCGTCCGATGCACAGATCAACGGTCACGAAGCAAACCTCGCACGACACGATCTGGACCGCAGCTCGGAATCTAACGGGACACATACCACACGATCTCTACCGCTAAAACGAGATCCAACGGTCCACGCTTGCTCTTCTAGAACGTGGGCCAATCAAGCCTGCAGTGCGAAGCATTGGGCCGCGCGGGAACGGGCCCCATGCGCACAGTTCCTGGGCTCGGCCCACTACCGATTAACGAATTTCCGGTTTTTAACAATTAAAATAATTGCAGAAATTACTTTAATTACTTTTAGGCAAATAAATAATCAGGAAAAATCCAAGAAAAAACTCAAAAATACTTGGAGACATCCTTGACTCAAATAAAATATTTTTGGCAAAACTTTATTTTGACTTTGCACAGATTTAGATAGATTTGAATAAAAAGGCATTAAATTTGATTTGAATTTAATTCAAATAAATTCCAAAAAATCCAAATAAATTCCAGAAAATCATAAATGCCCATTTAGGCAATAAAAACTTAATTAAGCCAAATTTTGGGATGTTACAGTCTCCATCCACGGTGCGACGGACAGCGAGATCTCGACGGTTGGAGGCGACGGCGGGCTTTCAGGAACACGGCGACATCGATCTCCCTCTCCACTGTGTCTCAAGCAACTTCGTTTGGGGCAAAAAGGGCGGCAGCTCATGGCGAATCTCGGGCTGGGTCCGCACCTAAAATAGGCCTCTCGACGACCATGTCCTAGACGGAGTTCATCCCGTACGCGGCGGCGCAGTCCGAAACCGATACGGTGACGAGTCGTTCGCAAAGACAACAACGGTCGACCATCCGATCAACAACAGACGGTTGCGATCACCTCTGACGTGGCACGATTAGATCCACCCTTTCCAAAATCAATGGATACGATCTAAACAATCCTAAATCGGCACGACTCTCCCTACATCGCACGATGCTGATCTACGGTTCGCAAGCGCTAGGGTTTTCATCTACCTCCATTGTCCGATCACGATCAGACGGGCGTCGCTTGGCCTTCTAGAAGACGGGCTTCTAGGCTGACGGTGCAAGCGGCCGTCACGCCGCGATCTTTCGGGCCTCTGCACACGATCTTTGTGCTTCGCCTAATCGTTCAATCGCTTTTTTCATGGATTTTCTTTTAAAATAATTATAGAAATAAATTTAATTAGATTTAGGAAATAGAAATATCAGCAAAAATCCAAGAAAATTCTCATAAATACTTTGAGACATTTTGAACTCAAATAAAATATTTTTAGCCAAACTTTACATTAACTTTATCTATGAATAATTAGTTTTCACAAAAGGGTCAATATACTTAATTTAAAATAAAATCAAATAAAATCTAGATTAATCCAATAAATTCAAAAAAATCACAAAATATATAAATAACAATAAAATAATATTATAGGCAAAATTTGGGATGTTACACTTGCTAAGGCAAAGAATGACATCAAAGCATTAAGGGAGAAGCAAGAGTTTGGTTGCAGGCAATACGGCTGTACACTAATGTCAGATGGATAGACTGATAGGAGGGGGAGACACTTGATAAATTTTCTTGGAATCTGTAGATGCATCCTCTCAGTCGACTAATGCAAGGATGTTAGCTGATTTGCTTGAGAAGAGGATTGTGGAGATAGGCACTGACAACGTCGTTTAAGTAGTTACCGATAATGGTGCCAACTTTAAGGCTAAGGGTAAGTTTCTTTTCTTTGGCAATAAAAAACAATCTCCCTTATGCTGCAAATATCTTGGAACTCAATCTTTTTATTTTGCAGGTAAAATTCTTATGGAGGGGTTTCCTACTCTCTTCTGGACCCCTTGTGCTGCACATTGCTTGGACCTTATGTTGGAAAACAAAAGAAAGATAAGTGAGTTCAAGAAGGCCATCAATCAAGCCAAGCATGTGATTACCTTCATCTATAGGCACGGGAGGCTTCTCGATGTAATGAGGGAGAAGACATGAGAGGGATTAGTGAGACTCGCAGCCATTCGATTTGCTACTTTTTCTCACTTTGCAGAGTTTATATTGTTAGATAGTGTCGGCGTTTCGAGCACCGGCAAGTAAATTTGTAAGTCTAAGGGGCCACGCGTTCCCTCTCCCTGAATGGTTAGACTCAAAAGTCCAATGTATCTTGGTTCGGGCCGAATGTCCCTACTCGATTAGTGTGGCGATGTTGTATTGCTTTTAGTGCGGGAGGTCGCATGTGATTACAAGTGAGGGTTTGAGCACAAGAGTGTTTCTTGTTGTCCCGTGTGTGTGCGTGTGTCTACCCGTTTTTGTCTCCTTTTCCCTCTCTCCCTTTCCGGAGGGCCCTGCCCCCCCTTATATAGGCGGAAGGGGCAGGTTACATCGAGAATTGGGAGAAGGAAGGAGAAAACTAGACTAGGAGCCCTAGTCTTTCGCCTTGGTGATTGGTCACCGTCCGGCCTCGCCTACACCGGGTTTGGTAGGCTTGCTGAGCAGAGCAGTTCGCCGTTTCTTTGGGAAGCAGCGCACCTGCCCTCTGGGAACCTGACAGGTGCTGATGTTGCGAAGCGTAGCTCTGGCGCTACCTCGGGAGAGAGCGCGTCCCCATGCTTCGTGTGGCTGGACGATGGGACTGGAGTTTTGACTTGGGCAACCCTCGTGCTGCCTTGAGAAGGGGCCACCTGCCCCGTATGGTCACTTCGGATGATCCTGTCCGTGGGGCACGTGGCCAACAGTCAGCGGAGGCCTGACACATGGCCCTTGGTGTAGGTCGCCTTAGCTTGGTCGGGGCTTAGGAGAGCCCGACCTGTGATGAGGGTCGGCGTCCCACTTGTCCGGGATTGCTTGCCCCGCTCTGGTCGTGGACGAGCGTCCTTTCGCGGCCCCGTAGGTCCCTTGATCGGAGTTGGGCCCGGGGACGGCTTGTCAGGTCGGAGCTGAGCTTTGACGCAGCCTGCTTGCTATCCTGGGCCGCTGGGTACCCCTGGTACGAGTATTCGTCAGTAGCCCCCGAACCCCCGAGCGAGTTCGTCAGATACGGTCGGGGGTTGAGCCTGGTTGTGCTCTAGCGCATTCGGCGGCTGCCTAAAAGTTGCCAAAGGCATTCGAACCGCAAGAAGATTTTAATTGCTTCGTTGCACGCGCTCCGCATGGCTTGGTTCGTCGTGACCATTCGTCTTCTCCGCCGCTTCGGGACCCGACGAAGGGCGATTCGTTTTCCTGCGCTTGACATTTATGCAGAGTCGTTTGATCTTCCTATCTCCGGGTATATAGGGGCACCGCCGCTTGCTAGAACGGTTGTCCCCATCCCAGCGTCTGCTTTCTTGGAATCCCTAATGGCTTCGAGGCACCCGCTGATCTTCAGCTTCGGTGATGAGAGTGAGTCGGAGGAAGAAGATCCTTTGGCCGAGCTCTGGACCGAGCATGATCAGGCGATGGCCGAACTATCAGAGGAGGAGGAGGCCGTGGCCCGCGACATTGCTGCGGTCGACGCGCTGCTCGAGGTTGTGTAAGGACCCGAATCCACTGATTCGAACCCACTGTGTTTACCGCACTAGTCCTAGGATCAACGCTAGTGCACACAGCTTAACATTGGTACATATCACATCATACACAACGATAATAGAATAATAGTTCCTTTATTGATATAGCTAAATGTATGATCTTACGACCAACTTACATTATTAAGCCACGCAGGGCAAGACTGAGAATATAAACTAATAATTTAGCAGCAGAAAGTAAAAACGTAGATAGCTCATCAGTTCACCAGAGGCAACCGACAAGGCTCGGACCCTAATGACTCGTGTCTTCCTGGACTTCATCTTCCAACACAGGTGTAGATTCTTCAACTGTTGATTATTGTTGTTTGGCAAGGGTGAGTACTTAAGCACTCAACAAGTTGTGCACAGAATGCAATTCTATGTATCTATATGAAGGCTTATTCCAATGGATAGGCTATCAAGGCTATTTTGCAATAAGCAGCATTTATGAACGAATACAATAAATAGATTGTAAAGACTGTAAAACGAATATCAATAGTAAATAAATTCGGTATTTCTCAAGTAAACCAAGTTTCCAATCCTAAGTCAAATTCATCTTCCATATGGCATCCCGCCATCCCAACCATGTTGTCCAATTAATTAAACTAACCCTTAACTGTAATTCCCGAGCATTGCTCAATACCGCGAGCACGGCTATCCGAATAGTTTCACACTCTGCAGAGGTTATGCACTTTACCCACGTGATACAACCAAACACCACCAAGGCGAGTGATCATAACAAAGCCTTTACAATGCTCTGGCTTAACCGGATACTACCCGCTAAGGTTTCAACACTGGTGGGTCTGAAAACCATAATCAGGGCCCCCCTCTTGCGCCATGTGAATTACACCCTAACTCGGGAACTCACACCAACCACGATAGTACCAAAATTAAGACATTGCAAATTACTCAGCTAGGCTGGCCCATACCAGACATGTGGTTGCATGATTGACTCAGGTCAAAGGCTTGCAAGGTTAAGTCCTTAGTGTGATCAAGGCAAGACATCCACATACCCTCTGCCCATTGGGCCCACCTTGGCATCCTCGCCCCTTATCACTTGCCCTGATCTAAGTGATTATCACCCAGTTGATTACCAAGCACCACGTGCCATCAACAATTCAACATCGTTGCGTGACATGACTCGCCACAACAACTCAATCTCATCGTGTGATCCCACATGACACACAAGTTCATAACATTGTTCCATATTCCATTAAGCAAGATTAATTATCAATGATTCTGACACATGTGATGACGTGGCATGGCTAAGCAACTAATACGGTCTAAATCTCCAATGTTGATTATAATTATTAACCAACTATGTTAAACCAATCTAGGGTGACAACGGATCATGGCATACAATGACAAGGTAGGGTATAGATCAATCTGGTATATTAGCTAAGCTCAATTTAAATTGAAACAATTGTATATTTGAAATATATGCAATAGGGTAAAACAAACATAGCAATTTTATAAACATGGGTTCAACATGATCAAAGCACAACTGGCCTTGGAATAGGTCTTGATCTGGTTCCGGAACTTGCTCTTGAGTTGCTGGATCTTCCTCCGAAGCGTCGCACAATTCAACGTCTACGCGTACCGAAAGAGAAAAGCAAATAAATACCAAAACAGTGAGCAATTGAACTCCAAAAATCAAATAAAATTCACCATTAAATAGATCTCAATTTTACAAATTTTTAGAAAATTGAATCACTCAAATCTGAGTTAAATTGCAAAAGATATAGCCTTTTGAAGTTTGAAATAAATACTGAAATTGCTAAAATCAGAAAATCAGAATTAACAGATTTATTTTTAAACTGAAAAAGCGATTTATGACGTCAGCATGACGTCAGCGAGATCTCGGCCAATCACAAGCCGACACGTGTCTCGGTGTATGGACCCGGTCCACGACGCAGCGCGAGAGCACGATGCACCCGGTCCATACCGCCTCGGTACCCACGCCCGACACGCGGCTGGCTCCGATTGGTTCGCACGCGCGGCTCGATCTGAACCCTCCGATCGGATCCGATGGTCCACATCGCTCGCCACGCACAGGACACACGGCAGAATCTTACCCCTCCGCTACAGATCGAACGGCTGAGAGCTTTCCCAAGCGCCGATGGTGGCACGGCGGTGTTTCTTCGCCGGGCTCGGAGACGATGACCTCGGTGACGGCGTTCGACGATTTAAACGCCGCTCATCGCTTCACGGTCCGACGCGATGAGGTACGAGGATCTCAGATCTGGGACCAGCACGGCTCGGGATGGCGAAACGACGGCGGAAAACAGACGAAAACCGCGGCGGAGGCTTCGGCGACTCCGGCGAGCTCGCACGGGCAGGCGGAGGCGTCTCGACGTGCGGGAACTGGCAGACGGGTGCGGCTCGGGGTGAGGGTTTCAACGCCCGTGGCGGCGCCTTAAATAGCCGCACGGGGAGGCGTGCGCAGCGCGGACTCCGAGGATGACTCCTTGGCGGCGGCGGACTCCGGCGGCGACACGGAGAGGTGACGCGGACGCATCTAGCGCGTCCACGCGCACACATCCGACGGCTCAACACTCGCCACGCGGCGAAGCTCACCGTTGGATCTCGATCCAACGGTTGACCGTGATTAGGTTAGGGTTTCGCGAACGGCCGACCGGGCCGCCGCAAGAATGGACCGCCCAACATTGTTCATGCGTTTTTCAAAAGGTTTTCTTGTTTAAAATAATTACGAAACTCATTTTATTTGTTTTAGGCAATAAAATAATCGGAAAAATCCAAGAAAAATCTCAAAAATACTTTGAGACATTCGGACTTAAATAAAATATTTTGGAAAAACTTTATTTTAACTTTGCATAAATTTAAATAGATTGAATAAAAGGCAATAAACTTGATTTGAATTTAATTCTAATAAATCGAGAAAAATCCAAATAAATTCGAGAAAATCATAAATGCACATTTAAGCAATAAAAACTTAAATAAGCCAAATTTTGGGATGTTACAAACCTCCCCCTTAATGTAATCTCGACCCGATATTGGGGCTAACTAGAGAATAGGTTGAAATTCGACTTCAAATCTTCTTCTCGCTCCCAAGTGGCTTCACTTTGGAATGATTGCTCCTTGAACTCTGCAAAGCGAATAGACTTATTTCGGTCTTGCGCTCCATAACATCCAAAATTACATTGGTTGCTCTTTGTAAGTCAAATCTTCTTGCACTCTATTGCATCCAACGGGTTTGCTCTGTTGGCACTCGAGACACTTCTTAAGCTGCGACACATGGAATACATCATGCACTCCTGCCAATGACTAAGGCAACTCTAACTGATAAGCTACCTCTCCTCGACGGTTCAGAATCTTGAACGGACCGACAAATCTTGGCGCGAGCTTCCCTTTAACGTGAAATCTTTTAACGCCCTTAAGAGGGGTAACTCTGAGATACACATGATCTTCTGGTTCAAAACTCAAATCTCGACGACGGTTATCCGCATAGCTTTTCTGTCTTGAGTGTGCTATCTTCAACCTCTCTCTGATCTTTGCAACTTGACTTTCTGCCTCTTCGAGAATATCTGGCCCAAACACCAAACGCTCTCCTGTTTCATTCCAATTTAATGGAGTACGACAAGCACGTCCATACAACGCCTCAAACGGTGACATCTGCAGGCTAGCTTGATAGCTGTTATTGTAACTGAATTCTGCATATGGCAAACTTTTATCCCATGATGTAGCATAAGCTAAAGCACAAGCTCTCAACATATCCTCTAAAATCTGATTTACTCTTTCAGTCTGACCATCTGTCTCCGGGTGATATGCTGTACTAAAATTCAGACGAGTCCCCATTGCTTCATGCAACTTGTTCCAAAATCTTGAGGTAAATTGGGTACCTCTGTCCGACACAATCTTCTTGGGCACTCCATGCAAACATACAATCCTCGACATGTACAGCTCTGCTAAACGATCTCCGGAGTAAGTGGTCTTTACTGGGATAAAATGGGCGACCTTGGTTAGACGATCCACGATAACCCAAATGGAATCGTAACCGGTGATAAAGTCCATTCCGATTTCCTCCCACTTCCATTCCGGAATTTTCAACGGCTGCAACAAACCAGCTGGTCTTTGGTGCATGGCTTTTACTCTTTGACATACGTCACAAAGAGCAACATGCTCAGCTACTTCACGCTTCATATTAGGCCACCAAAATCTCTCTTTTAAATCCTGATACATCTTGGCACTTCCTGGATGAATTGAGTATTTCGAATCGTGAGCTTCCTCAAGAATCAATTGTTTTAATTCCTTTTATCAAGCACACAAATTCGCCTTTGAAGAACATGGTTCCTTGCTCATCCAGAGTGAAATCTAAGGCTAGGCCTTCTTCCTTTTTAGCCTTAATCTTGGAAATTTTATCATCATCTTTCTGGCCTTCTCTAATCTGATCCTCTAGTGTTGGCTTTACTTCGGTCGGCTACCATTCCTCGTGAACGACTTCCAACCTTAGTTTCTGAAATTCCTTGCATAATTCTGGTTGATCCTCCATTGTTAACGTATTGGCGCTATGGCTTTTTCGACTCAGAGCATCTGCTACCACATTGGCTTTTCCGGGATGATAATGGATTCCCACATTATAATCCTTAATTAGCTCAAGCCATCTTCGCTGTCTCATATTCAGATCTGCTTGAGTGAATATGTATTTCAGGCTCTTATGGTCTGTATATATCTCACATCTATTTCCTATGAGATAATGACACCATATCTTTAAAGCATGCACTACGGCAGCTAACTCCAAATCATGCGTTGGGTAATTCCCTTCATGCAGTCTTAATTGTCTTGACGCATAAGCAACGACTTTGCCTTCTTGCATTAACACGCATCCCAAGCCTTGCTTTGAAGCATCGCAATAAATGTCAAATCCATTCTACACATCTGGCGACACTAATACGGGGGCTATTGTTAAACGCTTCTTTAATTCCATTAAACTTTTCTCGCACTCTGGCGTCCATGCAAACTTCTTTTCTTTCTTCAACAACTGCGTAAGGGGTTTAGCAATTGTCGAGAATCCTTCTATGAACCGACGGTAATATCCCGCCATTCCCAGAAAACTACGGATCTGGGTAACAGACTTCGGTTGCTCCCAATGTAACACTGCGTCCACTTTGCTCGGGTCAACTGCTACTCCTTTAGTAGTCATTACATGACCAAGAAATTCGACTTTTTCCTTCCAAAATTCACACTTGCTAAACTTAGCATATAGCTGATGCTCTCACAGCCTCTCTAAAACCATTCTGAGATGTTCTGCGTGCTCTTCCTCTGTCTTCGAGTAAACCAAGATATCGTCTATGAAGACTACCACAAACTTATCCAAATATTCCATGAAAACCTTATTCATCATATTCATGAAGTATGCAGGGGCATTAGTCAATCCAAATGACATGACTGTGAACTCATAATGTCCATATCGCGTAGAAAACGCAGTCTTAGGCACATCCTCCGCTCGGATCTTCAACTGGTGGTATCCCAAACGAAGATCTATCTTGAGAAAACTCCAGCTCCTCTTAAGCGATCAAATAAGTCATCGATCCCGGGCAACGGATACTTATTCTTGATCGTTACTTCATTCGAAGGCACGATAGTCAATGCACATTCTAAGACTTCCGTCCTTTTACGAACAAACAAAACCGGGCTCCCTTGGTGATGAACTAGGTCTAATGAAGCCTTTCTCTTGCGTTCCTCAATCGCTTCTTCATTTCCACTAACTCGCGGTAGGCATCCGATATGGTCTCTTTGATATCGGTGCTGTCCCTCGTGCTAATTCAATAACAAACTCGATATCGCGTCCGCGGCGCCCCGCAAATCTTCCGAAACACATCCGGTATTCTCGCTCATCGCACATCTTCCATCTTTGATGGCTTTCACGCTGTTGACCATTAAGCGCCCATCTCGAATGCGGTTGCTTGAAATTCTACTTTCTTGCCACTAGGGCCTTCCAATGTTACAATCCTTCTACCACAATCCAAAACGACCTTATGCTTAGACAGCCAATCCATTCCAAGGATAACGTTTAGGATTGCGCATCTATCAAGATAAGATTCGCTAGAAATTCTATCCCATCCATAAGCAACTTAGCTCCCAAACACCCAAGGCTAGATCTAAGCTCGATCACGGGCTTGGACTAAGAGCACACACTTAAGATTCACCACTTTAAATCCATTCTTGGTTGCAAAACTTTGAGAAACAAACGAATGCGAAGCTCGTAATCAAACAAAAGCAGAAAGGCAGTCTCGAGTTGACCAGAAACTTACCCAGTACGACGTCTGTAGCTTCCTGAGCTCCATCTGCGGTGATGTGGTTGATCCTCCCGCGCACAGTTGACTGCGGTGTTGCTCCAGCTTGACCTGGCGCACGATTCCCCCCTGAGGCTGGTGCCTTGGCAGGTGTTGTTCCCAAGTTGAAACGAACTGGCGTGATGCCTCCCTTC
This sequence comes from Otatea glauca, assembly GCA_036346275.1. Lineage (NCBI taxonomy): Eukaryota > Viridiplantae > Streptophyta > Magnoliopsida > Poales > Poaceae > Otatea > Otatea glauca. The sequence goes on from CM070728.1 coordinate 56,006,573, forward strand.
TGTGGACACCTATTAGAAAAGTGCCCTGGCTCATTGCATGTATAGCATCTTTTCACTGCAGACTGTTGATTCCCTCCTGGTGCATTGTTGCCCTGTGCTGGTGTCTGAAAGTTCTGATTGGCAGGGCGAGGTGTAGGGGTTGATGTCTTGTTCACAGCTGGCGGTTGGAACCTAGCAAATTGTTGTGGTGACATCCTCAAACGTAGATGGTTTGGACGTCCACCCTGATTAGTCATTAAGCGCTTACGGTTTTCGCCCAGCTCCTTGCGCTTATCCTCTAGGATCAAGGCCTTATTGACTAACTCCCAAAGTCCAGGAAGTTGTGGGTAATCAATCCCACCGCGATCTCGAATTGATCCCTTCATGAAACGAGACTGTCTAGCTTTGTCTGTCGCTACGTCTTCAGGGGCATAGCGAGCTAACTGGGTAAACTTGTTCAGGTATTCGGCCACTGGTTGGCCTCCTTGTTTCAGAGCCCTGAACTCTTCCTTCTTAAGGTCCATCATTCCCTCCGGGACATGATACTGGCGAAAGCATTAGTAAACTCCTCCCAGGTGATCTCTTGCGGGGCTCCATGAGCGGCACAGTAATTCTCCCACCATTCTGCGGCGGTTCCTTCCAATTGATGAGAGGCGTAGAGCACCTTCTCATTTCCTTCACATTGCGTGATGTGCAACTTCTTCTCAATAGTCCTAAGCCAGTCATCGGCTTCCAAAGGATTCACATTTCCTGAGAAGGTTGGTGGTCTAGTCCTCATGAAATTTGATAGCTTGGAGTGAGGTCGAGGTCCACCATGGTTATTTTGAGCTGCAGTGTTGTTGTTGGTTGCTGCTGCGTTGGCCATCTGCTGCATCATAGTCTGCATCAGTTGAGTCTGCGCTGCAAGAAATGCTCCCAGATTCTGCATGTCGACTGGCGGTGGTTGAGGGCTACCTCTGTCGTTGGTGTTGTCGTTCTGGCGCAGTCCACTTCCTGAAGCTCCGTTGTTCCCTCGAGTATTCACCATCTGATGATTGCCTCTTGGGTTAGGAAAGGTAGATGTAGCATAGATAAGAAGTAAGACTTTCTAAAGCGGGGAGATAGGTTATACCCAACTGAAATAATTCTTTATTTATTCTTGGTATGGCTGCTTATTTAAGCCTACAAGCTTTGCAACACATACTGCACACTCAGCAATACAAGAAGCAAACTAAACACGAAACCTTAACGTCAACTAAAGAGGTAAAGACTAACTTAAAGACGCGACTCACAACAGAGTCTCAACACAGCTCCAAGGCTGACACTCACTCATCCAGCCACCCTGGCTGAGGCTGACCCGGCGCATACACCGGCGGGTGAGCTGGACTTGGAGCGAACCTATCCTGATGACCTACTACTGGGTCCTCTGCAACAACGGGTCTGCAGACCCTCCGCTCCCACTCGCTCCTCGGGATCCTCCTCGGACTCTCCAACTGCCTCGAACTCCTCGAGTCACGCGCTCCAACTCGCCCTCAATCGCCTGTGGCCTCTCCCGGCTCGGTGATCATCCCGATAGTCAAGCACGGGTCACCTCAAGCTCGCTCGCCACTGAGTGCCTCGCATACGATCTCCGGCTCCGAGTAGTATCTCTCATATGATCCTCCTGGGCAAGGGCGAACTCTGCGAGGTGCGTCGCAGTGGCACACTTGTCTTCCACGATCCTTCGGCATCGGCATGCTTGCACATCCGGGTGAAGGCGGAACACTGAGTCGTGAAGCTCGTCGGCGTAGTCCCAGCAGACACGGCGAAGAGCAAGTCGGGCAACCTCCTGAATTGCAACCTCGTACGAGGATCTTCTGGCAGAGATGTTGATTGGCCTGCTAGCTTCCTCGTTCTCTCGAGCGTATATGATCAGCTTGCAAATAAATCCTCGGTGTACACCATTAACTGACCAGCTGCCTCCTCGGTAAAGCGGACGGTAGAAGCCTCCCAGCGTCTGAAGAACTCTCCACAACTCCATGGCGTAGCCACCAGCTGACTCCTCAAAGGTCGGAACGATCGGCATCTGCTTCACAAGAACTTTGAATAAGTTCTCCACCCGAAACGGCAAGTAAAACAGGTAAATTCAGCAAAGGCGAGAAGTAGAGAATGAGATGAGTCGAGAGTGTTTTATTAGTCAAGTTTAGATTTTCTTTTAGAAAATAATTTTGGACTCACACAGGACACCTCCAAACTATCTAGGGCCATGACCTACAGTCAGTATGCTCTGATACCACCTCTGTAAGGACCCGAATCCACTGATTCGAACCAACTGTGTTTACCGCACTAGTCCCAGGATCAACGCTAGTGCACACAGCTTAACATTGGTACATATCACATCATACACAACGATAATAGAATAATAGTTCCTTTATTGATATAGCTAAATGTATGATCTTACGACCAACTTACATTATTAAGCCACGCAGGTCAAGACTGAGAATATAAACTAATAATTAAGCAAATAAAAGTAAAACGTAGATAGCTCATCGGTTCACCACAGCAACCGACAAGGCTCGGACCCTAATGACTCGTGGTCTTCTGGACTTCATCTTCCAACACAGTGTAGATTCTTCAACTGTTGATTATTGTTGTTTGGCAAGGGTGAGTACTTAAGCACTCAACAAGTTGTGCATGTAATGCAATTCTATGTATCTATATGCAAGGCTTATTCCAATGGATAGGCTATCATGGCTATTTTGCAATAAGCGACATTTATGAACAAATACAAGAAATAGATTGTAAAGATCAGAAACAAATATCAATAGTAAATAAATTCGTATTTCTCAAGTAAACCAAGTTTCCAATCCTAAGTCAAATTCATCTTCCATATGGCATCCCGCCATCCCAACCATGTTGTCCAATTAATTAAACTAACCCTTAACTGTAATTCCGAGCATTGCTCAATACCGCGAGCACGGCTATCCGAATAGTTTCACACTCTGCAGAGGTTATGCACTTTACCCACGTGATACAACCAAACACCACCAAGGCGAGTGATCATAACAAAGCCTTTACAATGCTCTGGCTTAACCGGATACTACCCGCTAAGGTTTCAACACCGTGGGTCTCGAAACCATAACCGTGGCCCCTCTTGCGCCATGTGAATTACACCCTAACTGGGAACTCACACCAACCACGATAGTACCAAAATTAAGACATTGCAAATTACTCAGCTAGGCTGGCCCATACCAGACATGTGGTTGCATGATTGACTCAGGTCAAAGGCTTGCAAGGTTAAGTCCTTAGTGTGATCAAGGCAAGACATCCACATACCCTCTCGCCCATTGGGCCCACCTTGGCATCCTCGCCTTGTCACTTGCCCTAATCTAAGTGATTATCACCCGCTTGATTACCAAGCACCACGTGCCATCAACAATTCAACATCGCTATGACATGACTCGCCACAACAACTCAATCTCATCGTGTGATCCCACATGACACACAAGTTCATAACATTGTTCCATATTCCATTAAGCAAGATTAATTATCAATGATTCTGACACATGTGATGACGTGGCATGGCTAAGCAACTAATACGGTCTAAAGCTCCAATGTTGATTATAATTATTAACCAACTATATTAAACCAATCTAGGGTGACAACGGATCATGGCATACAATGACAAGGTAGGGTATAGATCAATCTGTATATTAGCTAAGCCCAATTTAAATTGAAACAATTGTATATTTGAAATATATGCAATAGGGTAAAACAAACATAGCAATTTTATAAACATGGGTTCAACATGATCAAAGCACAACTTGCCTTGGAATAGGTCTTGATCTGGTTCGAACTTGCTCTTGAGTTGTCGGATCTTCCTCCAAGCGCCGCACAATTCAACGCCTACGCTGCATCAAAGAGAAAAGCAAATAAATACCAAAACAGAGAGCAATTTAACTCCAAAATCAAATAAAATTCACCATTAAATAGATCTCAATTTTACAAATTTTTAGAAATTTGAATCACTCAAATCGAGTTAAATTGCAAAAGATATAGCCTTTTGAAGTTTGAAATAAATGTCAAATTGCTAAAATCAGAAAATCGAATTAACAGATTTATTTTTAAACCGAAAAGCGATTTATGACGCCAAGATGACGTCAGCGAGATCTCGCCAATCACAAGCCGACACGTGTCTCGGCGTATGGACCCGGTCCACGGCGCAGCGCGAGAGCATGATGCACCCGGTCCATACCGCCTCGGTACCCACGCCCGACACGCGGCTGGCTCCGATTGGTTCGCGACGCGCGCTCGATCCGAACCCTCCGATCGGATCCGATGGTCCACATCGCCGCCACGCACAGACACGCGCGGCGAATCTTACCGCCCGCTACTGATCGAACGGCCGAGAGCTTTCCCTGCGCCGATGGTGGCACGGCGGTGTTTCTTCGCCGGCTTGAGACTATGACCTCGGTGACGGCGTCCGGCGATTTAAACGCCGCATCGCTTCACGGGTCCGACGCGATGAGGTACGGGATCTCAGATCTGGGACCGCACGGCTCGGACGGCGAAACGACGGCGGAAAATGACGAAAACCGCGGCGGAGGCTTGGCGACTCGCGAGCTCGCGACGGCAGCGGAGGCGCCTCGACGCGCGGAACGCGCGACGGTGCGGCTCGGGTGAGGGTTTCAACGCCTGTGGCGGCGCTTTAAATAGCCGCGACGGGAGGCGTGCGCAGCGCGGACTCGAGGATGACTCCGTGGCGGCGGACTCCGCGGCGACACGGAGAGGTGACGCGACGCATCTAGCGCGCCCACGCGCACGCATCCGACGGCTCCCAACACTCGCCACGCGGCGAAGCTCACCGTTGATCTCGATCCAACGGTTGACCGCGATTAGGTTAGGGTTGTCGCGAACGGCCGACTGGGCCGCACAAGAATGGGCCGCCCAAAGATCGCTCATGCGCTTTTCAAATGGTTTTCTTGTTTAAAATAATTACGTAAACTCATTTTATTTATTTTAGGCAATAAAATAATCAGAAAAATCCAAGAAAATCTCAAAAATACTTTGAGACATTCTCGACTTAAATAAAATATTTTTGGAAAACTTTATTTTAACTTTGCATAAATTTAAATAGATTCGAATAAAAGGCAATAAACTTGATTTGAATTTAATTCTAATAAATCCAAAAAAATCCAAATAAATTCCAGAAAATCATAAATGCACATTTAAGCAATAAAAACTTAAATAAGCCAAATTTTGGGATTTTACAGGTTGCTCCGAGGCTCTTCGAGGTGAGGGAGGTCCTTCTGGAGGCGATGGCGCAAGGCGCATTGGTAGCCGCGGTCTTGGCGCAGACCGGGCGCGATCCGAAAATCGTAATATAGTGCTTAGTGTTGAGATAGCTCCATCATATCATGTAGCTTTGCGTAGCGTTGTGTAGTGTTTGAGCCTGTAAGGCCAATAATAAAATTTTCCTTTCCTTTGTGGCTGTTTGTGTCTTTGTGATGAGCTTGTCTCGGACGTTTTTTCGAACTAACCCCCTCGGGGTTTGGCAGCCGGTGGAAGATTGCTCTTCTTGTGCGCGGGCAGTCGGACGCCTTTCTCATAGTCTCAAATGTTTGTCGGGAGGCTTCGGGTGCTGGTTTTAACGTCGTGACTAGACGCGAGCTCGTTCGGCTGGGGCGACCAGATGCCTCTCGGGAGGTTTTGGTGCACGAGTGCTCGTTTAACGTCGTAGCTTGACGGTGCCTTGGTCGGCAGGGGCGACCAGATGCCTCTCGGGAGGTTCCGGTGCCCGAGTGCTCGTTTAACGTCGTAGCTGGATGGTGCCTTGGTCGGCAAGGGCGACCAGATGCCTCTCGGGAGGTTTCGGTGTCCGAGTGCTCGTTTAACGTCGTAGCTGGACTGTGCCTTGGTCGGCAGGGGTGACCAGATGCCTCTCGGGAGGTTCCGGTGCCCGAGTGCTCGTTTAACGTCGTAGCTGGACGGTGCCTTTGTCGGCAGGGGTGACCAGATGCCTCTCGGGAGGTTCCGGTGCCCGAGTGCTCGTTTAACGTCGTAGCTGGACGGTGCCTTTGTCGGCAGGGGCGACCAGATGCCTCTCAGGAGGTTCTGGTGCCCGAGTGCTCGCTTAACGCCGAGCCGGACGCTGCCTTGGTGGCAGGGCGCACCGTGATGCCCTCGGGAGGTTCCGGTGCCCGAGTGCTCGTTTAACGTCGTAGCTGGACGTTGCCTTGGTCGGCAGGGGCGACCAGATGCCACTCGGGAGGTTCCGGTGCCCAAGTGCTCGTTTAACGTCGTAGCTGGACATTGCCTTGGTCGGCAGGGGTCGACCAGATGCCTCTCGGGAGGTTCCGGTGCCTGAGTGCTCGTCTAACGTCGTAGCTAGACGGTGCCTTGGTCGGCAGGGACGACCAGATGCCTCTCGGGAGGTTCTGGGGCCTTAGTGCTCGTTTAATACCATGGCTGGACGTTGCCTCGGTCGGCAGGGACGACCAGATGCCTCTCGGGAGGTTCCGGTGCCCGAGTGCTCGTTTAACGTCGTAGCTGGACGGTGCCTTGGTCGGCAGGGACAACCAGATGCCTCTCGGGAGGTTCTGGTGCCTTAGTGCTCGTTTAATGTCGTAGCTGGACGTTGCCTCGGTCGGCAGGGACGACCAGATGCCTCTCGGGAGGTTCTGGTGTCTTAGTGCTCGTTTAACGTCGTAGGTGGACGTTGCCTCGGTTGGCAGGGACGACCAGATGCCTCTCGGGAGGTTCTGGTGTCTTAGTGCTCATTTAACGTCGTAGCTGGACGTTGCTTCGGTTGGCAGGGACGACCAGATGCCTCTCGGGAGGTTCTCGTGTCTTAGTGCTCGTTTAACGTCGTAGGTGGACGTTGGGCGTCCCTCCCGAGTCCTCGTCCGGCGAGGGTAGCTACAAGAGGAGCGGCCGCTGTCTATCCCACGTGTACGCCCCGTCCGCAGGTGTGGGACCTGGAAGGGGTGAGCGATGCGCATTTACCCGCGTTGGTCTGAACGCCGTGCTCGTGAAGCTAATAACGGGTAGTCCGAGTGGGTCCTGAGAGGTCCCTACCAAGGGGGACCCTTCCGAGCGGACGGTCCCAGAGTAGGGTGTCCTGGCCCGCTGTGGGGCGACCCATGAAAAACCTTTCTTTACTCGATCCCAGACGGACTGGTCGCTCACGACCTGCACCACAACCGGTCATCACCCATTGATGGGCTCCGCAGGAGAGTGTGAAGTATGGTCTCGGACACGAGTTAAGACGATTGGGCCGTCAGCCAGCCCAACTGGAGGCCCACTGGGGGCTCACCTCGACTCGTCCCTCGCTCAATTTTCGCTGGAGCGGTCTTATTCCCACTTGGTGGGACTGGCCTTTAGAACCCTCAGTTCTGGGCTGGGCCCCTAGCGTGAGCTGCTGAACTCTCTTGCCATTTCGGGGCCGCAGCGGCCCATGGGGTCTCTCACACGTGCCTTGGAGCGGTCGTCCTGGCCCGGAGGCGAAGACCGGGGGGTCACAGGACGCGCGGCCCGAGGCGGTGTCTTTTGGCTCCTGTCAGGATTAAATGCAGAGAGGAATTGGAAACCAGGAGTTACCAGGTGCCGGTTCGGCTGACGCCCGCTCAGTAGCAAGCGCGGCAGACGAGGGCGGCCGCGACGCTTCGCACGAGGGGGTGTCTGTTCGGCTGGCGCCCATTCGGCTTTTATAAATAAGGTGCGGCGGCATTCGTGCAAACCTCCCGCCTTTGCTTTCTACATCTTCCCTCACTTGCCTGAGTCAAGAAAGAAAACAATAAAGCCGTAAAGAGAACTCCAACTTTCCCCTTCACCTTTCGCAGCTCTCGCTTGAATGTCGTGGGCGGGCGTGTTCCATCCGTATCACCCGACCGGGTTGGTGAAGAAGGGGTTCCTGCCCCCGCAGGCCATCTCAGGCTGGAGGGTGCTATCAGGGGCCGTCGCCCCCGCGCCAGGGGACGGCGAGGTCGTCGTGCCCGCCTCGTTTTACGAGCGCGGGTTCGGGCTTCCGCTGCACCTGTTCGTGCGCGGGCTCCTGCACTATTACAAGGCGGAGCTCCACCACCTCAACCCCAACGGGGTCCTCCACATCACCGTCTTCATCACGCTATGCGAGGCCTTCCTGGGGATTGAACCCCATTGGGCGCTGTGGAGGCACTTCTTCCAGGCCCGTCCGAGGAAGGACAAGCCCTCGGACGCGTCGGCGCCCATCGGGAGTGTGGCTCTCCAACTGCGCGCGGGGCGCGCAACGGACTATATCGACCTGAAGCTACCGTCGTCGAACCGGGGGTGGCATTCCGAGTGGCTCTACGCCGAGAACTTGGGAAAAAGCGCCCCCGTCTACACCGGTCGGCTTCCCGAGGTAAAGCCCGAGTGGGGCTGGGGCGCTGAACGGAAGGAGAGGAGCCGGGTGGAGGAAATAATCGACCGGATCAAGACCCAAAAGAGGCGAGGTCTGACCAGCGATGCTGTTGTTCGCGCGTTCATGGAGATGCGCGTGCAGCCGCTGATGGATCGGCCGTACCCCATGTTCCGGTTCGGGGCGGTCCGACCGGCGAGGATCGGAGGAGGAGCTCCCGGCCGGAGGTCGGGCGCGGTGTCCACCGTCACGGGTGGAAACGCGACCGAGGTGGTGGTCGGCCACCCCGAGCCGTTCTCGGCCCGGAACCCGCCGAATCTGGTAAGCCGGTTGTAGCCTTTTCCTCCTCCTTGTGGCCTTCCCCCTAGGCTTCGGCGATCAATCCGACTCACGTCTCCGTGTTCCCCAGGAGCTTCCTGGGTTGGTCTCCCGGGCGTTGCTGCCGGGGGAGAAAGAGCTCAGGGCGGAGGCCCGCGCGAAGCTCGCGTAGGTGGAGGCTGCGCGTAAAAATCGTAAGGAGGAGACGAGGAGGAAGAGGGAGCATGCAGCGAAGGCCTCGCGCGGCGAAGACGTATCTGAGACCACTGCTGTGAGGTCGACCTCTACTGACAGTAGTGGGGGCAGCGCAGGAGAACCGTACCGCGGGGTCTTCCCTGACTCGCCGACCGGTGGCAACCAGAGCGGGGGTGCGGAGGTGGGCGAGCGCGTGGGCGCCTAGGGCGCCGCTGCCGCCGCGCCCCGAGCGGAGATGACTCCAGTGGAGTCGTCTTCGGGGAAACGGAGGGCTGACTCGCCTCCGCGAGGAGGGCCGGCGAAAAAAGCACGGCTACCGCGCGTCCGATCGACGCAGTAAGTACCTCCTTCAAACTTTTTCGTAACTAGATTGCCCGAGCAATTTATTGATCGTTCGCGGTGTGCAGCGCTGGGTTGAAACACCGCTGGTGGGAGCGTCGGAGAGCGGGGCAGTCCCGACCGCCCTTGGCGAGATGGGCCTCCCTCCCTTGGCCGAGGGAGGTCGGTCCGAGCTGCCGTCGCCGCCACCGGGGAGCCCGCCGGCAGGCGCGGCCAGGCTCTCTGATGTGATGGTGAGGCCACCACCCGGGGACCAGATGGAGGCGATCCAAGGATCGGAGGTGGTCCCCGGGGAGCTGCAGAGGGAGGCACCGCTGATCTCCTCAGCGCAGATCGCTGGGCCGACCTAAGCCGCCACGCCACCGCCGCTTGCACCGCTCGGTCGGGACGCCAGATCGGCGGCCGAACATCTCGATGGACGACCCGGTGGAAAATCGTGAGTGGGGCGTCTTCCGAGACGGTGTCAAGCTTATAGTGGCCGAGACGAAGCGGATCCAGGAGGATCTGGCCCTCGCCCTCGAGTGCTCTAGTGGAGTGCTGGGCGTGGTTTCCGACGAGATTCTCCCGGTTGGCCTGGTAAGTCGACCAAAACTTGGCTCTTGTAGCTTTTGACGGATTCATCGCGAGCTAATGGAGTGTTGTGTCTCGCAGCGCTTGTGTGCCCGTTCGGGGGAGAAATCGCAGTTTATCAAGGGGCTGCACGGCCGGAGGTTGGTCGCCGAGGAAGATCGCGATCGGCTGCGCCCCGAGCTGCACGACGCTCAGGTGGCCTTGGGCCGCGAGCAGAAGGCAGCGGAGGAGGCCCGTCAAGAGCTGGTTCGGTCTGCCCAGGCCTTGTCTGACGAGTGCCAGGCGAACCAGTCCCTGGCGGCACGGGTGGCGGAGCTCGAGACCCTCCTGGCAGGGGCAAGCGGCGCCAAGGACATGGTCAGAAGGCCGAGGCGACCGCGACGGCCGAGGCGCCCGCTCAGGCGAGTTGACCAGCTTAGAGGGGCACCGAGCTGGCGTGGGGCGAGTGCGACGCCGCCCGGAGGGAGCTGACCAAGACGGAGGTCGACCTCCGTGACCTGACGAGCTCTGCGGCTGGTAAGAGTCCTGATCCTTTTGTTAATATTGCGACTGCTCAGTGGGATGTGCTTTCTGACGCTACGCCGATCTACAAAGCTGCAGAAAAATCTCAGCTGCGCCGCAGGGGCGCGGAAAACGCCTCGAGGCCCGTGGACGCGCAGCCACGCCGAGATGTGGCGCTGGCGCTGCTCCGGAGGCCGAGGAAGGTCGGTCCAAGCTGGCCGCAGAGCTGGAGGCCCTTCGAAGGGTCGGCCAGGAAGTCTGCGACCGAGTGCTCAGAGCTGTGCCGGGCCTGAGCTCACTCGCCATCGCGCTAGCCCAAGTGCCGGGGCACGTCGAGACTGTGGTAGGCGAGGGCGCTGCGCTTGGGGCTTCCATGGCGCTGGTCAACACCGTCTCCCATTATGACGGCATTGACCTTGCGGTGGTGAGCAGCGGGGTTGCTGGGAACCGGACGGACGAAGAGGTGGATAGGCTCGAGCTTCAGGTCGAGCCACACGCTCGGGAGATCGCCGGTCACATACCGCCGCAGAGCATCCTGCACAAAGAGCAGAAAGAAGATTAGGCATATCCCTACTGATTGTAAAAACACCATTTTATGCGAATAACCTTAAAGCTTTTAGTAAGTTCCGGTCTGCCTCTTGCCCTTTTATGCTATTAAGTACTTGGCCGACCATAGCTTTGAGGACCGTGGGGGTCGCTTGTGCGTAGGTCGGATTATTTGATAGGGAAGGGTGAGGATAGGAACTCTGGCTTAGCAGAATTCATGCGCACTTGCATGGGATAGGAGTGTTCCTGATCGACCAAAGGTCGCCCGCCGGCACTTCTTCGCTCGCAGTGCTACTGCAACCATGGCGCCGGGCGAGGCCGAGCACTTTGGTCGAGAGGGTTACCGCTCGGGAAGGACCCCGTGGCCGATCGGGTCACCGACCCACGTGAGAGTGTTGAATTAGCTGCGTTCGCGCGGGAAAGGAGTTTTCCCGACCGACCAAAGGTCGCCTCGTTTGGGTACTTTCTTCTGTGAAGTGCTACTTCGCAACCATAGCCGCTGGGGCGTAGGCCGTAGCACTCGGGTTGAGATGGTTGCCACTTCGGGAGAGACCTTGTGGCTGGTCGGGTTACCGACCCACGTGAGTACGCCTGACCAAAAGCGACCCATACGAGGGTGCCAACGGACAGCCCCCGAGCATCGCACGACGACCGGGTGCTTGAAAACAAGAAAAGACGGCGCAAGGAACAAGAAAAGAGCTTAGGGTTAGAATGGCCTTAACTTTTCTATGTTCCGTTGGAGAGGATGCGGCCGTCCGCGTCCTTGACCCGGAAGGTGCCGGGTCGGAGAACCTCCACGACGGTGAAGGGGCCTTCCCAGGGCGGCGAGAGCTTGTGCTTGTCTTTGTTGGCCTGAACTCGGCGCAGGACCAGGTCGCCAACGTTGAAGGATCGCTCTCGAACTTGACGACCGTGGTAGCACTGTAGTGTCTGTTGATACCTAGCTGATCGTAAAATGGCCAAATCACGCGCTTCGGCGAGCTGGTCGATGGCGTCTTGTTGCGAGACGAGCCCCCGAGCCTCATCGAAGGCTTGTAACCTTGGGGCGCCGTATTCCAGGTCGGTTGGCAAGACAGCTTCGGCACCGAACAGCATGAAGAACGGTGTAAACCCGGTCGCCCGAGTTGGTGTGGTTCGTAGGCTCCAGAGGACGGAGGGTAGCTCGGCCACCCATCGCCTCGCAATTGCTTCATCGATCAAGATCCTTAGTTTGAGCCCTTGGAGGATCATGCCGTTCGCGCGTTCGGCCAGACCGTTCGTCCGCGGATGGGCTACGGCTGCCCAATCGACGCGGATATTGAAGTTGTCGCAAAACTCGAGGAATTCCTTCCCCGTGAACTGTGTCCCGTTGTCGGTGATGATGGAGTTTGGGACTCCGAACCAAAAAACAATGTCGCGGAAGAAGGTGGCCGCCGGCACCGACGTGATGCTTACGACCGGCTTAGCCTCTATCCACTTGGTGAACTTGTCCACCGCGACAAGGAGATGGGTAAAGCCCCCGGGCGCCTTTTTGAAGGGCCCGACCAGATTGAGTCCCCAGACCGCAAACGGCCATGTGATGGGGATCGTTTGTAAGGCCTACGCCGGGAGATGTGTCTGCAGGGCGAAGAACTGGCATCCTTCGCAGGTGCGTACGATCTGCTCGGCGTCGGATATGGCGGTCGGCCAGTAGAAACCTTGTCGGAAGGCTTTTCCTACCAGGGATCGAGGCGCAGCATGGTGGCCGCAGACACCGCCATGGATATCGAGCAGCAGCTGCTTCCCTTGGTTGGCCAGGACGCACCTCTGGAGGACTCCAGAGGGACTCCTTTTGTATAGGTCTGGCCTGATGTAAGGACCCGAATCCACTGATTCGAACCCACTGTGTTTACCGCACTAGTCCCAGGATCAATGCTAGTGCACACAGCTTAACATTGGTACATATCACATCATACACAACGATAATAGAATAATAGTTCATTTATTGATATAGCTAAATGTATGATCTTATGACCAACTTACATTATTAAGCCACGCAGGCAAGGCGAGAATATAAACTAATAATTAAGCAATGGAAAGTAGAAACGTAGATAGCTCATCAGTTCACCACAGCAACCAACAAGGCTCGGACCCTAATGACTCGTGGTCTTCTTGGACCTCATCTTCCAACACAGTGTAGATTCTTCAACTGCTGATTATTGTTGTTTGGCAAGGGTGAGTACTTAAAGCACTCAACAAGTTGTGCATGTAATGCAATTCTATTTATCTACATGTAAGGCTTATTCCAATGGACAGCTATCATGGCTATTTTGCAATAAGCAAGATTTATGAACAAATACAATAATAGATTGTAAAGAATGTAAAACGAATAGCAATAATAAATAAATTCAGATTTCTCAAGTAAACCAAGTTTCCAATCCTAAATCAAGTTCCAATCTTCCATATGGCAATCCCGCCATCCCAACCAAGTTGTCCAATTTATTAAACAAACCCTTAATCGTAATTTCCGAGCATTGCTCAATACCATGAGCACGGCTATCCGAATAGTTTCACACTCGCAGAGGTTATGCACTTTACCCACGTGATACAACCAAACACCACAAAGGCGAGAGATTATAACAAAGCCTTTACAATGCTCTATCTTAATCCGCATTTCCCGCTAAGGTTTCAACATCATGGTCCGAAACCACATCCAGGCCCCCTCTTGCGCCATGTGAGTTACACCATAACTCGAACTCACACCCACCACGATAGTATCAAAATTAAGACTTTGCAAATTACTCACCTAGGTGGCCCATACGGACATGTGGTTGCATGATTGACTCAGGTCAAAGGCTTGCAAGGTTAAGTCCTTAGTGTGATCAAGGCAAGACATCCACATACCATCTGCCCATCGGGCCCACCTTGGCCTCCTCGCCCCTTGCCACTTGCCCCAATCTAAGTTATTATCACCCAGTTGTTTACCAAGCACCACGTGCCATCAACAATTCAACATCGTTGCGTGACATGACTCGCCACAACAACTCAATCTCATCGTGTGATCCCACATGACACACAAGTTCATAATATTGTTCCATATTCCATTAATCAAGATTAATTATCAATGATTCTGACACATGTGATGACGTGGCACGGCTAAGCAACTAATACGGTCTAAAACTCCAATGTTGATTATAATTATTAACCAACTATAATTAACCAATCTAGGGTGACAATGGATCATGGCATACAATGACAAGGTAGGGTATAGATCAATCTGGTATATTAGCTAAGCCCAATCTAGTTTGAAACATTTGTATATTTGAAACATATGCAATAGGGTAAAACAAATATAGCAATTTTATAAACATGGGTTCAACATGATCAAAGCACAACTTGCCTTGAATAGGTCCTGATCTTGATCTGAGCTTGCTCTTGAGTTGCTGGATCTTCCTCCGCGCACAATTCAACGCTCACGCTGCATCAAGAAGAAAAGCAAATAAATACCAAAACAGAGAGCAATTGAACTCCAAAATCAATTAAAATTCACCATTAAATAGATCTCAATTTTACAAATTTTAGAAATTTGAATCACTCAAATCCGAGTTAAATTGTAAAAGATATAGCCTTTTGAAATTTGAAATAAATATCAAATTGCTAAAATCAGAAAATCAGAATTAAAAGATTTATTTTAAATTCTGAAAAACTAATTTATGACGTCAGCGTGACGTCAGCCCCGCCCGAACCGCTCGGTGTCGACACGCGTTCTTCGTCCATGGATCGCGTCCATGATTCCTTCGGTTCACGGTGGATCCGGCCCACCCGAGTCAAGCTCCTCGACGCGTGGGCCCGCCCTCGCCGATGGATCACCACGCGTGACGCCGACTCGGACAACCACCTCATCGCCACGCAAGCCGTGAGGTGATCGGCGCCACGTCGGATCCACGGGTCACCGCAGTTCTCGCCACGCCACTCATCGGCAAGACACGGCCCTACGGTCATCGCCGCGACCAAGATGGTTACCTTCGTTAGGCTCGACGCAAGGAGTTCAGTGACGCGAACGGATCTGCGATTTCTTCACGGGAACCGAGTCGGCAAGGCCTTCTTCAACGGCGGCGGCGACCTCCACGACGATCTTCTCCTCCGACGGTGCTCCGACGAAACTGACGCGCGCACGGGTTTCCCCTTGACGAGACGAATCTAATGGCCCTGGTTGCGTGCCTCAAACTCCACGGATGACGGCGGAATCGACGAAACCGAAAGCGGCGGCGCACTTCGAGAAAACTCCGATTGCGGCGCGCACGAGCCACTTTCACGGCGAGAGCTTAGGGCTTAAGCTGGATATGATCTGGTGCCCTCGGTGCGCACCTATTTATAGCACTTAGGAGACCAGGTCACGCACAAACGGAAAGAATCCATGGCGGCGCCGAGACGGACACGGAGCAGAGTCCACGCCGGTCACGCGAAGACGACGACGCTCCACCCTACACGTGGCGCGATGCTCGCCGCGATGCACCAAAATCCAACCAACACGCGCGGATCCTAACGGCCGGATTCGAGAGATCTCGAATCGATGCGCTCCCAACGTGGCCTTTTGATCCAATCGACGGCCGAAATCGGTCCCGCCACGACTGCCGGCCGTAATACGCTACGACCGGGCCGCGCGAGTTGGGTTTTCACGCGACAATGATGTCGGGCCAAGCCCAACATCTTTCACACGATTTAAAAGGTTTTCCAATTAAATTAATTCCAGAAATTCATTTAATTTGTTTTAGGCAATAAAACAATCAGAAAATTCCAAGAAAAATCTCAAAAATACTTTGAGACATTTCGACTCAAATAAAATATTTTTGCCAAAACTTTATTTTGACTTTGCATGATTTAAATACTTTTGAATAAAAAGCAATAAACTTGAAATAACATTTAATTCAAATAAATCCAGAAAATCACAAATGCACTTTTAAGCAATAAAAACCTAATTAAACCAAATTTTGGGATGTTACAAACCTCTCCCTTAATGTAATCTCGATTCGAGATTGGGGCTAACTAGAGAATAGGTTTGGGAATTCTGACTTCAAATCTTCTTCTCGCTCCCAAGTGGCTTCACTTTCGGAATGATTGCTCCACTGAACTCTGCAAAAGCGAATAGTCTTGTTTCTGGTCTTTCGTTCCATAACATCCAAAATTCGGACCGGTTGCTCTTTGTACGTCAAATCTTCCTGCAGCTCTATGGCATCCAACGGGGTTTGCTCTGTTGGCACTCTGAGACACTTCTTAAGCTGCGACACATGGAATACATCATGCACTCCTGCCAAGGACTGAGGCAACTCTAATTGATAAGCTACCTCTCCTCGACGGCTCAGAATCTTGAACGGACCAACATATCTTGGTGCAAGCTTCCCTTTAACGTGAAATCTTTTAACGCCCTTAAGAGGGGTAACCCTGAGATACACATGATCTTCTGGTTCAAAACTCAAATCTCGACGACGATTATCTGCGTAGCTTTTCTGTCTTGACTGTGCTATCTTCAACCTCTCTCTGATCATTGCAACTTGACTTTCTGCCTCTTCGAGGATATCTGGCCCAAACACCAAACGCTCTCCCGTTTCATTCCAATTCAACGGAGTACGACAAGCACGTCCATACAATGCCTCGAATGGTGACATCTGTAGGCTAGCTTGATAACTATTATTATAACTGAATTCTGCGTATGGCAAACATTTATCCCAAGATGTAGCATACGCTAGAGCACAAGCTCTCAACATATCTTCCAAAATCTGATTTACTCTTTCGGTCTGACCATCTGTCTGCGGGTGATATGCTGTACTGAAATTCAAACGGGTCCCCATTGCTTCGTGCAACTTATTCCAAAATCTCGAGGTAAATTGGGTACCTCTGTCTGACACAATCTTCTTTGGCACTCCATGCAGACATACAATCCTTGACATGTACAATTCTGCCAAACGATCTCCGGAGTAAGTGGTCTTTACTGGGATGAAATGAGCGACCTTGGTTAGACGATCCACTATAACCCAAATGGAATCGTAACCTTTCTGAGTCTTAGGTAGACCGGTGATAAAATCCATTCCGATTTCTTCCCACTTCCATTCCGGAATTTTTAACGGCTGCAACAGACCAGCGGGTCTTTGATGCATGGCTTTTACCCTCTGACATACGTCGCATAAAGCAACATGTTCAGCTACTTCACACTTCATGTTAGGCCACCAAAATCTCTCTTTCAAATCCTGGTACATCTTGGCACTTCCTGGATGAATCGAGTACTTAGAATCATGAGCCTCCTCAAGAATCAATTTCTTTAGTTCCTTTTTATCCGGCACACAAATTCGGCCTTTGAAAAACATAGTTCCTTGCTCATCCAGAGTGAAATCTACGGCTAGGCCTTCTTCCTTTTTAGCCTTGATCTTAGAAATTTTATCGTCATCTTGTTGACCTTCTCTAATCTGATGCTCCAGCGTTGGCTTTACTTCAAGCGCAGCTATCATTCCTTGCGGAACGACTTCCAATCTCAACTTCCGAAATTCCTTGCATAATTCCGGTTGATCCTCAATTGACAAGGTATTCACGCTATGGCTCTTTCGACTCAGAGCATCTGCCACCACATTGGCTTTTCCAGGGTGATAATGGATTCCCACATTATAATCCTTAATTAGCTCCAGCCATCTTCGCTGTCTCATATTCAGGTCAGCTTGAGTGAATATGTATTTCAGACTCTTATGGTCCGTATATATCTCACATCTATTTCCTATGAGATAATGACGCCATATCTTTAAAGCATGCACTACGGCAGCTAATTCCAAATCATGCGTTGGGTAATTCACTTCATGTGGTCTTAATTGTCTCGACGCATAAGCAACGACTTTGCCTTCTTGCATTAACACGCATCCCAAGCCTTGCTTCGAAGCATCACAGTAAATGTCAAATCCATTCTGCACATCTGGCAAAACTAATACGGGGGCTGTTGTTAAACGCTTCTTTAATTCCATGAAACTTTTCTCGCACTCTGGCGTCCATGCAAACTTCTTTTCTTTCTTTAACAATTGCGTCAAAGGTTTAGCAATTGTCGAGAATCCCTCTATGAACCGACGGTAGTATCCCGCCATTCCCAGAAAACTACGAATTTGAGTAACAGACTTCGGTGGCTCCCAATGCAACACTGCGTCCACTTTGCTTGGGTCAACTGCTACTCCTTTAGTAGTCATTACATGACCAAGAAATTCTACTTTCTCCTTCCAAAATTCACACTTGCTAAACTTAGCATACAACTGATGCTCTCTCAGCCTCTCTAAAACCATTCTGAGATGTTCTGCATGCTCTTCCTCTGTCTTCGAGTAAACCAAGATATCGTCTATGAAGACTACAACAAACTTATCCAAATATTCCATGAAAACCTTATTCATCATGTTCATGAAATATGCTGGGGCATTAGTCAATCCAAATGACATGTTTGTGAACTCATAATGTCCATATCGCGAGAAAACGCAGTCTTAGGCACATCCTCCGCTCGGATCTTCAATCGATGGTATCCCGAACGAAGATCTATCTTGGAGAAAACTCCAGCTCCTCTTAAGCGATCAAATAAGTCATCGATCACGGGCAACGGATACTTATTCTTGATCGTTACTTCATTCAAAGGCACGATAATCGATGCACATTCTAAGACTTCCGTCCTTTTTACGAACAAACAAAACCGGGGCTCCCCACGGTGATGAACTTGGTCTAATGAAACCTTTTTCTTGCAGTTCCTCAATCTGCTTCTTCATTTCCACTAACTCGTCGGTAGGCATCCGATATGGTCTCTTTGATATCGGTCTTGCCCTCGTGCTAATTCAATCACGAACTCGATATCACGGTCTGGTGGCAATCCTGGCAAATCTTCTGGAAACACATCCGTGTATTCTCTGGCTACTGGCACATCTTCCATGCTGATGGCTTTCACGCTGTTGACCACCAACTGCCCATCTCGAACTGCGGTCGCTTGAAATTCCACTTTCTTGCCACTAGGGCCTTCCAAAGTTACAATCCTTTGGCCACAGTCCAAAACAGCCTTATGCTTAGACAGCCAATCCATTCCAAGGATGACGTCTAGGGATTGCGCATCTATCAAGATATGATTCGCTAGGAATTCTATCCCATCCATAAGCAACTTAGCTCCCAAACACCCAAGGCTAGATCTAAGCTCAGATCCTGGGGCTTGGACTAAGAGCACACACTTAAGATTCACCACTTTAAATCCATTCTTGGTTGCAAAACTTTGAGACACAAACGAATGCGAAGCTCCAGAATCAAACAAAGCAGAAAGGTGCAGTCGAGTTGACCGTAAACTTACCCAAGACGACGTCCGTAGCTTCCTCGAGCTCCATCTGCGGTGATGTGGTTGATCCTTCCACGCATTTGTTGATCGCGGCGTTGCTGCACCTTGGCTTGGTGCACGATTTCCTCCGAGGTTGGTGCCTTAGCGGTGTTGTTCCCTGTGTTGAAACGAATCGGCGTGATGCCTCCTTACGTGGACACCTATTTGAAAAGTGCCTGCTCATTGCAAGTATAGCATCTCTTCACTGCGGATTGCCGATTTCCTCTGGTGCATTGTTGCCTGGCCGTGTGTCTGAAAGTTCGATTGGCGGGCGAGTGCGAGGGTTGATGTCTTGTTTCCGGCTAGTGGTTGGAATCTAGCAAATTGTTGTGGTGACATCCTCAAACGTAGATGGTTTGGACGTCCACCTCGATTATTCATCAAGCGCTTACGGTTTCACCTAGCTCTTTGCGCTTATCTTCTAGGATCAAAGCCTTATTTACCGCCTCCCAAAATCTGGAAATTGTGGGTAATCAGCCCCACTGTAGTCCCGAGTTCAGTCCCTTCATGAAACGAGATCGCTTAGCTTTATCGTCGCTACGTCTTGGGGCATAGCGAGCTAATCGAGTAAATTTATTGGTACTCGCCACCGTTGGCCTCCTTGTTTCAAAGCCTCGAACTCTTCCTTCTTAAGGTCCATCATTCCCTCCGGAACATGATCTTGGCGGAAAGCATTAGTAAACTCTTCCTGTGTTATCTCTTGTGGCGCTCCATGAGCGCACAAGAGTTCTCCCACCACTCTGGGCGGTCCTTCCAGGTTGATGAGAGGCGAAAGCACCTTCTCATTTCCTTCACACCTTTGTGTGATGTGCGTTTGTTCTCAATGGTCCTAAGCTACCATCGGCTTCCAAAGGATTCACATTTCTGAAAAAGTTGGTGGCCTAGTCCTCATAAAATCGATAGCTTTGACATAGGTCGAGGTCCACCATGATTGTTCCGAGTTGCGTGGTTGTTGTGATTTATCTTTGCATTGGTCATCACTTTGACCGCCGTGCATCATTATCTGATCGCTTGAGTCTCATACGCGTAAATGCTCCTAGATTCTCGCATGTCACTGTCGGTGGTTGAGGGCTGCCTCCGTCATTGGGGTTGTCATTCGACGCATCCACTTCAAGCACCGTTGTTCCTCGAGTATTCACCATCCGATGATTGCCTCTTAGGTTAGGAAAGGTAGATGTAGCATAGATGAGAGTAAGATTTTCTAAAGCGGGAGATAGGTTATACCCAAACTGAAATAATTCTTTATTTATTCTTGGTATGATCGCTTATTTAAGCCTACAAGCTTTGCAACACATAACGCACACTCAAAGAATACAAAGAAGCAAACTAAACACGAAACCTTAACGCCAACTAAAAAGGTAAAGACTAACTTAAAGACGCGACTCACACTCGAGTCTCAACACAGCTCCAAGGTCGACACTCACTCATCCACCACCTGGCCGAGGTCGACCCAGCGCATACACCGGTGGATGAGCGGGCATCGGAGCGAACCTATCCCGATGACCTACTACTAGATCCTCCGCAACAACGGGGGTGCACTCCCCTCCGCTCCCTCTCGCTCCTCTCCGATCCTCCTCGGACTCCTCGGTGGCTCCTGAACTCCCCGAGTCACGCGCGCCCACTCGTCCTCAAGCGCCTCAGACCTCTCCCGGCTCGGTGATCATCCCGATGGTCAAGCACGGTCACCTCGAGCTCTGCGCCGCCACTCTAAGTGCCTCGAACACGTCTCGGCTCCCGGTAGTATCTCTCATGTGATCCTCCCGGCAAGGGCGAACTCCGCAAGGTGTACCGCATGGCACACTCGCCCTCCACGATCCGTCGGCGTCGGCATGCTTGAACGTCGGGTGAAGGCGGAACATCGAGTCGTGAAGCTCGCCGGCGTAGTCGCGGCAGACACGGCGAAGAGCAAGTCGGGCAACCTCTGGAATTGCAACCTCGCACGAGATCTTCCGCGAGATGTTGATTGGCCCGCTAGCTTCCTCGTTCTCTCGGCGTATATGATCACTTGCAAATAAATCCTCGGTGTACACCATTAATCGACCACCGCCTCCTCGGTAAAGCGGACGGTAGAAGCCTCAAGCGCCTCAAGTACTCTCCACGGCTCCATGGCGAGCCGCCACCTAACTCCTCAAAGGTCGGAACGATCGGCATCGCTCCACAAGAACTTTGAATAAGTTCTCCACCAAACGGCAAGTAAGACGGTAAATTCAGCAAAGTAGAAGTAGAGAATGAGATGAGTCGAGAGTGTTTTATTAATTAAGTCTAGATTTTCCTTTAGAAAATAGTTTTGGACTCCCACAAGACACCTCCACACTATCTAGGCCAAGACCTACAGTCAAGATGCTCGATACCACCTCTGAAGGACCCGAATCCACCGATTCGAACCAACCTGTGTTTACCGCACTAGTCCTGTGATCAACGCTAGTGCACACTGACTTAACATTGGTACATATCACATCATACACAACGATAATAGAATAATAGTTCATTTATTGATATAGCTAAATGTATGATCTTATGACCAACTTACATTATTAAGCCACGCAGGGCAAGACTGAGAATATAAACTAATAATTAAGCAAATGGAAAGTAGAAACGTAGATAGCTCATCAGTTCACCACAGGCAACCAACAAGGCTCGGACCCTAATGACTCGTGTCTTCTTGGACCTCATCTTCCAACACAGGTGTAGATTCTTCAACTGTTGATTATTGTTGTTTGGCAAGGGTGAGTACTTAAAGCACTCAACAAGTTGTGCATGTAATGCAATTCTATTTATCTACATGTAAGGCTTATTCCAATGGATAGGCTATCATGGCTATTTTGCAATAAGATTTATGAACAAATACAATAATAGATTGTAAAGAATGTAAAACGAATAGCAATAATAAATAAATTCAAGATTTCTCAAGTAAACAAAGTTTCCAATCCTAAATCAAGTTCCAATCTTCCATATGGCAATCCCGCCATCCCAACCAAGTTGTCCAATTTATTAAACTAACCCTTAATCTGTAATTTCCGAGCATTGCTCAATACATGAGCACGGCTATCCGAATAGTTTCACACTCTGCAGAGGTTATGCACTTTACCCACGTGATACAACCAAACACCACAAAGGCGAGAGATTATAACAAAGCCTTTACAATGCTCTATCTTAATCCGGTACTTCCCGCTAAGGTTTCAACATCATGGTCCGAAACCACATCCAGGGCCCCTCTTGCGCCATGTGAGTTACACCATAACTCGGGAACTCACACCGACCACGATAGTATCAAAATTAAGACTTTGCAAATTATCACTAGGTGGCCCATACTGACATGTGGTTGCATGATTGACTCAGTCAAAGGCTTGCAAGGTTAAGTCCTTAGTGTGATCAAGGCAAGACATCCACATACCATCGCCCATCGGGCCCACCTTGGCCTCCTCGCCTTGCCACTTGCCCCAATCTAAGTTATTATCACCAGCTTGATTACCAAGCACCACGTGCCATCAACAATTCAACATCGCTGCGTGACATGACTCGCCACAACAACTCAATCTCATCGTGTGATCCCACATGACACACAAGTTCATAATATTGTTCCATATTCCATTAATCAAGATTAATTATCAATGATTCTGACACATGTGATGACGTGGCACGGCTAAGCAACTAATACGGTCTAAAACTCCAATGTTGATTATAATTATTAACCAACTATAATTAACCAATCTAGGGTGACAATGGATCATGGCATACAATGACAAGGTAGGGTATAGATCAATCTGGTATATTAGCTAAGCCCAATCTAGTTTGAAACATTTGTATATTTGAAACATATGCAATAGGGTAAAACAAATATAGCAATTTTATAAACATGGGTTCAACATGATCAAAGCACAACTTGCCTTGGAATAGGTCCTGATCTTGATCTGGAGCTTGCTCTTGGGTTGCTGGGTCTTCCTCCGAAGCGTCGCACAATTCAACGTCTACGCGTACCGAAGAAGAAAAGCAAATAAATACCAAAACAGAGAGCAATTGAACTCCAAAAATCAATTAAAATTCACCATTAAATAGATCTCAATTTTACAAATTTTTAGAAATTTGAATCACTCAAATCCGAGTTAAATTGTAAAAGATATAGCCTTTTGAAATTTGAAATAAATACTGAAATTGCTAAAATCAGAAAATCAGAATTAACAGATTTATTTTAAATTCTGAAAAACTGATTTATGACGTCAGCGTGACGTCAGCCCTGGCCCGAACCGGCCGGTGTCGACACGCGTTCTTCGGTCCATGGATCGCGTCCATGATTCCTTCGGTTCACGGTGGATCCGGCCCACCCGAGTCAAGCTCCCCGACGCGTGGCCCGCCCTCCGCCGGCCCGGATCACCACGCGCGTGACGCCGACTGCACAACCACCTCACTGCCACACAAGTCGTGAGGCTGATCTCGCGCTCACGTCGGATCCACGGGTCAGCCGCAGGTTCTGCCACGTCACTCATCGGCGCACACGGCCCTACGGTCATCGCCGCGACCAAGATGGTTACCTTGGGTTAGGCTCGACGCAAGGAGTTCAGTGACGCGAACGGATCTGCGATTTCTTCACGGGAACCGAGTCGGCAAGGCCTTCTTCAACGGCGGCGGCGACCTCCACGACGATCTTCTCCTCCGACGGTGCTCCGACGAAACTGACGCGCGCACGGGTTTCCCCTTGACGAGACGAATCTAATGGCCCTGGTTGCGTGCCTCAAACTCCACGGATGACGGCGGAATCGACGAAACCGAAAGCGGCGGCGCACTTCGAGAAAACTCCGATTGCGGCGCACGTAGAGCCACTTTCACGGCGAGAGCTTAGGGCTTAAGCTCGATATGATCTCGTGCCCTCGGTGCGCACCTATTTATAGCACTTAGGAGACCAGGTCACGCACAAACGGAAAGAATCCATGGCGGCGCCGAGACGGACACGGAGCAGAGTCCACGCCGGTCACGCGAAGACGACGACGCTCCACCCTACACGTGGCGCGATGCTCGGCTGCGATGCACCAAAATCCAACCGAACACGCGGCGGATCCCAACGGCCCGATTCGAGAGATCCGAATCGACGCTCCCAACGTGGCCTTTTGATCTCAATCCGACGGCCGAATCGGTCCGCGACGGCCGGCTGGCGCTACGCGACCGGGCCGCGCGAGTTGGGCCTTCACGCGACGTGATGTCGGGCCAAGCCCAACATCATTCACACGGATTTAAAAGGTTTTCCAATTAAATTAATTCCAGAAATTCATTTAATTTGTTTTAGGCAATAAAACAATCGTGAAAATTCCAAGAAAAATCTCAAAAATACTTTGAGACATTCTGGACTCAAATAAAATATTTTTGCCAAAACTTTATTTTGACTTTGCACAGATTTAAATACTTTTGAATAAAAAGCAATAAACTTGAAATAACATTTAATTCAAATAAATCCAGAAAATCACAAATGCACTTTTAAGCAATAAAAACCTAATTAAACCAAATTTTGGGATGTTACACCTGACCAGGACGAAAGATTTCGCTCGATGAGCGAGGCGCCGAGCCTCAGTTGTGTCGTTGGGGAGCGACCCATCGGTCAGGCGATCGATAAAGGGTCTCATCCAATCGGATTCGGTTGTCAGCACGTCGCGGCCTGACCCGGGCCGCTCTACATCTGACCGCCTGGCGATCGGAGCAGTCGCGGCTGACAGGTCGGGAGGCCGCTCGGTTGCTGGGTCCATTTGGACGGAAGGCTGCGGAAGGTCGCGGACGAAAATCCCAGGCGGGACTGATCTTCGAGCCTGCGTACTTCTGTAGCTATGGTGAAGCTCGAAACCTTTGAACAGTTCTTCGAGCCTGCGTACTTCTCGACAGTATGCGGCCATGCGGGCGTCTCGGGGTTCCGCAGCCTTCATGACCTGGTCGACGACAAGCTTGGAGTCCCCGCGGACGTAGAGTCGGTGAGCGCCGAGATCGGCAGTGATGCGGAGTCTGTTGACGAGAGCCTCGTACTCGGCGACGTTGTTGGTTGCGTCGAATAGCAGCCGAACGACATACTGGAGCTTGTTCCCGTGCGGGGAGATGATGACGACTCCCGCGCCCGCGCCGTTCTTGGTGTAAGACCCGTCGAAACACAACGTCCAGTACTCGGGGTCTTCGAGCGCCGTGTAACACCCTAAATTTTGCCCTAATTTAAATTTTGGAGTATTTTTTATTTTTGTGAATTTTTGGGAATTTGTTGAAATTTATTTAGAATTATTCAAATAAAGCCTTCCCTGAAAACAATTAAATAATGAAAAAAATTCAAAGTTTTATTGGAAATATTTTATTTGAGTCCCAAATAGCTCAAAGAAATTTCTAGAATTTTTCTGGAATTTTTCTGATATTTTTACTATTTTCTTTGGCCAAAACTATTTTCTTGAATTATTTTTTATTCGAAAAGGATTTAAAATCCCCGAAACAGTGCTTGGGCCGAAATCCTTGGACCGGTCCAAAGATCTTGTGCTCGCCTGGCCCGGCTGTTCGCCCACGCAGCCCGCCGCCAAATTCTAGCGCCGCGCGCCTCCGCTGGATCGGCATCGTGCGTCTAAGAAGCCTGCGCGTCACTTCACCGTTGCGCGCGTTGGATCGCTGCGCACGGACGCCCGGGATTTCACCACGTCGCTTCTTCCTCGCGAGATCGCCGGAGCAAAAGCCGCCTGCATGTCCGCCCGTTTCGCCGAGGTTTGTGCACACGTCGAGGCGCTATTTAGTGCGCTGCTGCCACCCCCGTGCTGCGCATTTCAAGGCGCTCCTGTAGCCCTACCGCACGCCTCCCGAAACGCGTCCGTTTACTCACAAGAGCTCGCCGTAGTTGTTCTCTGTGCGTCGCTGCTGTTTTTCGCCTTTTCCTTCGCCGTCGGTCCACGGTGGCTAGCTTGCACCGCCGCACGCCATCGCCGGACTCCGAGCATCGTTGACCGTCGGATCTGCAAGGAGGGGTAAGGATCGTGCCACGTCGCCCTTCTCTGTTTACATTTAGTTTGTATCTCTGCCGTTAGATCTGTTATGGACGGTCTGGATTAACCCCAAGGTTTACACGTTAGTTGAATCTTGATCGTTAGATCTAGAGCGAACGGCTTGGATTAGATCTGAACGGCGGCTGTGAGTAGATCGGTTGCGCGCGGATCCGTGCCGTTTAAATTTGAACGTGCGGCGGAGATGACGCCGCACCCCCATCGAATCACGTGCGGACGCATGTGCGCGTTGACTGAGGGTGAGACCAGATCCAACCGTTGATTTGGGCGCACTGCTGGATGCGTGGCGTGGGGCGTGGAGTGCGAGGTGTCGCCGAACCGCGCGGGGGTGAGATCCGACCGTTGGTTGAGCGAGCGGTCTGGATCTTGCCGCGTGTCGCGACGAATTGGTGCGCGATCGTCGCCGATGCCACCGCTTGCGCCACACGGTGCATGAGCGCGATCGCCGATCCACGGTGGACCAGAGCAGAACCGTGGACCCAGCCCATGAACCGAAGCGACGTGGCGGCACCCGAGGCTGCCACGTGTCGTGCTGATGTCATCACTGACGTCATAAATAATTTTATATATAAAAATATTTTGGCCAAAATTCATTTCTGTGCTGACGTCATCAGGATGCAATGCTGACGTCATAAATGCGAATTTTCAGTATAAAAATAATTTGAAAAAATCGGATTTCTTAATTTCTGTATTTTCAGATTTTATTCAAACTTCAAATGACTATAACTTTTGCATTTTAACTCGGATTTGGGTGATTCAAATTTCTAAAAATTCATAAAATTGTGATCTATTTAATGATGAATTTTATTTGAATTTTTGAGGTTATCTAGTCTTCTGTATTAGCTATTTATTGCATATTTTGTTTGTACGCGTAGACGCAAATTTGCCGAAAAGTTTCGAGGAAGAATTCGTCGCTCAAGACAAAGCTTCGGAACAAGACCAGCAACTCTTTGAAGGCAAGTGATGCTTTGATCATTTTGATCCCAGCTTTTTAAAATGTAATTTATGCTTTGAAATTATGCATGCTTATTTTAAAATGAATCTAACCTAAATTGGGATAGCGTAGTTAATCAACCCATTCTGTTATGCCACCTTGAAATATTTAATTGTATGCCCTAAATCATTGTCACCCTAAGTTTGATTGTACTGGTTGGATAATAATATGATGCCAACACGGGAGGCTAGACCGTGAGTAAATGCTTAGCCTTGCAACGAGTCACGAATGATCTTTCGAAAAAATGCCATAATATTGACTAATGGAATATTGAATGTATTTCAAAAGTGGTGTGGTGTTGCCACATGATGAGATTGAAGTATGGAGACCTGTGTGGTTCCATACCGATGTTGAGTTATTGCGGGCATGTATTGCACAATAATCAACTGGGTGGGAAATGTTTTAGACTGGGGCAAGTGGCAAGAGGCTGTGTGCCTGGTGGGCCTGTGTGGCATTGGGTTGCCGAGTGTTGTGAGTTTGTGTGCCACAATGGGCTGTGTGCCACTGTTGAGTGTTGGAAGTCTTGCCTTGGTCAGTTAAGGACTTCACCTTGCAAGCCTTTGATCTGAGTCACCCGTACAACCACATGTCTGATATGGGACAGACCTAGTTGATTAGGGTTCTGATATCTTTCCTCTGATACCTCGGGGTGACAGTGCACGGGGGTGTATCTGTACGGGGGAGCGTACCTGTGCTACGGCTTGGTGCCCATCCAACGGTGATTGGCCGGTCCTATACTTCGGCTCTGTGTGAGGGAAGTGATAGTGAAGGCAATACCGGAGAGATTCTTTGGTTAAGGTAGAAGTTCCTGAAAAGCTTTCTTGCGGACAATCACCTGTGTGGTGAGCGGCTATATCTTGTGGGTAAAGTGTACAACCTCTGCAGAGTGTCAAAACTGTTCGAATAGCCGTGCTCGCGGTATTGAGCATTGCTCGGGGATTACAGTCAAGGGGTAGATTTTCAAAAACAAAATGTGGGAAGGGTGGCTGTGTGCCAATGTTAAAAGTGAACTGTTAAGGCTGTGTGCCGAGAAACTTTGAGGAAAAACCATTTGAAGAAATTATTATTATCGTAACTGTTTCATTGCTTTAATCTAAATAAGATACTGGTTTAAAAATGCTGTTTGATGCAAAAGAACCAATTAAGCCAATCCTTTGGAATAAGCTTTGCATATAGTAATAGCGCTGCATTCTGTGCATTACTTGTTGAGTGCCTTGTGTACTCACCCCTCCTTGCTTATCAACCCCAACATCAGTGGAGGAGTCTACACCAGCCTGGGAGGAGGAGTACATTGAGGACCCGAGCAACTAGGGGGCAAGCCCAGTCGGTTGCCTGTGGCAAGATGAAGGCTTCCACGACATTTATTTATGTTCCGCTGCTATTTCTTTTACTCTGAATAATGTTAGCCCTGCGTGGCTGATGTTATGTAAGGAGATCATAAGGTCGTACAACTCAGTTTATATAAATGTTTGCACTATTTATTCTTATATCGCTGCGAATGTCCAAATGTGCAACCTCAGAAGGCTGTGTGTGCTAGCGTGATCCTGGACTAGCACAGAATACACAGAGGGTCCGGATTTGCAGATTCGGGTCCCGACAGAGGTGGTATCAGAGCAGGCTGACTGTAGGACTTGACCCTAGTTTGGTTGTACCTAGGAGGGTAAAACTATTTTCTAAAACCAAATCAACTTGAGCAAGAATATCAATGAAATCTCGACTTATCTTTTCTCCTTTGTTTCATACCTATGCTGAATTCTTGTTATTATTTTCTGTTTAATTTAAAACGAGGTTTATTTTGGCAGATGAGGATGATCCACACCTATGGAGAGCGCACCGGAGGATACGCCGCGGAGTTATGGCGTATGATGCAGTTGCTCGGAGGTTTTGACAAACCACTTTATCGAGGGACTACGGTGGTGCGGGCAGGACTTAACATCGCCTGGGATGTCAAGATCATAGTGTATGCTCGAGAGAGGACGAGGGCGAGTCGTCCTATCTACATCACGGTCAGGAGGTCTTCTTTTGAGGCCGAGATCCAGGAGACGGCGCGTCAGGCGATGCGGCAGATTGCCCGCACTTACTCCGCAGAGTTGGAGGGCACTGTCTTTCGTCACCATCCGCGTCGAGACAATCGTTTTGACAGGATGGAGCTTGTGGAGGAGGACGCCACGATCACCCACCTGGCGAGGTATGTTATCGCCCAGGAGGACGCCTTGGACGAGACAGTCCAGGAGCTGCAGAGGACCCGCGACGAGGTCACGGAGGCGAGGATCCAGCTGCGGGAGGGCTTAGCTCACTCCATGCAGAAGATCCAGGAGTTGGAGATGGCTTTGTATGGACTTGAGCCTGAGCCAGTCTTGGAGCTACACGATCCAGATCCAGAGGAGCCAGAGCAGGAGGCACCAGTGCAGGAGCAGGCAGCCCCGGGACCAGCAGAGTCGATGGGGTCATTTGCACTAGCCGTAGTAGGTCATCAGGACCAGTTTGCCCCGATGCCAGAGCACCCACCGGTGTATGCTCAGGGGGAGCCGCAGCCGGGTTGGCTCGATGAGTGATCGAGTCTAGCCGGGGGTAGTGTCGAGACTCGAATGTTTGAGTCGCGTCTTTTTCTTCAGAGTCACCATTAGGTGTGAGTCGTCATCGAGTCCTATGTTTGCTTACTTGCTTTTGGTTGTGAGTGTCTCGTATGTGTTGCATTGCCCTTAGGCACTTGTGAGCAACCATACTGCTTTATATTATATCAATAAAGTGGCTAAATAAATTAAGTTACACCTGTTTCCCCCACATAAGTTCTTTTACTTGTCTATGCTTTCTTCTTTTCTTAACCTTGGGAGTTTGCAACAGATGGTGAGGACTCGTGGAAATGTTGGAGCCAGCGAAAGTGGAGTGAATCAGGCTGACAACCAGAATGAAAAGCCGATCCCTCAACCGCCGCAAGTCGATATGCAGAACCTGGGAGCCTTCCTGGCTGCCCAGACTCAACTTATGAACACTATGGTACAGACCATGCAGCAGATATCCAATCAAGCTGCTGCGAATGTTCAACCTTGGGGTAACCATGGACCACACCCCTACTCAAGGTTGTCTGAGTTTATGCGAACTCGTCCACCTACCTTCTCAGGCAACGCCAATCCACTAGAGGCGGACAATTGGCTACGGACAATCGAAAGGAAGCTACACATTACCCAGTGTATGGGACATGAGAGGGTACTCTATGCCTCTCATCAACTCGAAGGAACTGCCGCAGAATGGTGGGAAAACTTTTGCGCAGCTCATGAGGACCCACAGAGTATCACGTGGGAGGAATTCACCTTAACCTTCCGCCAATACCATGTACCCGAGGGTATCATGGATCTTAAAAAGGAGGAATTTCGGAGCCTCAAGCAGGGCGGCCAGTCAGTGGCCGATTACCTGAATAAGTTCACACAACTGGCACGCTAACGTGGCTACAGATAAGGCCAGACAATCCCGCTTCATGAAGGGATTGAATGCAGGGTTGCAGGTGGGACTGATCACCCACACATTCCCTGACTTCCAAGAGCTAGTTAACAAAGCTCTTATTTTGGAGGACAAGCGCCGAGAGTTGGATGACAACAGGAAGCGCAGAATGGCGCAACAAGGAGGTCGTCAAGGCCAGCAGAGGACGGCACCCCAACAATTCATCCGGTACCAGCCCAGAGGCAATGATAGGGCACCACTGCCGGCAAACCGCCCAGTGGGTCAGAATGCTCAGACTCGGCCAGAAGCGTAGGCATGCATCGAGGAACCTCTCGAGCAATGGGAGACGTTGCTATCACTACAATGAATTGGGGCATTTTGCCAATAACTGCCCTAAGAAGGGAGCTGTCACCCCGGTCCGCTTCAACCTGGGGAACACACCTGCAAGAACTCCCGCGCCAATCGTGAACCGCGGGGCATCAACAGCAGCAACTCCATCCCAAGGAACTGCACGAGGCCGAGTCAACCACATTACAACGGATGAAGTGCAGAACGCCACGGATGTTGTACTGGGTATGTTCCTAGTAAACTTAGTACCAGCTACTGTTTTATTCGATTCGAGAACTTCGCATTCATTTATTTCCCGAGATTTTGCTGTTCAAAATGATATGGATATAGTGAATCTTAAATGTATGCTTATAGTCCAATCCCCTGGATCAGAACTCCGATCTAAAGTAGGATGTTCTGGGGTGAAATTAATAATTAATGGAGTTGAGTTCCTAGCGAACTTAATCGTCCTTAATACCCAAACCCTAGATGTTATCCTCGGAATGGATTGGTTAACCAAACACAAGGCAGTGCTGAACTGCGGAAAAAGAGTCATATCGGTCGAGAGCCCGGATGGAAAGAAGATTGAGTTTGTAGCAAAAGCAGTACGAGATGGACAATTAATGGTCAACAGCATGAAGATTGACAACTTGGATGAAGTTTCCATAGTCAATGAGTATCTGGATGTTTTTCCAGAAGATCTACCCAGAATGCCGCCAGATAGAGATATCGAGTTCGTGATAGAGCTTGTTCCCGGGACCGCTCCAATAGCTAAGAGACCTTACAGAATGTCCACAGAGGAATTGGTGGAAATGAAGAAACAAATTGAAGAGCTGCTGGAAAAAGGATTTATAAGACCTAGCTCATCGCCATGGGGAGCACCTGTCTTGTTCGTCAAGAAGAAGGATGGGAGTTTTAGGATGTGTATAGATTATCGTGCACTCAATGATGTGACGATAAAGAATAAGTATCCGCTACCCAGGATCGATGATTTGTTTGACCAGTTGAGAGGAGCAGGAGTATTCTCCAAAATTGATCTTCGATCAGGATACCATCAATTGAAGATCCGATCAGAGGGTATTCCGAAGACTGCATTTTCGTCAAGATATGGACACTACGAGTTCACAGTGATGTCTTTTGGTTTGACAAATGCACCAGCATATTTCATGAACTTAATGAATAAGGTTTTTATGGAATATTTGGATAAGTTCGTTGTCGTGTTCATAGATGATATCCTTGTCTATTCCAAGACGAGAGAAGAGCACGCCGAACACTTAAGGTTAGTTTTTGAAAAGTTGAGAGAACAACAGTTATTTGCAAAATTTAGTAAATGCGACTTCTGGAAGAATAAGGTGGAATTTCTTGGACACATAATGACAGCAGAAGGAGTTGCGGTAGATCCAAGGAAAGTGGAAACGGTTTTGCATTAGGAGCAGCCGAAGACGGTAACCCAAATCTGTAGTTTTCTTGGAATGGCGGGATATTACCGTCGATTCATCGAAGGATTCTCTACGATTGCGAGACCTCTTACGTAATTGTTGAAAAAGGAAAAGAAATTCTTATGGACACCTGAGTGTGAGAAGAGTTTTCAGGAGCTGAAGAAAAGATTAACATCGGCACCTGTATTAGTTTTACCTGACGTTCATCAAGGCTTCAACATCTATTGTGATGCATCGCGTCAGGGATTGGGATGCGTGTTGATGCAAAATAGGAAGGTAATTGCCTATGCATCGAGGCAATTGAGACCACATGAGAAGAACTATCCGACTCATGATTTGGAATTACCTGCCGTAGTACATGCCCTAAAAATATGGCGTCATCATCTCATCGGAAACAGATGTGAAGTGTATACTGATCACAAAAGTCTTAAGTATATCTTCACGCAAGCCGACCTAAATATGAGGCAAAGAAGATGGTTAGAATTAATCAAGGATTATAATGTGGGAATTCACTACCATCCTGGTAAAGCCAACGTAGTGGCAGACGCCTTGAGCAGAAAGAACCACAGTGTAAATATGCTGTTGGAAACAAGTCAGGCGGAATTGTGTAAGGATTTCCAGAAATTAAAACTGGAAATGGTACCAGAAGGATTCCTAGCAACCTTAGAAGTAAGACCTACCCTGGAAGATCAGATCAGGGAAGGGCAGAAAGATGACGATAAGATCAAAAGAATTAAGGGCAAAATGGATGAAGGCAAAGCAAAAGATTTCAAACTGGATGAACAAGGTACTATGTGGTTTAAAGGGCGCATTTGTGTGCCGAACAAAAAGGAGTTGAAGAAGTTAATTCTAGAGGAGGTCCATGACTCCAAGCACTCAATTCATCCAGGAAGTGCGAAAATGTATCAAGATTTGAAAGAAAGATTTTGGTGGCCAAGCATGAAGCGGGAAGTCGCTGAATATGTTGCATTATGTGACATATGCCAAAGAGTCAAAGCTATGCACCAAAGACCAGCAGGGCTATTACAACCCTTAAAGATACCTGAATGGAAATGGGAAGAAATTGGTATGGATTTCATAACCGGATTGCCCAGAACGCAAAGTGGATATGATTCCATATGGGTCATAGTGGATCGCTTAACCAAAGTGGCACATTTCATACCGGTAAAAACCACTTATTCCGGAGACCGGTTAGTGGAACTTTATATGGCACGAATCGTCTGTTTGCACGGAGTACAAAAGAAGATAGTGTCGGACAGAGGTACCCAATTTACCTCCAGATTTTGGGGTAAGCTACATGAAGCAATGGGGACTCGTTTGAACTTCAGTACAGCATACCATCCGCAGACGGATGGTCAAACTGAGAGGGTTAACCAGATATTGGAAGATATGTTGAGAGCCTGCGCTTTAGCATATTCCACTTCATGGGACAAGTGTTTGCCTTATGCTGAGTTTAGTTACAACAACAGTTATCAGGCGAGTTTACAGATGTCTCCATTTGAAGCTCTGTATGGTCGATCCTGTCGAACACCATTGAATTGGAATGAGACAGGCGATCGACATGTTTTTGGACCAGACATTCTCCAGAGGGCGGAAGAACAGATTGCCCTGATCAGGGAAAGACTGAAGGTTGCACAATGAAGGCAGAAGAGTTATGCCGACAATCGTCGGAGAGATTTGAGCTTTGAACCCGAAGATTTTGTGTAACTTAGAGTCTGAAGGACCATGTGGAGGTCCATCCATGTTTGTGATGAGTATTTGACTTTGTTTGAGCAAGGTGTGCTCAAGTTTGAGTTTGATTTGGATTGTTTTTCGAGCTAGAGCAATTTGAGTTACTGGTTGGAGACCAGTCGTCCGACCCCGAGTGGTCGGGTCGTCCGACCTGAGTGGTGGGGCTTTATTGTGTAGGATCAGTCGTCCGACCCCGAGTGGTTGGGTCGTCCGACCTGAGAGGTCTTGGCTTTGGCTGGTCGGAGACCAGTCGTCTGACCCCGAGTGGTCAGGTCTTTGGTTGGTCGGAGACCAGTTGTCTGACCCCGAGTGGTCAGGTCTCTCGCTGGTCGGAGACGGTGGTCGACTCTCAGTGGTCGGGATGGAGACCGATGGTCGGACCATTGTTGGTCGGGATGGAGACCGATGGTCGACCTTGGTTGGTCGGGATGGAGACGATGGTCGGACCATGGGTGGTCGGGATGGAGACCGATGGTCGGACCACGTGTGGTCGGGGTTTTTGCTGGTCAGCATAGTGTATATCTTTCTGTTGAGATGGATATGTGTTGTTGGACATTGCTATGTGATGTGGTTTCCTTGTCTATGATGGTTGCAGGACTTTGGAGCTAGGTCATGGTGAGGTGAAGGGGATCGGGACTATTTGGGAGAGCTGAGGTCCAGATGATCAAGGTGTCGCCAAAGATGACTGAGGCCAGGGAGTAGATGCAAGCCGAGAAGACAAAGGAATGGATGAGATGCTAACTTGGAGCCGCTCGATCAAGGAGGACCGTTGGATCGCGGTCGGGAAGATAGAGTAGCGGGTCAAGTTAGTGTGAGTTAGCGTGCAAAACCCGTTGGGTTGTTGGGTTTCGGGTGAGCCCATGCATAGCTTTGTGAGTGGGTAAAAACTCAGCCCTTGATGGAGTGCTCTAGGGTTTAGAGGCTCATCCAAGGGTGGTACGTGTTCCAAGCCAACTTCTAGACAGGGAGAGGGGTGTCTCCCTGGGGGCGTGATGAGCAGGTGAGGAAAGTGTACATGAGTAGTTGAGAGTTGTTGAGAGTGATAGTGTAAGGATCAAATCCTGGCTCTTGGATGGTGGCTTAGGATTGAAGCAGGACATCCAAAGGTGGGAATTGATCCCAGGTCACTATAAATAGAGGGTTAGGGGCAGCCTCCTCTCTGAGAAGGTTGTGAAGGTTCTGAGGTTTTTGCTGCTCATTTGAGCTTTGCCCACTTTGTTGTGAGGCTTTGTAAACCTCCCTTCCAGAAATGAAATGTTCTTCATTTCTATTCCTGTTTCATTTCTCTTACGTATTACGCACTTGAATTCTGTTATCTAAATTCCGCATTTACTTACTTGCAATTTACTTTACGTAATTTGGATTTGCCTCATCTCCTTGTACATGCTATTGGGTCTTTGTTGAAATTCATGATTGATGAACTCTTCTCTGGACTTGGTGCTTTCAATCATCTAGTCAATCCTTGCATTCTTGTTGCAAGTTAGTAAATCTGTGTGTTCTTAAAGTGCGTAAACGTGTGACTTGAAGTCTTTAGTCTTGATTGGCTTCTGGTTCTTGTTGCCAAGGATGAAAGATTGCTGGATGAATCTTCTATAGATCATATCCCAATCATCTAGGCAATCTACAACCTCTTCTATTCGGGCTTTGCAAGAAACCAATTTCTGTGCCTAGTTTTCAGATAGTGTTTCTATTTGTTTGAAGGGTTGTTTCTTCATGTACTTACTTGCTATGATTTGTGGAGAGTCATCCAAGGATTTCTGACCATCAACTCCCATCAGCAAGATAGGGGTGAAGTCTGTGTTCGTGACCCTGTTTTTGGTGTTGCATTTGTTAAACTGAAAAGGACGGAACCTTGGTATTAATTCCTTCGATTGTTGATTAAAATAGGTCCCTGACATCCTTTGGAAGGTGCACACCAATTTTCACTGTTTTTGGATCAGCCGATCAAAAGCTACATCGATTTCTGTTTTTGAGATCGCGCTGATTTTACTGTTCACCCGAACACTATTCGCCCGAGTACTGTTCACCCGACCACTTCAGGTCGGGAGTACTGTACATCCGACCAGAAATACCCGACCAGTGCAGTTTCTTTCTGGTCTTTTGGTGGTTTGAATTTTAGGGGGAGAGTTTATTCGAAAATTTTATTTGGCTCCTATTCACCCCCCTCTAGTCGCCTTTTTCGATCTTTCAATTGGTATCAGAGCCGGTTCTGCTCTTTCTAGATCTTGACCGGTCTCAAGAGCCATGGCGATGGACAAGTATTCCACCAAGCCTCCTATTTTCTCTGGAGTTGATTTTCCTTTTTGGAAATCTCGGATGGAGTCGTACATCACTGCCCAGGGTTTCCTGATATGGCAGAAGGTGAAGCTCCCGTATGAGGTTCCTGCCGATGAGAACGTCACGGCCGGCAATATGGCTGATGTTGAGGCAAATGCTAAGGCAAGGAACATCCTCATACAGGGCCTTAGTCGCAGTGAGTACGATAGGATCTCTCACCTTCGTTCTGCTCATGAGATTTGGGTGACCCTCGATGCTTACCATGAGGTACTACCCAAATCAAGGCGGTTCGACAGGACCAATTCAAGCGTGAGTTCAACAAGTTTGAACAGCATCTCTGGTGAGAGTCTTGACGAGTGCTTTGGTCGGTTTACGAAGATTTTGAGCGACCTCCGAGCAGTCGGTTGCATATACCCTGACTCGGATAATGCTCGACATTTCTTGACCGCACTTGATCTTCGTGTTTGGGAGATGAAGGTGACCACCATCAAGGACACCACCGACCTGTCGACCTTGACTCTTGACGGGCTTTATTCCCGCCTCAAGACTCATGAGATCGACGTCGTCTCGCGGAAGACGAAATCTCAGTCAATGGCTTTGGTCACCGATCCCATTGGATCCTCTCTGTCTAATTCTTCTGTTGATTTCTCTCTCTCCGCCCTTTGCGAGCTAAGCGATGACCAACTGGAAAAATTTCCAGAAAATGAGCTTGCTCTTCTTGCTCGGAAATTTTCATATGCATACAAGAGAGTGAGAGAGAGGAAGAGAGGTGGGATGATCACCTGTTTCGAGTGTGGTGGCCCCAACCACATTCGAGCAAACTGTCCCAAGCTGGAGAAGGGCAAAAACAAACAAGGCGGTTCGGGCAAGAACGACTACACCGACAAGAACCGCAACAAGAAGGCCCCAGCTCGTGAGCCGGCGAAGAAGAAGTACCATAACTTTGCCAAGAACAAGAAGCTCTTCCACCGCGTCCTCGCCGCGCTTGACGACATCAACCTCTCCGACACGGAGACATGGAGCGACGAGGGCGAGGATGATCCGCAAGAGAAGAAGGGCGGCGACGACTTCTCCGGCATGTGCTTCATGGCCGACACCAACGACATCAGCGACTCCGAGCTCTACAGCGACTCGGATGAGGTACCCTCCTATGACCAGCTCAACGAAGCTTTCTGCAAATTAGGAAAATTTCATGCTAGAGCTAGAGCTAGGTGTATGGAGCTTGAGAAGGAAGTAGGTACCTTGACTCGGGAGTTAGCTTCACTTAGATCTTCTCCTCTGAGTCACCGATATTTGTGTTCTCTGTGATGTTGTTCTTGTGGAGTTGGAGAACCTAAGGACCATACATGATAGTGTGCTTGCTGAACTTGATGGTCTTAGGTTGAAGAATGCTAGAACTAGTTCTGTTGATGCTATTCCTGTTGAGGCTAGTTTTCTTCATGCTCACTCCACTCCATCATGCTCTAATTGCCCTAAATTGCTTGCCGAAATTGATGTCATGAGCGATCACCTTAGGAAGCTTTCTTCTAGAAACGATGAACTTGAAATGCATGCTTCTAAGGAACCAGTCAGCTCATGTGAGGGCTGTAGGCAACTAAAACTTGACAATGAATCCTTAAATGTCAAGTGTGCTAAACTTGCTAAGGACTTACTAGATAAGTCACAAGAAAGTTGCTTGCGATGTTCTGTGATTGAGGGGGACTTGGATAAAATCCATGTCGAGCTTAGGAAGAAATTAGAAGACCAAGCCAATAGAATTAGAAATGCATCTTGCGTTTCTTGTGAGGCCCTCAAGATTGAGGCAGCCGTGCTGAGAGAGAAAAATGCACGTGCTGAGAGAGCTCATCTTTCTGGTTCTTCTTCTTCTTCTTCTTCTTCTTCTCCCTGTTCTTCTTGTGCTTCTTTCTTTCGAGATTGCCAGTATCTTATGAGCACTCTCGAGAAGTTTGTTGGAAGCAAGAAGAAGCTCAATCTTATTCTAGACCAATCCAAGATTAGTAGATTCAATCAAGGTCTAGGATTTGATCCTTGGAGCACGCAGGCGCATCCTCCCACCATTGTGCGGCTCCAAGAATGGTGAGATTGTGGTAGCTCCCGAGTGAGCACCACCAAGTTTAGGTCTCTTTGGGGTTGTCCATAGAACTTGACGACTGAAGGATGTTACTCTGTTATTCTGTCTCTAGCAAGGCGAAGCACACATGCACCTTTGTAAGAAGGATGGTCACCTAGTAGATTTGCTTGAGCACGCCAAGATCACTCGGCGTGAGCGTGTTGCTGCTCTTAGGGGTATTGTGGTCATCCCTGCACTTTGAGTGCTCATAAGGCACACACCGCTTCTAGGACAGTTAGAGAGTCGCTTTTTTTGGGCAGCCCGGGACTCGGTTTTCATCTTTGGTTCTTTGAGTTTTAGTCTTGGAGCTGTTCAGAGTCGGTCTTTCCGCGTCCCTTTGATATTCCTCATTTTTCCCATCGAGGTAGATATTAGCGGCGTGAGGTGTTTTCTGGTAGGAGATTTAGGAAGCCTCACTGGGGTGGCTCAGCTTTTGCACCACGGCGTGCTAACCCAGTTTTGACTCCTAGATTATCTACCAAAGTTGCTCCTAATCATGTGAGAGTTGAGCGTCAGAGAGACACTCGAGTCCAGTCTTCTTCTGTGACTGGTACTCTAAGGCGTCGTGTGGTTCAGTATTGGGTTCCCAAGTCTTCACTCTATCCCAAGATCTTGAGTCATCTCTTTCTCTTGTGTCTTGATCGGGTTAAATCGGATGGGGAAGGAGATGTTTGGATTGTCGACTCGGTTGTTCTCGTCATATGACCGGAGATTCTCGATGGTTCTCTTCCCTAGTCCGAGCCCCCGGTGATGAGTTGATCACTTTCGGGGATGCTTCTTCAGGTAGAGTCATAGCTAAAGGTACCATCTGCATTAACCAAAATTTCATTCTTAAAGATGTTGCCTTAGTAAGTAAGTCGCAATACAATCGCTCTCTGTTTCTCGACTTATCGATGACTCTTTCGAGGTAAGCTTCAAGAGTAATGCCCTGAGAATCCTTGATTCATCGGAGGGTTAGTTCTGGGATTTCTAGATTTGGGAGAGTCTTTCGTGCTGATTTTTTTGCTTCTTCGGAGACTCTATTCGATGTTTGATTGCTTCGAGTCCCGTGATCTCTCCTTCGGCATAGGAGACTTGGTCACATTGGTTTTGATCATTTGACCCGAGTTAGCGTACCACGATCTCATTCGGGTTTGCCCAAACTCAAGATGGTCAAAGACTTAGTTTGCTCTTCTTGCCGACATGGCAAGATGGTTCTCGCTTCTCATCCTCCCGTGACCGTAGTGATGGTGATGCACCGGGACAGCTTTTACATATGGACCACCGTTGGTCGGCTAGAGTGCATCAAGCAGGAGGGAAGTGGTATGTTCTTGTCATCGTTGATGATTTTTCTAGATTCTCTTGGGTATTCTTCATGGCCTCAAGGATGAGACTTTTTCTCACTTCAGGGTTTGGTTAGTAGGTTGTCTATTGAGCTCCTGTGTGCATTACGAGCTATCTGCAGTGATAATGGCACGGAGTTCAAGAATTCCTACTTTGAGAGTTTTTGTGTGGAGTCTGGTTTAGAGCATCGCTTCTCTTCTCCCTACGCCCCTCGTGAGAATGGCATAGTGGAAAGGAAGAACAGACTGGTTGAGATGGCTAGGACGATGCTAGATGAGTACAGTACTCCTAGGAAGTTTTGGGCTGAGGCTATAGCTACTGCTTGCCATGTTTCTAATCGCGTGTTTTTGAGAGCACATTTGCATCGCACTTCTTATGAGTTGAGGTATGGGCGAAAGCCCAGTGTGTCTCATTTTCGCGTTTTCGGTTGCAAGTGTTTTATCTTGAAGTCTGGTAACCTAGATAAGTTTGAGTCTCGCTCTTCTGATGGTATCTTTCTAGGTTACTCGTCTTCTTCTCGTAGCTATAGAGTCTTGAGTGTTGATGCACGTAGGATCATAGAGACCTGTGATGTGACCTTTGATGAGGCTAGCCCAGGAGCTAGACCTGATGTTTCAGGCTCTTCTTATCCCTCCGAGACCATCTTTGAAGAAGATGAGGATGATGGAAATGATGGTGTTCCACCGGATCCAGTCCCCTCTCCACCTGAGGTGCCTCCTATTTCCATTTCTGCACCTCAGGGAGACCAGCCCTTGCCTTCCGATTCTCCTTCAGCGAGTGGCTCTGTTCCTACCTCTTCTGTTCAAGAGGTAAAGGCTACTTCTGTTGCTGGACCTCCCCGTCATATTCAGAGACGTCATCCTCCTGATCAGATGGTTGGCGATTTGTTCGAGCGTGTCACCCGCTCAAGAACGGGTCTGTCCTCTTTCTGCCTCCACTCTACATTCGTTGCCTCCTTTGAGCCGAAGGATGTTTCTCATGCATTATCCGATGAGTCGTGGATTAATGCTATGCATGAGGAACTTCAGAACTTTGAGAGGAACAAGGTATGGCAGCTTGTCGAGCCCCCATCTGGTCATAATGTCATTGGGACCAGTGGGTGTTCAAAAACAAGCAGAGTGAGGATGGGGTTGTAATTAGAAACAAGGCTAGACTAGTTGCATAGGGCTTTTCTCAGGTTGAGGGTCTTGACTTTGAGGAGACCTTTGCCCTCGTAGCTAGGCTAGAGGCTATCCGAATCTCGCTTGCATTTTACGCATCCAAAGGCTTCAAGCTTTATCAAATGGATGTCAAGAGTGCATTCCTCAATGGCTATATTGAGGAAGAGGTTTATGTCAAGCAACCTCCAGGATTCGAGAACCCCAAGTTTCCGAGTCATGTATACAAGCTTTCCAAAGCTCAGATGGACTCAAGCAGCCCCAGAGCATGGTATGAGAGGCTCAAGTCTTATCTTCTCACCATGACTTTAAAATGGGCATAGTAGACAAAACTCGCTCATCGACACCATGAGTCTCATTTTCTTCTTGTCCGATTTATGTGGGCGATATCATTTTGGTGGCTCGTCTCATTCTCTTGTCTCTCGTTTTCGATGTGATGAGTACAGAGTTTGAGATGAGTATGATGGGCGAGTTGAACTACTTTCTTGGCTTCCAAATCAAGCAGACTCGGGAGGGTACTTTCTTGCATCAAGGCAAATATACCCGTGACCTCTTGAGGCGCTTGACATGTCGATGGGAAGCCGGTGATGACTCCTATGGCCACCATACGTCCTCGAGCCCGATGAGGATGGTGAGCCTCGCCGATCAAAAGGAGTTTTGAGCATGATCGGCTCCTCTTGTACCTCACCGCTCGAGGCGGACATACATTTTTGTCGTGTGTCCATGCGCTCGATTTCAAGCTTCTCTCGCGCCTCTCACCGCCAAAGCGGTCAAGCGCATCTTGAGTACCTTCGTGCTACCACCGATTATGGTATTTGGTACTCTTCTTCTTCTTGTCTATCTCTTAGAGCCTTTTTCGATGCCGACTTTGTCGGGTCAGAGGATAGATAGGAAGAGCACTTCGCACTTGCCAATTCATTGGCACTTCTCTTGTTTCTTGGTCATCTAGGAAGCGATGCAGGGTTGCATACCCACCGCGAGGCCGAGTATGTTGTCGCAGACGATTGTTTGTAGCAGTGCTCTGGATGAGATCGACCTTGCGGGACTATGGGTTAGAAATAGAGAGTGTGCCACTTTTCTGTGACAACACTTCAGTTATTTGCATTGCTAAAAACCCAGTGCAACATTCCCGGACCAAGCACATTGATATTAGATATCACTTCCTTAGAGACCATGTGGAGAAGGGAGATATCGCGCTTCAGTTCATAGAGAGTGACCTTCAGTTAGCCGATATCTTTACCAAGCCTTTGGATAGCTCCAGATTTGTTGCCTTGAGGAGTGAGCTTGGAGTCGTGAGCCCTTACGACTTTTCGTGAGGGGGAGCTGGTTTGTATTTTATGTACTATATATTTTCTTCCAGCATTTCCTTTCTTCTTCTGGGTGACTTTGGGCTTGTTTTCTTAAGTTGAGTTCACTCACTTAGACTTCTGGCATGCCTCGCATGGACCTCTTATCTTGTGCTTTAGGTTGCTATCATGCGTGATTAGTCGTTCTCTCTTCTCTCTAGGTTGAGTTCCTCACGTCTTTTAAGTCTAGCAGGTTTTGGACCTCCAGGTAGACAGGTCTGTGTGCACTCCTTAGTTGGGATCTAGAGTCGCCTTCCTATGTCATCATTTGGGAAGAGCGAGTCTAAGGCTGTAGTGAGTTTCTTATATCTTTTCTATGCTCTATAGCCATCCAGTTTTGCAGTTTCTCGACTTCTTCTCCTCATTCTGTTTTTTTTGTTATTATTGAGTTCATTCGGGTTTTCTTTATGCCTAATCTTGATAATAACCCAACTTTAACCAGATTTGAGCTTAAAATTGATTCAATTGTTGAGGGGGAGTTTGGGAATCTGTTCATGCATTGCATTTAGATTGTATTTTTCATTTTATGAGCTTTGTCTATTATGCATTTGACTCAATCTTCGTGAAATACATCATGCTATATCTTTCGAAGAAAATCACTAGCTTAGATATGTCCAAGTTCTTTTATCAAGCTAATGTTCATTGAAATCTGAAAAACTTAAAAGCTTTAAATGAAAACTTGATGAAACATGTTGCTTTTACTTACTAAGTTTCTTCTCTAAGAGCTTTTACCATGAATTGCGAAATTTTGGAATTCTCTAGAGTCCCTATAGCAACTTGGGTGAAATTTGCTTGATCCATATTTGAGTCCTTCAGAATTGCTTATATGTGCTAAATTGAAAATTAAAAATTGACTCTTTTGTGCAAAATTGATCTCAGACACTTTAT
Organism: Otatea glauca; assembly: GCA_036346275.1. Taxonomy (NCBI): domain Eukaryota; kingdom Viridiplantae; phylum Streptophyta; class Magnoliopsida; order Poales; family Poaceae; genus Otatea; species Otatea glauca. The sequence goes on from CM070728.1 coordinate 56,049,722, forward strand.
ATTCTCGAGACGCCTCCCATTGCATTTGGGATGAACTTGGAATATATTGTGTATGACCAAGATCATTCTCTTAAGAGTTACTCTTGAGATGATCGAAAATGGCTTGAGTCAATCAACAAAAAAATTGCAAATATCAAACACATAAGTGGGTAAAGAATGCAAATAATGTCAAACATTTGCACCCCGCTATGTTTTTCGAAGTCTTAAAGAAAATTTGCATAAATTGAAAAATGGGCTCGAAGGACCTTATATGCACTTCAAAATTCCCCAAAGTGTTGAGTAGGTTGAACTCTAGGTTTTCCATTTGATCCCTGAGTGGTTTTGCTTCTAGTTTTGAAACTTTGCTAAGTTTTGCACTTGTCAAATCTTGCTAAAAAATGATACATTTTCAAAACTTCGCTTATGAGCAAAATTTGTTATTTGCACTTGGACATGTCTTAGTTTGGTTATAATCTGATATTAATAAGCTTGGTGTCATATCTTTTCATTATGATATCATTTGGATAATCTTCAAAGCTCCCTTAGGTTGCATTTCATGCATACATAAAGGAGGGAGAAAATTCTACTTTGATGCCTATATTGCCAAAAGGGGGAGAAAATGTAGAAAAAGGCATCATTTAAAATGTAGAAAAGGAGGAGATAGAAATGTGAAAGCTTGTTGGTTCTTATGATTTTTGTAAATCTTTGCTATCTCTTATGGATCATAATCACATTTGACACTTATGATTGGTTTTTAGAGCTTTTGTTGAACACTTGCTCTTTTCATGGTTTTGCTCTAAATTCTTTCTGCCAACTTGGTCATAATTTTATATCTTTCTCTCTGGACCAAGTTTGGCTTTGCAATCAAATTGCTTTCTTCTTGTCTCATTCAAACTCAAATTTATGCCTTTTGTGTGGTTTGTCAATATACTCATCAAGGGGGAGATTGAAGGACCATGTGGAGGTCCATCCATGTTTGTGATGAGTATTTGACTTTATTTGAGCAAGGTGTGCTCAAGTTTGAGTTTGATTTGGATTGTTTTTCGAGCTAGAGCAATTTGAGTTACTGGTTGGAGACCAGTCGTCCGACCCCGAGTGGTCGGGTCGTCCGACCTGAGTGGTCGGGGCTTTGGCTGTGTTGCAGACCAGTCGTCCGACCCCGAGTGGTCGGGTCGTCCGACCTGAGAGGTCTTGGCTTTGGCTGGTCGGAGACCAGTCGTCTGACCCCGAGTGGTCAGGTCTTTGGTTGGTCGGAGACCAGTTGTCCGACCCAGAGAGGTCTGGGCTGTGGCTGGTCGGAGACCAGTTGTCTGACCCCGAGTGGTCAGGTCTCTCGCTGGTCGGAGACCAGTGGTCAGACCTCGAGTGGTCGGGATGGAGACCAGTGGTCAGACCATTGTTGGTCGGGATGGAGACCAGTGGTCAGACCTTGGTTGGTCGGGATGGAGACCAGTGGTCAGACCATGGGTGGTCGGGATGGAGACCAGTGGTCAGACCACGTGTGGTCGGGGTTTTCTTTGGTCGAGATAGTGTATATCTTCTGTTGAGATGGATATGTGTTGTTGGACATTGCTATGTGATGTGGTTTCCTTGTCTATGATGGTTGCGGGACTTTGGAGCTAGGTCATGGTGAGGTGAAGGGGATCGAGGACTAGGCCGAGAGCCGAGGTCGGATGATCAAGGTGTCGCCAAAGATGACTGAGGCCAGGGAGTAGATGCAAGCCGAGAAGACAAAGGAATGGATGAGATGCTAACTTGGAGCTGCTCTGATCAAGGAGGACCGTTGGATCGCGGTCAGGAAGATAGAGTAGCGGGTCAAGTTAGTGTGAGTTGAAAAGCGTGCAAAACCCGTTGGGTTGTTGGGTTTCGGGTGAGCCCATGCATAGCTTTGTGAGTGGGTAAAAACTCAGCCCTTGATGGAGTGCTCTAGGGTTTAGAGGCTCATCCAAGGGTGGTACGTGTTCCAAGCCAGCTTCTAGACAGGGAGAGGGGTGTCTCCCTGGGGGCGTGATGAGCAGGTGAGGAAAGTGTACGTGAGTAGTTGAGAGTTGTTGAGAGTGATAGTGTAAGGATCAAATCCTGGCTCTTGGATGGTGGCTTAGGATTGAAGCAGGACATCCAAAGGTGGGAATTGATCCCAGGTCACTATAAATAGAGGGGTAGGGGCAGCCTCCTCTCTGAGAAGGTTGTGAAGGTTCTGAGGTTTTTGCTGCTCATTTGAGCTTTGCCCACTTTGTTGTGAGGCTTTGTAAACCTCCCTTCCAGAAATGAAATGTTCTTCATTTCTATTCTGTTTCATTTCTCTTACATTACACGCACTTGAATTACATTATCTAAATTCGCATTTACTTACTTGCAATTTACTTTACGTAATTTGGATTTGCCTCATCTCCTTGTACATGCTATTGGGTCTTTGTTGAAATTCATGATTGATGAACTCTTCTCTGGACTTGGTGCTTTCAATCATCTAGTCAATCCTTGCATTCTTGTTGCAAGTTAGTAAATCTGTGTGTTCTTAAAGTGCGTAAACGTGTGACTTGAAGTCTTTAGTCTTGATTGGCTTCTGGTTCTTGTTGCCAAGGATGAAAGATTGCTGGATGAATCTTCTATAGATCATATCCCAATCATCTAGGCAATCTACAACCTCTTCTATTCAGTTTTGCAAGAAACCAATTTCTGTGCCTAGTTTTCAGATAGTGTTTCTATTTGTTTGAAGGGTTGTTTCTTCATGTACTTACTTGCTATGATTTGTGGAGAGTCATCCAAGGATTTCTGACCATCAACTCCCATCAGCAAGATAGGGGCGAAGTCTGTGTTCGTGACTCTGTTTTTGGTGTTGCATTTGTTAAACTGAAAAGGACGGAACCTTGGTATTAATTCCTTCGATTGTTGATTAAAATAGGTCCCTGACATCCTTTGGAAGGTGCACACCAATTTTCACTGTTTTTGGATCAGCCGATCAAAAGCTACATCGATTTCTGTTTTTGAGATCGTGCTGATTTTACTGTTCACTCGAACACTATTCACCCGAGTACTGTTCACCCGACCACTTCAGGTCGGGAGTACTGTTCATCCGACCACTTCAGGTCGGGAGTCTTTATTCATCGAACGATTGCTTGTCAGGGGTCTTATTCACCCAACACTATTCATTCCGAGTCTCGTTCATCCGACCTCAGAGGTCGGTGGTACTGCTCATCGATCAGAAATACCCGACAAAGGCGGTTTCTTTCTGGTCTTTTGGTGGTTTGAATTTTAGGGGGAGAGTTTATTCGAAAATTTTATTTGGCTCCTATTCACCCCCCTCTAGTCGCCTTTTTCGATCTTTCAGAGTCACACCTCTCAAAGGAGTCAGAAGGTTCCACGCAAAAGGGAAGCTCGTACCCAGATATGTTGGGCTGTTCAAGATCTTGAGCCACAAAGGTGAAGTTGCATATCAATTGGAGTTACCGCAGTCTTTGGCAGGAGTACATGATGTATTTCATGTATCACAACTGAAGAAGTGTCTTCGAGTACCGGAAGAGCAAACACCGTTAGAAGCAATCGAGCTGCAAGAAGATCTGACTTACAAAGAACATCGGATGAAGATTCTGGACGTAATGGACAGAGAGACAAGGAACAAGTCAACGCGTTTCTGCAGAGTTCAGTGGAGCAACCATTCGGAAAGTGAATCAACGTGGGAACGTGAAGAAGATCTAAAGGAGTTCCCTAACCTATTTCTGTAGACAGCCCTCAATCTCGGGGACGAGATTCTGTTAAGGGGGGAGGTTTGTAACACCCTAAATTTTGCCCTAATTTAAATTTTGGAGTATTTTTTATTTTTGTGAATTTTTGGGAATTTGTTGAAATTTATTTAGAATTATTCAAATAAAGCCTTCCTTGAAAACAATTAAATAATGAAAAAAAATTCAAAGTTTTATTGGAAATACTTTATTTGAGTCCCAAATAGCTCAAAGTAATTTCTAGAATTTTTCTGATATATTTACTATTTTCTTTGGCCAAAACTATTTTCTCGAATTATTTTTTATTCGAAAAGGATTTAAAATCCAAGAAAGTTGCTTGGGCGAAATCCTTGGACCGCCCAAGATCGTGCTCGCCCATTCTCGCCGCCCACGCAGCCCGCCCCGCCGAAACCCTAGCCGCCGCCGCGCTTCGCCCGTTGGATTGGCATCGTGCGTCTAAGAAGCTGCCGCATCACTTCACCGTTTTCGCCCGTTGGATCGCTGCGCACGGACGCCCGGGATTTCACCACGTCGCTTCTTCCGCGCGAGATCACCGGAGCAAAAGCCGCCTGCATGTCCGCCCGTTTCGCCGAGGTTTGTGCGCACGTCGAGGCGCTATTTAGTGCGCCGCTGCGCGTATTTCAAGACGCTCCTGTAGCCCTAGCGCACGCCTCCCGAAACGCCTCCGTTTACTCACAAGAGCTCACCGTAGTTGCTCTCTGTGCGCCGCCGCTGTTTTTCGCCTTTTCCTTCGCCGTCGGTCCACTCCCGCCGTCGCCGAGGTCACCAGAGCACTGCCCGAGACAAGCCGCATCGAATGCGCTAGATCTTCTCGCAGGAGAACCACCGAAACATCGTCGACTATGTCGTCTTCCTCATCTCCGGCAAGCTTGCACCGCCGCACGCCATCGCCGGACTCCGAGCATCGTTGACCGTCGGATCTGCAAGGAGAGGTAAGGATCGTGCCACGTCGCCCTTCTCTGTTTACATTTAGTTTGTATCTGTGCTGTTAGATCTGTTATGGACGGTCTGGATTAACCCCAAGGTTTACACGTTAGTTGAATCTTGATCGTTAGATCTAGAGCGAACGGCTTGGATTAGATCTGAACGGCGGCTGTGAGTAGATCGGTGGCGCGCGGATCCGTGCCGTTCAAATTTGAACGTGCGGCGGAGATGACGCCGCACCCCCATCGAATCACGTGCGGACGCGTGTGCGCGTTGACTGAGGGTGAGACCAGATCCAACCGTTGATTTCGGGCGCACCGTTGGATGCGTGACGCGTGGGGGCGTGGAGTGCGAGGTGTCGCCGAACCGCGCGGGGGTGAGATCCGACCGTTGGTTGAGCGAGCGGTCTGGATCTTGCCGCGTGTCGCATTGGGATTGGCTGCGCATCCTCGCTGATGCAACTGCTTGCGTCACCTGGTGCATGAGCACAGTGCTGCCAGTCCACGGTGGACCAGAGCCGAACCGTGGACCTAGCCCATGAACCGAAGCGATGTGGCGGCACCAGAGGCTGCCACGTGTCGTGCTGACGTCATCACTGACGTCATAAATAATTTTATATATAAAAATATTTTGGCCGAAATTCATTTCTGTGCTGACGTCATCATGATGCAATGCTGACGTCATAAATGCGAATTTTCAGAATAAAAATAATTTGGAAAAATCGGATTTCTTAATTTCTGTATTTTCAGATTTTATTCAAACTTCAAATGACTATAACTTTTGCATTTTAACTCGGATTTGGGTGATTCAAATTTCTAAAAATTCATAAAATTGTGATCTATTTAATGGTGAATTTTATTTGAATTTTTGAGGTCATCTAGTCTTCTGTATTAGCTATTTATTGCATATTTTGTTTGTACGCGTAGATGCAAATTTGCCGGAAAGTTTCGAGGAAGAATTCGTCGCTCAAGACCAAGCTTCGGAACAAGACCAGCAACTCTTTGAAGGCAAGTGATGCTTTGATCATTTTGATCCCAGCTTTTTAAAATGTAATTTATGCTTTGAAATTATGCATGCTTATTTATTTAAAATGAATCTAACCTAAATTGGGATAGCGTAGTTAATCAACCCATTCTGTTATGCCACCTTGAAATATTTAATTGTATGCCCTAAATCATTGTCACCCTAAGTTTGATTGTACTGGTTGGATAATAATATGATGCCAACACGGGAGGCTAGACCGTGAGTAAATGCTTAGCCTTGCAACGAGTCACGAATGATCTTTCGGAAAAATGCCAAAATATTGACTAATGGAATATTGAATGAATTTCAAAAGTGGTGTGGTGTTGCCACATGATGAGATTGAAGTATGGAGACCTGTGTGGTTCCATACCGATGTTGAGTTATTGCGGGCATGTATTGCACAATAATCAACTGGGGGGGAAATGTTTTAGATGGGGCAAGTGGCAAGAGGTGTGTGCTCAGTGGGCTGTGTGGCATTGGGTTGCCGAGTGTTGTGAGTTTGTGTGCCACAATGGGTCAGTGTGCCCTTTGTTGAGTGTTGGAAGTCTTGCCTTGGTCGGTTAAGGACTTCACCTTGCAAGCCTTTGATCTCGAGTCACCCGTGACAACCACATGTCCGATATGGGACAGACCTAGTTGATTAGGGTTCTGATATCTTTCCTCTGATACCTCGGGGTGACAGTGCACGGGGGTGTATCTGTGCGGGGGAGCGTACCCGTGCTACGGCTTGGTGCCCATCCAACGGTGATTGGCCGGTCCTATACTTCGGCTCTGTGTGAGGGAAGTGATAGTGAAGGCAATACCGGAGAGGTTCTTTGGTTAAGGTAGAAGTTCCTGAAAAGCTTTCTTGCCGACAATCACTGTGTGGTGGTGAGCGGTCAGATCTTGTGGGTAAAGTGTACAACCTCTGCAGAGTGTCAAAACTGTTCGAATAGCCGTACTCGCGGTATTGAGCATTGCTCGGAGATTACAGTCAAGGGGTAGATTTTCAAAAACAAAATGTGGGAAGGGTGGCTGTGTGCCAATGTTAAAAGTGAATCATAAGGCGTGTGCCGAGAAACTTTGAGGAAAAACCATTTGAAGAAATTAGTATTATCGTAACTGTTTCACTGCTTTAATCTAAATAAGATACTGGTTTAAAAATGTTGTTTGATGCAAAAGAACCAATTAAGCCAATCCTTTGGAATAAGCTTTGCATATAGTAATAGCGCCGATTCATGCATTACTTGTTGAGTGCCTTGTGTACTCACCCCTCCTTGCTTATCAACCCCAACATCAGTGGAGGAGTCTACACCAGCCTGGGAGGAGTACATTGAGGACCCGAACAACTAGGGGGCAAGCCCAGTCGGTTGCCTGTGGCAAGATGAAGGCTTCCACGACATTTATTTATGTTCCGCTGCTATTTCTTTTACTCTGAATAATGTAAGCCCTGCGTGGCTCATGTTATGTAAGGAGACCATAAGGTCATACAACTCAGTTTATATAAATGTTTGCACTATTTATTCTTATATCGCTGCGAATGTCTGAAATGTGCAACCCTGTAAGACTGTGTGTGCTAGCGTGATCCTGGACTAGCACAGAATACACAGAGGGTCCGGATTTGCAGATTCGGGTCCCGACACGCCGGTGGCGCCTGAGCTTCGGTCCACTCGGCGACGAAGTCGGCCAGGGCCTGCGACTTGATCGCCGTTCGGGGAACGTACGATATGTCGTGACCGTTGAGCTCGAGTGCCCACTTGGCTATCCTTCCAGAGGCGTCGCGGTTGTGGATGATCTCGCCGAGCGGCGAAGTGGTCACCACGGTGACAGGGTGCTGGTTGAAGTAATGGACCAGCTTTCTCTTCGCGATGAGCACCGCGTAGAGCAGCTTCTGCACCTGCGGGTATCGAGCCTTAGACTCGGAAAGCACCTCGCTGATGAAGTAGACTGGCCGTTGTACCTTGAGCTCGCGGCCTTGTTCCGCCCATTCCACCACAAGGGCCGCACTGACGACTTGGGTCGTGGCGGCGATGTAGAGGAGCAGCGGTTCGCCTGGTGCCGGGGTGACCAGGACTGGAGGCGAGGTCATGAAGGACTTCAAGCGGGTGAGGGCCTCCTGAGCCTCCTGGGTCCAGCTGAAATGGTCGGATTTCTTGAGCAGCCTGTAGAGCGGCATCCCGCACTCGCCGAGGCGAGACACGAAACGGCTCAAGGCCGCAAGGCATCCTGTCAGCTTTTGGACTCCCTTTAGGTTGCCGATTGGACCCATCCTTGTGATCGCCAAGATCTTCTCCTGATTGGCTTCGATGCCACGCTCGGAGACGATGAAGCCGAGAAGCTTTCCCTTGGGAACCCCGAAGACGCACTTGTCGGGGTTGAGCTTTAGGCGGAACCGCCGGAGGTTCGCAAAGGTTTCTCCTAGGTCGGTGATGAGATCATCGGCCTTCCTAGTTTTTACGACGATGTCGTCAACATATGCTTCGATGTTACGGTAGATCTGGTCGTCGAAACACGTTTGCATGCAGCGCTGATATGTAGCACCCGCGTTTTTCAGACCAAACGGCATCGTTACGTAGCAAAAGGAGCCAAAAGGGGTAATGAAAGAAGTCGCGGGTTGGTCAGACTCCTTCATTGCTATCTGGTGATAGCCCGAGTAGGCATCCAGAAAGGACAGGGTTTCGCACCCTGCAATGGAGTCAACGACTTGGTCAATGCGGGGCAAGGGGAACGGGTCCTTGGGATAGGCCTTGTGCAGACTTGTGTAGTCAACACACATTCTCCATTGCCCATTCTTCTTTTTTACAAGTACAGGGTTGGCGAGCTACTCGGGGTGGCGCACTTCTTTTACAAACCCTGCAGCCAAAAGCTTGGCGATCTCCTCCCCTATGATTCTGCGTTTCTCTTCGTCGAAGCGGCGCAGGCGTTGGGCAACCGGCCTCAAGCCTGGTCGGATGCTCAAGGAGTGCTCGGCGACCTCCCTCTGGATTCCTGGCATGTCGGAGGATCTCCATGCGAAGACGTCGTTGTTGGCGCAGAGGAAGTCGACGAGCGCTTTCTATTTGGCGGGGCGTGGCTCGACCAAGACGGTCTTGGTCAGATCCTCGGGATCGACCGTGACCCTCTTCGTGTCCTCGACGGACTTGAAGGATCCTGCCCCCGTCTTGCTAGATTCGGGGGCGGACTCGGAGACTTCCCTCCGAAGGTCGGTGAGCTCGGCGGAGGCAATAATCGCCGACGCTAGTTCGCAACTGCTTCGCTCGCAGTTGTAAGCAAGCTGGAAAGACGAAGCCACAGTGATGACTCCTCGCGGGCCAGGCATCTTCAGCTTGAGATAGGTGTAGCTGCGGACCGCCATGAACTTGGCATAGCACTGCCTCCCCAGGATGGCGTGGTAGGATCCGGGGAAATCCACGACCTCAAAGGTGAGGGTCTCGGTGCAGAAATTTTCCGGTCCTCCAAAGGTGACGGGCAGATCGATCTGCCTGAGCAGGTGGGCTTGCTGGCCTGGGATGACGCCGTGGAAGGGCGCCTTGCTCGGTCGGAGACTCGAGCGGGGGATCCCCATAGCGTCGAGTATCTCAACATAAAAGATGTTGAGACCACTGCCGCCATCCATAAGCACCTTTGTGAGGCGCTTCTTCTCCACGATGGGGTCGACCACCAAAGGATATCTCCCGGGCTGCGGGACGTGGTCGGGGTGATCAGTCCGATCGAAAGTGATCGGGGACTCCGACCACCGAAGAAATCGGGGGATGACTGGAGTTGCGGTGTGGACTTCGCGGAAGGCGAGCTTAAGCCGGCGCTTATCGGCATAGCACGCCGGTCCGCCAAAGATCATGAGGCAGCCGTCGGTTCAGGGAACTCGGCGTCCGCCCTTTTCTCCTCGGCCCGTGGGGCCGGGGCCTGCTTCTTTACTTTGCCCCGCGGCGTCGTGGGGGTGCCGGAGAGGAAGCGTCTCAGGACCTCGCAGTCCCGGTACTTGTGCTTGACGGGGAACCCGTGGTGTGGACACGGGCTATCCATCAGTTTCTCAAAATGGTCGGGCGCGCCTGCTGCTTGGCAGGGCGGTCGACAGTCGCGACCACCTGGACCTCGCGGACCTGCTTCCCGTGCCGCTTCCGCTTGTCGAAGCGGTCAGGAGGGGACCCGGTTTGGGGGCCAGGCTCTTGCTTGGCCTTTCCCCCTTCGAAAATGGCCCCCACAGCCTCCTCGCCGGAGGCGTGGTTGGTAGCGATGTCCAGAAGCTCCTTGGTGGTTCTGGCTTAACGCAGCCCAGTTTGTGCACCAAGGCCTTGCAAGAGGTACCGTAGATGAATGCTCCCACGACATCGGCGTCGGAGATGTCGGGCAGCTCATTACACTGTCGGGAGAAGCGCCGGATGTAATCCCGGAGGGTTTCTCCTGGCTGCTGCTTGCAGCTCTTCAGGTCCTAGGAGTTTCTGGGACGCTTGTAAGTGCCCTGGAAGTTGCCAACGAAGAGGCTCTTCAAGTCGGCCTAGTTCCTGATGGTTTTTGCGGGCAGGTACTCGAGCTAGGCTCGAGCCGAGTCCACGAGATAGATGGGGAGGTATTGGATGATAAAGAGATCATCCGCAGCTCCTCCCGCCCGGCATGCGAGCCGGTAATCTTCCAGCCAGACACCGGGGTTCGTGGCCCCAGTGTATTTGGCTAGTTGGTAGGTGCCCTAAATCTGGCAGGGAAATCCGCATGGCAGATCCCCTGACAGAAAGCCCGTGGCCCTGGGCCATCGGGGCTGGGGCCGCGGTCGTCGAAGCGGTCGCTGTCTACGACTCGCGACCGGACCGCTTCGTCCACCGCTTTCCTCCGTGCCTCGAGGGTGGCACGGACGTCGTAGTCGTCGCCGAGTATTTGGCGCTTAGGGCGCACGAGGTCCGGGTTGTTCGTGGTGCGCGCCGCTTTGCCGGACCCATCCGGCTCCGAGCAGAGGTGCGGGTCTGGCGGCAGGAGGTGGCGTCCGAGTGATGAGAGCCAGAGGCCTGCATGTGCTGCAATGACACGCCCCACCAACCGGAGGTTACGTGCACGCGGCCTTGGCCTCTGGGTCGGCCGGCTCAGGAAGGCCGCAGAGCAGCATAGCAGCTGCGGCCACATTTTGGCTTGCGTGGGGGAAGAACCGAGGGCCATCAGATTCCTCCACCAGCCGGTGGTGTACCTGCCGTGCTCGTCCACGCACACCACCGAGCACAAGCGGGGGCTCAGGCTGATCTCGCTCTAGGTGGGCCTGGAGCTCATCGAGCTCGGCCCTTTGAGCCTCTAGCTCGTCGCGGCTCTTCTTTGGAGCTCGGCCAGCGGCGGGCTTAAGCGCACCTGGCCTTCAGGCAGACATTCCTCTTCCTGCGCCCTGGTGCGCTGGATGAGGGCCCCCGTAGCCGCGGGGGTTACGGTCAGGTCGATCGTGCCCGCCATGTTGCACTCACGAGAGTGCCGTCTGCGGGCAACGTGCTCCATATCAGAGTTGGAATCGTGGCTGGAAGAGTCTTCCAGCAGGTCGTGAACAGAGGCCGGCATATAGCCGGCCATGGCCACGAGTTGTAAGCTTACGGGAGGTGATGCGGTCATCATCCCGAGTTCGTGGGTGCCGCTCGTAGGGAGGGCGAGGCGCTCGCGGAGCTCTGGCCTTGGGGCCTGTAGGGGGACCCCAAGCCGGAGGCAGGCGAAGTCACCGGAAACGGAGTCCAGGCTCCTAGCGGGTGCCCGGTCCTCAGAGGTGACGGGAATGAGCGCGAGCTCTCCCGCCAAGGTGGCGATGAAATCGAGGGAGCCGAAACGAATCCGGCTCCTCGACGCGGACACGCCGTCGTGGGTGATGAAAGCCATCAGGGAGACAGCGGGAATCCGGAGATGTCGATGAAGACGCGCGAAGGCCCCTAGCTGGCGTGCCAATTGTCGGCGTTTCGAGCACCGGCAAGTAAATTTGTAAGTCTAAGGTGCCACGCGTTCCCTCTCCCTGAATGGTTAGACTCAAAAATCCAAGGCGTATACTGGTTCGGGCCGAATGTCCCTACTCCAGTTCGTGTGGCGATGTTGTATTGCTTTTGGTGCAGGAGGCTACACAACGATTACAAGTGAGGGTTTGAGCACAAGAGTGTTTCTTGTTGTCCCGTGTGTGTGCGTGTGTCTACCCGTTTTTGTCTCCTTTTCCCTCTCTCCCTTTCCGGAGGGCCCTGCCCCCCTTTATATAGGCGGAAGGGGCAGGTTACATCGAGAATTGGGAGAAGGAAGGAAGGAGAAAACTAGACTAGGAGCCCTAGTCTTTCGCCTTGGTGATTGGTCGTCGTCCGGCCTCGCCCACACCGGGTTTGGTAGGCTTCTTTGGCGGAAGCGGTTAAATCGTTTCCTTGGGAAGCGGCACACGCCCTCTGGGAACTGACAGTCTTGATGTTGCGGCGTAGCTCTGGCGCTACCTCGGGAGAGCGCGGCCCCCTTGCCGTGTGGCTGGACGATGGATGGAGTTTTGACTTGGGCAACCTCGTCTTTGCCTTGGGAAGGGCCACCGCCCGTATGGTCACTCAGACGATCTGTCCAGTAGCACGCGTGGTACGATCGGCGGAGCGACACATGGCCCTTGGTGTAGGTCGCCTTAGCTTGGTCGGGGCATAGGAGAGCACGACCTGTGATGAGGGTCGGCGTCCCACTTGGCCGGGATTGCTTGCCCCGCTTTGGTCGGGGACGAGCGTCCTTTCGCGGCCCCGTGGTCCCTTGATCGGAGTTGGGCCCGGGGACGGCTTGTCAGGTCGGAGCTGAGCTTTGACGCGGCCTGCTTGCCATCCTGGGCCGCTGGGTACCCCTGGTACGAGTATTCGTCAGATAGCATCCTAGTTGCCTTATATAAGAGATTGCTAGTTGCCTTGTAAAGAGATTGCTAGCAGTGTATAGATGTTGCTTATATAAGCTTTCCTTCTGTACCCTCATGTACATGTATATATACTGGCCCATTAGCCTCATGTTCAATACAAATGCTATTCATAACATGGTATCAGAGCAATAAGTTCTAAGGTTAGGGTTTACCTGATGAGGGCATTGAAAGGATCAAGTTGGCCTAGAGGGGGGTGAATAGGCAACTTTAAAAACTTTTACGTATTAAGAAAAACTTTTCTCAATAAAAACTTAGCAACAGAAAATAATTAGAGTAGGGAATCAGCACAACTTAGTTGCAGTAAAAACTTGAATGAAAACTGACAATAAGATGAACACGCAAAAATAAATCAGTATCAAGACGACTCAAGAATTTTTCACCGAGGTTCAGAGACCAATCTCCTTCGTCCCCGTTAGAGCACTTCTTCAGAAGTATTGCTCCACCAAATAGCCAATTTCAATGACTTTTGGTCTTTCACTATCTTGATTCTTCCACCACTCCGGTGAGGTGAGTCTCAACCTTTCACAGCAATGGTGGCCTTCTACAATCCCTTTTGGATAGGTCGCACCTACAACTTCTCCATCCGTCTAGGAACAGCTAGTTCCAAGAGTAATAGACTATCCACAAGCCCTGTGTCGGGACCCGAATATGCAAATCCGGACCCTCTGTTTATTCAGCACTAGTCCAGGATCACACTAGTGCACACAGTCTCAACATAGATGAAATATCACAATCATACACAACGGAATAATAAATAAAGACTTCATCTATTAATATAGAACTATTAAACGACCTTTAGGTCAAACTTACACTTGCGAGGCCTTGGTGGCTTCAACTCAAATTAAATAAATAGCAGCGGAATGAAGAGCGTTGTGAATCCCATCAATATGCCACGAGCAAGCGACAAGGTTCAACTCCTAGATATTCGCCCCCTCGTGGAACTTCTCCTCCTTTGAAGTTGTAGTCTTCTCCTCAACCGATGATTTTGTTGATGGCAAGGGTGAGTACATAAAGCACTCAACAAGTTGTGCACAGAATGCAATTCTAATATAACTATATGCAAGGCTTATTCCAAGGAATGGCTTATCATGGTTATTTTGCAGTAAAGCAGCATTTGAGAACAATTACAGTAAATAGATTGTAAAGACAATAAAACAAATAACTGTAATAAATAGATTCAGCATTTCTCAAGTAAACCAAGTTCCAATCCTTAATCAAGTTCCAACTTACCATGGCAACCGGCCATCCATCCCAAGTTTTGTTTTGCAAAAGTCTAACCCTTAACTGTAATTCCCGAGCATTGCTCAATACATGAGCACGGCTATTGAATAGTTTTACACTCTGCAGAGGTTATGCACTTTACCCACACGACATGATCGTCTCTTAGTGCCATGCAATTAACACACTTCCTTTGGTGTGTCGGCAGAGAGATCATGACAAAGCCTTTACAAAGCTCTGCCTTAACCCAGTACTACCATTGAGGTTTCAACTTTGAAGGGTTAAACCACCACGACAGGGCCCCCCTCTTGCGCCATGTGAGTTAATCCGTACACCCGGGACTCACACCGCCAATGGTAGTACCAAGCTAAAACATTACTAATTAATCAGCTAGGTTGTCCCATTCCAGACATGTGGTTGCAAGAGAGACTCAGGTCAAAGGCTTGCAAGGTTAAGTCCTTAAAATGACCAAGGCAAGACTTCCACATACCCCTGCCAATCCTGGCCCACCTTGGCACACTGCCCCTTGCCACTTGCCCCAATCTAAATCATTACCACCCCAGTTGATTACCAAGCACTACATGCTACCAACATTTCAATCTAGTTGTGTGACCTCCTCGCCACGACAACTTAATATCACGTGTGACAACACATGACACACCAATTCATACACATTATTCCATATTCCATTAGTCAAGATTAAGTATCAACATTCGGACACATGTGATGACGTGGCATGGCTAAGCAATCTCGACGGTCTAACCAGCCCATGTCGATTATCAATATTAACCAACTATTAATTAACCATCCTAGGGTGACAATTAGATCATGGCATACAATGGCAAGGTAGGGTATAGATCAAATTGGTATAATAGCTAAGTCCCAATTTAATTTGAAACAATTGTATAATTGAAATAATATGCAATAGGGTAAAACAAATATAGCAATTTTATAAACATGGGTTCAATATGATCAAAGCACAACTTGCACGGCCCTTGCGATTTTTCTTTGTTCTTTACTCTTTATCTTTGATTCTTGATCTTGATCTTCACCTTCTTGATCTTGACTCCTTAGAACAACTTAGGACGATCGTCTAACGATTAAAGAAGAAGCAAATACAAACCAACTCAAAAGATAAATCAAATAAAATCCAAATTGAGAGCGGATAGTCTTTGGATCACGAAGGCTTAGATGAATTTAGGAACTTGAATGGATTAGATCGGATATTAGACAAAAGAGAACGAACTTCGGAATACACCAAAAGGAAAAGGCGATGGCGAGAAAGAAAGAATAATATTCCAAAGAATATTTCTTCTAAAGTTATTATCTTGATTGGATAGACAATGACATATGGGCTCTCGATCTATAAACCGGGTCCATAAAGATCGTTAGTTTGCAATGAACTAAGCGATGCTTAATGATGACTTTTGTTGATTAAGCAGATACACAGTCAAACAAAAGCAAGATAGACTAATAGATTAGATATGGCACAAGGATATGACATATGGCCAATGGTCTATCGACCAAGTCCACGAATGACTTCTAGGTCAATGGCAGATTAGATTTCAAGAATAGGACATGGACAAGCGGGGTTGACATTCATGCGATTCGATTTGAGATCAGTCATACGTCGATCAAGATGCTTGACGATGACAAGGCAGCGAGGAAATGAAGACAAGGCTAAACTCATAGGTGATGGGGTTAGATTACAATAAGGCGATAGAGAGGATGATGATATTGCACTAGAGCTTTTGCGAGCATGCACACATGCGAAGATAGCGAAGCAACGACAGGACACTCATGCAAAGATGAGATGTCGATTGTCGTACAACGATATGGTAGCAAGGATATGATATGGCTCAGGATTGATCTGCGAGTTGCGAGGTTTATATGACATGATGCATCATCAGCGACAGATTGGACACAAGGTTCAATTAGGGTTTGAGAGAAACGACTCGCGGATAGATCCATTTGGCATAGGGATAGGATAGGTAGGGTTGGCTCTGCGATAAAAGATTACCAAGGGTGGCTAACCGAAACACGAACCGATAATAAAAGAACTGGATCGAACGACGACGGGTAGATTCTAGAATATGGCATTGATGGCAACCGAAGATCAAATGAACTCTAAAGATGAGCAAACCAGAGAATGATGGCCTACTGGACATGATGACACGACCAAGGCGAACTAAGATGGTTGGCGGCAAAAGACGGCGCGCGGTACTGACGAAAGGCGGCGGCTAACGAATATAAAAATTTTCGGTAGATGGAACAGCAAAGGGAAGTGAGCACCACGTAGAACGCGGTGAGGCGATCTCAGCGGTATAAGCGGATTTGGCGGCAACCCAATGGACAGATCACAAACTCTCGATGAGCAGTGCTAAAGCTAATAGATCAAGCGGCCATAACTATTAAGATAATGGATGAAACCTAACCAAAATTTACAGAGAGCTATCTGGGATCATTTGGCACAATATGGCGCGAACGGATCTGAGTTTTACCTTCGGATCAGCGGGGAGCGCGGCGAAGTTTTCAGCTGTACGTCGCGATCGATCGGGAAGATTGAATTTTCTGCAGCAATCCATGGACAAAACCTTGAGTTAGGGTGAGCACCAGGTAGAGGACATCAAGATGAGTCTACAGAATAAATTTCACGGTCAAACTCGCAAAAGCGAAGGAGAGCAGGCGACGGCAAGATTCGAGATTGGAGCGGCCGTAACTTTTGATTTGCTTGGTGAAACAGCACCAAATTTGGTGGAGAGGTAGATGGGACCATATGGCACGAGATGACGCGAGCGGATTTTAGAAAAACTCAACAGAATGACGGGAACGCGATGCCAAGATCGGCCGTGAGGCGCGCCGGAAGGCGGCGGCTGCGGTTTTAGGGTTTGAGAGGTGCTCTGGGGATTAGGGGTGCGTGGGAGGGTCTTAGGACACTTATATAGGCTAGGAGTCGTGCCATACAAGGAAACACGAAGAAAAATCGGTTTGGATTGAAAGCGGATCGGATCGAACACGCGCGCAATGAACGATCACCGGGTGGCGTGGCGCATTCTAGTGCGTCGGATGGAGATCGGAAGGCTGAGGTTAGGCGATGACGTGGCGGTTCGGAGCTGCCACGTCGATTTAGCCCAATTTCGAATTAAAATAATTCGAGAAATTAAAATAATTCATTTAGAGCAATAAAAATACCAGAAAAATTCTAAAAAAATTCTAGAAAATATTTTAAGACATTTGGAGCTCGAATAAAATATTTTTAACCAAACTTTATTTAAAATTTTGCAGTATTTAATTAAATTTAACAAAAGGCTTAATTTAAATTAATTCCAAATAAATAGGAAGCGAACTCGAAAAATCTTAAAAAATTACAGAAAATTCCTTGAAGCACAATGAACTCAAATAAAACTAAATTTATTTTAATTGAAGTTTATATTAGTCAAATTTAATTTATTTAGCATTAGAAAATTTCAGATTAAGCTTTATTAAAGAGAGAAAATCCGCGGGGATTTTTGGAAAGATGAACTAAACAAAAGATTTTTGAAAACCCAAATTTTGGGTTGTTACAAACCTCCCCCCCTTAACAGAATCTCGACCCCGAGATTAAGGTTGTCTATAGAAATAGGTTCTGGGGGACTCAACTCTTGAGACTTTCTTGAACTTCCAAGCAAGCGCACCTTTGGCAAGGTTGCTTTCGAACAAACGCTTGACAACATCCAAAATTTGTAGGCTGCACGATGCAAATGAGATCCTTTTGCAATTCCACTGACTTCCACGGTGTCTGCTTTTCTGGCACAAGAAGGCACTCCTTGTGTTGGGACTCTTGAAACACATCACGCACTCGGTGGCGTTACGGCATCTCCTTTGATGAGCTCCTTGCTTTCCGTCCTTTAACACTCGGTTTTCGCTTCTTCTAGAAATTGCACAAGCGGCATTTGTGATGAAACTTGCTTGCAACTCTGCGGTCTTGCACAACATTCTGTTGAGTGCATTTCTATCTCTATCGACTTGATTCTCGAGTACTTCCTTAAACTCTAGATCAACTAAATATTCCTTCACATTAAACTCAAGCTCCAACTATTACAGAGGTAATGGCATGGTTCTGCTGGCATACACTAAGGTAGCTAAAGCAATTCGTCGGAAAACAATTATCCTTTGTAGTTATTAAGCATACGCAACAACTCCTTTTCTTACGATGTGATGGCACATCCACCTTCTTAGCTCAACCATAACGGAACAAGCGGTCCTTAGTGTCTACGATATCTTTGAAGTTAAGCGATCGCAAATCTTCCTCGAAAAACACTTTCGCTCCTCTTAACTGATCAAATCTTTGACCATAAACCAAAATTGCCTTACACATAGGTAACCAGATAATTCCAAGGATAAACATCTCAAGCATGGGTTTCCAATATGATAAGATTTATTAGGAACTCAATCTCAACAATAGACAAGTTAACTCTCAACATCCTGGATTACATATGATTTTCAATCAGTACAACCTCTGATGCCTTCTAAGCTCCAGTAGTCATAATGTGGTTGATATGATCTTTTCTTTGCTTGGCGGCATGGCTCCACAATTCACTTTCTGATGCAAGTGTCTCGGTAGGTGTAGGATTAAGATTGAAGCGGACAGGTATAACAACTTTTCTCTTAAGATAACTGTTGGCAAGTGTCCCGGTTCATTGCATCTGAAGCAACGCTTGACCGACATCTGTTGACTTCCTTCTGACATAGCACTAATCTTGATAGGGGTAGAGCTGAGATTGATACGACCCGCGGTGATCACTTTCTTTTGAGGCGGTGTTTAGCAAAATGTCTGGCTAGCGACGAGCAAAGCAACCTCTAGGTGGTAAGCTTCCTCCTTGAGAAGTTTTAACGGGGTGGTGTTATGAAAATTTTGACTATCAAGGCGAGGCACGGTGAAGGTGTCTCGAACAAAGTCTGAGCGATATGGCAACCGAGTTGTTGAGGGCACTCCTCATTTCTTTATTGCGGTGGTCCTTCTTGACGAGCTTTACGGCGCTTGCGGTTATCTGTAATTTCTTGCACTCATCTCCTAGAATAAGGGTCTTGTTAATCAACTCCTCTTGCTTCAACTGACTCTTTGAGCAAGTTAATCCTGCAGTTTTACCACTCACTCTTGGGGTTATAAACTTTACTGAAGTGATTTCTAGAATGATCATGGCTTCCAAAATTGATTGACCTTTACGTGGGCATTCCTTAACAAAATGACCTAACTTACCACGGTTGTAGCACGAATGCAGGTCGTCGGTATGCGGTTAGGTGTAGTCATATGCACAATATCGTCTTTCTCAGGCATCACCACTTGTTGGTTCATACGGCATTCCCTGGCCCAATGACCTTGTTTATCGCACAAGAAACAATTCCATGGTGACCAAGTATCCCTGGTTCTTTGAGGCAAGCGGACGAGTTGACATGATTCTTCTTCATTTAAATCACAGCGGCACGGCAAGTGCGGATGACAATCCTTCTCTTTTCGCTAACTTTTGAGCAATGGCGGCTCGAAAATTCACTCGCGATGCCGAGTCACGGCGGTCACTATTGAATCAATGGACATTGAGCTAGACAATGATCACGTCCTTCATAAAGATAACATGTAATGTTGCTCATAGGACATTCTCCAAGTGAATGGCATCCTTCTCAGTTGGAACAATTGATTGCATGCTCATCAGCAGTGTGTTCTATTCCTCCACAACGGACGCACGCATAGTCTTTCGATTTGTTTGGTTGACAACACTTCAAGGAAAAACATCCTGGTACGACATCGAGAAAAGGGGTTGTACACTTCTCTGAACTTGCAGTAGTCATACTAACATTTGACAAAGCAACGAACTGCTGAAAAGTAGCGACGAACTCCAACCAAGTGATTTCTTCTGGTGTCCTGTAGGTAGCACAATAGTTCTCCCACCACTCCAAGGCATCTCCTTCCAATCGACATGTGGCGTAGGGAACCTTCTCTTCATCTTCACATTGCACCAAAGCCAGCTTCCCTTCTATGATGCGAAGCTAGATTTCTGCATCTTTGAGAGTGGCTGATCCACCAAACGTAGGTGGTTTGGTCCTCTTGAACAAGGCAAACTTTATTGTGAATAGGTGGCTGTGTATTGTGGTTGTAGGGGCATTGATTTTGTACGATAACATTCATCTGTTGTATCATTATGCGCATGAGCTGGGTTTGAGCGGTGAATAAGCGATCAAATTCGAATTGTCACTATCAGTGCGGTGGACATTGCTTGGTCACAATCTACTTTATTACTAACACCAGTAGTAGCAACTGTACTGACTTGAACTGCCTCAAAATCACTGTTGTTATCGGTCCTTTCCATCTGTTGACCACTCCAGGGTTTAGTTAAGAGGGGAAAAGCAAAGATAAGGTTCAAGAATACTAGTGCAGGGGAGCAGGTCTAACCCAATAACTTATACAAACATTATTAAAAACTTGGTATGGTTGCTTACAAAAGCCTAAAAGCTATGCAACGCATACTGCACACCGAGCAACCAAGGAGAAAAAAAAACCAAATTAACCTAAGCACACAACAATCTATCGTCTAAAAGGGTAACACTTCTATCTTAGGTAGCGCAACTCTTCACACATGAGTCTCAACTGGCCACCAAAGTACTAGTTCTTCTAACTTCTGGAACACGTCATCGATCCACTTCTTTTTCCTTGAGCTCGACGATTCCTGTCTTCACGATCTTTAGGATCGTGACAAGACACCAGTACTTTCTCCTTAAGTGTGAAACATCGTTAACTACTTAGAACAACTCAGGTAAGATTTTTATTTAAACCAGTGGGGAAAGAAGAATAATTTAAGCAAAAGGGGAAAGAATGGAAGAATAAGATAAGTCAAGAACTTATTATTCTTTCAAGTTAAATTTTCTCATTTAGAAAATACTTTTGAAGCTCTAAGGAGCGGCCAAACTATCTAGGGTCAAGACCTACGATCGGTATGGCTCGATACCACCTCTGTCGGGACCGAATATGCAAATCCGGACCCTCTGTGTATTGGCACTAGTCGAGGATCACGCTAGTGCACACAGTCTCAACATAGATGAAATATCACAATCATACACAACGGAATAATAAACAAAGACTTCATTTATTAATATAGAACTATTAAGCGACCTTTAGGTCAAACTTACACTTGCGAGGCCTTGGTGGCTTCAACTCAAATTAAATAAATAGCAGCGGAATGAAGAGCGTTGTGAATCCCATCAATATGCCACGAGGCAAGCGACAAGGTTCAACTCCTAGATATTCGCCCCTCGTGGAACTTCTCCTCCTTTGAAGTTGTAGTCTTCTCCTCAAGCGATGATTTTGTTGATGGCAAGGGTGAGTACATAAAGCACTCAACAAGTTGTGCCTGAGAATGCAATTCTAATATAACTATATGCGGGCTTATTCCAAGGAATGGCTTATCATGGTTATTTTGCGATGGCGACATTTGAGAACAATTCTGATAAATAGATTGTAAAGACAATAAAACAAATAAGCGTAATAAATAGATTGACATTTCTCAAGTAAACCAAGTTCCAATCCTTAATCAAGTTCCAACTTACCATGGCAACCGGCCATCCATCCCAAGTTTTGTTTTGCAAAAGTCTAACTCTTAAGCTGTAATTCCGAGCATTGCTCAATACATGAGCACGGCTATTCGAATAGTTTTACACTCTGCAGAGGTTATGCACTTTACCCACACGACATGATCGTCTCTTAGTGCCATGCAATTAACACACTTCCTTTGGTGTGTCGGCGGAGAGATCATGACAAAGCCTTTACAAAGCTACGCCTTAACCCAAGTACTACCGTGAGGTTTCAACATGAAGGTTAAACCACCACAGCAGGGCCCCTCTTGCGCCATGTGAGTTAATCCGTACACCGGGACTCACACCGCCAATGGTAGTACCAAGCTAAAACATTACTAATTAATCAGCTAGGTTGTCCCATTCCGGACATGTGGTTGCAAGAGACTCGGTCAAAGGCTTGCAAGGTTAAGTCCTTAAAATGACCAAGGCAAGACTTCCACATACCCCGCCAATCTGGCCCACCTTGGCACTGCCCCTTGCCACTTGCCCCAATCTAAATCATTACCACCCAGTTGATTACCAAGCACCACGTGCCACCAACATTTCAATCTAGTTGTGTGACCTCCTCGCCACGACAACTTAATATCACTGTGTGACAACACATGACACACCAATTCATACACATTATTCCATATTCCATTAGTCAAGATTAAGTATCAACATTCGGACACATGTGATGACGTGGCATGGCTAAGCAATCTCTGACGGTCTAACCAGCCCATATCGATTATCAATATTAACCAACTATTAATTAACCATCCTAGGGTGACAATTAGATCATGGCATACAATGGCAAGGTAGGGTATAGATCAAATTGGTATAATAGCTAAGTCCCAATTTAATTTGAAACAATTGTATAATTGAAATAATATGCAATAGGGTAAAACAAATATAGCAATTTTATAAACATGGGTTCAATATGATCAAAGCACAACTTGCTGGCCCTTGCGATTTTCTTGTTCTTTACTCTTTATCTTTGATTCTTGATCTTGATCTTCACCTTCTTGATCTTGACTCCTTAGAACAACTTAGGACGATCGTCTAACGATTAAAGAAGAAGCAAATACAAACCAACTCAAAAGATAAATCAAATAAAATCCAAATTGAGAGCGGATAGTTTGGATCACGAAGGCTTAGATGAATTTAGGAACTTGAATGGATTAGATCGGATATTAGACAAAGAGAACGAACTTAGGAATACACCAAAAGGAAAAGGCGATGGCGAGAAAGAAAGAATAATATTCCAAAGAATATTTCTTCGAAGTTATTATCTTGATTGGATAGACAATGACATATGGGCTCTCGATCTATAAACCGGGTCCATAAAGATCGTTAGTTTGCAATGAACTAAGCGATGCTTAATGATGACTTTTGTTGATTAAGCAGATACAGTCAAACAAAAGCAAGATAGACTAATAGATTAGATATGGCACAAGGATATGACATATGGCCAATGGTCTATCGACCAAGTCCACGAATGACTTCTAGGTCAATGGCAGATTAGATTTCAAGAATAGGACATGGACAAGCGGGATTGACATTCATGCGATTCGATTTGAGATCAGTCATACGTCGATCAAGATGCTTGACGATGACAAGGCAGCGAGGAAATGAAGACAAGGCTAAACTCATAGGTGATGGGGTTAGATTACAATAAGGCGATAGAGAGGATGATGATATTGCACTAGAGCTTTTGCGAGCATGCACACATGCGAAGATAGCGAAGCAACGACATGACACTCATGCAAAGATGAGATGTTGATTGTCGTACAACGATATGGTAGCAAGGATATGATATGGCTCAGGATTGATCTGCGAGTTGCGAGGTTTATATGACATGATGCATCATCATCGACAGATTGGACACAAGGTTCAATTAGGGTTTGAGAGAAACGACTCGCGGATAGATCCATTTGGCATAGGGATAGGATAGGTAGGGTTGGCTCTGCGATAAAAGATTACCAAGGGTGGCTAACCGAAACACGAACCGATAATAAAAGAACTGGATCTAACGACGACGGGTAGATTCTAGAATATGGCATTGATGGCAACCGAAGATCAAATGAACTCTAAAGATGAGCAAATCAGAGAATGATGGCCTACTGGACATGATGACACGACCAAGGCGAACTAAGATGGTTGGCGGCAAAAGGCGGGCGCGCATGATCGATTTAAAGCGCGGCTAACGAATATAAAAATTTTCGGTAGATGGAACAGCAAAGGGAAGTGAGCACCACGTAGAACGCGGCGAGGCGATCTCAGCGGTATAAGCGGATTTGGCGGCAACCCAATGGACGGATCACAAACTCTCGATGAGCAGTGCTAAAGCTAATAGATCAAACGGCCATAACTATTAATATAATGGATGAAACCTAACCAAAATTTACAGAGAGCTATCTGGGATCATTTGGCACAATATGGCGTGAACGGATCTGAGTTTTACCTTCGGATCAGCGGGAATGCGCGCGAAGTTTTCAGCTGTACGTCGTGATCGATCGGGAAGATTGAATTTTCTGCAGCAATCCATGGAGAAAACCTTGAGTTAGGGTGAGCACCAGGTAGAGGACATCAAGATGAGTCTACAGAATAAATTTCACGGTCAAACTCGCAAAAGCGAAGGAGAGCAGGCGACGGCAAGATTCGAGATTGGAGCGGCCGTAACTTTTATTTGCTTGGTGAAACAGCACCAAATTTGGTGGAGAGGTAGATGGGACCATATGGCACGAGATGACGTGAGCGGATTTTAGAAAAACTCACCAGAATGACGGGAACGCGATGCCAAGATCGGCGGCGAGGGCGGCGCCGGAAGGCGGCGGCTGCGGTTTTAGGGTTTGAGAGGTGCTCTGGGGATTAGGGTGCGTGGGAGGGTCTTAGGACACTTATATAGGCTAGGAGTCGTGCCATACAAGGAAACACGAAGAAAAATCGGATTTGGATTGAAAGCGGATCGGATCGAACACTGGCGCGCAATGAGCGATAAAGACGGGTGGCGTGGCGCATTTCAGTGCGTCGGATGGAGATCGGAAGGCTGAGGTTAAGCGATGGCGTGGCGGTTCTGGAGCTGCCACGTCGATTTAGCCCAATTTCCGAATTAAAATAATTCCAGAAATTAAAATAATTCATTTAGAGCAATAAAAATACCAGAAAAATTCTAAAAAAATTCTAGAAAATATTTTAAGACATTTGGAGATCGAATAAAATATTTTTAACCAAATTTTATTTAAAATTTTGCAGTATTTAATTAAATTTAACAAAAGGCTTAATTTAAATTAATTCCAAATAAATAGGAAACGGACTCCGAAAAATCCTAAAAAAATTACAGAAAATTCCTTGAAGCACAATGAACTCAAATAAAACTAAATTTATTTTAATTGAAGTTTATATTAGTCAAATTTAATTTATTTAGCATTAGAAAATTTCAGATTAAGCTTTATTAAAGAGAGAAAATCCGCGGGGATTTTTGGAAAGATGAACTAAACAAAAGATTTTTGAAAACCCAAATTTTGGGTTGTTACACCCTGTCTCTTGGTTCAATAGCAAGATGCAAGCTAGACTCAACTTGGAGCAAGAACTCTAAATGTTCAGAATGAGTGTTTGTGATTTCTGAGTTGAAGCTCAAACTCTTTGATGAAATGGAAGCTCAGGAATGCCAAAGATCAAAGAGTTGTAAATGATTTTAAGGATGTCAACGGTGTTCAGAATATCAAAGATATGTATGTGCAAAGTTCTTATTTTTATTGTGAACTCAAACACTGTATATATAGGGCTTGAACAGAAATAACCATTGTACCTGCCATTTGCCCGTTGGGGGTGGCAGGATGGATGAGACAAGTCAACTATGGAGTCACGAGTTGCCTCTTTTATAAGTATTTTAAGGTGTATGAGGCATACTAGACCGATATGATGAAACATATTCACGCGCCGGACTGAAAATGTTAGTCCGGAGTACACAAGATTGGAGAAGTATTATTGTACCCAGTGTAACCCATTTACGCTAGACCGACAAAACCGGTCCGTCGTATACATGTACCGATAAAAGTAAGTTTGTGCCGGATTGAAAAAATTGTTTTGGCGTATACATGCTTTGTTCCATTTTGATACCAGCAAAATAATGTTAGCGCCGGACCGAAAAAATTGATCCGGCGTAGAAGGGAAAAACTGCTGGTTTTATCAGAGAGAATCATATTTGCGTCGGACCGAAAAAGTTGGTCCAACGTATGCTTAGAATCTGGTCCGTAGCAAATGTCATGTTCTCGGATAAGATTTGAGTAAAGGAATTCTTAACGCCGGACTATAGATGATGGTCCGGAGTGAAAAACAACATACGCCGGACTTTAAAAATAAGGATGAATTCAAATCAGTCTGGCGTGAACGGTGTACGCTCGGTTAAAATAAATAAGGAGAGAACTCTTAGCGCCGGACTAAAAAAATCGGTCTGGCAAACATGGAGTGCGCTCGGTTAGAACTTGAAACTTGATTTTTCAGCGCCAGACTAAATGTAATTGGTCTGAAAAAGAACTCTTTTTGACTAAGGAAGGGATATCTGGATTTTTGAATGAGAGTTATGAAATGTCCTAAGCTCCAAGTAATCTTAGTGATTTTTGCATATGAACCAAGATTATTACTTGTGTATAATTCCTCTTAATACTACGGTTATTCTAGCTATATGGCTTGAATCAACTCCCAAGTCAAAACTAGAAATAAACACCTTAGCCTTATTTTTCAAATATAGCTGTTGTCAGCTTATACAAAGAATGCTTCTTGATCATCAACACCAAAACCTACATAACAAGCATAACTGACAAAAATAGGGGGCCTAGATGCTCTCAATCTCCCTCATTTTGGTGATTGATGACAATATCTCTTATTTTATACTTAGAGAGCTCAAGAAGAATTACTTATTTATTTTCCTGTAGATAAAGTTAGTCTGATAGAATAGATAATACTTGAATGATAAAGAGTACTTCATACTCCCCCTGAATGAATGCCTAGGATGAATTTTATTTGAGAACATAGAGCAATACAAAAGTCATTCAGAAAGGGTTTTTCAGAAAATTCAGATTAACTTGAAGTAAATTCAAACAAATATCAATAAGTCTAAAGATTCAGATATTTCACTTATTCATAACTCAGAAGCAAATCAAGATCAAACAAATATCAATAAGTCCAAATATGAAGCAACAACATCCATAGATCATTAATATTTTAATGGAGACTATTTAGAGAAGAGACTACTAAGAGGCCTATTTCACTATTCTTCTCTCCCTTTGGCATCAATTTCCAAAAAGGTTACTTCTTGCGCATGGAAAAGGTTCTCTTCAGCATGCTTGTCATTCTGGAGCTTGTACTTCTTCTTGGAGGAGAGGAAGGTGCTTGCTCTTGGTCAGACTCAGAATGTGAAGCAACCATTGCCTGATCATGGCAACTGGGATAATCCGGATCACTGGGCTGAGGATTGAAAGTTAACTCATTGAAGTCATGCGGGACATCTCTGATCAGCTCTTGAGTGTCATTAGACTGGTTAAGCAGCAGCTGTGCTATTTGCTCTTGATTGGAGACTAAGTTGTTTCTAGCATCTTCAGAGAAGTCTCTAAGGTATTCAAGTTCATCCCCTTGGCAATCCAAGCAACTACCGGTTTTCTCAAAATTCTTGTACACAGTCTGAGCAAAGGTGTCAATTTTGGCATCTTGTGCATTCTGCTTTTTGTTGAGATCATATAATCTGTCCTGAACCACCAACTATTCAGTTTTAAGTTCTCCTATCCATTTCCTCAGATCCCATTGGTTGCCTCTGATCATATCAAACCTTTTGTAAGTTTCATCCCTGAAATTTGCTTGGTCTTGATATATCTTTTGCAGCATTTCTTGCTATTGTTGAATGGATGCCATTTGCTCATTGTGTCTCTGGGCTGCCAATCTTCTTTCTTCATCAAAGCCCTCTTGAGCATGTCTGAGATCAGAGCTATATTGCTGCTCAAAGGAGGTGAACCATCCTGGCTGAGTATCCCACCAAGACTGTTTCTGACCATAATCATGTGTAGGCTCAGGTTCAGCAAAATGTGAGTGGTGAGAATGATGAGAATCCTCAGAGGATTGCTGAGGTAGAGCTGGCATAGTGACCTGAGGATGCCTAGAACCACCAGCTTCATGTTCATGAGCTGCTGATGGAAATCTTTGTACCTCCATGAACCTAGCTGCTTCTGCCAGTTCTTGTAATTTGTGAATTTCTTCATCTTCAGGATGATACTCTAAGCTGACAAGAATTTCAGTACCTTCAGGTTGTCCAGATATCTGCTGACTCAGATGTTCAGAACTGTAACTCAATACTTCTGTAGATATATCATGATGTGAATAGACAGGAAAATGATGAGCTGGAGAGTGATGTTCCTCATTATGGTAGCTGTGACTTGGAGCAGAAAGACTTGGAGTTTGTCCATGACCTCCACTGTCACTATCTAAACTGTCATTGACCTCAGTGTCTTCTTGAGCACTTGGCTCATGTACTGCTGCTGGTGGAGTGGGAAGTCTAACTTGCTTGGGCATCTTATATTGTTTAGGTCTACAATTAAAATCCCTGTTCATCTCATGCTGGGAGATGATCCCTTGAGCCAATAGCATCTGAGTAATCTGCATGGCAAAAGGAAGAGGACTGCCCATTTTCCTGTAGATTGCTTCTTCCATCTCTCCAAAGATATAATCAATCAGATCAATAGGTTGCCTTGACAAAATCAGACGCAACAACCAAGCAAGGCATGGTGTTACTCCCTCTTTATATCCAGATTTTGGGTAAATAGTATGCCTGAGTATCAGCAATAGGGCTTTGGCTTCAGTAGATAAACAATTTACCCTATTAACATTGAAACCAGGTTCAAGAATATTTCTATAAATGTGGGCTGATACTTGCAAATCTGGCATATCTCCAATCTGCCTCCATCTATTACCAGGAAACATTCTATCATGAATCCTAGTTCTATTCAGCAAAGGACTTGAGGCACCGATGGCAGCTTCAAACTGAGATCTGACTTTTCTTTTCTTTCCATCAATGGTGAACAGAATATAGTGCCTATTCTTATTCATAAGAAGAGATGCATAGAATTCTAGAATCCTATTTTCATTCCAAGCTGGCCTAGCAGATGACATTAGAGCAGCAAGACCTGGGGTTGAATGCTCACAATTAAGTATCCTATTTGAGACAAGGATTGAGCTGATCTGGTTCCAATCTACATATTGATGTCTGCACAGGGCTGACAGAGGTTTTCCACTTCTATTTTTCTGTTTTTGTAACTCATAAAGATGTTTTTCTGAAATGTAGTGATGAATTGCTCATTCAAAGGAGGTCTATCAAGAGGAAACCATATCCTTTCTGGCACCAATCTAGCAGCTCTCAGCTTCTTTCCCCCCAAAGTGGCTAGATTATGCCCAACTATCATGTCAACTTCATCACTAAGCTCTATTTCTTCCTCAGAAGAGATATTTGCACTAGGCTCATAGTTACTATCTTCTGAAGAAGATGAGGAATCATACTGTACTGGCTATTTTCCTCTTTTTGGAGGTTTAGAGGTGGTTACTTTCTTCAGCACTCTACCAGGTTGATGAGTATCTTTTATGTGTACTGGTTGCTGAGGCTGACTAGAACTATCTATTCTAGCTTTCTTTTTCCCTTTGATTTTGTTAGCAATTTTCTCAAGAACACCTCTTTTATCTGGATTCTTTGACCTCATCTTGACTAAGATTTCTTCTCAAGCAAAAAGATTGAACTGACCTTGTTGACAACAACTGAAGAACAGCAAGATCCTAGGAGCAATGTGAGCAATCAGGAGCACCGTTGCCATTCACCCGATCAGGATGTGCTTCGGTGAAGAGATGAACTTGTGCTCAAGAGAAAGTTTGCAAGAAGATTGATGAGGCGCAAGAAAGCTTGGGAAATTTCTGAAGGAGTTGGAGATATAAATAGCGCAAGTACCCAAGAGTAAAAACAGGAAGTTACTTGCAGTAATTGGAATCCAGACAAACGTGGGAAAGTCACGTCTGCATGTGAGTAGCCATGTTATCTTTAACTGCATAAATGTCATTTCTAGTGTATATGGCTATGTATATGTATAGTTAGCTGGACTACAGCACATAGGAGCTAAGGACTAAGGAAACGGACCCGGACCCGTTTGTCCGAGGCGTGCCTGTATACGTGACTCCACGGTGTACTCGAGTGCGGAGTCTCGAGGAGTTCTTGGTGACTCTGACACCAACTTTGTTTTCTGTTTATCTTATATAGTCATAGATAAGCTCGAAGTGTAACTTCAAAGAGTCCTTGGTACAATGACACCAAGTTGGTTGCCGCTGATTTATTTGGATCTTATTGGATTTCATGACCCTTCTGTAGATAGGGCGGCCTGAGTGCATTAATCTCAGGGAGTTCCTGATACTCAAAATGCTGGATTGTTTTCGTTTGTTATAAGCTCACATTTTCATGGTTCTTAATCTAAAGCGTAGAAAGAATTTACATTATGTTTCTGTAATGGAGTGGCAAAAGAGAGCGCGTTCTGGTTCCTTTCCTATGCTTTAAAATCTGAACTTATAAAACTCTCTTACACCATAATACCTCTCATCCTACACAAGGTTGCTTATAAAATAACTATCCAACCACCTAATCTTAGGCTGTGTGGGTTTTTGACTTTTTGCAGGATAGCAGATAGAGAGATAATGGAGCAAGACCTGATCTTGAGGCTAGGTTCTTCTTCCAATCCTCCCAATCCTCTGGACCTAATCTTAGGCTGTGTGGGTTTTTGACTTTTTGCAGGATAGCAGATAGAGAGATAATGGAGGAAGACCTGATCTTGAGGCTAGGTTCTTCTTCCAATCCTCCCAATCCTCTGGATCCACCTTCACCTAACCTTCATGATCTTAACCAGCCTATTCCTGTGGGGTCTAGGAAGCCAACCCCTCCTGGTGGTGTCACCAGCACCGCTAGGACTCCCGAGAATCAGGATCAATTGGAGAGGGTTCTGAATTACTTTGAGAATGGCAGAAAAGAGGCTCAAGAATGCCAGAATTAGTTCATGGGAACTCTTCTAGCTAATCTTGCCCTTGGAACCTCCCATACTGCTAGACACAAAGTCACTTTAGGGGAGTTTCTCCAACTCGCCCTCCCACCTTTGCTATAGCCACAGATCCCTTAGAAGCTGATGACTGGCTTTAAGAAATTGAGAAGAAACTAATCACCATGGGTTGTTCCGAAGAAGAAAAAGTCCAATTCGCTACTTATCAGCTTACTGGTGCAGCGGCCTCGTGGTGGTCAAATTATTGTCGCATGCGCACCAGAGAGCAACAAATAGTGTGGGCTGAATTTTCTTCTCAATTTTGCAAAACCTATATTCCCTTGGGAGAGATGGACATAAAGAAACAAGAATTTCGGATCTGACTCAGGGAAATAGGAGGGTAGGGGAATATCTTAACAAATTCCTCAATCTGTCTCGTTATGCTCCTGACGAGGCAGACACCGATGCCAAAAAGATCTTTCGTTTTAAGAAAGGTATGAATCCCTACCTCTGTGCTAAGCTGTTAGGCCTCAGAATCACTAATTTCCAAGACTTGATAGATAGGGCCATCATTATTGAAAATGAGTATGCCTAGCTGAATGAAGAAAGAAGAAAGAAAGCTAGATATGATCTTAGGTCACCTGCCTATAACCCGCCTAGACCTTTCAGGCCTCCCATGCCAAATAGAGGCCCCATGTTTAAGCTGAGGGCAACTCCATTTGTTCTCCGTCCAACTAATATGCCACCGAGGGCCCTAGTGCAATGCTTCAAGTGTGGTGGTCAGCACTACATTTCTAATTGCCCCCAAAACCTTGGGCAGTGTTTCAATTGCGAGCAAAGTGGGCATAGAAAAGCTAACTGCCCACACCCAGCCCATCAGGCATGACAGCAATATCCTAGCCAATTTCCTAACTGTCCACCTGTCATGCCTTAGAGGCCAGGAAACCCTAGCTTTGCTTGCTCAAAAGGTTCCACCCGTGGAGCTCCATCTGCAACATCAGCCCGCTTGAACAACATCACAGCGGAGCAAGCCGAAGGAACTACTGACATGGTGACTGGTATGCTTTCCATTCCCCCGTCTAAGGGTACTTTGTTATTTGATCCTAGTGCAACACATTATTTTATCGCCAACAAGTTTATTACTTGGTATAAACTAGAGTGTGTGCCTCTATCCACACCCTTAGGGGTTAGTACACCCGCAAGGATCATTGCAGTAACCTTGATTAGGAGAAATCAAATAATAAATATCCAAGGTACTCCATTCTTAGCTAACCTCCATGTCATTGAGTTATTTGAGTTAGATATTATTATGGGAATGGACTGGTTAGTCGCAAATGGTGTTAATATAGATTGCGAGTTAAAAACCGCATCTATAAGAAAATCAAATGGGGACCATATCCTTTATCAAGGAATTAGGACCAATTCCTCTCTCTCTGCAGCTAAACTCAATCATATATCCTCTCAAGAGTTATCCCTCGTTACAGTGGTACAAGAGTTCTCTGATGTATTCCCTGATGAACTACCAGGTATGCCACCTGACAGGGAATTGGAATTTTCCATAGAACTTGTACCTGGATCCACTCCAATGTCCAAGAGACCATACTGAATGAATTCCCCAGAATTGGTTGAGCTTAAGAAACAGTTGGAAGAATTGGAATAGAAAGGATTTATTCAAGAAAGTGTATCCCCATGGGGAGCACCAATCTTGTTTGTAGAAAAGAAGGATGGTGGAATAAGATTATGCACTGATTTCTGATAGTTGAATAGTGTCACTATTAAAAATAAATATGCACTTCCTCGAATAGATGACCTGTTCGATCAACTTAAAGGTGCATGTGTCTTTTCCAAAATCGACCTACGCTCAGGATATCATCACATTAAGGTCAGACCAGAGGATATAGAAAAGACTGCATTCATATCCAGATGTGGTCATTATGAATACACGGTTGTTCCCTTTGGATTAACCAATGCTCTTGCTTTATTCATGAACTTAATGAACAAGATTTTCATGAAATATCTAGACAGATTTGTAGTGGTGTTCATAGATGATATCCTCCTATACTCTAAAAGTGAAGAGGAACATCTATGAACCGCACTACAAACCTTAAGGGAGAATCAGCTTTATGCCAAGTTCAGTAAATGTGAATTTTGGCTAAAACAAGTGTCATTCCTTGGCCATGTGATCACTAGAAAAGGTCTAGAAGTGGACCGTTCCAAAATAGAGGCCATTAGAATCTGGTAGTGCCCATCCAATGCCTCAGAAGTTTGAAGCTTTCTTGGATTAGCTGGATATTACCGCAGATTTATTAAGGGCTTTTCCCAGATTGCTTCGCCCATCACCAAGCTTCTCAAAAAGGACCATCCATATAATTAGACTGATAAGTGTGAAGAAAGCTTCCAGAAACTCAAACAACTCCTAACCTCGGCTGCAATCTTATCGTTACCAGAAAATGGTGTGGAGTATGTAGTATACTGTGATGTCTCTAAGTTGGGATTAGGTTGCAGAAAGAAAGGGTAATTGCCTATGCTTCTAGGCAATTGCGCTCTCATGAGGTCAACTATCCCACCCATGACTTAGAATTAGAAGCCGTAGTCTTTGCTTTGAAAATCTAGAGACATTATCTGTATGGGTCAAAGTGCATTCTATACAGTGACCACAAAAGCCTCAAATATATATTCACACAGAAAGAGTTGAATATGAGGCAGCAAAGATGGCTAGAACTCATTAAGGATTATGACATCTCCATTAATTATCATCCAGGAAAAGCCAACGTGGTAGCCGATGCATTGAGCCGAAAATCTCAATGTCATCATCTATCTATCCAAAATTTCCAACCTGAGCTCATTCAAGAATTAGCCAAGATGGAAATTAATTTTAATCTATCTCCATCTACCGCCATGCTCTCAACCATGACTGTCCAATCCACCCTATTGGAGCAAAACAAAGGGAAGTAGTCTTGTAACATTCCAAATTTTAGAATCTCAAAATTTTCCCTAAGTTTTTAAATTTTTTGAGAATTTAAATTTGAGCTCTCAAGTGCAAGTAAATAATTTGAATCAAAATTTTAAGTTGAAATAAGTTCAAAATAATTTACTTGGGTTCCAAATGCTTAAAAGTATTTTTGAGAATTTTTTGAGATTTTTCCTAATTTATTTGCTATTGATTTGAATTTATTTTCTTTTACTCAAAAATTTGGAAATTTATTAATTCGGAAAATGATTTTATTTCGAAATCTTCTCTCAAGCCGAATTCCTTCCGCGGCCCATTTCCTCTCCCGCGCGGCCCGCTCCCTTTTCCCTTCGCTCGGCCCGCCGCGTCGCGCCGGCCCAGCCGGCCCAGCGCGCGGCGTCGGATGGGCGACGTGTGTGCGGCTCAGATCGCGCCACTGCCGCCCGAAACCCTAACCACGTCGTCGCCATGCACGCCTCCCGAGGCTATTTAAAGCCCCGAGGACCGCCGTCCAAGGTTCGCCTCGTTGCGCCGTCTCTTTTGCCCTAGCCCTTGCTGCCCGAGGCGCCGCCGTTTTCTCTCGCGAGCTCGCCGAAGTTCCGTCGGTGTCCGAGAGGTTCTCCGCCGCCTTTCTCCCTCACCAGTGAGCCTCCGCCGCTTCTTTTGGTCACATCGAGCTCACCAAGTTGCCCTCTCTCTTTTGCCCCTAGCCCCGCTCGGTTTTGTCGTGTTTTGCTCCGTCGGCCATGCCTTCTTCTCCGCCTCCGGCAAGCCCACACCGCCGTCGAAGCCGCTTCGCCGCGTCGCTCCGTGCTGCGCTGGTGCCGAGTCAACACCACGCGTCGCCACGCGTCACCCGTGACTACGCCCGGTCAGCGCCATGCGCCGCCTCGTCTTCCGCGTCAGCGTCCGTGTCATCGTCGCTTCGTTTCCAGCGCCCGCTCCGTGTCACCCGCCGCATGTCAACCGCGTCATCGCCGTGTGGCTGCCACATCAGCCCTAGCTACCGCGTGGCCGCCACATCAGCGTCGTCTGCCACATCATCAAGAACCCTCCTCGGTGGACGCAGTCCACCATGAGCTGTGTCGCTGACGCGTGGGTCTCACATGTCAGTCAGCATTTATTTTTCTATTTCTGATTTTCCAGAAATCCAAAAATTCCAGCCAATCAGATCTTGCCACGTGTCAGACTTTCTGATTTTTCAGAATTTCTGATCCGAGGAACTTCCAGGAGCCCGTTCTCCTTCGTTCGAGCTCTGATTCCAGTGATTCAAATTTCTAAATTCATCTAAATTCATAATCTATCTTCCAGTACATTATTTTCAATTTTTGAATTTTTTTGAATTTTTTTTTATTTATTTGCTCTCGTTTCGCGTGTAGATGACGCAATCGAAGCTCAAGCGAATCTACAGTCGGAGGTAGAACAAGCAGGAAGCAGCGAAGGCAAGTCTTCCTTCAACATATTGATCCCAAATTTTATGAAAAGCTTGTTTTTTTAAATTATGCATGCTTACTTTATGCAATGTACTTTAAATATAGTTTTAGGGTTTAGTTAAATGCCAGCTTTGTTATACCCTCATTGACATTAATCATGATGAACCTTTGTCACCCTAGTTGATACTAGCTATTTTACTCGTTGATAACCATTAGATTAGCATGGGACGGTAGAACTGCTTAGTCCAGCTTAAACTTCGGTATTATGTCATTATGGGAATCATTTCAAACATCGTTGAAACTTATTTGTGATGTCGTGGCAATTGGTGTTGCTGCTGTTATTTAAATGAAATAAAGTGGGAAATATGGTTTAGACCAGGACGGATGGATGTTTGGCAGGTGCAGAAAGCACGAGACCTTGGAATGTGAATGTCCCGCCCTAGTCAATTAAGGACCAAAGCATGTGTTATCATGGACCAAGCACTACCGTACAACCACAAGTCTATATGGGTACGACCTGGCTAAATAATTGTGCATCTCGTTATTAGCTTCGCCAGTTGGTGAGTGCCAGATGATGGCAGGCTCAAGAGGGGGCTTCCGACTGGGCAGCTAGAACCCAGCGACGGTGAAACCATAGCGGGCGAGGTTAATAGTGGGGTTGTACACTGTAAAGGCCTTGTCATGATCTCTCCGCCGACACACTGTAAGGACCCGAATCCACTGATTCGAACCCACTGTGTTTACCGCACTAGTCCCAGGATCAACGCTAGTGCACACAGCTTAACATTGGTACATATCACATCATACTCATCGAATATAGAAATAATAGTTCATTTATTAATATAACTAAATGTATGATCTTATGACCAACTTACAATATTAAGCCACGCAGGGCAAGACTGGAAATATAAGCTAATAATTAAGCAGCGGAAAGTAGAAAACGTAGATAGCTCATCAGTTCACCACAGGCAACCGACAAGGTTCGGACCCTAATGACTCGTGTCTTCCTGGACCACCTCTTCCAACACAGGTGTAGATTCTTCAACTGTTGATTATTGTTGTTGCCAAGGATGAGTACTTAAAGCACTCAACAAGTTGTGCACAGAACGCAATTCTATGTATTTATATGCAAGGCTTATTCCAATGGATAGGCTATCATGGCTATTTTGCAATAAGCAGCATTTATGAACAAGTATAATAAATAGATTGTAAAGACTTGTAAAACAAATAGCAATAATAAGTAGATTCAGTATTTCTCATGTAAACCAGGTTTCCAATCCTAAGTCAAATTCCATCTTCCATATGGTATTCCGCCATCCCAACCAAGTTGTCCAATTAATTAAGCTAACCCTTAACTGTAATTCCCGAGCATTGCTCAGTACCGCTTGCACGGCTATCCGAATAGTTTCACACTCTACAGAGGTTATGCACTTTACCCACGTGATACAACCAAACACCACCAAGGCGAGTGATTATAACAAAGCCTTTACAATGCGCTGGCTTAACCCGATACTACCCGCTAAGGTTTCAACACTGGTGGGACTGGTTACCACATCCAGGGCCCCCCTCTTGCACCATGTGAATTACTCCATAACTCGGGAACTCACACCGACCATGATAGTACCAAAATTAAGACATTGCAAATTACTCAGCTAGGCTGGCCCATACCAGACATGTGGTTGCATGATTGACTCAGGTCAAAGGCTTGCAAGGTTAAGTCCTTAGAGTGATCAAGGCAAGACATCCACATACCCTCTGCCCATCGGGCCCACCTTGGCATACTCGCCCTTTGTCACTTGCCCCAATCTAAGTGATTATCACCCAGTTGATTACCAAGCACCACGTGCCATCAACAATTCAACATCGTTGCGTGACATGACTCGCCACAACAACTCAATCTCATCGTGTGATCCCACATGACACACACGTTCATAACATCGTTCCATATTCCATTAGTCAAGATTAATTATCAATGATTCAATCACATGTGATGACGTGGCATGGCT
The DNA here is from genome assembly GCA_036346275.1 of Otatea glauca. Classification (NCBI taxonomy): domain Eukaryota; kingdom Viridiplantae; phylum Streptophyta; class Magnoliopsida; order Poales; family Poaceae; genus Otatea; species Otatea glauca. The sequence goes on from CM070728.1 coordinate 56,086,488, forward strand.
AAGCAACTAATACGGTCTAACCATCCCATGTTGATTATCAATACTAACCAACTATAATGAACCAATCTAGGGTGGCAATGAATCATGGCATACAATGACAAGGTAGGATATAAATCAATCTGGTATATTAGCTAAGCCCAATTTAATTTGAAACAATTGTATACTTGAAATCATATGCAATAGGGTAAAACAAATATAGCAATTTTATAAACATGGGTTCAACATGATCAAAGCACAACTTGCCTTGGAATATGTCCTGATCTTGATCTGAAGCTTGCTCTTGAGTTGCTCGATCTTCCTCCGAAGCGTCGCACAATTCAACGTCTACGCGTACCGAAGGAGAAAAGAAAATAAATACCAAAACAGAGAGCAAATGAACTCCAAAAATCAAATAAAATTTACCATTAAATAGATCTCAATTTTACAAATTTTTAGAAATTTGAATCACTCAAATCCGAGTTAGGATGCAAAAGATATAGCCTTCTGAAGTTTGAAATAAATACTGAAATTGCAAATATCAGAAAATCAGAATTAACAGAATTGTTTTTAAACTGAAAAACCGATTTATGACGTCAGCGTGACCTCATGATGATGTCATCATCACAAAATTTCCAATCGGATTATTTTTCCAATTGAAAAATGCAATTATGACGCAAGCATGACATCATGCTGATGTCAGCCCTGGCGCCAGCCAATCAGACGGCGACACGCATCTTTGGCGCATAGACTGGGTCCACAGCATGGCTCTGGACCACGGCAGACCCGGTCTATGACGCCTCGGCACCTGCGCCCGACACGCATCTCGATCTGATTGGTCGCAGCGCCGCCCCGCCAATGCACAACATGCGGCACGCATCTACGGTTTGATCTGATCGAACGGTGACAAACGCACGCAACGCGGCTCGATCTCCTTCGTTCACTCAAATCCGACGGCCACGAACTCACCTGAGCTAATGGCGAAGCGGCGGCAAGAAGATCCACCGGAGACGAGGAAGAAGCCCTGGGCGGCGGCGTTCCGGCGCGGTTCCGACGCGAAGAAGAGGAGTAGTCGATGCGGCACACCTCGACGAGTTCGGATCTGGGACAAAAACGTCGAAAACCGACAGACCGGCGACGTACTCGAGCAAAAACAGCGGCGGCTTCAGCGCACTACTCCGGCGAGCTCCCGGGCGCGCTCCTCGACTGTTCTCGCGAAACCTCGCCGATCAAGAGCTGCGGCGCACGTTGATGATTCTTGGGGAGGCTGCGGACCCCTTTAAATAGCCTCGACGGTCGTGTACGGTGCCTGGGATTCTAACCGACGCGGCGGCGGTGTCCTCCTCAGACACGGTGGTGGCGTCCAAGTCCCGCACGGAGACGACACACGCCAGCCGTCCGATCACGCTCCAACGGTCACAATCTCGCAGCCAAAATCAGATCCTAACCGCCCACGATTTCTTTCCAACGGCGAAGATTCCCCTGAGTCCCGAACCGGTACGACTTGATCTCACCCGTGCGATCATGATCCAACGGCGGAGATTCGATTTCCCGAAGCAGGCCAAACGGGCCGGAGGCGCGAGGCACAGGGCCGCACTGAAATGGGCCCCACGCGCACAGTATTGGCTTCGGCCCAATACTGTTCAAAAGGGTTTTTAAAACTTTATTAATTTAAATAATTCTAGAAATCCATTTAATTAGCTTTAGGCAAATAAATTATCAGGAAAAATCCCAGAAAATTCCCAAAAATACTTTGAGACATTCTGGACTCAAATAAAACATTTTTGGCAAAACTTTATTTCAACTTTGCATAAATTTAAATAGATTTGAACAAAAGGTCAATATTCATAATTTAAAATTAATTCGAATAAATCCAAATACATCCAAATAAATTCCAGAAAATCATAAATGCACCTTTAAGCAATAAAATATTATTTGAGCAAATTTTGGGATGTTACAAACCTCCCCCCTTAACAGAATCTCGACCCCGAGATTCAGAGCTAACTAGAGAATAGGGTTGGGAATTCTGACTTCAAATCTTCTTCACTCTCCCAGGTTGCTTCACTTTCAGAGTAATTGCTCCACTGAACTCTGCAAAAGCGGATAGACTTGCTTCTAGTCTTGTGCTCCATAACATCCAAAATTCTGACTGGCTGCTCCTTGTAAGTCAAATCTTCTTACAGCTCTATTGCATCTAACGGGGTTTGCTCCGTTGGCACTCTGAGACATTTCTTGAGTTGCGACACATGGAATACATCATGCACTCCTGCCAAGGACTGAGGCAACTCTAACTGATAAGCTACTTCTCCTCGACGGCTCAGAATCTTGAACGGACCAATATATCTTGGTGCAAGCTTCCCTTTAACGTGAAATCTTTTAACGCCCTTAAGAGGGGTAACCCTGAGATACACATAATCTTCTGGTTCAAAACTCAAATCTCGACGACAGTTATCCGCGTAACTTTTCTGTCTTGACTGTGCTATCTTCAACCTCTCTCTGATCATTGCAACTTGGTTTTCTGCTTCCTCGAGAATATCTGGCCCAAACACCAAACGCTCTCCTGTTTCATTCCAATTTAACGGAGTACGACAAGCTCGTCCATACAACGCCTCAAACGGTGACATCTGTAGGCTAGCTTGATAACTATTATTGTAACTGAATTCTGCATATAGCAAACACTTATCCCAAGATGTAGTATAAGCTAACGCACAAGCTCTCAACATATCCTCTAAAATCTGATTTACTCTTTCAGTCTGACCATCTGTCTGTGGGTGGTATGCTGTACTGAAATCCAGGCAAGTTCCCATTGCTTCGTGCAACTTATTCCAAAATCTCGAGGTAAATTGGGTTCCTCTATCTGACACAATCTTTTTGGGCACTCCATGCAAACATACAATCCTTGACATATACCGCTCTGCTAAACGATCTCCCGAGTAGGTGGTCTTTACCGGGATAAAATGAGCGACCTTGGTTAGACGATCCACAATAACCCAAATGGAATCGTAACCTCTCTGCGTTTTAGGTAAACCGGTGATAAAGACCATTCCGATTTCCTCCCACTTCCATTCCGGGATTTTCAACGGCTGCAACAAACCAACTGGTCTTTGATGCATGGCCTTTACCCTTTGACATACGTCACATAAAGCCACATGCTGTCGGGACCCGAATATGCAAATCCGGACCCTCTGTGTATTCAGCACTAGTCCAGGATCACGCTAGTGCACACAGTCTCAACATTGATGAAATATCACAATCATACACAGCGGAATAATAAACAAAGACTTCATTTATTAATATAGAACTATTGAAAGACCTTAAGGTCAAACTTACACTTGCGAGGCCTTGGTGGCTTCAACTCAAATTAAATAAATAGCAGCGGAATGAAGAACGTCGACGAATCCCATCAATATGCCACAGGCAACTGACGAGGTTCAACTCCTAGATATTCGCCCCCTCGTGGAACTTCTCCTCCTTTGAAGTTGTATTCTTCTCCTCAACTGATGATTTTGTTGATGGCAAGGGTGAGTACATAAAGCACTCAACAAGTTGTGCATGAATGCAATTCTAATATAACTATATGCAAGGCTTATTCCAAGGAATGGCTTATCATGGTTATTTTGCGAAAGCAAACATTTGAGAACAATTCTGATAAATAGATTGTAAAGACAATAAAACAAATAACTGTAATAAATAGATTCAGCATTTCTCAAGTAAACCAAGTTTCCAAACCTAAGTCAATTTCCACTTTCCATGGCATCCTGCCATCCCAATAAGTTTTGTTTAACAAAAGTCTAACCCTTAACTGTAATTCCCGAGCATTGCTCAATACCGCGAGCACGGCTATTCGAATAGTTTTACACTCTGCAGAGGTTATGCACTTTACCCACACGACATGATCGTCTCTTAGTGCCATGCAATTAACACACTTCCTTTGGTGTGTCGGCAGAGAGATCATGACAAAGCCTTTACAAAGCTCTGCCTTAACCCAAGAGTACTACCCGAGGTTTCAACACTGAAGGGTTAAACCACCACGACAGGGCCCCCCTCTTGCGCCATGTGAATTAATCCGTACACCCGGGACTCACACCGCCAATGGTAGTACCAAGCTAAAACATTACTAATTAATCAGCTAGGCTGTCCCATTCCAGACATGTGGTTGCAAGAGAGACTCAGGTCAAAGGCTTGCAAGGTTAAGTCCTTAAAATGACCAAGGCAAGACTTCCACATACCCCTGCCAATCCTGGCCCACCTTGGCACACTGCCCCTTGCCACTTGCCCCAATCTAAATCATTACCACCCCAGTTGATTACCAAGCACCACGTGCCACCAACATTTCAATCTAGTTGTGTGACCTCCTCGCCACGACAACTTAATATCACTGTGTGACAACACATGACACACCAATTCATAAACATTATTCCATATTCCATTAGTCAAGATTAAGTATCAACATTCGGACACATGTGATGACGTGGCATGGCTAAGCAATCTACGATGGTCTAACCAGCCCATGTCGATTATCAATATTAACCAACTATTAATTAACCATCCTAGGGTGACAATTAGATCATGGCATACAATGGCAAGGTAGGGTATAGATCAAATTGGTATAATAGCTAAGTCCCAATTTAATTTGAAACAATTGTATAATTGAAATAATATGCAATAGGGTAAAACAAATATAGCAATTTTATAAACATGGGTTCAATATGATCAAAGCACAACTTGCTCTGGCCCTTGCGATTTTTCTTGTTCTTTACTCTTTATCTTTGATTCTTGATCTTGATCTTCACCTTCTTGATCTTGACTCCTTAGAACAACTTAGGACGATCGTCTAACGATTAAAGAAGAAGCAAATACAAACCAACTCAAAAGATAAATCAAATAAAATCCAAATTGAGAACGGATAGTCTTTGGATCACGAAGGCTTAGATGAATTTAGGAACTTGAATGGATTATATCGGATATTAGACAAAAGAGAACGAACTTAGGAATACACCAAAAAGGAAAAGGCGATAATGGCGAGAAAGAAAGAATAATATTCCAAAGAATATTTCTTCTGAAGTTATTATCTTGATTGGATAGACAATGACATATGGGCTCTCGATCTATAAACCGGGTCCATAAAGATACGTTAGTTTGCAATGAACTAAACTGATGCTTAATGATGACTTTTGCTGATTAAACAGAATCACAGTCAAACAAAAGCAAGGTAGACTAATAGATTAGATATGGCACAAGGATATGACATATGGCCAATGGTCTATCGACCAAGTCCACGAATGACTTCTAGGTCAATGGCATATTAGATTTCAAGAATAGGACATGGACAAGCGGGATTGACATTCATGCGATTCGATTTGAGATCAGTCATACGTCGATCAAGATGCTTGACGATGACAAGGCAGCGAGGAAATGAAGACAAGGCTAAACTCATAGGTGATGGGGTTAGATTACAATAAGGCGATAGAGAGGATGATGATATTGCACTAGAGCTTTTGCGAGCATGCACACATGCGAAGATGGCGGTTAACGACATGACACTCATGCAAAGATGAGATGTTGATTGTCGCATACAACGATATGGTAGCAAGGATATGATATGGCTCAGATTGATCTGCGAGTTGCGAGGTTTATATGACATGATGCATCATCGTGATGATTGGACACAAGGTTCAATTAGGGTTTGAGAGAAACGACTCGCGGATAGATCCATTTGGCATAGGGATAGGATAGGTAGGGTTAGCTCTGCGATAAAAGATTACCAAGGGTGGCTAACCGAAACACGAACCGATAATAAAAGAACTGGATCTAACGACGACGGGTAGATTCTAGAATATGGCATTGATGGCAACCGAAGATCAAATGAACTCTAAAGATGAGCAAATCAGAGAATGATGACCTACTGGACATGATGACACGACCAAGGCGAACTAAGATGGTTGGCGGCAAAAGGCGGTAGCGATCGACGAAAGGCGGCTAACGAATATAAAAATTTTCGGTAGATGGAACAGCTAAGGGGAAGTGAGCATCACGTAGAACGCGGCGAGACGATCTCAACGGTATAAGCGGATTTGGCGGCAACCCGTTGGACAGATCACAAACTCTCGATGAGCAATTTGCTAAAGCTAATAGATCAAGCGGCCATAACTATTAATATAATAGATGAAACCTAACCAAAATTTACAGAGAGCTATCTGGGATCATTTGGCACAATATGACGCGAACGGATCTGAGTTTTACCTTCTGGATCAACGGGGAACGCGCGACGAAGTTTTCAGCTGTACATACGCAGTCTGATCGGGGAAGATTGAATTTTCTGCAGCAAACACATGGAAAAAAAACCTTGAGTTAGGGTCAGCACCAGGTAGAGGACATCAAGATGAGTCTACAGAATAAATTTCACGGTCAAACTCGCAAAAAAGAAGGAGAACGGGCGACGGCAAGATTCGAGATTGGAACGGCCGTAACTTTTTATTTGCTTGGTGAAACAGTACCAAATTTGGTGGAGAGGTAGATGGGACCATATGGCACGAGATGACGTGAGCGGATTTTAGAAAAACTCACCAGAATGACGGGGAACGCGATGCCAAGATCGGCCGGCGAGGAGGCGCCGGAAGGCGGCGGCTGCGGTTTTAGCGTTTGAGAGGTGCTCGGGGATTAGGGGTGCGTGGGAGGGTCTTAGGACTCTTATATAGGCTAGGAGTCGTGCCATACAAGGAAACACGAAGAAAAATCGGTTTGGATTGAAAGCGGATCGGATCGAACACCGGCGTGCAATGAAGCGACGGGTGGCGTGGCGCATTCTGGTGCGTCGGATGGAGATCGGAAGGCTGAGATTAGGCGATGACGTGGCCAGCTCAGGAGCCGCCACGTGGATTTAACCATTTCCGAATTAAAATAATTCCAGAAATTAAAATAATTCATTTAGAGCAATAAAAATACCAGAAAAATTCCACAAAAATTCTAGAAAATATTTTAAGACATTTGGGGCTCAAATAAAATATTTTGAACCAAAATTTATTTAAAATTTTGTAGAATTTAATTAAATTTAACAAAAGGCTTAATATAAATTAATTCCAAATAAATAGCAAACGAACTCGAAAAATCTCAAAAATTACAGAAAAATCCTTGAAGCAAAATGAACTCAGATAAAACTAAATTTATTTTAATTGAAGTTTATATTAGTCAAGTAAATTATTTTAACATTAAAAATTTCAGATTAAGCTTTATTAAAGAGAGAAAATCAACGGGAATTTTTGGAAAGATGAACTAAACAAAAGATTTTGAAAACCCAAATTTTGGGTTGTTACAAACCTCCCCTTAATGAATCTCAACCCGAGATTAAGGTTGTGTATAGAAATAGGTTCTGGGGACTCAACTCTTGAGACTTTCTTGAACTTCCAAGCAAGCGCACACTTTGGGCAAGGTTGCTTTCGAACAAGCGCTTGACAACATCCAAAATTGTGAGGTCATGCGATGCGAATGAGATCCTTTGCAATTCCACCGACTTCCACGGTGTATCGCTTTACGGCACAAGAAGGCACTCCTTGTGTTGGGACTCTTGAAACACATCACGCACTCGATCGACGTTCGCATCTCCTTGGCGAGCTCCTTGCTTTCCGTCCTTTAACACTCGGTTTTCGCTTCTTCTAGAAATTGCACAAGCGGCATTTGTGATGAAACTTGCTTGCAACTCTGCGGTCTTGCACAACATTCTGTTGGTCTGCATTTCTATCTCTATCGACTTGATTCTCGAGTACTTCCTTAAACTCTAGATCAACTAAATATTCCTTCACATTAAACTCAAGCTCCAACTATTACAGAGGTAATGGCATGGTTTCACTGGCATACACTAAGGTAGCTAAAGCAATTCGTCGGAAAACAATTATCCTTTGTAGTTATTAAGCATACGCAACAACTCCTTTTCTTCCGATGTGATGGCACATCCACCTTCTTGGCTCAACCATAACGGAACAAGCGGTCCTTAGCTGTCTCGATATCTTTGAAGTTAAGCGATCGCAAATCTTTCTCGAAAAACACTTTCGCTCCTCTTAATCGATCAAATCTCGACCATAAACCAAAGCGCCTTACACATAGGTAACCATATAATTCCAAGGATAAACATCTCAAGCATGGGTTTCCAATATGATAAGATTTATTAGGAACTCAATCTCAACAATAGACAAGTTAACTCTCAACGTCTGGATTACATATGATTTTCAATCGGTACAACCTCGATGCCTTCTAAGCTCCGAAGAGTCATAATGTGGTTGATATGATCTTTTCTTTGCATCAAGCGGCATGGCTCCACAATTCACTTTCGATGCAAGTGTCTCGGTAGGTGTAGGATTAAGATTGAAGCGGACGGGTATAACAACTTTTCTCTTAAGATAATGTTGGCAAGTGTCGGTTCATTGCATCCAAGCAACGCTTGACCGACATCTGCTGACTTCCTTCGACATAGCACTAATCTTGGTAGGCAGCGGTGAGATTGATGCGATCCGCGATGATCACTTTCTTCCGAGGCGGTGTTTAGCAAGATGTCCCGGATGGCGACAGCAAAGCAACCTCTAGGCGAAGCTTCCTCCTTGAGAAGTTTTAACTGGGGTGGTGTTATGAAAATTTTGACTATCAAGGTGAGGCACGCGGTGAAGGTGTCTCGAACAAAGTCTCGAGCAAATATGGCAACCGAGTTGTTGAGGGCACTCCTCATTTCTTTGTTGCGGTGGTCCTTCTTGTGAGCTTTCGACGCTTGCGGTTATAATGTAATTTCTTGCACTCATCTCCTAGAATAAGGGTCTTGTTAATCAACTCCTCTTGCTTCAACTGACTCTTTGAGCAAGTTAATCCTGCAGTTTTACCACTCACTCTTGGGGTTATAAACTTTACTGAAGTGATTTCTTGAATGATCATGGCTTCCAAAAATTGATTGACCTTTCTGTGGGCATTCCTTAACAAAATGACCTAACTTACCACAATTGTAGCAAGAACGTCTGGGTCGTCATGTCTGGTTAGGTGTAGTCATATGCACAATATCGTCTTTCTCAGGCATCACCACTTGTTGGTTCATACGGCATTCCCTGGCCCAATGACCTTGTTTATCGCACAAGAAACAATTCCATGGTGACCAAGTATCCCTGGTTCTTTGAGGCAAGCGGACGAGTTGACATGATTCTTCTTCATTTCACACGCGCACGACAAGTGCGGATGACAATCCTTCTCTTTTCGCTAACTTTTGAGCAATGACGGCTCGAAAATTCACTCACTGATGCCGAGTCACGACAGTCACTATTGAATCCAATGGACATTGAGCTAGACAATGATCACGTCCTTCATAAAGATAACATGTAATGTTGCTCATAGGACATTCTCCAAGTAAATGGCTTCCTTCTTAGCTGGAACAATTGATTGCATGCTTATTAGCGGTGTGTCCTATTCCTCCACAACGGACTCATGCATGGTCTTCCGATTTGTTTGGTTGACAACACTTCAAGGAACAACATCCTGGTATGACATAGGGAAAAGGGGTTGTACACTTCTCTGAACTTGCAGTAGTCATACTAACATTTGACAAAGCAACGAACTGCTGAAAAGTAGCGACGAACTCCAACCAAGTGATTTCTTCTGGTGTCCTGTAGGTAGCACAATAGTTCTCCCACCACTCCAAGGCATCTCCTTCCAATCGACATGTGGCGTAGGGAACCTTCTCTTCATCTTCACATTGCACCAAAGCCAGCTTCCCTTCTATGACGCGAAGCTAGATTTTTGCATCTTTGAGAGTGGTGATCCACCAAAACGTAGGTGGTTTGGTCCTCTTGAACAAGGCAAACTTTGATTGTGAATAGGTGGCTGTGACTGTGGTTGTAGGGGCATTGATTTTGCATCGATAACATTCATCTGTCGTATCATTATCCGCATGAGCTGGGTTTGAGCGGTGAATAATCGATCCAAATTCAATTGTCACTATCGTCACGGTGGACTACCGTTGGTCACAATCTACTTTATTACTAACACCGATAGTAGCAATCAGATCGACTTGAGCGCCTCGGAATCATCTGTTGTTATCGATCCTTTCCATCATTGACCACCCGAGGTTTAGTTAAGAGGGAAAAGCAAAGATAAGGTTCAAGAATACTAGTGCAGGGAGCAGGTCTAACCCAATAACTTATACAAACATTATTAAAAACTTGTTATGGTTGCTTACAAAAGCCTAAAAGCTATGCAACGACATCTTGCACACCAAACAACCAAGGAGAAAAAAACCAAATTAACCTAAGCACACAACAATCTATCGTCTAAAAGGGTAACACTTCTATCTTAGGTAGACGCAACTCTTCACACATGAGTCTCAATCGCCACCAAAGTACTAGTTCTTCTAACTTGGAACACATCATCGATCCACTTCTTTTCCTTGAGCTCGACGATTCTGTCTTCACGATCTTTAGGATCGTGACAAGACACCCAGTACTTTCTCCTTAAGTGTGAAACATCGTTAACTACTTAGAACAACTCAGGTAAGATTTTTATTTAAACCAGTGGGGAAAGAAGAATAATTTAAGCAAAAGGGAAAGAATGGAAGAATAAGATAAGTCAAGAACATATTATTCTTTCAAGTTAAATTTTCTCATTTAGAAAATACTTTTGAAGCTCCTATGGAACGGCCAAACTATCTAGGGTCAAGACCTACAGTCAGTATGGCTCTGATACCACCTCTGTCGGGACCGAATATGCAAATCCGGACCCTCGTGTATTCAAACACTAGTCCAGATCACGCTAGTGCACTGATCTCAACATTGATAAAATATCACAATCATACACAGCGGAATAATAAACAAAGACTTCATTTATTAATATAGAACTATTGAAAGACCTTAAGGTCAAACTTAGACTTGCGAGGCCTTGGTGGCTTCAACTCAAATTAAATAAATAGCAGCGGAATGAAGAACGTCGACGAATCCCATCAATATGCCACAGGCAACTGACGAGGTTCAACTCCTAGATATTCGCCCCCTCGTGGAACTTCTCCTCCTTTGAAGTTGTAGTCTTCTCCTCAACTGATGATTTTGTTGATGGCAAGGGTGAGTACATAAAGCACTCAACAAGTTGTGCACAGAATGCAATTCTAATATAACTATATGCAAGGCTTATTCCAAGGAATGGCATATCATAGTTATTTTGCAGTAAAGTAGCATTTGAGAACAATTACAGTAAATAGATTGTAAAGACAATAAAACAAATAACTGTAATAAATAGATTCAGCATTTCTCAAGTAAACCAAGTTTCCAAACCTAAGTCAATTTCCACTTTCCATGGCATCCTGCCATCCCAATAAGTTTTGTTTAACAAAAGTCTAACCCTTAATCGTAATTCCGAGCATTGCTCAATACCATGAGCACGGCTATTGAATAGTTTTACACTCTGCAGAGGTTATGCACTTTACCCACACGACATGATCGTCTCTTAGTGCCATGCAATTAACACACTTCCTTTGGTGTGTCGGCGGAGAGATCATGACAAAGCCTTTACAAAGCTCGCCTTAACCCAAGATTACTACCACTGAGGTTTCAACATCAAGGGTTAAACCACCACGACAGGCCCCCTCTTGCGCCATGTGAATTAATCCGTACACCCGGGACTCACACCGCCAATGGTAGTACCAAGCTAAAACATTACTAATTAATCAGCTAGGCTGTCCCATTCGAGACATGTGGTTGCAAGAGAGACTCAGGTCAAAGGCTTGCAAGGTTAAGTCCTTAAAATGACCAAGGCAAGACTTCCACATACCCCTGCCAATCCTGGCCCACCTTGGCACACTGCCCCTTGCCATTTGCCCCAATCTAAATCATTACCACCCCAGTTGATTACCAAGCACCACGTGCCACCAACATTTCAATCTAGTTGTGTGACCACCTCGCCACGACAACTTAATATCACTGTGTGACAACACATGACACACCAATTCATAAACATTATTCCATATTCCATTAGTCAAGATTAAGTATCAACATTCGGACACATGTGATGACGTGGCATGGCTAAGCAATCTACGATGGTCTAACCAGCCCATGTCGATTATCAATATTAACCAACTATTAATTAACCATCCTAGGGTGACAATTAGATCATGGCATACAATGGCAAGGTAGGGTATAGATCAAATTGGTATAATAGCTAAGTCCCAATTTAATTTGAAACAATTGTATAATTGAAATAATATGCAATAGGGTAAAACAAATATAGTAATTTTATAAACATGGGTTCAATATGATCAAAGCACAACTTGTCTGCCCTTGCGATTTTTTTATTCTTTACTCTTTATCTTTGATTCTTGATCTTCGATCTTCACCTTCTTGATCTTCACTCCTTAGAACAACTTAGGACGATCGCCTAACGATTAAAGAAGAAGCAAATACAAACCAACTCAAAAGATAAATCAAATAAAATCCAAATTGAGAACGGATAGTCTTTGGATCACGAAGGCTTAGATGAATTTAGGAACTTGAATGGATTATATCGGATATTAGACAAAAGAGAACGAACTTAGGAATACACCAAAAGGAAAAGCGATAATCGAGAAAGAAAGAATAATATTCCAAAGAATATTTCTTCTGAAGTTATTATCTTGATTGGATAGACAATGACATATGGGCTCTCGATCTATAAACCGGGTCCATAAAGATACGTTAGTTTGCAATGAACTAAACTGATGCTTAATGATGACTTTTGCTGATTAAACAGATACACAGTCAAACAAAAGCAAGGTAGACTAATAGATTAGATATGGCACAAGGATATGACATATGGCCAATGGTCTATCGACCAAGTCCACGAATGACTTCTAGGTCAACGGCAGATTAGATTTCAAGAATAGGACATGGACAAGCGGGATTGACATTCATGCGATTCGATTTGAGATCAGTCATACGTCGATCAAGATGCTTGACGATGACAAGGCAGCGAGGAAATGAAGACAAGGCTAAACTCATAGGTGATGGGGTTAGATTACAATAAGGCGATAGAGAGGATGATGATATTGCACTAGAGCTTTTGCGAGCATGCACACATGCGAAGATAGCGGCTAACGACATGACACTCATGCAAAGATGAGATGTTGATTGTCGTACAACGATATGGTAGCAAGGATATGATATGGCTCAGGATTGATCTGCGAGTTGCGAGGTTTATATGACATGATGCATCATCATCGACAAATTGGACACAAGGTTCAATTAGGGTTTGAGAGAAACGACTCGCGGATAGATCCATTTGGCATAGGGATAGGATAGGTAGGGTTGGCTCTGCGATAAAAGATTACCAAGGGTGGCTAACCGAAACACGAACCGATAATAAAAGAACTGGATCTAACGACGACGGGTAGATTCTAGAATATGGCATTGATGGCAACCGAAGATCAAATGAACTCTAAAGATGAGCAAATCAGAGAATGATGGCCTACTGGACATGATGACACGACCAAGGCAAACTAAGATGGTTGGCGGCAAAAGACGGCGCACGGTACTGACGAAAGGCGGCGGCTGACGAATATAAAAATTTTCGGTAGATGGAACAGTAAAGGGGAAGTGAGCACCACGTAGAACGCGGCGAGACGATCTCAACGGTATAAGCGGATTTGGCGGCAACCCGCTGGACAGATCACAAACTACTGATGAACGGCTGCTAAAGCTAATAGATCAAACGGCCATAACTATTAATATAATGGATGAAATCTAACCAAAATTTACAGAGAGCTATCTGGGATCATTTGGCACAATATGACGCGAACGGATCTGAGTTTTACCTTCTGGATCAACGGGGAACGCGCGACGAAGTTTTCAGCTGTACATACGCAGTCTGATCGGGGAAGATTGAATTTTCTGCAGCAATCACATGGAAGAAAACCTTGAGTTAGGGTGAGCACCAGGTAGAGGACATCAAGATGAGCCTACAGAATAAATTTCACGGTCAAACTCACAAAAACAAAGGAGAACGGGCGACGGCAAGATTCGAGATTGGAACGGCCGTAACTTTTGATTTGCTTGGTGAAACAGCACCGAATTTGGTGGAGAGGTAGATGGGACCATATGGCACGAGATGACTCACCAGAATGACGGGGAACGCGATGCCAAGATCGGCCGGCGAGGGAGGCGCCCCGGAAGACGACGGCTGCGGTTTTTAGCGTTTGAGAGGTGCTCTGGGGATTAGGGGTGCGTGGGAGGAGTCTTAGGACTCTTATATAGGCTAGGGAGTCGTGCCATACAAGGAAACACGAAGAAAAATCGGATTTGGATTGAAAACGGATCGGATCGAACACCTGGCGCGCAATGAACAGTACCGGGTGACGTGGCGCATTTTGGTGCGTCGGATGGAGATCGGAAGGCTGAGGTTAGGCGATGACGTGGCCAGCTCAGGAGCCGCCACGTGGATTTAACCATTTCCGAATTAAAATAATTCCAGAAATTAAAATAATTCATTTAGAGCAATAAAAATACCAGAAAAATTCGACAAAAATTCTAGAAAAAATTTTAAGACATTTGGAGCTCAAATAAAATATTTTGAACCAAAATTTATTTAAAATTTTGTAGAATTTAATTAAATTTAACAAAAGGCTTAATATAAATTAATTCCAAATAAATAGCAAACGAACTCCGAAAAATCTCAAAAAATTACAGAAAATTCCTTGAAGCAAAATGAACTCAGATAAAACTAAATTTATTTTAATTGAAGTTTATATTAGTCAAGTAAATTATTTTAACATTAAAAATTTCAGATTAAGCTTTATTAAAGAAAGAAAATCAACGGGAATTTTTGGAAAGATGAACTAAACAAAAGATTTTTGAAAACCCAAATTTTGGGTTGTTACACATGCTCAGCTACTTCACGCTTCATATTAGGCCACCAAAATCTCTCCTTCAAATCCTGGTACATCTTAGCACTTCCTGGATGAATCGAGTATTAGAATCGTGAGCTTCTTCAAGAATCAGCTGCTTCAGCTCCTTTTTATCCGGCACACAAATTCGGCCTTTGAAGAACATGGTTCCTTGCTCGTCTAGAGTGAAATCCACGGCTAGGCCTTCCTCCTTTTTAGCCTTGATCTTAGAAATTTTATCATCATCTTTCTGGCCTTCTCTAATCTGATCCTCTAGCGTTGGCTTTACTTCCAGTGCAACTACCATTCGTTGCGGCACAACTTCCAACCTTAGCTTATGAAATTCCTTGCATAGTTCTGGTTGATCCTCCATTGTTAGCGTATTTGCGCTATGGCTCTTTCGACTCAAAGCATCTGCTACTACATTGGCTTTTCCGGGATGATAATGAATTCCCACATTATAATCCTTAATTAGCTCTAGCCACCTTCGCTGTCTCATATTAAGATCTGCTTGGGTGAATATGTATTTCAGGCTCTTATGGTCCGTATATATCTCACATCTATTTCCTATGAGATAATGACGCCATATCTTCAAAGCATGCACTACGGCAGCTAACTCCAAATCATGCGTTGGGTAATTCACTTCATGCGGTCTTAACTGTCTCGACACACAAGCAACGACTTTGCCTTCTTGCATTAACACACACCCCAGGCCTTGCTTTGAAGCATCGCAGTAGATATCAAATCCATTCTGCACATCTGACAACACTAACACGGGGGCTGTCGTCAAACGCTTCTTCAGTTCCATAAAACTCTTCTCGCACTCTGGCGTCCATGCAAACTTCTTTTCTTTCATCAACAACTGCGTAAGGGGTTTAGCAATTGTTGAGAATCCTTCTATGAACCGACGGTAGTATCCCGCCATTCCCAGAAAACTACGGATCTGAGTAACGGACTTCGGTTGCTCCCAGTGCAACACTGCGTCCACTTTGTTGGGATCAACTGCAACTCCTTTAGTAGTCATTACATGACCAAGAAATTCAACTTTCTTCTTCCAAAAATCACACTTGTTGAACTTAGCGTACAGTTGATGCTCTCGCAGCCTCTCTAAAACCACCCTCAGATGTTCCGCATGCTCTTCCTCTGTCTTCGAGAAAACTAAGATGTCGTCTATAAAAACCACAATAAACTTATCCAAATACTCCATGAAAACCTTATTTATCATGTTCATGAAATATGCCGGGGCATTTGTCAATCCAAATGACATGACTGTGAACTCATAATGTCCGTATCGCGTAGAAAACGCAGTCTTAGGCACATCCTCCGCTCGGATCTTCAACTGATGGTATCCCGAACGAAGATCTATCTTGGAGAAAACTCCAACTCCTCTTAACTGATCAAATAAGTCGTCGATCCTAGGCAACGGATACTTATTCTTGATCGTTACTTCATTAAGTGCACAATAATCAATGCACATCCTAAGGCTTCCATCCTTCTTACGGACGAACAAAATTGGTGCTCCCCATGGCGATGAACTAGGTCTAATGAAACCTTTCTCTTGCAATTCCTCAATCTGCCTTTTCATTTCCACTAACTCGTCGGTAGGCATCCGATATGGTCTCTTTGATATCGGTGCTGTCCTTGGTGCCAACTCGATAACAAACTCAATATCGTGGTCTGGTGGCAGTCCTGGTAAATCTTCTGGAAACACATCCGGGTATTCTCTGACTACTGGCACATCTTCCATGCGGATGGTTTTCACGCTGTTGACCACTAACTGCCCATCACGAACTGCGGTCGCTTGAAATTCTACTTTCTTGCCACTAGGGCCTTCCAATGTCACGATCCTTCGGCCACAATCCAAAACGGCCTTATGCTTAGACAGCCAATCCATTCCAAGGATAACGTCTAGGGATTGCGCATCTATTAAGATAAGATTCGCTAGAAATTCTATCCCATCCATAAGCAACTTAGCTCCCAAACACCCAAGGCTAGATCTAAGCTCAGATCCTGGGGCTTGGACTAAGAGCACACACTTAAGATTCACCACTTTAAATCCATTCTTGGTTGCAAAACTTTGAGAAACAAACGAATGCGAAGCTCCAGAATCAAACAAAACTGTAGCGGGTACTGAGTTAACCAGGAACTTACCCAGTACGACGTCTGTAGCCTCCTGAGCTCCATCTGCTGTGATGTGGTTGATCCTCCCACGCACTGTTGATTGCGGTGTTGCTCCAGCTTGACCTGGCGCACGGTTTCCTCCTGAGGCTGGTGCCTTGGCAGGTGTTGTTCCCAAGTTGAAACGAACTGGCGTGATGCCTCCCTTCTGTGGACACCTATTAGAAAAGTGCCCTGGCTCATTGCATGTATAGCATCTTTTCACTGCAGACTGCTGACTCCCTCCTGGCGCATTGCTGCCCTGTGCTGGTGTCTGAAAATTCTGATTGGTGGGACGAGGTGCAGGGGTTGATGCCTTATTCACGGCTGGTGGTTGGAATCTAGCAAATTGTTGTGGTGACATTCTCAGGCGTAGGTGGTTTGGACGTCCACCCTGATTAGTCATCAAGCGCTTACGATTTTCACCCAACTCCTTGCGCTTATCCTCTAGAATCAAAGCCTTATTAACTAGCTCCTGAAAATCTGGAAAATTGTGGGTGATCAGTCCCACCTGCAGTCCTGAATTCAGTCCCTTCATGAAACGAGACTGTCTAGCTTTATCTGTCGCTACGTCTTCAGGGCATAGCGAGTTAACTGGGTAAACTTATTCAGATACTCGGCCACTGGCTGGCCTCCTTGTTTCAGAGCCCTGAACTCTTCCTTCTTAAGATCCATCATTCCCTCTGGAACATGGTATTGGCGGAAAGCAGTAGTAAACTCCTCCCAAGTGATCTCTTGCGGGGCTCCATGTGCGGCACAATAACTCTCCCACCATTCTGCAGCGGTTCCTTCAAGTTGATGAGAGGCGTAGAGCACCTTCTCATTGCCTTCACATTGCGTGATATGCAGCTTTTCCTCAATAGTCCTAAGCCAGTCATCGGCTTCCAAAGGATTCACATTTCCTGAAAAAGTTGGTGGCCGAGTCCTCATAAAATCTGACAGCTTGGAGTAAGGTCGAGGTCCACCATTGTTGTTCTGAGCTGCATGGTTGTTGTTGGTTGCTGCTACATTGGTCATCTGTTGCATCTGCTGCATCATAGTCTGCATTAGTTGAGTCTGCGCGGCTAGAAACGCTCCCAGATTCTGCATGTCCACTGGCGGTGGTTGAGGGCTGCCTCCGTCATTGGGGTTGTCATTCTGGCGCAGTCCACTTCCTGAAGCACCGTTGTTCCCTCGAGTATTCACCATCTGATGATTGCCTCTTGGGTTAGGAAAGGTAGATGTAGCATAGATAAGAAGCAAGAATTTCTAAAGCGAGGGAAGATAGGTTATACCCAACTGAAATAATTCTTTATTTAATCTTGGTATGGCTGCTTATTTAAGCCTACAAGCTTTGCAACACATATTGCACACTCAGCATTACAAAGAAGCAAACTAAACACAAAACCTTAACGTCAACTAAAGAGGTAAAAGACTAACTTAAAGACGCGACTCCACACTCGAGTCTCAACACAACTCTAAGACTGATCCTCCTCGGGCTCCCACTCTCGCTCCTCGGGATCCTCCTCTGACTCTTCCTCGGCTGGCTCCTGAGCTCCTCGGGTCACACGCTCCAACTCGTCCTCGGCGCCTCTAGGGCCTCTCCCACTCGGTGATCATCCCGATGGTCAAGCACGGGTCACCTCAACCTCCCGCTCTGCCACTGAGTGCCTCGTACAATCGCCTCCGGCTCCTGAGTAGTCTCTCTCATATGCTCCTCCTGGGCAAGGGCGAACTCCGCAAGGTGAGTTGCAGTAGCACACTCGTCCTCCACGATCCGTCGGTGTCGGCACGCTTGTACATCCGGATGAAGTCGGAATACTGAGTCGTGAAGCTCGTCGGCGTAGTCACGGCAGATACGGCGAAGAGCAAGTCGAGCAACCTCTTGAATCGCAACCTCGTACGAGAATCTTCTGGCGGAGATGTTGATTGGCCTGCTAGCTTCCTCGTTCTCCTGAGCGTAGATAATCAGCTTGCAAATAAATCCTCGGTGTACACCATTAACTGACCAGCTGCCTCCTCGGTAAAGCGAACGATAGAAGCCACCAAGTGTCCGAAGAAATCTCCACAGCTCTATGGCGTAGCCGCCAGCTGACTCCTCGAAGGTCGGAACGATCGGCATCTGCTCCACAAGAACTTTGAATAAGTTCTCCACCCGAAACGGCAAGTAAACGGTAAATTCAGCAAAGGCGAGAAGTAGAGAATGAGATGAGTCGAGAGTGTTTTATTAGTCAAGTTTAAATTTCCTTTAGAAAATAGTTTTGGACACTCCCAGGACACTTCCATACTATCTAGGGCCAAGACCTACAGTCAGTATGCTCTGATACCACCGCTGTAAGGACTCGAATCCACTGATTCGAACCCACTGTGTTTACCGCACTAGTCCCAGGATCAACGCTAGTGCACACAGCTTAACATTGGTACATATCACATCATACTCATCGAATATAGAAATAATAGTTCATTTATTAATATAACTAAATGTATGATCTTATGACCAACTTACATTATTAAGCCACGCAGGGCAAGACTGGAAATATAAGCTAATAATTAAGCAGCGGAAAGTAGAAAACGTAGATAGATCATCAGTTCACCACAGGCAACCGACAAGGTTCGGACCCTAATGACTCGTGTCTTCCTGGACCTCCTCTTCCAACACAGGTGTAGATTCTTCAACTGTTGATTATTGTTGTTGGCAAGGATGAGTACCTAAAGCACTCAACAAGTTGTGCACAGAATGCAATTCTATATATCTATATGCAAGGCTTATTCCAATGGTTAGGCTATCATGGCTATTTTGCAATAAGCAGCATTTATGAACAAGTATAATAAATAGATTGTAAATACTTGTAAAACAAATAGCAATAATAAGTAGATTCAATATTTCTCAAGTAAACCAGGTTTCCAATCCTAATTCAAATTCCATCTTCCATATGGTATTCCGCCATCCCAACCAAGTTGTCCAATTAATTAAGCTAACCCTTAACTGTAATTCCCGAGCATTGCTCAGATCATGAGCACGGCTATCCTAATAGTTTCACACTGCAGAGGTTATGCACTTTACCCACGTGATACAACCAAACACCACCAAGGCGAGTGATTATAACAAAGCCTTTACAATGCGCCGCTTAACCCGATACTACCCGCTAAGGTTTCAACATCGGTGGACTGGTTACCACATCTAGGGCCCCCTCTTGCACCATGTGAATTACTCCATAACTCGGGAACTCACACCACCATGATAGTACCAAAATTAAGACATTGCAAATTACTCACTAGGTGGCCCATACCGACATGTGGTTGCATGATTGACTCAGTCAAAGGCTTGCAAGGTTAAGTCCTTAGAGTGATCAAGGCAAGACATCCACATACCCTCTCGCCCATCGGGCCCACCTTGGCATACTCGCCTTGTCACTTGCCCCAATCTAAGTGATTATCACCCGCTTGATTACCAAGCACCACGTGCCATCAACAATTCAACATCGTTGCGTGACATGACTCGCCACAACAACTCAATCTCATCGTGTGATCCCACATGACACACAAGTTCATAACATCGTTCCATATTCCATTAGTCAAGATTAATTATCAATGATTCAATCACATGTGATGACGTGGCATGGCTAAGCAACTAATACGGTCTAACCATCCCATGTTGATTATCAATACTAACCAACTATAATGAACCAATCTAGGGTGGCAATGAATCATGGCATACAATGACAAGGTAGGATATAAATCAATCTGGTATATTAGCTAAGCCCAATTTAATTTGAAACAATTGTATACTTGAAGTAATATGCAATAGGGTAAAACGAATATGGCAATTTTATAAACATGGGTTCAACATGATCAAAGCACAACTTGCCTTGGAATAGGTCCTGATCTTGATCTGAAGCTTGCTCTTGAGTTGCTGGATCTTCCTCCGAAGCGTCGCACAATTCAACGTCTACGCGTACCGAAGGAGAAAAGCAAATAAATACCAACACAGAGAGCAAATGAACTCCAAAAATCAAATAAAATTCACCATTAAATAGATCTCAATTTTACAAATTTTTAGAAATTTGAATCACTCAAATCCGAGTTACGATGCAAAAGATATAGCCTTTTGAAGTTTGAAATAAATACTGAAATTGCAAATATCAGAATTAACAGAATTGTTTTTAAATTGAAAAACTGATTTATGACGTCAGCGTGACCTCATGATGACGTCATCATCACAGAATTTCCAATCGAATTATTTTTCCAATTGAAAAATGCAATTATGACGCAAGCATGACGTCATGCTGATGTCAGCCCTGGCGCCAGCCAATCAGACGGCGACACGCGTCTTCGGTGCATAGACTGGGTCCACAGCGTGGCTCTGGACCACGGCAGACCTGGTCTACGATGCCTCGGCACTGCGCGCTCGACACGCTGCCTCGACCGATTGGTCGCGGCGCCCACCGACGCGCAACACGCGGCACGCATCTATGGTTTGATCTGATCAAACGGTGACAAACGCACGCAACGCGGCTCGATCTCCTCCGTTCACTCAAATCCGACGGCCACGAACTCACCCGAGCTAATGGCGAAGCGGCGGCGAGAAGATCCACCGAAGACGAGGAAGAAGCCCTGGGCGGCGGCGTTCCGGCGCGGTTCCGACGCGAAGAAGAGGAGTAGTCGATGCGGCACACCTTGACGAGTTCGGATCTGGGACCAAAACGTCGAAAACCGACAGACCGGCGACGTACTCGAGCAAAAACCGTGGTGGCTTCGGCACTCTACTCCGGCGAGCTCCCGGGCGCGCTCCTCGACTGTTCTCGCGAAACCTCACCGATCAAAAGCTGCGGCGCACGTTGATGATTCTCGAGGAGGCTGCGGACCCCTTTAAATAGCCTCGATGGTCGTGTACAGTGCCTGGGATTCTAACCGACGCGGCGGCGGTGTCCTCCTCGGACACGGCGGCGGCGTCCAAGTCCCGCACGGAGACGACACACGCCAGCCGTCCGATCACGCTCCAACGGTCACAATCTTCAAGCCAAAATCAGATCCTAACCGCCCACGATTTCTTTCCAACGGCGAAGATTCCCCTGAGTCCCGAACCGGTACGACTTGATCTCACCCGCGCGATCATGATCCAACGGCGGAGATTCGATTTCCCGAAGCAGGCCAAATGGGCCGGAGGTGCGAGGCACTGGGCCGCACTGAAATGGGCCCCATGCGCACAGTATTGGCTTCGGCCCAATACTGTTCAAAAGGGTTTTTAAAACTTTATTAATTTAAATAATTCTAGAAATTCATTTAATTAGCTTTAGGCAAATAAATTATCAGGAAAAATCCCAGAAAATTCCCAAAAATACTTTGAGACATTCTGGACTCAAATAAAACATTTTTGGCAAAACTTTATTTTAACTTTGCATAAATTTAAATAGATTTGAACAAAAGGTCAATATTCATAATTTAAAATTAATTCGAATAAATCCAGAAACATCCAAATAAATTCCAGGAAAACATAAATGCACCTTTAAGCAATAAAATATTATTTGAGCAAATTTTGGGATGTTACACACACCAAAGGAAGTGTGTTAACTGCAGGGCAACAAGAGTCGATCATGTCTTGTGGGTAAAGTTGTACACACTCTGCAGAGTTAAAACTACTTAAGTAGCCGTGCCCACGGTCAAGGGCAGGCGAGGTACGCTTGCACATTGTAGATTTTATGGTTTTGTTTTAAATGAAAATGGTGGTTTGGGAATCCATGAGCAGATGGAACTCTCGGGTTATGGTTTGGCAGATGAAGCCAGTCAAGTATCTAGAATGTGCTTTAGTTGTCATATCAAATTCAATTACTATGCTATTTACATTTTGGTCAAATGATGCTTTGTGAAATTACTATTGGTATTTACAGTTAAACTTTGCTTTATGCTAAAAGAGCCATATTATGCCTTCAATTGTTTAGCCTTGCGTATAGTTATCATGCATTATGTTTCCAAGACTTGCGGAGTACATTTTGTGCTCACCCTTGCAACATGGCCAACTTTTCACAGAGAAGTCCACAGAAGCCGAAGGTGACTACGAGTTCTATGCTTGTGGTTATGACGAAGACGATCCGGAATGCTAGGACGCGTACCCCAGTCGATTGCCTGTTGGGCAAATGGATGGGCTTACTCTATTGCTGTTATTTCGTTTTCGTTGTTTCTTATTGAACTCAAGCCATGATGCTGCTTATTTGTAATAATTGGCCATAAGGCTAATACTCTTTTGCTTAATTAATACTATTTGCTTCGTGATATGGATGTGTTGTCATCACTGTTTCCACTGTGTGTGCTAGCTTTTCCCGGACTAGCACAAGTTATACGCAGAGGTTTCGGATTTGAAAATCCGGACCCGACAAGTCTTCTGATAGCTTCATCATAGAAGTGATCAATAGGATCAATTCAAATCAACCCTTAGATTTCAATCTAGAAGAAGGGGTTCTCATATTCCATAACAGGATTTTTGTTCCAAGTGATCCAGAAATAAAATCATTGATCTTCAAAGAAGCCCATGATACCATGTATTCCATCCATCCGGGTAATACCAAAATGTACAAGGACCTGAAAGAAACATTCTGGTGGAATTGAATGAAAAAGGATATAGCAGAGTATGTTAGTAAATGTGACACCTGTCAGAAGGTCAAAGCGGAACATCAGCGTCCCACAGGTCTACTTCAACCTCTCCAAATCCCAGAATGGAAGTGGGAAGATATCTGTATGGATTTCATAACTGGTCTACCTAGGACCCTAACCAAAAAGGATGCAATTTGGGTAATAGTGGACAGACTCACAAAATCTGCTCACTTTATTGCCACAAATTAGAAATACTCTGCTCATAGGCTAGCTGAGATCTATGTCGAAAGAATAGTCACTCTCCATGGAGTCCCCAAAACCATTATTTCTGATATAGGTTCCATTTTCAGCTCGAGCTTTTGGGGAAGTCTCCAAGCTGCCTTGGGATCCAAGCTTAAATTCAGTACAGCTTATCACCCTCAAACTGATGGACAGACTGAGAGAGTGAACCAGATCTTGGAAGATATGATGAGGGCCTGTGTACTGAATTTCAAAGAGAGTTGGGATAAATACCTCCATCTCGCTGAGTTTGCCTATAACAATACCTATCAAGCGAGTATACAGATGGCTCCTTTTGAAGCCCTGTATAGCAGGAGGTGTAGATCCCCGATCTATTGGTATGAAGTGGGAGAAAAATCCTTACTCGGTCCAGAGTTAATTCGTCAGAATGACGAGAAAATAAAACTGACCCAAGAAAGATTAAAGACTACTCAGAGTAGACAAAAGAGCTATGCTGGTAAGCGTAGACGAGATCTGAAATTTCAACCAGGAGATCATGTATATCTGAAAGTATCTCCAATGAAGGGACTACATCGGTTTGGAGTAAAAGGGAAGCTAAGTCCTAGATATGTGGGACCATTTTGGGTGTTAGAGCAGAAAGGAAATTCCGCATATCAGTTAGAGCTTCCTCCCTAATTGTCCAGGATCCACAATGTCTTCCATATTTCCCAACTTTGAGCATGTCTCAGAGAACCTTCTTAGTTGATGCCCAACCTTGACATCCCTCTGCAACCAGATTTTACTTATGAAGAAACTCCACTCAAGATCCTAGCTACAGAGGAGCGACAGTTCAGAAGGGCCAACATTAAGTTCTGCAAGATTCAGTGGAAGCATCATACCGAAAAAGAGGCTACGTGGGAGGAGGAAGATCTGCGGGAGTCGTACCCGCATCTCTTTAGGTGAGGTGGATTTCAAGTGCGAAATCCTTTTTAATGGGGGTAGGTTGTGATAACCCGGGGGGTTATCAGCTTAATTAAAGAATTAATTAAGCAATAAAATGATTAGGCAAGAAAATAAGTTGTAAGGATTAGAGAGTGTCGTTAGTCCCGTAGTGAAAGGTATCGCTCATCGAGGTACCCAATCTGTCCGGGACCCAGACAGGTACCCCTCGCTAGTTTTTGGGGTTCATCATTCGGCGCTTAGAACTTATCTGGTGTGGTATGCGGGTACCGTTAGTAAAACGAGTGGATAATGACCGTAGTGCCCTCAGGAGCCATAGAGGCTAGTGGAAAGCCCAAGGGCAAAAGGGTCATTTTCCACCTTGCCAAACCCTTAAAGCCAGCCGAACTAGCCAATAGACAACCAGAAGCCAGCCCTTGCCTTCCTATCTCCCATTCTTCCCACAAACCGAGAGTCACAAGAAGCACAACCAAGCTCAAGCCAAAGCAAGCAATAACCGGTGCTCCCATAGTTCCAACCAAAGCAAGAACCAGCGACCAGAAGGAGACAACCAAAAGAGGAGGTGGCGACAGCATCCAGAAGGAGAGGAAGCACACCGAAGCCGAAAGAAGGAGAAGAGACCAGAAGATAGCTCGGCCAAGAGGGAGAGAAGCTCGTGTCTGCGACCTTGTCACCCTCACCAGCCATCCCCATCACCACCAGTGCTGCATTGCTTAACCCCGATCATCCCATGTGCATTCCGCCCTCATCCCATCAGTAGCAACAATATCTATTCTTGTATGCAAGTGGTAGATCGGGGTAGAGGGTAGACAATGGGATGGAGGGGATAGTAGATCGGGTTGTTTCCTGAGGTTCTCAGTAGGTTTGGACAGCCACTAGGATAGTGTAGTATCTGTTTTTCATGTATAGATAAAAAATCCCAACGTCCATCATAGAACCTTCATTCTTAAGCTTCATTCAGTGAAGCATCAAGTAAAAAAGTGTAGAAAAAATAAAGAAAAAGAGGGTAGAACCCTAGATGCCAAAGGTAGCAAGGGGAAGTGGCAGCCTCGGGCTCGCGCCACCATCGGCCGGGCCGGGCAGGCTGCGGGTGGGCTAGTGCGCTGAGCGGAGGAGAGGCACGGGCGGAGCGGGCCTCCGTCGGCCGAAGGAGGAGCCGCGGGCCGAGCGGCCGTGCAAGCTTCGGTCGGCGCCGAGAGGGAGGTGGAGGCGACGGGGAGAGTCGTGCAAGCCAAAGGCGTAGGCCGAGGCCGCTTCGTGTGGGGAGGAGCCGCGGTAGAGGTGATGCTGGCGCAAGAGAGGAGAGTCTCCCGGGTGAGTGGAGGAGGAGCTGAGGGGAGATGAGTTCAGTCCAGAGGAGAAAAGAGGAGAGGGCGATGCAGAGCCGAGAGGCTCTCGGCCAGAGCCGAAGAAATGAGGAGCAGAGGCAGGAAAAGAAAGAGGAGAGGGAGAAAAGAACGAAAAAGAGAAGAAAAAGAAAAGGAAAGAAGAGAGAAAAAGGTGGAGAGGTAGAAAAATAACCCGCGCCGTAAACCATGTCGATTTTTGTAATCGACTTGCGGATCGCGTAAAAATCAATAACGCGAGCTAATTTAATTCATGCCAAATAAAATCTGAACGACAGATCATTAAATCGGTTGGACGCCAAAATAAATAATTGAATCTTAAATGGCCTAGTTAATATATTATATTTTCAGGTCTTGACCTAAATTGTCCCGTCACTCAGAACCAACATTCGAGCGAGGCCGAACCTTCCAATATTATTCCAGGCAAGATTCTTTGATCATCTCTTCTTAATGATTTTCAATGCTTTTGTATAATCCTCATATCATCACTGCATCAAAAATTTACTTTCAAAACTGAAAATGTTGAATTGGTTGTGGATGAAGGAAGGATGCAATGATGAAAATGAGATGTGGTTTAAGAAAGAATGAAATGGTGTCCGGTAATGTGGTATTGTTGTTTTGGAAATGGTTGAGTTGAAGTTAGGGTCCATGAATAGAGTCCAGTCGTGGACTGGTTATTAGAAATAATTATGGTGGGTAGAGGGTGCCAAGAAAAGCAGGAGGTGCCTGTGCTCGTGGGGGCCTCTACATAGGCTATAACATAAGGTCAAACACCTACACTCGGATAATGAGTCGTATTTCAGTGCCAACCATAGCGAGGTAATTCACTGTCAGAAAAGGTTGTCCTATGAAAGTATTATGATCTCCACAGTGGGTAAGTTAATTATGGTCGAGCTGGGAAATGCCGGTATGATCTAGTGGGACCGTTAGTAGAATGTGTAAGAAATGAGGATGGAATGTGCTAAGGGCGGTATATCTGAAGCCCGGTGGTGTACTACCGGAGGTGCCGGAGTACAACTGTATCTGCGGGTCGTGGGATGACCTAGTAGAGGCTCCCCACTTGAGTGCAGGGTTGGAGATCAAATACTGGATTAGCGATAAACGTTCTAGAGTCTCTCATGTGGAGTCCGTTATGGGTAAAGTGGTATGAACCTGCGCAGGGTCTAAATCTTGAATTCAAGCCTATCTCCTGGATTGGAGGCTACGAAAGCCCAGTCTGTCTCATCTACGAGTGGTAGTAGTTGAATTTCAAATAACTAAAATTTCCAACCTTTAAAGAAAACCAAACATCTAATTTCAATAAAAATGGAGTTTGAGGGAAGAAAGTGGTAATGAAAGAGAAAAGCATTCTGTTACATTGATATTTAATGCTTGCTGATTACTCTGTACTCACTCTTGTATTTCCCCCTGTTTCTAGAAGGAAATTATGATGGATGGGTGTATGAGGCTGAGAATGAGACCTATTCCCAGGAGAAGTATCAGGGCTATGAGGAGGATCCCTCTGCGAGCTACTACTCCGACGATTATCAGGAGGAATAGGAATCTCTATATGCCTCATTATGTTCCTTGGAGGTATTTAGTATGTATAGGTAGTAGTATCATCTTTTGTAGTACAGAGATAGATGTAATAATATGTAATGGACATATAGCCCTACGTGGCTTGCAATGAATATATTTTCATACAGTCTCTAATTATTGTTCTACTGTAAAACTCTCAACACGGCATAGTAGCTGGTAAAGCATTGGATTCTCCAATATTTTGCCGACGGTTGTGCCGAGATCCGCGTAATTAGCTTAGGGTGATGACAGTGTTATTGTTGCTATCCTGGGGTAATTATGAGGGTCGCCGCACCTACAATGAATAAGGTGATCAGCAAATGAGCATTGATCTATGCATCACCGATATATGATACCGGTACGACGATACACAATTTTTCAAAAACATGACTCCAGCGATACGACGAGCATAAATGTATTAAAAAATGTAAATAGACCAATAATTAGTTGATTACCTTGATAAAAAGTTGAAAACTATGCATTCGTTGCCTCCTTTCTTCCTCTTCATATCACAGTCTACACAAATAAATGAAATAGACAATGTAAGTGTTGTCACTAGTCATAAACTCGGTTCCTCTTCATACCTCAGCTCATACCTCTAACATGCTTCCATAGAGGAAATCTAACATTCTCATTTCGTGGACCAACTGCAAACGAATTCACACTACTACTGCCGCTACCAGTTCTTTGCAGATTTGGAATTTGAGAGCTTTCACTTCCCATCCCTAAAGTAGAAGGCTAACCTAATTAAGAAAAACAGATGGGATGCACTAAAGAAAAACATAGCAGTACTCACCTTTGTTGAAGAGGCTGCAGAGCAGCCGATGACTGCAGAGGGGGGCTAGCGACGATTTGTCGAGTGGTGCACTGGCGGCGACTGTAGGAGAAGGGGGAGGTGTAACAGAAGAAGGAAGCGGCAAAGAAAGGGGTGATGACACAGAAGGGAGGGGGAGGCGGCGGGATTTTGCGGTGGTGGTAGGAGAAAGGAGAGGGGTGGCGCGATTTGCGGCAATGAGAGAAGGCGGCAGCAATTTGTGGGGGAGGCGGCGACGATTTGTGGAGAGTTCGTGCCGCGTGACAAGGAGAAGGGGGCCACGAGGGAGAAATAGATTTTTATGGTTAGGATTGATGAGCTGGAATGGGCTTTTCCTTTGTTTGGGCTTTGTGTTACAGGCTTGAAGGTATCGGGGAGGATCGTGGAGTATCGAAAAAGGATCGAAACTTTTTTAACTAATTTCTTATGCTGAGAATTCACCGATCCTTGTCGATCCGGGATCGGGGTATCCGATACCAGTACGGCACCTTCGTGAACGATCAGTGATTCATAGGAATTGATCAATGACCATGCTATAGATCACAGCTAGTCTGCATAAATGAAACAAATTAAGAAACATATCATGTCAATTGAGGTCAATCAAACGTGCATCAGTTTACGCCTAACGGGAAGCGCGCTCACGTCCAGCATCAGCAGCACGTACCACAGTAGCTCAGGAGCTGATGTAGACAAAGAGCATGGCATTTGCTGTATCACATTAAAATGAGATCGATGGTGGCGATGTGAAGAACAGCAGCATTCAGTGCCTGCCATATGTTTGACTCCAAGATCACAACCATGATCTCAGGTCCGAGGTTGGTTGTTGAGGGTGGTGGAGGGAACAGACGGTGAAGATGAAGTGAGGAGACTGGAATCAACAGGCCGGCTGAGAGATAATTTGGTTCAGTAATTTCTACAGATAGCACTGTCAGAATCAATATTGAGGCAGTCCAGCAACACTGAGTCTACATGGTCAGGGAAGTCAGCAGAAGAGAAGCGAAGAAGAACAAAAACAAGAGGAATTAATTTCTCCATTTCCTGCAGTAGGGCCCGTGTAAGAGTGTAAGCCAAGATATTCCCTTCTAGTGTATTCTAGACCTTAATCTTGGCTGGATTTACCTAACTTGATTGGGTCCAGCAGAATCTAGGATCATCCCAAAATAAATCCTTGCTTCATAAGATAAGTCAGTTTGTTTTACCCATAGTCTGCCTGATTTCAAGAACATGTGGTCAGACTAAACCAAATCGCACAAAGTTTTCATACATATAAACAAGATGTTACTAACCAAGATATTTGAAAGGATCCATAACAATATGACAGTTTTGAACCTGCAGTTTTGCAAACAACCACATTAGCTGGTTCCAAGCTGGCGATACGATTATGAGATAAACAATCAGTCACAGATAAGGACAAATACAACAATCAGGTCCCACGGGAAGCAATGAAGTAGAGGGCAGATCTTTCCCTCTTTACTGAAGAACTTAGCCAGGTCACAGCTTCTTGTTCGTGTGGACAGTCCAGTGGCATACAGGTTGTTCCCGGGATTCCTTGCTTCATCTCGACTTCTGTCAGAGATTAGGATTAATAG
Source organism: Otatea glauca (assembly GCA_036346275.1). Taxonomy (NCBI): domain Eukaryota; kingdom Viridiplantae; phylum Streptophyta; class Magnoliopsida; order Poales; family Poaceae; genus Otatea; species Otatea glauca. The sequence goes on from CM070728.1 coordinate 56,116,542, forward strand.
ATAAACAGTGTCTTCTATGATATATTGTACAGTATTACAACTAGCATTACCCCTACCAAAATAACGTGATCCTTCGTACAATACTGATTGCACTATAAAAATGCTGATCTACCAAATGATACAGTGAGCATAGTATCAGACAGAAACGAGCAGCACACTGATACTTTCATGTTGTTGTTGCTGTGCCTAGCCTACTACTATTAGCAACAAGGTTTTAAATCAAGGGTGTTGGCTGGTGGTGAGTTTAATTAAGGAGTGGAAGCTTGAGAGGCAAAAGAAAAAAGAAGTAAAGCAGGATATTAGTATTGACTATTTGTACGTGAAACAGGATACTGTAATTAATTAATGTTGATAGCCTGAAGTGAAGTGAAGTGAAGAAAGGACGAGGGAAGAAACATGGTTGGTTAGAATAGATTGTGTTAGGTTAGAAAGAGCACAAATCACACGAGACACAAGATTTACGTGGAAAATCCTTGCAGGAAAAAACCACAGGAGACAAGAAATCACTATTTCGGTTCAATCTTTACATGTAGAAGAGAGTGGCATATATAGTCAACTGAGAGTCTGAAAAATATGAGATAAGGACTCGTATATATGTTCACTATTGGAATTCGTTACAAATCCCTAAATAACTGTAATTTAGAAGAAATAAATAAATAAAAATAGCAATTGGATATGTAATGAATTCCAATAGAAAATAATTGAAATTCGAAACAAGGAATAAAAAGATAGTTGGCAATTTGATTTCCATATGAATTCCAAAGCAAGATCCCTGAGTAACTAAAATTCAAGATAAATTAAATAAATTTGGCATTTTTTATTTGTACATGAACTCCCATAAAAATATATAAAATTTTGAATAAAAAACTAAAGTTATAACGACGATAGCGCAAATGGTGTCAAAGTGGACCACGAAAGAGTGCAATGGCGTTGGTCTGTTATGTAGAGACATTTAGCCACGTGAAAGTGAAGAGTTGAGGCGGCAACGACGGAGATGAGGGAAACGTTATGCTGTTGAAGAGAAAGGCTAGAGTTGAAGGAGCTGAGGGTTGTGACAACAAGTGGTGAGTGACAGTGATGTTGAAGAAGTCAATGCAATGAAGCTCGATGATAACAAAGCCCTGTCAGAGAGGAGATGAAACTTCTGCATTGAAGATTAGCTATGAATAATACGGGCCCATCGGGTAGCTAGGAACGTGCCATCGCTGGTTAGGGTCACGACATCACCAACGATAGTGGGAAGATTATCTATATTGTTAGACAACGACTAAAGTAGACATGCAAGCATCAATCATGACGGGAGGTCACCATATTGAGGAAGCCATGGTGTTATGTTAGCCAATGTCGAAGAAGATGAACGATTGACATAGAAGAAGAGGACATCGAGCACATATAACATCATGCATGTATTCATGGATGATAAATACAAAAAGAAGCATGGCCGTACAGAAGCAAAGAAGCAAATAGCTCATAGAAGAGATGACATAGGCATAGGGAATACGCTCGGGGCCACAGAGAGAGCGTGTTGGGTGTCCCCAGCAATGATAGATGACGATTGCACGCGTATGTTTGTTTGAGGCTGCAACGATCAACATTAAGCAATGATTAGAGAGAAGTACAAAATAACTATGTGGTAGAATATTACATTAGAAGGGATAGCAACAGAGAGATTGAGAGGGACTGATCAAGAATTGGGCTTATTATTGAAGATTGAAGCAGAAAAGCTGTGGTGGTGTGAGGAGATAGAAGACACATGGTTTGGTTAGACAATCGGCATGTGAGGGAAGATAAGTTTAAAGTAGATCGTCCATTGTTAAATATGGTGACTCATATCTAGGCTTTTAAGATTTGAAAAGGTGTACTAGATGAATCCTAATAGGATTAGGATTCCTAATCCTAATAGGAGTGGATTCCTATTTGTTTTGGAGGAGAACTAGGAAGGCTATATAAACCTAAGGGATGGTCATAGAAAACTCAAGCAACTAAGAAGCTACAAACCAACTTATCCAGAGCAAAAGGTGCACGAGAGGATTAGAAGCTAGGTTATTCTTTAACACTAGATTTTTGTATAAGATAAGGATTCAAAGGTCCTAAAAGGTTCTAGAGGTTGGGAGATAGCAAAAATCCCTTATACTCTTTTGAGGTTGTGCTTAAATAATTTGCAGTCGGCTTCACCAAATCTCTCTCTCGTTGTGGTTGCTTCAACATCGTTATTTTGGTTCTCTACGAAATTCATCTAATTCGTTCTTGAGACCATGCATGCTCGTGCCTTATCTCACAAAACTCTGATCCAATCTGAGGGCTGCTGCCATAAGAAGGGGTATCAGAGTATAACATGATGCATCGGTGTATTCTATTCTAATACCATGTAAATTAATGAGATAATTTGCCACACATCTAATTAATGTACTGCTTGAGATTAAATAGAGTTACATGTGATTTTGGACAAGAGTAACTAGTGGAAGAAGAATATGGGCGTAAAGGTACATGATCGATATATGATAGAGAGTGGTTACGTTTTTAAGAACCCCGACAACTTATTGTGCTCAATTATTTCTTTTATCAAAGCTCATGCTTTATTTACATTCCTTAAGTTGTATTTTCCTTTAAATTTCTATTGTCATTTAAAATATTTATGATGCCTTAAAAATCTAAATAACCTACAAGATACACAAATATATTCTCAAGCATCTAAGCTATATCATTTAATATTAAAAACTTTAAAACAAATCTAGCCGTGCAAATGCACAGGCACTCTGCTAGTTACTTTTACACAAATAGTAGTATCATATCTCATGGTGGTAAGTCATAAAAATTTTATGCAACTTAGTATTGGTCCACAATAGTATGTCTTTTCTCTCTCTGTTAGAGGTGGAATCTTTGCCTGCATATGACCTATATAGGTTCGTCTTTCCCTACGTTTTCATCCTTTTTAAAAAAAAAGAAAAGAAAAGAAAAGAAGTACATTCGTTTCAAACATACATATATTGAGATCTATCGAGTTGTCCAGGGGTGAAAACGGATCGGATACGGATGGATAATAGCTCTACCATATTTGTTTTCATATTTTTCTCGAATGAGGATAAGAATACAGATAGTCCAGATATGAATATGAATACGGATAATATCGAATACAAATACGGATTGAATATGAATCAAATCGGATATGATTACGAATATTTATCAGAACATGATAACACATAACTAGTTGATTTGATCAAAATATTATTGAAAATTGAACAAATATAAGCATTTTCATTCACTTAGACAATAGTTAGAACCATGTTGTAAACAAATTTATGTAAGACTTAGTTCATCACACACTGATGATTAGTTCATCATTCACGTAGATTAAAACACAAAATGGAGGTAATCCTTGCTCAGAGATACAAATAGAAGCAAACACGGAACACACTAAAAGTTTGATAATACTTAGATACCATGTCTCTATAAAAAGTATATAACACTTACATGTAATGACCCAAGATTTGTATTCTTTGTTGAATTATGTTTAAAATAATAAATTATGTATTTATGAGTTTTTATGCATTTTTAGCTAATTATTTAAAATATTTTCCTATTAAGAACAACAGTGTTTGAATTTTTGAGAAAATTTAAAATTTTGAAAATAATTTTTTTAAATGATAGATTGTGTCTGGAACTTTCTCAAACAATTTCGTAATTTTTGGAGTTGATTTGCAAATTTTAATAAATGAAACTTGATTTGCGAATTAATTAAATTAGAAAACGATTTTGAAATTAAGAAACCTTTTTGGGCTAAAAGAGTAGTCTTGGCCCAGCCCACATGCATATCCGGATATCCAACCGATCAATATCCGGATTATCCAAATCCGTATCCGTATCCGACGGATAATGAGCTACTAAATCCGTATCCGTATCCGATTAAAAAAAATCCATATCCGTATTCGATCCGATACTATCCGACAGAATCTGTATCCGAAAATTGTTTGTATTGGTCGGAAACTATCCGATCCGTTTTCATCCCTAGAGTTGTCAATGCAACAGCAAAAAGAATTAATAGAACAATTGAGATTTGTTCTTCGGTCATGCAAAGAATTAAGAACAATTGAGATTTGTTCTTCGGTCATGCAAAGAATTAAGAACAATTGAGATTTGTTCTTCTAAGTATAATTGACAAGCAAAAGAGGAAAAAACAAGTATTTGAATCTTGTAAAACTGATGCTGCTGCGAAAGTGAAGAAAAGAAAAGAATAGAGATACCTATTATATTTTTAAGAAAAGAAAACAAATCCAAGAGCTGAGATTGAGAATAGCATGATGCCATTTGTTGTATTATGATCATGGCTTGGTAGGATGGGCAACCAAGATTCATCCTTTCTTCCATCTCATTATATAACCATATAATCTGTTTATACATTATTGCTCCAGTAAAGCAAAGTAGTAAGCATGAGCCACTCACTAATAATGGATGTGCAGGCAGGCTGTTGCTTCATTTCATTGAACGTGAAACTGCAGCAACAAATCATGCATAAGGTATGGAGAATTGAACCTGCCCCTGCAGATGAAAAAACCAAAAAGAAGGGAAAGAAAAACTCCAGTCTCCAGTACTGGGCCTAGGTAGGTAGTACAAGTGAAACTCAACTCAACTGCTCCCTATAATTAATTACTTAACACTAGTAATTCAGATCGATGGAATGGACCCAACATAACAACAGCAGCAGCAGCAGCGCACACACACACTAGCAGGATTAGGAGCAACTAAGGAACTTAACTTTTAGTACTCTTAGGATCACCTCAGGAACCTTCTCATCTTCTTCAAGTTGGCCAGTAGCACCCAAAATCCTTTCTTCCTCTGCTTTGAGTTGCTGCCCATTGCTTCCTCCGTGCAGCTGTAGTAGTGCAGCGGGCTAGTGCCGCCGCCGCCACCGTCCACGGCCACGGCCTTTTGCACCATGTCCAGCACCTCGCTCATCCTGGGACGGGCCTTGGGCAGCCGGGCCAGACAGCGGTTTGCTACGGTGGCCAGCTTCGTCACTGACTTGATGTTGTAGTGCCCCTCCAGCCGTGGATCCACGATCAGCCGGACCCGCTTCGCATCCGAGATGTGCGGCTTCACCCACTCAAGGAGCTTTTGCTCACCCTTGGGGCGGTTCCGGTCGATGGGTCGCCGTCCTGTGATCAGCTCGTACAGCAGCACACCGTAGCTCCAGATGTCACTTTTGGCAGTCAGCCGCCCCGTCTGGATGTACTCGGGTGCTGCATACCCCAGGGTTCCAACTACCTATAAATCATGAATCATCAATTTCTTCACTCCAAGCCTTACTTGGTTAACTTCATGGCAACAATATACTCATTCATAATACTAACATTTTCATTTCCATCATCAACTAATTCAAGAATCAACAAATTATTCTACCTTCGTTTTCCCCCTGAATGAACAAGTTAGGTACCATAACATACCGCCGTTGAGACGTGGGTCAGACCCTCCGTTGGCCCTTGCCTAGCCAAACCAAAGTCGGACAATTTTGCATTCCAGTTCTCATCCAATAGAATGTTTGATGTTTTTAGGTCGCGGAAAATAATCTGCACAGATATGAAACTTTAATTTAACAACTCAAGTTCTCAACAACAACAATAAAAATCCCAAGTTGAATGTCTTGCTTTTGCATATGGTCAGAGTCATCTGAGCCATCAGAAAATTAAGCATCTGAAAATACCTGAAAATCCATTTCTTCATGCAAGTACTTCAATCCCCTAGCTGTGTCTAGAGCTACCTTTAGTCGCATAGGCCATGATAGAGTTGCTCCTGTTGATCTGCACGACAAGTGATCATCCACGCTTCGGTTAGGCATGAATTCATATACAAGAAGCCTTTGTGCTCCTCGCTCATCATCTTCAGCACAGTACCCTATCAACTTTACTAGGTTCGGATGGTCCACAATTCCAAGCACGTTTACTTCTGTTAGCCACTCCTTCTGACCCTGAAGAAAGATCAGATGCATTCTGTCAGGAGTTGAACCAAGCCAATGAACTAGAGCTAGGTTTCAGTAATTGGAGTTAACAATAAGTTATCATGGTGATGCTAGGACTAACTTATGCCTCTCAATGGAGGACTTTTTTTTTTCGACAGGCTCAAAGTAATACTTACTAGAAAATGGAATTGTGGTATGATCTTTTGACATAGCAGCAGTAAATACAGAACCATAGCAATCAGGCTAGCCCTTTTTGGACCGATATGGTGAATGCAAATTGTTGCTGTTAGAATGAGATATATTGATTTTTGGGGCCTTACATTCATTCAGTACAGGAGGGAGGGTGAGGGTGAATGGAGACTTGCCTGAAGTCCTTTCCGATTCAACTGCTTAACAGCAATCTCCTGCCGCTCACCAGTGTCTTCAGAGGACTTGATTGTGCCCCTATATACACACCCGAACCCACCCTCACCGACCATGAGTGAGCGGCTGAAGTTGCGAGTAGCATTCCTCAGCTCAGAGTAAGAGAACACCCTGAGGTTGGTAGGCCTGTCGATGAAGGTTGGATACTGCATCCGCTGCATCGACTCGGCACTCATGTCAGAGACATTTATAGAAGTGAGGTCCGAGCCAGAGCGGACATCCCTCTCGGTTGATGCCGTGCTGATGGACCGCACAGAGGTGGACATCGGGATGGGGTCCTCTTCCTTGGATTCTCCATGAAAGCAAGGCAGGCACCTCATTGCTGCAGGACAACGAGAATTACTGTCAGTGAAGCTCTTGTCCCAAATTTGGTTCCCCGGCCCTTAGGCACTACACTAGGCAGCACCAATTGGAATCTTGTTTTGTCCTAACTTTTCCCCTCGAATCTTGAAAGAGTATGAGCAGAATTTCGCAAAAGCACGGTATTGTTGAATGGGGCAAGAAGTCCAATCCTGTAGGAAATTCCTTGTTTAAAATAAAAAATAGAAACAATCTGTAGGAATTTGGCAGCATGATGGCCATACCAACTAACAATTTTATGCTTGTACCAAACCAAGTGATGTAAGAAATTTGACAAGAACCCCCGTCCAAATGGTACTCCGACTAGTTATTGCTACAGTAGATGCAGGATGAACACAACCATCTAGCAAGATGATGTGGGGGGACCTGAGCATATATATTAGTCGTGATCTATAAATAAATTACTAAGTAGCAGAAGGCAGTAGGCGCAGGAAAAGATGAAGAGGAACTCTATCAAGAAATTAGCTAGGGTGGGTAGGAAGGAGAGAGAGGTTACCTTGGGTCTTGGGTAGCAGGCCGGCCGCAAGATGAATGCTCGCTTCGCCTTCGGTGGCTGGAGAAGATATATGGGCTGACAAACTCGCTCGTTGAGGCTGGGAGTAGCAAAGATGAAGAGGAGGAGGCCGGCAGAGGAGGAGCGGAGCAGCAATGGAAGGAGGAGGAAGACAAGACGCGAGGGAAGGGAGACTTGGACCCAGGAGAATTGAGAGTCTCCACTCCAGTCCAGTGAGTCGAAAGACACGCGGACCGGCGGTGCGAGTAACTACTACAGTACTCCACCCACTCACTCACCGCTGATTACATTACTTACTCCTCCGTCAGTCCATGTTTCCAACACATATTTTTCCAACAATTTTATATCTAGATATAGAACATTCTTTATATTTAAATGTAAAATTAATGCGGTAATAAATATCTGCATGTATTTTATATTCTTTATTGAATATAGTGCATAGTGATTAAGGGTAATCTATTTATTTCTATTATCTTCTTCGTTTACGTGCCAAGAAAAAGTAGGCTTTATGAATTTCGATGACTAACTAGTGGTGCCGTGCCATACTCTTAATTTCTCACCGGATAAATGCTGTCCTTGATTTGATTTTTTTTTAAGAAATGCTCACCTAATATTGTGTAAACGGAGAACGGGTTGCTGCTCGTAAAATGTAAAATAAAGAAGGCAGAGCGATCGAATCCAACGTATTACAGTGGACGAGTTAGTTACTTTTGACTTGTCCATCTATATCCCATGAGAAAAGAAAGGGCATTTAGGGTGTGTTTGGTTGCTTGTATCAAGTGGTATATGTATGAGATGGTTTAAGAAAAGAGTCATTCATGTGTTTGGTTATTTGAATGGAACCATCCCATCTCGAATGATGGGATATAAATTTAAGTAATATTCTCTATAGATACTGAACCATTCTATTCACCCAAAATAATGGAACCAAATAATATAGGACCATCACATCTCATTCAGTTAGATGTAGGAAATCCTTGTTAACCAAAACCTAACAGCAGAGTAGAATGTTTTTCAGAAGATTTTTATTTAACATCATTCATCTTCCGACATTGTCAGGCAGCCTCCTGATTGACTGCACCTACCCTCGTGCCTCCCTTGCCATGTATACAATTTACTAGCTAGGGCCACGCGCTATGCTGTGTCGTGCGAAATTTCGTCGTGCGATGTTGCGCCGTGCAAAATTTAGGAAATTCGGTCGCGTGACGCTGCGCCGCGAGAAATTTGGTCCGACAGATATTTCTGAAAAAAATTACGTATTTTTGGTTTTTTAAAAAAAATTGGCTGATAGAAACCATCGGCGAATCTGCGAAGGGCTATAAACCGTCGGCGAATCTGTGTTTTGTTTTGGGAGAAAACCACGGATGGACCTAAACGTATTTTCATTTTTTGTGTAATTCTGGTTTTCTTGTGTTTTTAAAAAATATGGGTTGTTAGGACCCATCGACGAATCTGTGGACTGCTATAAACTGTTGGCGAATTTGTGGTTTTTGTTTTTGGGAGAAAACAAACGTATTTTTGTTTTTTGGGTAACTTCGGTTTTCTTATTTTTTTGTAACATTCCAAATTTTAGCATTTCAAAATTTTCTCTAAGTTTTAAAATTTTTGAGAATTTAAATTTGACCTCTCAAGTGCAATTAAATAATTTGAATCAAAATTTCAAGTTGAAATAAGTTCAAAATAATTTATCTAGGTTCCAAATGCTTAAAAGTAATTTTGAGAATGTTATGGGATTTTTCCTAATTTATTTACTATTTATTTTGGTTTTTCTTAATTTTTTGAAATTTTCTAAAATGGAAAATCATTTTCTTTTTCTTTTTCCTACACGGGCTGTTTCCTTCCACAGCCCATTCCTATTCCCGTCGGCCCGGTCCTTTCCTCTCTCCCGCATGGCCGTCTCCTCCGCAAAGACTGCCCATCTCCTTTCTCGCCCACCAGACGCGGCCAGTCCGCTCAAGGCCTCGGCGCCGACGACGGGCCCACCTATCAGCGACCGGCGTCGTCGTCCCCGTCGTCTCCGCGACGGGCTCCATCTCCGCGCCCAACTCGCGCACCCGCCGTCACTTATCTCGGGCCGTTGTCGCTGTATCCGCCCTGGAGACCTCGACGTCCACGCCTATTTAAAGCCCGCCGCCCTTTTCCCCTCTTCCGTTCTGCTGTTTCTCGCTCGAAGCCACCACTCGAGCTCATCTCTTGCACCACAGTGCCCTTCAGTCTTCCCCGTCGCCGTCCGTCGTCGCCAGTGAGGCTCCACCACGCCCGTTGGTCCCGCCGTTTTACCTGCGTCGGGCGCGTCTTCTGGCCCCAGATTCGCGCGCGTCTCATTGCGTTTTTGCCCTGCAACCGCTTCGTCTTTCTTGCCTTTGGTGCTGCACCGCTGCGTTGCCACCGCTCCGCGCCGGCCGTGCCGCGCCGCACGCCGAAAGCCCGCCATGTGGCCGCCACCGCAGCGTTGTCCCGCCCATCCGCGCCACTCACCGCCGCGTGGCAACCGCAACGCCCACGCCGCCGGCCAAGACCGCCTCGGCTCTGCGTCGCGCCACGTCACTCGCCCGCGTGGCTGCCACGTCAGCCCTAACCGCCGCGTGGCACGCCACCTCAACAAGTCTACCACGTCATCTTGAGCCGCCTCGGTGCACCCGGTTCACCGTGAACTGAGCCAATGACGCGTGGGCCCCACGTGTCAGCGGCATTTCTTTTTTCTTTTCTGATTTTCCAGAAATTCCAGCCAATCGCAGTTTGCCACATGTCAGCCTTTCTGTTTTTTTCTGAATTTCTGATCTGAGAATCTTTCAAGAGCCCGTTCTCCTTCGTTCAAGCTCCGATTTCAGTGATTCAAATTTATAAATTCAAGATCTATCTTCGAGTACTATTATTTTTAATTTTTGAATTTTTTTTATTTATTTTCTCTCGTTTTGCGTGTAAACGACGCAGTCGAAGCTCAAGCGAATTAGCAGTCGAAGGTAGAACTAGCAGGAGGCAGCGAAGGTAAGTCTTCCTTGAACATATTGATCCCAAATTTTATGAAAAGCTTATGTTGTTTTAAATTATGCATGCTTACTTTTATGAAATGTACTTTAAATATAGTTTTAGAGTATAGTAAATACCAGAATTTGTTATACCCTCATTAGTATTGATCATGTCAAACCTTTGTCACCCTAGTTGATAGTAGCTATTTTATTTGGTGATTACTAGTAGATTAGCATAGGACGGTAGAATTGCTTAGTCTAGCTTAAACGTTTCGGTATTATGCCATTATGGGAATCATTTCAAACATCATTGATACTTATTTGTGAAGTCGCGGCAATTGGTGTTGCTGCTGTTAATTAAATGAAATAAAGTGAAAAATATGGTTTAGATTAGGGCGGATGGATGTTTGGCGGGTGCAGAAGCACGATACCTTGTATGTGAATGTCCCGCCCTAGTCAATTAAGGACCGAAGCATGTGTTATCATGGACCAAGCATTACCGTACAACCACAAGTCTATATGGGTACGACCTGGCTAAATAATTTGTGCGTCTCGTTATTAGCTTCGCCAATTGGTGAGTGCCAGATGATAGCAGACGCAAGAGGGGGCTTTCGACTGGGCAGCTAGAACCCATCGACGGTGAAACCTTAGCGGGCAAGGTTAATATTGGAGTTGTACATTGTAAAGGCCTTATCATGATCTCTCTGCCGACACACTAAAGGAAGTGTGTTGATAGCTTGGCAACAAGAGTCGATCATATTTTGTGGATAAAGCTGTACACACTCTGTAGAGTTAAAACTACTTAAGTAGCCGTACCCACGGCCAGCGAGGTACGCTTGCACAATGTAGATTTTATGGTTTTGTTTTAAATGAAAATGGTGGTTTGGGAATTCGTGAGCAGGTAGAACTCTCGGGTTATGGTTTGGCGGATGGAGCTAGTCAGGTAGCTAGAACCTGCTTTAGTTGTCATATCAAATTAAATTACTATGCTATTACAATTTGATCAAATTATGCTTATGAAATTACTATTGGTATTTAAAGTTAAACATTGCTTTATGCTAAAAGAGCCATATTATGCCTTCAATTGTTTAGTCTTGCATATATTTATCATGCATTATGTTTCCAAGACTTGCGGAGTATATTTTGTTCTCACCCTTGCAACATTCCCAACTTTCCACAGAGGAGTCCGCAGAAGTTAAAGGTGACTACGAGTTCTATGCTTGTGGTTATGACGAAGGCGATCCGGAATGCTAGGACGCATACCCCAGTTGATTGCCTGTTGGGCAAATAGATGGGCTTACTTTATTGTTGTTATTTTATTTTCGTTGTTTCTTATTGAACTCAAGCCATGATGCTGCTTATTTGTAATAATTGGCCATAAGGCTAATACTCTTTTGCCTAATTAATACTATATGCTTCGTGATATGGATGTGTTGTTATCATTGTTTCCACTGTGTGTGCTAGCTTTTCCTGGACTAGCACGGGTTATACACAAAGGGTTTGGATTTGGAAATCCGGTCCCGACATTTTTAAAAAAAATGGGTCGCTAGGACCCGTCGGCGAATCCATGGTCTGCTATAAATCGTTGGCGAATCTGTGGTTTTTTTGGGAGAAAACCGCGAAGGGACCTAAACTTATTTTCGATTTTCTTCGGGTCCAATATACTAAAAACAGATTTCTTGGGACACAAACAAATTTTTGTTTTTTTTCTGGTCCATTCTGCTAAAAACCATCGAGAGAACCTGAACGTAAACAACGGAGGGACCTAAATGTTATTTTGGTTTTTTTTTCTGATCCTTTCTATTAAAAACCGACCGTAGGACCTAAATGCGGAAATGGGGCCAATCCTCCCTGCTATAATATAAAGGTATACATTAGCTCAGCAACTCTGCAGAACACTCCTCTGTGCTTTGTTTTTGTACAAAACTGACCAAAATTCATTCCCAAAAAAAAATTAACACATAATTGCAGTAGGCTTGTTATGGTTGAATGTGCGGCTATACCTATACGTTGTGGCCTTGTAGGTGAAGTAGTAACTTATTTTTTTGTGATTCGTATTAATGTAAGAAAGGCTATACCTATACTTATTTTTTTTGTAGGCTATACCTATACGTTGTGGCTAGCAGACGAGGGAGGGAGGTGGTGAGGCAAGGGGAGAGAGAGAGAGAGAGAGAGAGAGAGAGGAGCTCAGGCCTCAGGCTCAGGGGGCCAGCCGGCCGGTCTTGCTGCTCGCGACGTCGCACACGGCATGCAGGAAGCAGCACTGCCTGAATGCGTAACATGTTTTAAGGATATAATGCTTACATTCCTATATATGCCCGGACGGAGACGGAGCGACCCACAGCACCGGATTCGGAACTGTGTTTGCCATACTATTCTACAGTCTACTCCCTCTATAGAGCCTTCAAAATAAAGATGCAAACCATCCTTCCCCACTATTCCTTGCTTAAGAGCATCTTCAACAACACTATCTAAAATACACTCTCCAAAAGCCATATTTAGAGAACTCTTAAAAAAAATGCCTCTACATATCTCCTTCCTCTCCAACAGCACTCTCCATATCACACTCTCTATTTTCTCTCTCCTATATTCTAATTATATTCCATATAACCGTCATAATAGTAATCGTTTTTTATTGGTAAATTCAAACGGCTATATTTGAATACGGAAATTTAAAAATTAAAATTCATTGCGACGACCACGTTGTAATGGTTATCTTTAAATGGGTAAATTCGAACTGTTATATTTGAATGTGAGAAATTTAAATTCAAAATTTATTGTAAGGTCATACTGTAATGGTCATTATTAAAAATATTGTATTGATTGAGTCATGTCCTAACGGTCATCGTAACGGCTATTGGGAGGTGTCTAAATTTCCCTATAACAAAAAAAGACCGTATTAACTTTAGTGAGAGGAAGCAAACATATGTGGAGTTAAGCTTTATGTGAAAACAATCAGCATCAACATACATATCATTGATTGGAACATAAGAGGGAAAACAACACAAATGAAAACTCGCAAAAGGGAATCACAGCACACTTAGCTAACTCAGCTATAACATTCTTGATCAGCTGCTCAGCCTTGCCAATACTCTCGATCATCTCATCACCTAGAAATACAAGTATAGCAGAGACTAATCCACACTTCTATATTTACATTGTTGATAGACAACTATTTTATCCCTTCAAAAAAATCAAATAAGTAATTTTAAGCTGCTCCGGTGTTTTTTCCTGAAAGTTTGGTATTTAGACAAGATTAAAATGTTTAAAACGTGCATCGACAACTTGAACTATGTAGAAGACAGTAGATATATACCTTCTCCCCAGCCCTTATAAAATAAGTGATATTACCCAAGAGAAACTAGATGGGCTTCAGCGCACTTCACTCTCACCCAAATTCTCGTCAGCATCGACAATCCTTCATGCATAAATAAGTGATATTAACCAAGAGAAGGTAATAACTGAACACAGCATAATGGCAACTCAGATGCACTTCTGATCTAGATAGTTGGATGATACTAACCTAAACAACCACAGTGTTGTTGCATGCCCCTAATACTAATCAACAACTCAGGATTGGTAAATCTCGTTAGATCAGAAGGTCGAGACCACATAAAAGTTACTAATTATGATGTATTTGATTTGAACCAACCAAGCAATTAATGAAGTTAATGTATTTGATTTGAACCAAGCACCTGAACAGTTCAATCGTGTCTGGAAGATTCCAGGTTAATGCCGCTTTCAATATAAGATCTCAATTCTGTCAGAATTCATCTTTTTACCTTTTGCTCCATCTGCTTAATTTGTCAACACTTTGTATCAACTTCTTGTGGAACAAAATCAGCAAGTGTTGTATTGTACTGTAAACTCGATTGCCCATGAAGCGTGCCTGCAAAGCTTGAAGTCAATAGTTGGGGAATGAAGCCAAGAGCCAAAACATGATAAGAGCTGATGTAGCACTTAGAGCCCAAGACAGAAAAGCAAATGCTGTGGCGACTGGTGAGTTCAAATCTCCCACAAGTGAGTTGGGGATACCTTTTGCAGAACAACACATCCCTTTCAAAAAGAATTATTACACCACCAGCTGAGCATGATGCAGCGAACGACAGAATTGCAGTAACCTGCATTGCAGTCCCAAGCTCCACAATGCTTGTAGTCCCATTGACGCAATCAAATAGCTGAAATTTGAAAGCCACGATTAACTCATTACTCGATTCAAAGGCCCGTGCAAATTATACATCCCTCACTCCACTGAAAGAAAGGCCGCTCCTGAATTACTTACTACATATCACGAACTCACGACAAATAATTCAGGGCAAAAAAACCAGCACTCCTCACTGCGCCCCAGCCCAAATTGCACACCCAAGGCGCCGTCTACTATTCGCATTGCTCCATGAGAGTCCAGAATCACTGTGCGGATGAACCAGCGTCCCATCCCACAAGAACAAACGGCGGTACCAGAAGGCGGTGTAGTTGGCGAAGCCGAGCACTGGCGCCGATGGTCGCCGCGGCGAAGGCGGCCTGCCCCACCCGCAGCCACAGCCCGCCCCACGTCCCGGGCCTCCTGGCCAACTCCCTCATCTCCGCGATTCCCCACCCCCTTCCGCCCCACTCCCGCCGCTGCCCCCTCAGCGGGCGATCGGGGTCAGTCGGTTGGTTGGGTTGGAGCGCCTTGTGCGGATGGGAGGAAATCGCACTTAACTGCGAGAGGAATCGGGAGGGAGATCGAGGTGATGGGGGAAGAAGGGATAAGAGATCCGAGAACCAGAAGAAACCCAGAGGGAAGAGGCCAGACGAACCTTGTCGCTCCGCTAGCTCTTCCTGCCGAGGCGAGAGAGAGGAAGACGGCCGCCCCCTCTAGCTCTTCTTCTCGGTGCTGCTGGCTTGGAGGAGAAACGGCCGACGGGCGAAGTAGCTGTTGTCCTGGCGGTCGCGCGAAGGAGCCTGCCGTTGCGTCTTGCAGGATAGCGAGCGGAGAGAGGCTCGATAAATGTAGCGAGCCTCTCTTCGCTCGCTAGATTTAGGGAATCAAGTAGGGAGTCTGTTGGAGAGTGAAACAATGCCTGAATCGGTAAAAAATGCAGTTAGAGAGCGGAGTAAGGAGTTTCTTGGAGTTGCTCTAACCATCCTCTGATACATACCATGTACTCCTTCCTCTATGCTCTTCTCTCTCCCCTCCTCTCTCTCTCGTCATGTACAAGCTCGTGCTTCACCTCACACTGCAAGGCAATGGCAGTGAGCCCTCAAGACGCCGATCGAGTGGATGGAGTAACCGAAGCTTGGGCCCATCCAAGACCTACTACTCATGTCATTAGATTTCTCCAAGATAGTGTCGGTCCTCGTTAGTGGCGGAACTACGAAATTTGCAATGGGTGTGCACATTTGACACCGGACAGTCGACATACATAGTTTTATAGCATAAATTCACCACATAGGTTCGAAATTTACCAATAATACAATACATATAGTTGAAGTAAGGTCTTACATGAACAGAAGATTACATAATATGTAATGAAAATTAGAATTGCACTTTACGTGTTTTCATGGCTTGAAAACGCTTGATAACCTTCAAGAAAACATCTTGCTCAATAAATGTGACTAAACAATCATTTAAGAATTGATTGCTCATACTATTTCTTAACTTGTTCTTCAAAACATTCATAGCAGAAAATACTCTTTCAACACTCGTCGTTGCCACAGGTAGGAGCAATACCAATTTGAGAAGTAAGTACACCAACTTGTAAATTTCATGCTTCTTGGTTTGAACAAGTTTAATAGAAAGCTCACCAAGATTCTTGAGGTCCTTAAACCTATCATCTTTTCGCATTTCATCAATAAAGTTATCAACTTGAAAAGGAAGTCTCATCAAATCTGTACTTGAGAACTCATTGGGATAAAATCTGGCAAGCCTAATTACTTTATCATTAACGAAGGCTTCAAATGAGTTGAGAGGATTCAAGGCAGCAATGCATACAAGCAACTCCATATTAACTTTGTCCAACCATCGCATCCCATAAATCCTAAATCAAAGTCATAAGTTTCCTAAACAGATTCAAACAAGGCAATGAATGTTTCTTTCAAAAAGGGCAATGAACACAAAGCACATTATCCATGCGAATTTGTCGGGCCACTTTGTGCTTGCGGCTTGCCTTTTTTCTACAGGCAATGAATGTTTCTTTCATAAAAAAGTGCCTCTTATTTCATGAACATTTTTGTGCAGATCTTCTGATACTTTGTTTTGTGCTTGCCTTTTTTCTGTAGGATGGAGGAAACACTTATCAATATGTATTTGTCAGGCTACTCTAATATAGATGTTAGTGTTGAAAGAATGAAAGTTCACTGGTAGACTTGCAAACAATGAAACAAATGGTTATGGTTGTTATGAATTTTACATTTTTACTACCTTCTTGCTCTTGCTGCCTTGTAGTTGAGGGGCGAGAAGAGCGAGTAACGCAGTCGCTGGTCCTAGTAGTGTTGCTCCTCACTCCTTAGTCCTCAGCATCTCAGCGCACCGACGTCTCCTCCTCGGCTCCTCCGACGTCAGCTCCTCAAGCCCTCAACGACCTCGCAGCTCGCGTTGGCCAATCGGCCACTGCTTCGCGGTCCACGCTCGGGCCTCGCCTCCCCCCACCGCCGCCCTCCCAATCCCGAATCCTGCCTCGGCGCCTCCTATAGCCCACGTCCCGTGAAGCCGCCTGCGCCCTGTTGTCCTGTCCCTGTCGCTGTGCCGCGGTGCCACCCGTGGCCCCGCGCCACCTCCCGCCGGTCGTTGCCCGCCCACAACTCGATTGGGGATTTAGGGTTAGAGTCGGTGTCTCAGTGAGTGAGAAAGCGGGGAATTGTTGGTGCGTTGGTGTTGACGGCCAAATGGGCTCTAAGCCTTTGACGGTTCGACAAATACCTATACTGGGCCTTTCAAAAAATTTGGGGGTGCCAGTGCATACCCGGCACCCCCATCAGTTCCGCCCCTGGTCCTCGTCATGAGCAGTATGTGATCATTGTACCACTGCCGATCGGGCTAGTGACGATGGCCAACAACCTCATAGTCCTCCGGCGAGCCAGAGCTTCGGCAAGGTGGATGGCAAGCAGAAGGCTAGGTAGTCAGCAAGCCACTGCGGGCATGACCTCCTCTAGTAGACTTGTTGCAAGTGTTTCTCGGTTTGTTGCTGCATCCTTTTTCCTTTGCTGTAGCTAGTGTTTTTGCTTATTATTTGGTGGGTGGAGGAGTTCAGGGTATGAACAACCCCGGTTGGGTTGTTGGTAAAGTCAGGGCTCCTTCACATAGGATATCATTTAAGGTTGAAACCAAACTGGTGCTTATATCAAAAGCGGCGCAAACTGTGCTGACCATAGATCCGGTATGGGACGGGCTGAACTAAGTAACCAACGAGTAGCTGTCCCTGCCAAGGTGAGAAAGGTGATTGTGCCAGGTGAGGGCAGTCACCCTAGGGTGAGACATCGAGGGAGGAGTCTCGACCCACGTGCCTTTGGTGAGACAAGGCGGTATGGCAGAGGTCAGAGTACGGTTGGCCAAAGATTCTGTTTCCCTGGCTTATTAGTGCGCCTAAGGAAGCACACTAGTTGGACAATAAGCCAAGTTATGCTATGGGCAAAGCAGTACACCTCTGATCAGAGTTAAATGTGATATCACTCATAGCTTCTGGGTTTAGAAGTGCGTCACATGGGTTTTCCTCTAACACAGGATGTAAGACCCCACATTGTTTTGTTGTCAGTAGATTTAAAAGTTAAAACTTGACACTTTCCAACAAATGGGTAAAGGGGTACTTTGAAAAATTACTACACTGGTGTAACGGCTCAGTGGACAAAAAATTATAATTATATACTCATGCATAAATTTTTCGCGACTTGCTGAGTACTGGAGTACTCAGCCTTGCTTTCTCTGTTGTTTTTCAGAACATGTTGAGTCCGCCCACCCAGATGAGGTAGAAGATGATTTTCTTGATGATATAAATTTTTATGATGATGCTGATGTTGCTGTGGAGGGCTATGAATATGAGGGGGCAGACGACCAAGACCTGGTGGAATAAATCTACCCTCAGGAGGGAGGCATTTAGAATAATATTGTAATATTAGGCGGGCGGTGTAGAAATTACCGTAGCCGAACCTAAGACAGTACTTCAAGTACTTTAAGAATAAATCCCCGAGTACTATTTGGTGGAAGTTTCTATTCGTACATGTGTTGTTTTCCTTAGCCTGATCTTGGCGCACTTGCTCTGTGATGTTTCCACTGGTTTTGGCCTGGTCCGGAAAAGTGGGGGCGTCACAACGTATACTTAGACATGGCCCGAGTACTCTTACTCG
Organism: Otatea glauca; assembly: GCA_036346275.1. NCBI lineage: Eukaryota > Viridiplantae > Streptophyta > Magnoliopsida > Poales > Poaceae > Otatea > Otatea glauca. The sequence continues at coordinate 56,135,083 of CM070728.1, forward strand.
ACAATTAATCGGTAGTAGTCCCTAGCATGACGTGCAGAGTCCCTACTATATGTAAACATCACATCGGACGAACCTTAGCAATAATTAGTAATATGCATTTCCCTTAACCTCAAGATATCGGTCAAACTCAAGGTGAGAATGTGTCACCCTTGTTTAGATAGCTCGACCAATCTTTCTCGATTATGTGACTCAGAATCCCGGACTACGGTTTACTCTTTAACCACGAGTAGCATGGTCATGCATTTCCGGAATCCAACCACTTGAAAGGCCTAGAGATATCTCTTCTGTTGTATGGATGGGCAAATCCCATCTTGATCGACCATGCCTCGCAGCATGCTTCATGAGAAACCCGAAAGTCACCTTTATAACTTCCCAGTTATGGAGTAGCATTTCGCAACCCCAAAGTAAGTCATTACACATCATGAGTACATGTGTCAATGTAACCGTAACATTCCAATTTTTGCCCTTTATTTATTATGTTGTGTCATTTTTGCATTTTATACATTTCTCTAATTTATTGATTTTCTGGATTTTGTTTGCATATTTTTTATATTGGTCTTTTGAGAAAATTATTTATTTATTAAGAAAGTCAAAATAAAGTTTTATTAAAAATATTTTTATTTGGATTCCTAAAGTCTCAAAAAAAATTAGAATTTTCCTGGGATTTATTTGAATGTATTTTAAAATAAGTATATTGGTCTTTTGTGAAAAAGTAATTAATTATGGATAAAGTATAAATAAAGCTTGGCTAAAAATATCTTATTTCATTTCTAAATGCCTTAAAGTATTTTTGAGATTTTTCTTGGAGTTTTCCAGGTATTTTTGTTGCTTTTAATTAAATAGTTTAATTATATGAATTATATTTAATCATAAAATCCCTAAAAATTTATTAGCAGTGATGGGCCGAAACCCTAAAGGGCCCAGCGCCATCTCCAACTATAGCATGATCCATCAGCCGTTAGGCTCGTCGAATGGTGGCCTTTGGATCAAGCTCGCGCATAAGGCTGAGATAGCGCCGCGTCGCTTGCAATCGGGACTGTTTATCGTAGAAGTGTGTCGCTTCGGTGGCTTTCGGCTCCGGTCGGGACACTGCATCACCGCCGCCGTGATTGCTTTGGATTCCGTCGTCGTCTCGGGTCCAACCTTGATACCCGTGGCTATTTAAGTAGCGCATCCGGACCGTTTTAGCTTCATAAGCAAAAGCCCTAGGTTAATTTGAGGATTTCGCTGCAAGGTAGCCAGAGATCTGAGCTTTTGTTTGTGAGACACCACTGAGATTTTTCGTCCAATTCGTCGCCATCCGTGAAGCTTCGAGCTCGAGGCCAGGTCCTTTGTGATCGCCGTCGTCGTAGCTTTGGGGTGCGCGCGCAATCTTCATCGGAGAGTGGTCGGTCCGCCATCACCTCGGGAAATCGATCTCATCGCCGTTCAAGACGCCGCTGCCGCCGCTTCATTGTGCAAGGGAAAGAACCAACCGCGTCAGTAGGTAGGCGAGAACGTGAGCTCACCGTGGATGTCTTCCTTCCTCACCGGTGGCAACCTTGGGGCTTCGTGAGGCACCATCCTACGTGGCGTGTCTGGTGACGACACGTGTCTACCACGTCGGTTGCTATGCTATGTTGTCACCTACGTGGCGGTCCAGTCGGTTACTGAGGTGCTTGCTATGTCAGTTAAGTTGGACCCGTACGTCAGGGAGGTGTTGTGCCCGTGGACCGAGTGCATCATGAGCCGAGTTGATTTCATGGACTCGATCCATGGACCAAAGCCATGTGTCAACACGGGATTGGACCAAACCAGGGCTGACGTCACAGTGATGTAATAATTACCTTTTTTAGTATAAAAATAATTCAGTTATTTCGGATTTTCTATTTTCAGTAATTTTAGTATTTATTTCAAATTTGAATAGCTATAACTTTTGCATTCGAACTCCGATTGAGGTGATTCAAATTTCTAAAAATTTGTAAAATTGAGATCTATTCAATGATGAATTTTATTTGATTTTTGGAGTTTGTTTTCTCTCTATTTTGGTGTTTATTTGGCTTTCTCTCTCGTTTTACGTAGACGTTGAATTGTGTGAAGTATCCGAGGAAGATTCGTCGACTCTAGACCAAGGTCCAGAACAAGAATAAGGACTTTTCTAAGGCAAATTGTGCTTTGATCATGTTGAACCCATGTTTATAAAATTGCTATATTGTTTTACTTTATTGCATATTATTTCAAGTATATAATTGTTTCAATTTAAATTGGGATTTAGTTAATATACCTTTTGATCTATACCCTACCTTGTCATTTGTATGCCATGATCTATTGTCACCCGAGATTGGTTCACTGTAGTTGGTTGGTATTGAAATCAACATGGGAATGTTAGAACATCATAGTTGCTTAGCCATGCCACGTCATCACATGTACATGAATCTTTAATGTTTAATCTTGACTAATGGAATATGGAACAATGTTATGAACTTGTGTGTCATGTGTGGTCACACGATGTGATTGAGTTTATGTGGCGATGGATGTCACGCAACGATGTTGAATTGTTGATGGCACGTGGTGCTTGGTAATCAACTAGGGTGGTAATCACATAGATTGGGGCAAGTGGCAAAGGGGCGAGTATGCCAAGGTGGGCACGATGGGCAGGGGGCATGTCGGGACCCGATTATGAGAATCCGGACCCTCTGTGTATTCTGTGCCAGTCCAGGATCACGCTAGCACACACAGCCTTTACAGGGTTGCACATTGTAGACATTACAGCGATACAATAATAAATAGTGCAAACATTTATATAAACTGAATTGTATGACCTTATGGTCTCCTTACATTAATCAGCCACGCAGGGCTTACATTATCAGAGTAAGAAAGTAAACAGCGGAAAATAAATAAACTACGCAGAAACCCATCTCCAAGCCATAGGCAACCGACTGGGCTTGCTCCCTAATTGTCCGGTTCTTCGATGTACTCTTCCTCCCAAGCTGGCGTTGCCTCCTCTTCTGATGTTGGGTTGGTAGGCAAGGGGGTGAGTACTCAAGGCACTCAACAAGTAATGCACATAATGCAGTGCTATTACTATATGCAAGGCTTATTCCAAGGAATAGGTTTATTTGGTTCTTTTGCATCAAATAGCATTTTTAAATCAATATCTTGATTAGATTAAAGGCAGTGAAACATTTATTAATTAATACTAAGTTCTTTAAACAGTTTTAACCCATAAACTTGGCACACAGCTTTAATCAGTTCATTTTCGACACATGCACATAGCCTCCCATTCCACATTTTATTTTTGAAAGTCTAACCCTTAATTGTAATCCCCGAGCAATGTCCAATACCGCGGACTCGGCTATTCGAATAGATTTTACACTCTACAGAGGTTGTACACTTTACCCACAAGACACAACCATTCACCACACAGGAGATCGTCCGTAACAAAGCCTTTCAGGAATCTCTACCTTAGCCAATGAACCTCTCTGGTATTGCCTTCACTATCACTCCCCTCACACAGAGCCGAAGTATAGGACAAGCCAACACCGTTGGATGGGCACCAAGCCGTAGCACAGGTACGCTCCCCTGCACAGATACACCCCTGTGTACTGTCACCCTGAGGTATCAGAGGAAAGATATCAAAACCCTAATCAACTAGGTCTGTCCCATATCTGACATGTGGTTGTACGGATGACTCAAAATCAAAGGCTTGCAAGGTGAAGTCCTTAACTGACCAAGGCAAGACTTCCAACACTCAACAGTGGCACACAGCCCAATGTGGCACACAGACTCACATCACTTATCAACCCATTGCCACATAGGCCCACCTGGCACACAGCCTCTTGCCACTTGCCCTAGTCTAAATCATTTCCCACCCGGTTGATTATTGTGCAACACATGCCAGCAATAACTCAACATCGGTACGGAACCACACAGGTCTTCGTACCTCCATATCATCACGTGGCATCATCACACCACTTTAAAAATAGATTCAATATTTCATTAGTCAATATTGTAGTACTTCCGAAAGATCGTTCATGATTCGTTGCAAGGCTAAGCATCTATTCACGGTCTAGCCTCCCGTGTTGGCATCATATTAATATCCAACAAATATGAGTAACCTTAGGGTGGACAATGATTTAAAGGCATACAAATAGTAATTTCAAGGTAACATTAACAGTATGGGTTGATTAGCTAAATTACCTGTCGACTTTTGTAGTCGGCAATGAATTTATGGGGTAGGCGCTCGATCTCAAACTCGAAGGTCACACAAGACAAGGGGTTTATACTGAGTTCAGCTCTCGCGAGGAGATAATACCCTAATCTGTGTCTTTGGGATTATATGGATCTATTGGATCCGGGTTGCTCAAAGCACAATATGCTCTGGGCGATATGAGGTGTTCTATGCTCTATGGCTTGATTGCTCTATGCTTGGATGATCGGATCCCCCTGTTGTTGCCCGCCCTCTCCCTTATATAGCGGGGGTGGGGCGGCTTACAGAGTCCCGATCGGATAAGAGATTCCGATCGATTACAAGATTCTAGTCGGTTATAGGACGTAGTTTACATCTTTATCTATCCTTCTAACAACTCGGATTACAATCGATCTATCATTTCTAAACACAAGTTCAACTTCCGTTATGATATATCCCTTTCCGTACGGTTAAGAAGCTTGATGTGAAGCATATCTTCTGGGCCTTCATCTTGGGCCTTTCCTGAGGATCCCCTGGAATCTATATCCCACAGCAGCCCCCGAGTGCTTCATGATCCATCGCTTTACTCGTGGCTCCTCGCTCGTAATCCCGATCGTTTCCTTATCCAATCGAAAAAACCTTCTTTTTGCAACAGGCGAATTATGAAGAACTCGATCATAAATTTCGTCCTTTGCTTTTCTCAAGCGCAAATCTTTTACCGAGCTGATTTATTTGTGAGCAGCCTTACGGACTTCTTATCATGTCACAAACGTAGATTTGATACTTTTCCCGCCCGAAGTCTTTAATTTTCATCGCTTGACAGTCATCGGGCAGTCTTCGAGGTTGCCTTGTTTTCCTGTGCCAACTTGTTCAGCCGAAAAAAACTCTTCGTCTTCTGAAGTTGCATTAACACCAAATCTCTTCAGCTTCCGACGCTTAATATCCCGGCGCTTACTTCGATTTTCGTCTGAATTGGCTATAAAAGGCGTACCAACGCTTCAAAATGTATCTCTTCGCTTTCTGCCCTCCATTCTTTTGCTTCAAGCTTTTGTCCTCATCATGCCTCGGTGGTATCATCATGCAAAGGTGGACCCTAGGCTAGTCAAGCGCTGGGAAGAGTTTGACCGGGCCTTCGAAGAACAGCTGGAGGAGTTGGCGAAGAAGCGCGACCGCGAGGCCGCCGACGCACTCCTCGAGGTCGTCCCTGCCCTTTACAGGGCTAGGGATCCTCACCGAGGCGCCGACGAGCGCGCGGGAGGCGTAGTTCTCCTGCAACATATAGTTTCCTAGGCGTAATGCCTAGGGAATTTTTGTACATAATAAAGAAATACCTTCTGTAGAAGAATCTCTTGTCTGTCCCTTGACTGTGTATTAGTCTCGTTCTAGGGCGTCTTGGACCTTGTGTGTTGCTTGAACCTGAAAGGAGGCGTCCATCTGCCGCTAGACATAGCTTAGGCTCGACTTGGAGCGCATCGTTGCACTTGGCCGAGCGATCCCCATATCCGACCGCTGCGTAGATATAGTTTTTAGTCCAACTTGGGACGAACGAGGTTATCTGGCTCATGGCCGAATGATACCCATATCCTAAGAGCACGCCCGGCTCTCTTGGAGCGTATCATGATTCCATATGGCTCTTGGCCGAGTGATATCTTTTCTCGGTTGATATCGGAAGCGGCTTAGGCTCTCTTGGAGCGTATCACGCTTAGACGACTCATGGCCGAGTGATACCCTTTCCCGACTGATGTCAGGTTCAGCTTAGGCTCTCTTGGAGCATATTACTTTTGACGGCTCTTGGCCGAGTGATACCCTTTCTCGACTGATGTCGGACCCGGCTTAAGCTCTCTTGGAGCGTATCACATTTAGATCCGAAGGGCGTCCGTACTCGTTTAAAACGACGCACAACATTCTCGGCCCTCGTGGAGCACGCCCATGGATCTGTGCCTGTTTGGGCTCAATTTTACGGTACATGATTCTGTCATGCGGTAACCACCCAAAGGCCCAACGTGGGGCGTACCCAAAGTTTTTATTCAAGTTGAAGACCATCCACAACCCGTTTAATACGGTAAGTGGGAAACGAGCCCCATCATGGGGGCGACGTGGCCTCGACGCGATCCGGTCAAATTCTGTCAAGCCCTGTAAGTCGAGGTGACGGGCCTGTAAATCATTTATGAGGAATCTGAAAGGATGAGACGTTTCGCAGCTTTTTCCCGCTGATTCGGCAGAGACCTTATTGTTCTCTCTTTAAAAACTAGGTCGTACGACGCCCGACAGTTCATCTTTCCGCCGAGCTTTTTCTCCTTTCACCTTCTCGCCTTCCTGAACTCTCCGCCACCAAGGTTAACCTTCACTATTCTTGCCTTCTCGAGTCGCTGTCAATCTTTCTGCAAGAATGTCTTCCTCTACTCCTTCTCCGCCTTCACCACAAGATTGGACGACCTCGACAACGACCGAGGAGAAGCTGAAATCCATGGTAGACGACGGATCTTGCTCGATCCGCCTCGATCTCCGCGACGCCCGGCCACGGTGAATCCGTCCCGACTCCCGCCCGAGGAGGTGGTGGTTTTGAATCCTTTTTCCATCATGCCTTGGTCTTCCGATCAGTTCTTTCCTTCGGCCTTCTTTTCTTTTATGAAATCGAATTGGTGAATCTAAACCCCAATTCTATCCTCCAAATTTCCTCTTTGTCCACCTTTGTGAAGCTTTTTCGGCATTAGCCCCATTTCGACCTCTTTCGTCACCTTTATCTCCCCAAGCCCTATCCTCCAAAAATGACCCCAAGGTTATCGGGGTATTTGGATTCCAGTTGGGAAGGGTCAAGAAGGATTACTTTGCCATTCTGTCAAGACCTCTAACAAGGGTGGCATTGGGAATGGTTTTTGTACAACCCGACTCGTCTCGCCTCCGTTCACTGGGCGCCGTCCCTCAATGTCTATTTCCTGGGGTTCTACCCCTGCTTCTTCCGACATGGATCAAGTGTCCGAACTCTTGGCACTGATCGGAAAGCTGAAAGATAGCGGGCTTACAGGAGTGAGTGGGTTTGGCCCTCCACTTCATCGCCCGCCGGGTGCAGCCTCTGAAGGAGCGAGTTCATCTGGGATTCGCTTATAAGGGAAAAAGTGACCCGACCCGGGAACGGCCCGACGATTTGCCAAGGGAGAGGTTTTGCGGCAGGGCTGGAGAACTCTTTATCTCGAGCATCGACATATTACCTGTCAAGTGCCCAAAATCTTTCAACATATCACGCCCCCCTCCAGCGGTAGGTGATTTTTATTGGGAATTTTGCGTTTCTTCGTTCTCTGAAGTTTTGCTAACTCTTGATCTTCATCTTCAGGATCGCATCGCGTTCTTCAGTGTTCCTCCCCTTCCGAAAACGCCTCCTCGCCTGTTTGTTCTCCGGCGCGGCGCGGTCTCAGCAGGGGCCCTGCTGCAAAGAAGGGAAAGAAGATACTGTTCGATGACCTTGTGGCCCCCCGACGTCCGGTCGGCGGTCCCAAAATCCAAGATCCACCTGCGCGAGCTCCGGCGGGTTGTCCAGAGAAGCCCGGGGCACCAGTCGGTGGCGGTCCGAGTAGTTCTTCCGGGGGTGGGCCAGCTATTCGCAAGAAGCCCCCGATGAGAATGAGGAAATCCAACAGGTCCGTTACTCCGTTGACTCCATTTTTATTCTTCGGTCTTGCTGACGATTCTTCTTCACAGGGACCCTTCGCTTGATACGCCCGTCGGGTCTCCGCCTGGGGGCCCTGCTGAGGTTGGACCTCCCGGAATTCATACTGGCTGTGGGAAATCGCTTCGAGGGCGCCAAGTGTCTCCTAGTCCCCGCGCTGCCTCCTGCTCGCGTTGCCCTGCGACAGATCCTGCTCTGAGCCGGCCTCTGCTCGCCCCCGAGGTTGAAGAGATTCACCGAGTCCCGCCACCGCCGCCCCGGCTAATAACAGATTTCGCCTTTGCCGATGATGAGGGTTTGAAGCTTTTGGACGACCCGGAGGAAGAGCAGAGAGAGAGGGATGACTTTTTCATCCATGCCAAGGCTTGTGCGCATGCCGCCCAGGTGAGCATTCCTCCAAGACCGCTGTGTCCCTGCTTCCGCCCATCTTCCACGCGTTTACCTTTTGCTATGATGATTATAGAAAATAGGGGAGCGCTTCAAGCGAAAGTCCGAGTACATTCAAAGGATGCTCCCTGAAATCCGGACGCGCCAGGAGTACTTGGCCGACCTAGCACGCATCAAAGCCGAGTATACGGCCGAGCTGCGATCCCTTCGGTCTGAACTCCAGACATCGCGGACAGAACAAAACGCTCTGCGCCAGGAGAATCTGGATATCACCGGCTCTCTCCGAGGTAGCTATCTCTTGGGTTGTTTCATGTTTTTTGCTTAGTCGACTATCTTGCCGATTTCTTGTGTTTGCTCGGCTCGGGATTGACTCTCAAGCTCGAAGGAAAACTTAAAGCCGTGGAAGATTCGGCGAAAGCGGAGAAGGATTTTGAAGGTGTAGCTGTCAACTAGTCTTTGCTTGATCCTTTACTATCCTCTCTAACGCTTTGCCTTGCAGATTATAAGGTCAAAACTCAGGTACTGAGACGCCGTCTTGGCGAGAGAGTTAAGGTTCTCGAAACTTCTGCTGTTGAGCTCGGGGCGCTTCTAGCCCCCTGCTAAGTTCTCTTCATCCAAGTGGCGAGAGGCCACTCAGCAGGGGTGAGGTCGTCGTCCGGCTAAAGGAAGCCCCGGGGGCCCTCAAGAACTCTTTGAAGGAAGCAATACAAGCGGTGCCGGCCGGACCACTGGCGATCACCAAGTCCCTCTATCCCGAGTGGATCTTGAGGCCCTTAGGGAAGGCTACGCTCGCGATGTTGACGAAGATCGGGCTGCAGAGCTCGGGAGGAAGTCGGGGATACTTCTTTGTCGATTGTAGAGACTCTTGACCTTTAAAGGCATAAAAGTGTTCCTGTTTCTCCTTCATGAAAGTATATATCTTGAGTGGTTTGACGGTTACCTTTGTTCATCGACTCCAGCCTGTGCTGCGGGATATGATTCATGGATCTTGTCCCTGAGTCTTAACATAAGAGCGAAGCACTCGAATTCACCATTATAAAAGAGGTTATATGAAAACGACTTTTTCAATCGAACTTTTATTCACAATGGATTAAAAAGAAGTACAAAAACTTAGGTGAAAAAGCGACGTAGCTGTTCTATATTCCAAGTATTGCTGATTGTCGATCCATCTTCTCGCTTAAGTTTATAAGCTCCGGGACGAATTACTTCATCGATGATGTAAGGGCCCTCCCAACTTGGGGAGAGTTTATGTTCGCTCTTTTGATTCCTCCTTAGGACTAGATCTCCTTTGGAGAACGCGCGGCTCTTTACATTGCGCCCATGATAACGTCGTAAGCCTTGGAGGTATTTCGCCGAACGAATTGTTGCGATATCCCTGGCTTCTTCCAATCTGTCGAGGTCTTCTAGCCGGCTGTCTTCTGAAGCGATCTCTTCATAACTCCGAACCCGCGGGGATCCGAATTCTAACTCGGTTGGTAAGACCGCTTCTGTGCCATATACCAGAAAGAAAGGTGACTGCCCGGTTGCTCTGCTGGGGGTAGTTCGTAGCCCCCAGAGTACTGAAGGCAGTTCTTTGACCCACCGAGTAGCATATGGTTGGAGTCGATCGAAAATTCTTGCTTTTATGCCTTGGAGCACCATGCCATTAGCTCGCTCAACCTGTCTGATTACTCAGGGTGCACGACCGACGTGAAGCAAATTTTATGCCTGACTCCTCGCACCAATCTTGAAATACTTCGCCTCGAGGCGAGTGCCATTATCCGTGATGATTCCGTTGGGTACGCCAAATCTAACCACGATCTCGTGAAAGAATTCTCTGGCCTTTGCCGCCGTAATGGTGGTGACTGGTTTGGCCTCAATCTATTTGGTGAATTTATCAACGGCAACGAAGAGATGAGTATAGCCTCCTTGAGCCTTTTTCAAAGGTCCCACCATGTCGAGCCCTCAGACCGCAAATGGTCATGTAATCGGGATAGTCTGTAGTTCCTGCGCTGGCTTGTTCATTTGACGTGCAAAAAACTGACATCCTTCGCATGTTCGGACAATGTCCTCCGCATCTGTGACGGCAGTCGGCCAAAAGAACCCTTGGCGATAGGCTTTTCCGACCAGGGTCGATGACGCCGCATGGTTCCCACAAATTCCCGAGTGGATTTCTTTGAGCAGGTCTTTCCCTTTTTGTTCCGATATGCATCTACGCAGTATGCCGGAGGAGCTCTTACGATAAAGCTCCTTTCCAACGACTACATAACTCTTGCTTCGGCGCATGATCCGCTCGGCTTGGACGCGATCCTCGGGTAGCTTGTCTTCGTCGGGTAGTCGAGGATAGAGATGTCCAACGGGGTAATAATCAAGACCTCGCCTCTTCCCTTTTTCATCGGATGCGCTTTTGGCCGAGCGCTAATCGTGGGTTTATGAATTTCTTCTACAAATATTCCCACGGGCACTTGACCGGCAGATCCCATCTTCGCCAATTCGTCACCGCCGTTGTCCCGTCGAAGCACGTGAACGAGCTCGAGTCCATCGAAATTGCTTTCTAGCTTGCGCACTTCTTGGCAATATGCTGCCATGTTGTCCTCGATGCAAGACCATTCCTTCTGCATTGACCACGAGCATTGAATCTCCGCGAACCGCCAGTCGTCGAATGTCGAGAGATATGGTGATACGAAGTCCGTGAATGAGTGCCTCATACTCGGCGGCGTTGTTGGATGCAGGAAAAAATATTTGGAGGACATACCTCAATCTTTCTCCACTTGGTGATATGAGCACTATACCAATTTCGCGCGGCCGAGCATGAGGGAACCGTCAAAGTACATCATCCAATACTCGAGATCTTTAGTAATCGCCGGGTGCTGCAATTCCGTCCACTCGGCAATAAAGTCAGCAAGTGCTTGGGATTTGATGGCCATGCGGGGCTTGAATTGAATGTCAAAGGCCCCGAGTTCAACTGCCCATTTGGCAATTCTCCCAGTGGCCTCCTGGTTGCGAAGTATGTCTCCGATCGGGAAGGAGGTGACTACCGAAATGACATGCTCTTGGAAGTAGTGTTTAAGCTTGCGAGATGTAAGTCTGACATATAATAGCTTACAGACTTGTGGATACCGTACCTTGGATTCACTTAGGACTTCAGCGACGAAGTATACCGGTCTTTGGACTCTGTGCACCTAAGCCGCTTCCTCCTTTCACGATGATCGCAGCCCGACTACATGTGCCGCTGCCGCGATATAAAGTAATAGGGGTTCTTTTGTTATTGGTGAGACTAACACGGGAGGTGTCGTCAGGAAGGTCTTCAGATCTTCAAATGCTTGTTGCGCTTCCGACGTCCACTGAAACTTATCTTGTTTCTTGAGTAGTTTGAAGAAAGGCATACCTCGCATACCCAGTCGGGAGATGAACCTGCTTAGAGCGGCCATACACCCTGTAAGCTTCTGGACGTCTTTTTGGTTCGTCGGCGGTTCCATATTTGATATGGCCTTGACTTTCTCCGGGTTGGCTTCAATGCCTCATTGTGACACGATAAATCCGAGCAGTTTTCCCGAAGATACTCCGAAAACACACTTCTCAGGATTCAGCTTCATGTTGAAAGCCCTTAAACATTCGAAAGTCTTGGCTAGGTCGATGATAAGATCTTTCCTTTCCCGAGTTTTTACGACAATGTCATCTATATACGCCTCCACGTTGTGCCCGAGCTGGGTGTGAAAACACCGCTGTATCGTACGCTGATAGGTCGCGCCAGCGTTTTTTAGCCCGAATGCCATCGTGGTGTAACACTAAGCTCCGAAAGGCGTGATGAACGAGGTCTTGATATGATCTTCCTCCTTTAGGCGAATCTGGTGATAGCCCGAGTATGCTTCAAGAAAACTCAAAATTTCACAACCGATATCGATCTACCACCGATCAATCCGGGCGATCAAAGGGATCCTTCGGGCACGCCTTGTTGAGATCAGTATAATCGACGCACATGCGCCAAGTTTTATTCTTCTTTTGAACTAACACAGGATTTGCTAACCAATCAGGATGATACACTTCTTTGATGAAACCTGCGGCTAGGAGTTTCGTGATTTCCTGTTTTATGGCGTTCCGACGATCCGGGGCGAACCGCCGAAGCCTCTGTTTGACGGGTTTTGACTTCTCATCAACATGGAGAGAGTGCTCGATCACCTCCCTTGGTACACCTGGCATATCGATGGTTTCAGCGAAATGTCTCTGTTAGCTTGGAGGAAGGTGACGAGCACGCTTTCCTATTTGTCCTCGAGCTCATTCCGATCACGGTTGTTTTAGACGTGTCGACGGGTCAAGAATGATCCTTTAGTTCCTTCGCCGGGCTTAATTCCCGAGGTGGCTTGCTTTTTTGATGGTACTTCTCCTTCGTCTTGGAGCGTGGCAGCCTCAGCCTGGATGTTTCTTGCCCAGGTACTGCTTCGCAATTGGCAAGTTCATGATTCTCCGGTCGCATTGCGAGGATTGCTTGATGTCGCCACAAGTGTGATGACTCCTTTGGGTCCCGTGATCTTCAACACCGAGTAAGTGTAATGAGGTATGGCCATGAATCGGCTAGGCTGTGCCTTCCCAAGATGGCATGATACGCCGTCTCAAATTGCTACCTCAAAATTGATGAATTCGGTCCGGAAATTATCCTTGGTCCCGAACGTAACGGGTAATGAAATCTGTCCGAGGGGGAACGAGGACGCCCCGGGGATTACTCCGTGGAAAGGCTGAGTGCTTGGCCTCAGCTCCGAACGGGGGATGCTCATGTCGTCGAAAGTTACGCGAGCAGGACGTTGAGCCCACTTCCGCGTCGATCGTAACCCTCTTGAGCTTCACGCCGCGCTGGCCGGGTCAAGTACGAGAGGAAACTTACCCGGATGTGGGACCCTGCCGGGGTGATCTCTACGGTCAAAGGTGATCGGGACCTCAGACCATTTCAGATATTGAGGAGTCGCAGGTTCCACTGCGTTGATCTCCCGAGCGGTGAGTTTTTGCTTCCGCTTGGACTCGTATCCAGTTGAGCCCCCGTAGATGTAGTTCAGCTCCTGCTCGGGCTCCTGGAAATCTTCTTCATCCGGGAATTCCTTCTTCTTCACTGGAGCAACTTCGCCCTTGGCTGGGGCTGGTTGCCGTTCACTTTCGCGCGCAAAACGCTTCAGAGTGAAGCAGTCCTTGGCGGCGTGCTTTCCCTTGGGGTGGAAAGGACAGATCGCTTCCATGACGGTGCTGTAGTCGGGTGCCTCTCTCCGAGTGGCTCGGGGCCGGTTATGCTCGGCAACCGCGACCAGCTCCTCGCCCTTGCGTTTCCTATCCTTGTGTTTAGAGGACTCGGGCTTATCGCCCTTACTTTTTTGTGTGGGATGATCTTCTTGCCGCTCGGCCAGAGCATTTGAGGCCGTGGCGTAGCGGTCGGCTAACGCAAACATTTCTTTTACGGAGGTCGGGGGCTTCCTGGACATTTTTTTAATAAGATCAGGATCGCTTACCCCTTTCTGGAAGGCCGCCACCACCACCGCCTCTGACACGTCTCTGACGGTGTTCTTTTTCTGCATGAAGCGCCAGATGAAGTCTCTCAGCGTTTCATCCTTCTTACGTAGTACGGTGTACGAGTCCCACAGAGTCTGGGCCTCTCATAGGTCCCTGAAAGTTGGCGATGAATTGCTCGCATGAGTCACTCAGTGAGTCTACCGAGTTGGCGGGGAGGCCCGTGAGCCATGCTTGTGTCGAGGGGTGAGATTGACCGGCAAATAGTTCGCCATGACGGCCTCGATTTCCTCCTGCCGCCTTGACCGCTGTGGGCATAGACTCGCAACCAAGCACGGGTCTCGCTCCCGTCGAACTTTACAATGCCTTTGGGGTTGAATCCTCGGGCCAAACCACTCGGCGGCCGGGAGTGAATGCTCGGATCCATCGATGGATCTTTCATCTCATTTGGGGTGGACTCGGCGTGGAGATCTTCTAGCTCGGTGATGACCGTCAAAGCGTCGAGGTGAGGTTCGGCGCGGCGAGTCATTGACTCGGCGTTCATCGTCACTTCCACTCCGGCGATGATGAAATCTGCGATCGTCGTGGTCATCGTGCATTCGGTCGTTCCGCCGATTATAGCTTATGCCGAAACGTTCGAAGTCGTCGCGGCGTCCATGTCTTTCTTCCTCGTTCCGCTCTCGTCGCCTGGCCGTGATGTCCTGGCGGAGGTCGCGGTCAAGGATCTGTCGAGCGTCTCTAGTAGGCGGTGCGTGGCGCCGACTGCCAACGCTCCGGCTAGTTGCAGTCCGACTACTGGCGACACGAGTGGCCGCGTTAGAGCGCGAGTGCGCTTCTCCAGCCGGCTTCTCCTGATTTTGCTGGATAGCTGCCGCCGTCACCATAGCCTTGATGTGAGCCACAATCGGGGCTGCTGGACTGTCCGATGCAATCATCGGGTCCAGCGCATCAAGGAGCGTCTTCGAAGCGACGTCGTTTTGTATCGGCGTGTAGAAGACGGACTGATCTCCCAACTTAGATTGCAGGATGTCCTCCCGGACATTGCGACCGAAAGATCGGAGAGACCACGTTTTGATCTCCTTACCCTTACGTCGGCGATCTTCTTCCGCGACGTCACGATCTTCTTGATGGAGATCGGTCTTCTGTCCTTCAATTGAGAAGATGTCACAAAATCGCGGCCGCTCTTAATGGAGCCGATGGTTTTCCGGATAGGTCGAGGTAATACACGAGATGGTTCGTCCGGATTACGCAGATTGGATCCGTTTTATCGGTGACAAGCTCTCCATGCATATTAGTGATTTAAATCCGAGGCTTAAGCGGAAAGCTCGGCCAGAGATAAATTCGTCGGTTGACGCCATCAAGTATGTAGGAAAAGATTGAAGCGCTACCCCCAACTGGCGCGCCAACCGCCGATTTTTGTAGTCGGCAATGAATTTATGGGTAGGCGCCGATCTCAAACTCGAAGGTCACACAAGACAAGGGGTTTATCTGAGTTCGAGCTCTCGAGGAGATAATACCCTAATCACATGTGCTGGGATTATATGGATCTCTTGGATCCGGGGTTGCTCAAAGCATAATATGCTCTGGGCGATATGAGGTGTTCTATGCTCTATGGCTTGATTGCTCTATCCTTGGATGAACAGATCCCCCTGTTGTTGCCCGCCCTCTCCCTTATATAGCGGGGGTGGGGCGGCTTACAGAGTCCCGATCAGATGAGAGATTCCGATCGGTTATAAGATTCTAGTTGGTTATAGGACAGAGTTTACATCTTTATCTATCCTTCTAACGACTCGGATTACAACTGTATCTATCATTTCTAAACACAAGTTCAACTTCCGTTATGATATATCCCTTTCCGTACGGTTAAGAAGCTTGATGTGAAGCATATCTTCTGGGCCTTCATCTTGGGCCTTTCCTGAGGATCCCCTGGAATCTATATCCCACATTACCCAATTTAATTTAAATTCATTTTAAATAAATTAGCATGCATAATTTCAAAGCATAATTTATATTTTAAAATCTAGGATCAAAATGATCAAAGCATCACTTGCCTTCAAAGACTTGCTGGTCGTGTTCCGAAGCTTGATCTTGGGCGACAAACTCTTCTTCGAAACCTCCCGGCAAATTTGCGTCTACGCGTAAAAATCATATATGCAATAAATAACAAAAACAGTAGACTATTTAACCTCAAAAATTCAAATAAAATTCATCATTAAAAAGAGCATAATTCTACAAATTTTTAGAAACTGGAATCACCTCAATCGGAGTTCAAATGCAAAAGTTATAGCCTTTTAAAGTTTGCACATATATTAAACATAATAAACCGAATTAACATAATTATTTTTCAATAGAAAAAATGATTTATTGCGTCAGCATGACGTCAGCTGACACGTGGCGCACTCTGGTGTAGCCACGTCGCCTCGGTCTATGGACTGGGTCCATAGACCGGCTCTGGTCCACGGTGGACTCGATCCACGAAACAGTGCACCTAGCCCCACCAGATGACGTCAGCACTGAAGTCAGCAGGCTGCCTCGAGATTCGTGCGTGGACACATGTCACTATCTCGGCCATCGCTCAGCCAATGGCCAGATCTTAGCCATGCGGTGCAATCGGGACTGTCAAAGATTCAACGGTCAGATCTACCGACGCACGCCGCAATGCACCGAGATGCGTGCGACACGCATCGCGCATCCAACGGCCAGCCACGCATCCAACTCGGCGATGCCTCGCGCTCCTCGCCTCCACGCGTGTCGCGTATCCAACGGCGCGCCCTGATTCAATGGCTGGATCACGCGCACGTTCGGCGGCATCTCGGTTTACGCGCAGCCACGCGGCAAGATCGCAGCGACGCTCCCGAAAGCAACGGTCGGATCTGGTCTCCCCCGGTCAACGCGCACACGCGTCTGCATGTGATTCGGTGGAGGTGCGGCGTCATCTCCATCGCACGTTCAAATTTGAACGGCACGGATCCGCGCGCCACAGTTCAACCCACAGCTACCGTTTAGATCTAATCCAATGGCCCACGGTACCTGAGCTGTTTACAATTCATCAAACTACGCGGCGTAATCTCACGCGTACACTATCGATCCAACGGTTGAGACTAAAACAAAGCGCAGAAACTAGATCTAATCACCGCCGTTCAATCTACACATCTACGGTCAAGATTAATGCTAGGAAAATGAGGAGATCAGCGACGTGGAAGTACCAGAATCGTGCGATGCAGATCAGACGGTCGACGATGCTTGACGAAGTCGACGGCGGCGAGGAAGCGAAGGTTGCTGGAGCTGGGGAAGACGACGCGGTCGACGGTGCTACGGTGGTTCTCCGGTGTGAAAAACTGGCTCGTTCGACGCGGCTTGGCGAGAGCGTCACTCCGGTGACCTTGGTGATGGCGGAGAGGAATCGACGGCGGCGGAACGAAGCAAGAACAACGGCGGAGCAGTGCGGCAAGTACGGCGAGCTACTGCGGAGTCTCAGGGGCGTCTCGGCTTTCGTGTGAGGAGTCAAAAGGAGCGGCGAGAGAAGCTCTGCATGACACACTCAACGGATACTTAAAAGCTGCATCGACGTGCGTGAAACCCATCGGCGAAACTCACGGCCATCAATGCCCACGTCTCTCCGGTGATCCCGTGAGGAAGAAGCGACGTGGCGCAATCCTGACCGTCCGTGCGGTGATGATCCGGCGACTGCGCTAGCGGCGACGCGTCATATCAGCGGCCGTTGGATCCCGATCCGACGCAGTGCAGATCTGTGCGGCTAGGGTTTACTCGCCCTTTGGGTCGGGCTGAGCACAGTGCTTGGCTGGCCCAACACTATTCATTCCCGTTTTTAAATCCTTTTTCATTTAAAATAATTCCAGAAATTCAAATACTCCAAGAAAATAACCAAAAATACTAGAAAATTTCCAGAAAATACTTTGAGCTATTTGAAACTCAAATAAAATATTTTCAATAAAACTTTGTATAAAATTTTGCATGAAGTTAATTAAATTCAAGAAAGGTCACAAATGAATAAGTCCAATTAAATTCTTATAAATTCTCAGAAATTCTCAAAAATAAAAAATACTCCAAATTTAAATTAGAGTAAATTTTAGGGTGTTGCAAACCTCCCCCGTTAACAGAATCTCGTCCCCGAGATTCAGGGCTGACTATAGAAATAGGTTAGGAAACTCTTTTAGATATTCTTCGTGTTCCCACGTTGCTTCACTTTCCGAGTGATTGCTCCACTGAACTCTGCAAAAGCGCATTGACTTGTTCCATGTTTCTCTGTCCATTATGTCCAGAATCTTCACCGGATGCTCTTTGTAAGTCAGATCTTCTTGCAGCTCGATTGCCTCCAAAGGCTTTTGCTCTTCCGGTACTCGGAGACACTTCTTCAATTGTGACACATGGAATACATCATGTACTCCTGCCAATGACTGTGGCAACTCCAATTGGTACGCAACTTCACCTCTGCGGCTCAAGATCTTGAACGATCCGACATATCTGGGTGCGAGCTTCCCTTTTGCATGAAACCTTCTAACTCCCTTGAGTGGTGTGACTCTGAGATATACAAAATCTTCAGGTTCAAAGCTCAATTCTCTACGACGATTGTCGGCATAACTCTTCTGCCTTGATTGAGCAATCTTGATCTTTCCACGATCGTATGCGTCATTCTTCCGCTTTCTGAAGAATGTTCGGTCCAAAAACATGTCGTTCACCTGTCTCATTCCAATTCAACGGGGTTCGACAGGATTGACCATACAGAGCTTCAAATGGAGACATCTGTAAACTTGCGTGATAACTGTTATTATAGCTGAATTCAGCATAAGGCAAACACTTGTCCCATGAAGTAGAATATGCTAAAGCACATGCTCTCAGCTTATCTTCCAATATTTGGTTAACTCTCTCAGTTTGACCGTCTGTCTGCGGATGGTATGCTGTACTAAAGTTCAAACGAGTCCCCATTGCTTCATGTAGCTTACCCCAGAATCTGGAGGTAAATTGGGTACCTCTGTCTGACACTATTTTCTTCGGTACTCCGTGCAAACAGAATATTCTTGCCATATAAAGTTCTGCTAACCGGTCTCCTGAGTAAGTGGTCTTTACCGGTATAAAATGTGCAACTTTAGTTAAGTGATCCACTATAACCCATATGGAATCATATCCACCTTGAGTTCTGGGCAAAACGGTGATGAAGTCCATACCAATTTCTTCCCATTTCCATTCAGGTATCTTTATGGGTTGCAATAGTCCTTGGTCTCGATGCATTGCTTTGACTCTTTGACATATGTCACATAATGCGACATACTCTGCAATTTCCCGCTTCATGCTTGGCCACCAAAATCTTTCCTTTGGGTCTTGGTACATTTGGCACTTCTGGATGAATTAGTACTTGGAGTTATGGGCTTCCTCCAAAATTAACTGCTTCAAATCCTTTTTGTTTGGCACACAAATGCGCCCTTTAAACCACATAGTACCTTGCTCATCCAGTTTGAAATCCTTTGTCTTGCCTGCATCCATTTTGGACTTAATTCTCTTAATTTTGTTGTCATCTTTCTGTCCTTCTCTGATCTAATCTTCTAGAGTAGGTTTTATTTCCAAAGTAGCCAAAAATCCTTTCGGTACCACTTCCAATCTCAATTTCTGGAAATCTGTACACAATTCTGTTTGACTTGCTTCCAACAGCATATTTACACTGTGGTTCTTTCTGCTCAAGGCATCCACCACAATATTGGCTTTGCCAGGATGATAATGAATTCCAACATTCTAATCTTTGATCAACTCTAGCCACCTTCTTTGCCTCATATTTAGATCAGCTTGAGTGAAGATATAATTGAGACTTTTATGGTCAGTATATACTTCACATCTGTTTCCGATGAGATAGTGACGCCATATTTTCAGGGCATGCACTACAGCAGCTAATTATAAATCATGAGTCGGATAATTCTCCTCATGCGGCCTCAATTGCCTTGATGCATATGCAATTACCTTTCGGTTTTGCATCAATACACATCCCAATCCTTGACGTGATGCATCACAATAGACATCGAAGCTTTGATGTATGTCAGGTAAAACCAAAACCGTTGCTGACGTTAATCGCTTCTTCAACTCTTGGAAACTCTTTTCACATTCAGGTGTCCACAAGAATTTTTTTTCTTTCTTCAACAATTGCGTAAGGGGTCTCGCAATTGTAGATAATCCTTCAATAAAACGACGGTAGTATCCCGCCATTCCAAGGAAACTACGGATTTGAGTTACCGTCTTCGGTTGCTCCCAATGCAAAATTGTCTCCACCTTACTTGGATCTACTGCGACTCCTTCCGCAGTCATTATATGTCCAAAAAATTCCACCTTGTTCTTCCAAAAGTCGCATTTGCTAAATTTAGCAAACAACTGTTGTTTCCTCAATTTCTCAAGGACTAGCCTTAAATGTTCGGCGTGTTCTTCTCTCGTCTTGGAGTAGACAAGGATATCATCTATAAACACGACGACGAACTTATCCAAGTATTCCATAAAAACCTTATTCATTAAGTTCATGAAATATGCTGGTGCATTTGTCAATCCAAAGGACATAACTGTGAACTCATAGTGTCCATATCTTGATGAAAATGCAGTCTTCGGTATATCCTCTGATCGGATTTTCAACTGATGATACCCTGATCGAAGATCTATCTTGGAAAAGACTCCTGCTCCTCTCAACTGATCAAAAAGATCATCGATCCTGGGTAGTGGATACTTATTCTTTATCATCACATCATTGAGTGCACGATAGTCTATACACATCCTAAAACTCCCATCCTTCTTTTTGACAAATAGGACTGGTGCTCCCCATGGCGATGAACTAGGTCTTATGAACCCTTTTTCCAACAGCTCTTCAATTTGTTTCTTCATCTCCACCAACTCTTCTGTGGACATCCGGTAGGGTCTCTTAGCTAAAGGAGCTGTCCCTGGTACAAGTTCTATAACGAACTCGATATCCCTATCCGGTGGTATTCTGGGTAAATCATCCGGGAAAACATCCGGATATTCATTGATTACCGGAACATCTTCTAGGCTGACGACCTTCACGTTGTTGACCATCAACTGTCCATCCCTTATTGTTGTTGCCTCAAATTCGACCCTCTTTCCATTTGGACTTTCAACTGATATGACTCTTCGTCCGCAGTCCAACACTGCCTTGTGCTTAGTTAGCCAATCCATTCCCAGGATAACATCCAGGGTTTGCGTATTTAGGATAATTAAGTTCGCTAGGAACTCTATTCTATTAATTACTAGTCTTACCCCAGAACATCCTACTTTTGATCGGAGTTCTGATCCAGGGGATTGGACTACAAGCACACATTTAAGATTTACCATATCCAGATTGTTTTGAACAGCAAAATCTCGGGAAACAAATGAATGTGAAGCTCGAATCAAATAAAGCGATGGTGATGCTGAGTTTACTAGGAACTTACTCAGTACAACATCCGTAGCATTCTGAACTTCTTCCGATGTGATGTGGTTGACTCGGCCTCACACTGTTGCTTGGGACGGAGTTGCCGATGACGTTGCTCCGCGATTCATGTTCGGCGCTGGAGTCCTTGCAGGTGTGTTCCCGTGTTAAAGCGTCTTTGGGGTGACACCTCCTTCTTAGGGCGATTGTTGGCAAAATGCCCCGATTCGTTCGATGATAACGCGTCTTCCGTACGCAAGTTTCCTCGGTGAACCACCGTTACAGTCGGAGTTTGAGTATTCGGCCACGGAATGATTTGCGCGATGGTGCCCTATCAACGCTGCCGGGGTTGGAATCGAGCGAAGGCTGATGAGGTGCCGTCCTCTGCCTTTGCTGGCCTTGACAACCTCCTTGTTGCGCCATTTTGCGCTTCCAGTTGTCATCCAACTCCCTGCGCTTATCCTCCAAAATGAGAGCCTTGTGGACTAACTCTTGGAAGTCAGGAAATGTGTGGGTGATTAGTCCCACTTGCAACCCTGCATTCAATCCCTTCATAAAGCGGGATTGTCTGGCTTTGTCCGTAGCTACATCCTCTGGTGCGTAGCGTGCCAGCTGGGTAAACTTGTTCAAATAGTCGGCCACTGATTGGCCACCGTGCTTGAGGTTCCGAAACTCTTCTTTCTTAAGATCCATGATACCCTCAGGTACATGGTATTGGCGGAAAGCTGTTGTAAACTCCTCCCAAGTGATACTCTCGGGATCCTCGTGCGAAGCACAGAAGTTTTCCCACCATTCTGCGGCGGTTCCCTCTAGCTGGTGAGAGGCATACAATACCCTCTCATTTCCTACACACTGAGTTATGTGTAGCTTCCTCTCGACTGTTCTCAACCAATCATCCGCCTACAACGGATTAGCATTGCCCGAGAATGTGGGTGGGCGAGTTCTCATGAATTCTGATAATCTTGAGTAGGGGTGTGGTCCATGGTTATCCCCTTGATGGGCATTCGCAGCAGCTTGGTTGGAAATCTGCTGCATGGTCTGCATCATTGTGCTCATGAGCTGAGTTTGGGCAGCTAGAAAAGCTCCCAAATTCTGCAAATCAACTTGCGGCGGTTGAGGGATTGGCTCTTCATTCTGGTTGCCTGCCTGATTAGCACCACTTCCGCTGGCTCCTACGTTTCCACGAGTCCTCATCATCTGTTGAAAGCTTCCCAGGTTAAGAAAAGAAGAAAGCATAGACAAGTAAAAGAACTTATGTGGGGGAAAACAGGTGTAACTTAAATTATTTAGCAACTTTATTGATATAATAAAATAGTATGGTTGCTCACAAGTGCCTAAGGGCAATGCAACACATACAAGACACTCCCAAACAGAAACAAGCAGACAACATTAAAAGCAATAACGACTCACACCTACTGGTGACTCCGAAACAAGACACGACTCAACACTCGAGTCTCAACACTACACCCAGCTTGACTCGATCACTCATCGAGCCAACCCGGCTGCGTCTCCTCCAGAGCATACACCGGCGGGTGCTCTGGCATCGGGGCGAACTGATCCTGATGACCTACTACAGCTGGTACAAATGACCCCATTGACTCGGTTGGTCCCAAGGCTGCCTGCTCCGGCTCCTCCGGATCTGGGTCATGCAGCTCCAAAACTGGCTCAGGTTCAAGTCCGTAAAGAGCCATCTCCAGCTCCTGCATCCTCTGCATGGAGTGAGCTAAGCCCTCCCGCAGTTGAGTTCTAGCCTCCGTGACCTCGTCGCGGGCTCTCTGCAGCTCCTGGACTGTCTCATCCATGGCCTCCTCCTGGGCGATGACATACCTCACCAGATGAGTTATCGTGGCGCCCTCCTCCAAGAGCTCCATCTTGTCATAGCGATTATCTCGGCGCTGGTGTTGACGAAAAACAATGCCCTCCAACTCTGCGGAGTAGGTGCGGGCAATCTACCGCATCGCGACAGCGTCTCACGGATCCGGCCTCAAAAGGCGTCCTCAGCGGTGATGTAGATAGGACGGCTCGCCCTCGTCCTCTCCCGAGCATATACGGTGATCTTGACATCCCAGGTGATATCAAGTCCTGCCCGCACTACAGTGGTCCCCTGGTAAAGCGGCCTGTCGAAACCTCAAAGAAGTTGCATCATACGCCATAGCTGAGCGGTGAATCCTCCAGTGCGCTCTCCATAAGAGTGGATCACCCTCATCTGCCAAAACAGACCTCGTTTAAATTTAACAGATACTAATAATAAGATCTCAGCATAGATATGAAGCAAGAGAGAAAAGATAAGTCGAGATTTCATTGATATTCTTGCTCAAGTTGATTAAATCTTAGAAAATAGTTTTATCCTCCAGACACAACTAACCTAGCTAGGGTCAAGACCTACAGTCAGCCTGCTCTGATACCACCTCTGTCGGGACCAGATTCTGAGAATCCGGACCCTCTGTGTATTTTGTGCTATTCCAGGATCACGCTAGTACACACAACCTTTACAGGGTTGCACATTGCAGACATTACAGCGATACAATAATAAATAGTGCAACCAACTCGGTGACGCCTCGCGCTCCACGCCTCCACGCGTCGCGCATCCAATGGCGCGCTCGGATTCGACGGCTGGATCACGCGCATGTTCGGCGGTGTCTCGGTTTACGAGTAGCCACGCGGCAAGATCGCAGCGACGCTCCCGAAAGCAAAGGTCGGATCTGGTCTTCCCCCGGTCAACGTGCACATGCGTCTGCACGTGATTCGGTGGAGGTGCGGCGTCATCTCCGTCGCACATTAAAATTTGAACGGCAGGGATCCGCGCGCCACAGTTCAACCCACAGCTACCGTTTAGATCTAATCCAACGGCCCACGGTACCTGAGTTGTTTACTATTCATCAAACTACGCGGCGTAATCTCACGCGTACACTATCGATCCAACGGTTGAGACTAAAACAAAGTGCAGAAACTAGATCTAATCACCGCCGTTCAATCTACACATCTACGATCAAGATTAACGCTAGGAAAACGAGGAGATCAGTGACGTGGAAGTACCAGAATCGCGCGATGCAGATCGGACGGTCGGCGATGCTTGACGAAGTCGACGACGGCGAGGAAGTGAAGGTTGCCGGAGCTGGGGAAGACGACGCGGTCGATGGCGCTACGTTGGTTCTCCGGCGTGAAGAACTGACTCGTTCGACACGGCTTGGCGAGAGCGTCACTCCGGTGACCTTGGCGACGACGGAGAGGAATCGGCGGCGGCGGAACGAAGCAAGAACAACGGCGGAGCGGTGCGGCAACTACGGCGAGCTACTGCGGAGTCTCAGGGGTGTCTCGGCGTGCATGCGAGGAGTCAAAAGGAGTAGTAAGAGAAGCTCTGCACGACGCACTCAACGGATATTTAAAAGCTGCCTCGACGTGCGTGAAACCCGCCGGCGAAACTCACGGCCATCAATGCCCAAGTCTCTCCGGTGATCCCGCGAGGAAGAAGCGACATGGCGCAATCCTGACTATCCGTGCGGCGATGATCCGAAGGCGCACGCGCGCGGGCGACGGGGCGCAACGGTAGCCGTTGGTTCCCGATCCGACGGTGCAGATACGTGGCGACTAGGGTTTCTGGCGCGCTGGGCCGTGCTGGGCACAGTGCTGGGCCGCCCAACACTAGTCGTTCCCGTTTTTAAATCCTTTTTCATTTAAAATAATTCCAGAAATTCAAATACTCCAAGAAAATAACCAAAAATACTAGAAAATTTCCAGAAAATACTTTGAGCTATTTGAAACTCAAATGAAATATTTTCAATAAAAGTTTGTTTAAACTTTTGCATGAAGTTAATTACATTCAAGAAAGGTCACAAATGAATAAATCCAATTAAATTCTTATAAATTCTCAGAAATTCTCAAAAATAAAAAATACTCCAAAATTTAAATTAGAGTAAATTTCAGGGTGTTACAGGGTATGTCGAAGTCTTGCTTCGATCATCTTAAGGACTTAACCTTGCAAGCCATTGACCTGAGTCAATCATGCAACCACATGTCTGGTATGGGACAGCCTAGCTGATTAATTTGAGATGTCTTAGCTTTGGTACTACCATCGGTGGTGTGAGTCCCGGGTTCACTGATCAACTCACATGGTGCAAGAGAGGGGCCCTGTTATGGCGGTTTAACCCTTTAGTGATGAAACCTCAGCGGGTAGTACTGGTTTAAGGCATTGCATTGTAAAGGCTTTGTCATGATCTCTCTGCCGACACACCAAAGGAAGTGTGTCAATAGCTTGGCAACAAGAGACGATCATGTCATGTGGGTAAAGTGCATAACCTCTACAGAGTGTAAATCTATTCGGATAGCCGTGCTCGCGGTATTGAGCAATGCTTGGGAATTACAGTTGAAGGTTAGTTTAATTAAATGGAAATTTGGTTGGGATGGCAGGATTGCCATGTGGAAGGTTGAAACTTGACTTAGGGTTGGAAACCTGGTTTACTTGAGAAATGTTGAATCTATCTACTACTGTTATTTGTTTTATTGTGGTTATAATCTATTTATTGTACTTATTCATAAATGCTGCTTTATTGCAAAATAGCCTTGTTAGCTATTCCTTTGAAATAAGCCATGCATATAGTTACATAGAATTGCATTCTATGCACAACTTGTTGAGTGCTTTAAGTACTCACCCTTGCCCACAACAACATCACTAGTTGAGGAGTCTGCATCCATGCTGGAGGAGATGTACCAGAAGGAGATGAATGTTTAGGGTGCGAGCCTTGTCAGTTGCCTGTGGTATACTGAGGAGTTTATCTACGTTTTTATTCCGCTGCAGTTTAATTTGTTATTCAGCCTTATGATGCATATTCATGTAAGTTCGCCCATAAGGTCATTAAACAAGTATTAATCAATATATTAAGTCTTTTTATTATGTATCCACTGTGTATGATTATGATATTCATCTATGTTGAGCATGTGTGCACTAGCATGATCCTGGACTAGTGCAGTATACACAGAGGGTCCGGATTTGCATATTCAAGTCCTGACAGAGGTGGTATCAGAGCCATACTGACTATTGGTCTTGGCCCTAGATATTTTAGTTCTCTTTAGGATCTTCAAAATTATTTTCCTAATAAAGATTTAACCTGAAGAGAAAATGAGTTCTTGACTTATCCCACTCTTCTATTCTTTCCCCTTGCTGAAGTTTCTTTCTCTTACCTTTGCTGGAACAAGTTAAAATCTTACCTAAGTTATCTTGGTAGTTGATGACGTGCCATACCTTAGGATAAAGCATCGGGTGCTTGCTGTCAACTCTGAAGACCATGAAGGAACAAATCATCAAGCTCAAGGAGTGGATCGATGAAGTATTCCAGAAGCTAGAAGACCCATGCTTCGAGTAGCTAGTTGAGACTTAGTGTGGGAGTTGCGTCTTCTAAGATAGGAGCATCACCATGTAGGCGGTAGTTTTGTGTGCTTAGGTTGAACTGTTTCTTCCTTGATTGCTAAGTGTGCAGTATGTGTTGCAAAGCCTCTAAGCTTATGTAAGCAACCATACCAAGTTATTAATATTGTTTGCTTAAGTTATTGGGTTAAACCTGTTTCCCCTGCATTAGGATCCCTACTTCTTACCTATGCTATTTCCCTCTTCCCTAACCCTGTGAAGCAATCAAGCAGATGGTTCAGACTTGTGGAAACAACGGAATCAGTGGAAGTGAAAATCAACCCAGTGAGAATCTCAATGATGGATCAGTTCTTCAACCGTTAGTACAGATGAATATGTAGAGTTTCAGAGAGTTCTTGAGTGCTCAGACTCAGTTGATGTATGCAATGATGAAGCAAATGCAGAATATGAACAATCAAGCCAATGTCAACAAAGCATCTCAGGTTGTCATCAATGATTCCTGTTCCTACTCAAGGTTATCAGAATTCATAAGGACTCGTCTGCCAATATTTTCAGGAAATGTTTCACCTTCGAAAGCGGAAGATTGGCT
This sequence comes from Otatea glauca, assembly GCA_036346275.1. NCBI lineage: Eukaryota > Viridiplantae > Streptophyta > Magnoliopsida > Poales > Poaceae > Otatea > Otatea glauca. Next base: position 56,162,136 of record CM070728.1, read on the forward strand.
TAAAATTATTGAGAGAAAGTTACTCGTTGCTCAGTGTAAAGGTGACAAGAAGGTTTTGTATGCTTCTTATCTATTGGAGGGAATTGCTGCTGAATGGTGGAAGAAATTTTGTGCTGCCCATGAAGCCCTACAGAATATCTCCTTGGATGAGTTCGTTACTCACCAGATGACAGTGTGGTCGGAGTGAATTCAGAGAAGAGTGATACCCTTGCACCTTGTTCAATATCAAGTTGGTGTTCTTTGAAGTGTTGTCAACCAAACAAGTCAGAGGATCATGCGTGCAATCGCTGTGGAGAAATAGGACATACTTCTGATGAGCATGCGATTAATTGCTCCAGCTGTGAAGGAAGCCATTCTCCTGGAAAGTGTCCTATAAGCAACATCACATGCTACCTTTGTGAAGGTCGAGATCATTGTCCAGCTCAATGTCCCTTGAATTCAATAGTTACCGCTGTAACCTAGCATCAGCAAAAGAATCTTCGAGTCGCAGTTGTCAGGACCCGGATTTGCAAATCCAAAACCCTCTGTGTATACCGCACTAGTCCAGGATCATGCTAGTGCACACAGTGGAAACATAGATGAAATATCATTCCATACAACAAATTAACTAAGAAGAAGCAAATTATTATTAAATAAAGCAAACGACCTTATGGTCAATGTTTACACCATTACGCCTTAAGGGCTTAAGAAACAAATACTATTGCAGCGGAAAAGATAACTTGAGCCATTCGACATGCCACAGGCAATCGTCTGGGGAAACGCCTTCCTAATCCACGTAGTCTTCATAGAATTCCTCCTCATGATACTCATTATATCCCTCAGCAACTGATCAACAAGGGCATAAAGCCGTGAGTACAAAAGTACTCAGCAAGCTTCACTTGCAACAGTGCACTCCCCGTTCACATCCCAACAATTGATGCAATATATCCATGCACGGCTTGACAAGGATGGCTATATGTTTCACTTGCAGAAAGCAATAACTTGAATTGAAATACAATAAATAGATTTAAAGCATATTTATGAAAAGATAAATAAATAATTGATAGATCAATGATAGACAACAAATCAACAGTGCACTCCCCGTTCACATCCCAACAATTCCACATTCCACATTTCATGAAAAACTCTATACCCCGTGTGAAATTCCCGGGCTTGTCCATGACCGCGGATGCGGCTATTCGAATAGTTTTACACTCTGCAAAGGTTATACAACTTTACCCACAAGACATGAACATCTCTTTGTGCAAACGTTACTAACACACTTCCTTTGGTGTGTCGCAGAGATATCATGACAAAGCCTTTACAATGCACTGTCTAAACTCGGTACTGCCCGCTAAGGTTTCACCCCTTAGGGCCCCCTCTTGCGCCTTGCGAATCTACCCGTCCATCCGGAACCCACACCACCAAGTGGCGATTACTCAAGGCTAGGCATTGCAAATTAATCAGCTAGGTCTGTCCCATTCCAGACATGTGGTAGTACGGTTAGGCCCAGTTCAATGGCGCACAAGATTAAGTCCTTAAATTGTCTCAGGCAAGACATGCACATCCCAATGTGATAGAAAGCACCCCCTTTACTGCACAATCACTTGCCCGAGGGAAAACAATTCGTTCAACCAAGACCAATGGCAAACCCCGCCATGGTACAACAAAATTTACAACAGCGGCTAACGGCCACGATTCAATATCTCATTAAGTCAAGATTAACATTATTCAATGTGTGATATGAATCCCAACGTATATCTAAGCATGTCTAAGCATAGCTACGTAACCCAATGTGGGTATATTGATTATGTCCAACTATTAATGTCCCAACCTAGGTCTAACAATTGATATATGGCATACAATTAATCAAGGTGGCATAATGTCAACTAGGTATACATCTACTCCCATTAAATAAGCATTGATACACAAAATAGCATGCAATTGTATAAAAGTAAATTACTTTTGCAAACATAGGATCAACATGATCAAAGGATTACGACTTGCCTTGCTGATCTAGTGCTGAGTCTTGGTCTTCAAAGTCTTCGTTTGCTCCCTCGGAATTAGCGTCTACTGGAAAAGAAAGCAACGAAACCAAATAAATACAAAACAGAGCCTCAAACAAGCCTAAAACTGAAAATAAATGGCTTTGGAAGATAGATCTTGATTTTAAAAAAATTTAGAAACTTGAATCGCCTCAATCGGAGTTCGTATGAGGGAGAACGGGCTTCTGAAAAACTAAATCAGAGAAAAAGATTGAAAAATCAGAAATTCGGAATTTCTGGATTTATTTTTGTACTGGAAAATCAATTTATTGCGCAATCGCTGACGTCATCCAGAAATTGGTGGACTGGGTCCACGGCTTTGTCCGGTTCACCGTGCACGGTGCAGCGGCGCGTCGGCAACTGCGTCGGCAAAGGACGAGGTGGCGGAGACGCGGCGGCGACGAGGAGCCGCGTGGATGGCCACGCGTCGCTCATTCGGCAACTTGAATAGATCGGACGGCCAGGAACCAAGGATGCGGCAGAGGAGACGTGGCGCCATCTGGTGCACTCGTAGGCGATCGGACGGTTGGGGACACGGCTCGAGCGGTGAAGGACGTGGAGCGATCTAAGCCGCATACCAACGATCGAACGGCCGAGGCTCGCAACGAGGAGCGACGGCGAAGCGGCGGCGCGAACTCACCAGCAATGGAGAAGAAGACGCGGCCAACGACGAAGACGCGATGGATCGGGCGCGGAACAAGGTGGATTCGGATGAGGGTGACGCGGGTGGCGCAAAAAGGCAAACGACGACGGCGAAGATGCACCGGCGGCGAAGAAAGAAGTGGCGGAAGGCTTCGGGTGAAGGCACAACCCCGGCGAGGTCGCACGGGTGGAGGACGAGGTCTCGGGCGGCGAGAAAGAGGGCAGCAGATGCGGGGCGAAACGGGGATCCTCGGGCGGCGCGCGGCGGCTTAAATAGGGTCTTGGGAGGTGAGTAGAACGCAGGGTCCGAGAACGGCGGCGTGCGGCGGCGGGACTCTGAGCGACGGCTAGGGTTAGGGTTTCACGGGCGCGGCGACGTGGCTACATCGCAGCCACACGCGTGTCGCGATCAGAGCGCGACGAGAGTGGGCGGGTGGCTGTCGCGAGAGGTGGGCCGAGCGGAGGCGTGGGCTAGGCCGAGGCGAACCGAAAAGAGATGGGCTGCTCGGGAAATCGGCCCGAGACGATTTGAAAAACAAAAACATTTTTCGATTTAAGAAAACTCCAGAAATTCAAATAAGTGCAAATAAATTCAAATAAATAGAAAATAAATTCAGAAAAATCCCCAAAAATACCAAAAAATTCCTTGGAGCACAATGACATTGGTTTGATGTCATCCTTTTGTTTGATGAATAGATTAACCAAATTAAATCCTTTTGTTAATAGAAAATTTAAATTAAGCTGGGATTAATTCAAGGAAAATGCAAATGGTTTATTTTTTTGAATTCAACCATTCCAAAACTCAAATTTTGGGATGTTACAACAGTTGCTCAAGAGTTGTCAAAAAGGGGCAAAATGTCAGCTGCTCAAGTAATGCCATATGAAGAGCTAAAGACGCCGTATGAAGAGCTAAAGACGCTGTACTTTGATCTTGTTAGCCCTCATCAAGAAAGTGGTAATTGGCAATCACCAACATCATGTTTCCTGTGTGATGAAGAAGGTCATTGGGCTAGGGAATGCCCTATGAAGCAACCAACCCTGACGCAACAAGAAGACAATAATGTACATGTAGCCGCACCCAACAAGACACAACAGCGAACAGATATGTGCTACAACTGTCGTGAGGAAGGCCATTTTGTTAAGAAATGCTCATGGAAGAATCTAGAGTTTCCTACAGATGCGGTCATTCCAGAAGTTACCTCAGTCAAGTTCATAACGCCAAGAGTAAGTAGTAAAGCCGCAAGAGAAGTTTGTACAGAGAATCAATTGAAGAAGAGGCATCTGAACGAAGATATTGCCCTGATTGACAAATGCTCAAGAAAGAGAGTTTACCCTAAACTTTGTTATACCTGCAACAAGCCCGGGTATTTTGCCAACAATTGCCCTCATAAGAATGTGATCACACCAGTTCAAGTCAATCTCAATTCTGTTCCAGTCAAAACTTCAACGCCAATGCCAATCGAGGAAGTTTAGATTAATGATTTTATCCTGTGAAAACTCTACTTGTAAAGAAAAGTGATTAGTGATGAATTCCCTATAAAGATTTCCTTGTTTAAAGTGATAAAGTAAAGATGGTAATATATTGGTATGTGAAGTGTTGGAATAAAAGTATTAAAATAGTAAATGAAGAGTTAGATGTTTCTAAGTATTCACCTGTGTTGATGGTTCATCTAAAGATGTTGCGTGTGCAATGATGGTCAGTTCAGTGGTGTTTGTAAAGCTTGTCAACCCGAAAGAATTGCCATTGTTAGAAAGTACAGTATTGCTTGATCTAACCTAGAATGTTATGGAGTTAAGTTGTTTATTGTTGAAGAAAAGTTCCTAGTGAATCATATTGGATATCAGACCCTAGATGCTACTCTTGAAATGGACTGGTCGTCTAGACATAAGGTTGTCTTGGAGTTTGGTCGAAGTGTTGTGTCAGCTAAAAGCCCTGAAGGTGGAAAAATGGAATTTCAAGCGACTGCAGATCATAATGGTCAGTTGATGGTAAACAATGTGGAAGTTGCTAGCGTAGAAGATGTGCCAGTTGTTGGAAATTATTTGGATAAGTTTTTCGAGGATTTGTCTAGTATGTCGCCAGATCGAGAGATCAAGTTTGTTATTGAGTTAGTGCCTAGTACAGCGCCAAAAGCAAAGAGACCTTATCGAATGCCTACTGATAGCTAGTTCAGACGAAGAAGCAGATCAACGAGTTGCTAGAAAAATGTTTCGCCAGAATCAGTTTGTCACCATAGGAAGCTCCTATTCTGTTTGAAGATGGGAGCTTAAGGATGTGTATCGACCATCGAGCACTTAATGAAGTGATGATTAAAGAATAAGTATTCGTTGCCAGGATCGATGAATTGTTTGATCAGTTAAGAGGAGCTGGAGTTTTCTCAAAGATAGATCTTCGATCGAGTTATCATCAATTAAAGATTCATGCAGAGAATATTTTTAAGTTAGAATTTTATACACGATATGGACAATATGAGTTTACAATTGTGTCTGCTAGAATGATCAATGCCATCACATAATTTATGAACATGATGAACGAAGTTTTATGGAATAGTTGGTCAAGCTGTTGTTGTGCACATAGATGACATTCTTGTTTACTCCAAGACAAGGGAAGAGCATGTCGAGTATTTGAGATTGGTTCTGGAAAAGCTGCAAGAGCGACAGTTGTGCGCTAAGTGTGACTTTTGGAAGGAGAAAATTGAGTTTCTTGGTCATGTGATGGCTGCAAAAGGAGTTGTTGTTGATCCAAGCAAAGTGGAAGCAGTGTTACATGGGAGCAACCGAAGTCAGTTACTCAGATTCGTAGTTTTCTGGGAATGGCAAGATATTACCGTTGGTTCATAGAAGGATTCTCGACGATTGCTAGACCGCTTAAGCAGTTGTTGAAAAAGGAGAAGAAGTTTGCATGGACACCGCAGTGCGAAAAGAGTTTTATAGAATTAGAGAGTGTTTTACGACAGCACCTGTGCTAGTGTTGCCAGATGTGCAAAACAGTTTTGATATATACTGTGATGCCTCAAGACAAGATCTTAGATATGTGTTAATGCATAAAGGAAAAGTTGTTGCCTATGTGTCAGGACAGTTGAGGCCACATGAAGAGAACTATCCTACGTATGATTTGGAATTTGCTGCTGTAGTGCATGCTTTGAAGTTATTGCATCATTATCTCATTGGAAATATGTACAGACCACAAGAGTCTGTAGTATATACTCATGCAATCAGATCTCAATATGAGGCAAAGAAGATGGATGGAGTTGATCAAATATTTTAGTATTGGAATTTATTATCATCTTTGTAAGGCTAATGTGGCGATGCCTTGAGTCGAAAGAGTCATAGTGTGAATATGTTGATATCAAGTGATCAACCAGAGTTGTGTAAAGAGTTTCGAAAGCTGAAGTTGAAAGTTGTTCCACAAGGATTTGTAGCTGCTTTGAAAGTGAAACCAACACTTGAAGATCAGATCAGAAAAGGTTAGAAGGATGATGAGAAAATCAGTAGAATCAAGTCAAAGAAAGATGAAGGCTTAGTTGAGGATTTTATCGTGGATGAGCAAGGTACCACGCGGTTTAAAGGTCGAATTTGTGTATCGAACAAGAAGGAGCTTAAGCAGTTGATTTTGGAAGAAGCTCATGATTCTAAGTATTCAATTCATCCAGAAAGTGCTAAGATGTATCAAGATCTTAAGAAAAGGTTTTGGTGGCCTCAGAAAAAGTTTGAAGTTGCTGAGTATGTTGCTTTATATAATGTGTGTGTGAGAGTGAAGGCCACGCATCAAAGATCTGTTGGTTTGTTACAGCCGTTGAAGGTTCCAGAATGGAAGTGGGAGGAAATCGGTATGAATTTTATTACCGGTTTGCCCAAGACTCAGAGAGGTTATGATTCCATATGGGTCATCGTTGATCGATTGACCAAAGTTGTTCACTTCATACCAGTAAAGACTACCTACTCAGGAGATCGCTTGGCAGAGCTATATATGTCAAGGATTATGTGTTTGCATGGAGTGCCCAAGAAGATTGTGTCAGATATAGGTACCGAATTTACCTCGAGATTTTGGAATAAGTCGCACGAAGCCATGGGAACTCGTTTGGATTTCAGTACAGCATATCATCCACAGATGGATGGTTAGAATGAGAGAGTTAATCAGATTCTGGAGGATATGTTGAGGGCTTGTGCCTTAGCTTATGCTACTTCGTGGGACAAGTGTTTGCGGTATGCAGAATTCAGCTATAATAATAGTTATTAGGCTAGTTCGCAAATGTCACCATTTGAAGCTTTGTATGGCCATGTCTGTCGTACCCCATTGAATTGGAATGAAACGGGTGAGAGTTTGGTATTTGGGCCTGATATTCTCAAGTCGAGGAGCAAGTAGCTATGGTTAGAGAAAGGTTGATGATAGCGCAGTCAAGGCAAAAGAGCTACGCAGATAATCGTTATCGTGATTTGAGCATTGAACCAGATGATTATGTGTATCTCAGAGTTACCCCTCTAAAAGGTGTTAAAAGGTTTCACGCTAAAGTGAAGCTTGCGCTAAGATAAGTTGGTCCATTCAAAATCTTGAGCCGTCGAGGAGAGGTTGCAGATCAGTTGGAATTGCCACAGTCATTGGCAGGAGTGCATGATATGTTTCATGTGTCACAGCTTAAGAAATGCCTTAGAGTTTCAACAGAGTAGACACCATTAGAGGCTATTGAACTGTAGGAGGATTCGACCTACAAAGAGCAACCGATCAGAATTTTGGATGTGATGGAGCGCAAGACCAGGAACAAGTCGACTCGCTTTTGCAGAGTGCAATGGAGTAACCATTCAAAAAGTGAGGCTACCTGGGAGCGTGAAAAGGATCTTAAGTCAGAATTCCCAAACCTATTCTCTAATTAGCCCAGAATCTCGGGGTCGTGATTCTGTTAAGGGGGAGGTTTGTAACATCCCAATTTTTGCCTTTTATTTATTTTATTGTGTTATTTGTGCATTTTATGCATTTATCTAATTTATTGGATTTTCTGGATTTTGTTTGCATATTTTGTATATTGGTCTTTTAAGAAAAGTATTTGTTTATTAAGAAAGTCAAAATAAAGTTTTATTAAAAATATTTTTATTTGGATTCCTAAAGTCTCAAAATATTTTTTTAGAATTTTCGTGGGATTTTATTTGAATGTATTTTAAAATAAGTATATTGGTCTTTTGTGAAAAATTAATTAATTATGGATAAAATATAAATAAAGCTTGGCTAAAAAAATATTTTATTTCAGTTCTAAATGGCTTAAATTATTTTTGATATTTTTCCTGGATTTTTCCAGGTATTTTTGTTGCTTTTAATTAAATAGTTTAATTATGTGAATTATATTTAATCATAAAATCCCTAAAAATTTATTAGCAGTGATGGGCCGAAACCCTAAAGGGCCCAGCCCATCTCCATCTATAGCCTGATCCATCCACCGTCAGGCCCGTCGTATGGTGGCCTTTGGATCAAGCTCGTGCGGAAGGTCGAGATAGCGCCGCATCACTTGCAATCGGGACCGTTTATCGTAGACGCGTGTCGCTTCGGTGGCTTTTGGCTTCGGACGGGACTCTGCGTCGCTGCCACCGTGATTGCTTTGGATTCCGTCGCCGTCTCGGGTTCAACCCTGATACCTGTGGCTATTTTAGTAGCACATCCGGACCGTTTTAGCTTGAAAAGCAAAAGCCCCAGGTTAATTTGAGGATTTCGCCACAGGTAGCCAGAGATCTGAGCTTTTGTTCGTGAGATGCCGCTGAGGTTTTTCGTCCAATTCGCCGCCGTCCGTGAAGCTTCGAGCTCGAGGTCAGGTCCTTCGTGATCGCCGTCGTCGTAGCTTTGGGGTGCACGCGCAAACTTCATCGGAGAGTGGCCGGTCTGCCATCACCTCAGGAAATTGATCTCATCGCCGTTCAAGACAATGCCGCCGCCGCTTCGTTGCGCAAGGGAAAGAACTGATCGCGTCAGTAGGTAGGCGAGAACGTGAGCTCACCGTGGATGTCTTCCTTCCTCACCAGCGGCAACCTTGGGGCTTCATGCGCCACCGTCCTGTGTGGCATGTCTGATGACGACGCGTGTCTGCCACGTCGGCCGCTATCTTTGTCTTGTCACACCGCTTGGTGGTCGATCGGCTCCGAGGTGCTTGCCATGTCGATTTAGGCGGCACCGACGTCGTGGAGGTGTTGTGCTCGTGGACCGAGTGCATCATGAGCCGAGTTGATCTCATGGACTCAGTTCATGGACCAAAGACATGTGTCAGCACGGGATTGGACCGAACCAGGGCTGACATCACAGTGACGCAATAATTACCTTTTTTAGTACAAAAATAATTCAGTTATTTCGGATTTCCTATTTTCAGTAATTTCAGTATTTATCTAAACTTTGAATAGCTATAACTTTTGCATTCGAACTCCGATTGAGGTGATTCAAATTTCTAAAAAATTTCAAAATTGATATGTATTCAATGATGAATTTTATTTGATTTTTTGAAGTTGTTTTCTCTCTGTTGTGGTGTTTATTTGGCTTTCTCTCTCATTTCGCGTAAACGTTGAATTGTGTGAAGCATCCGAGGAAGATTCGTCGACTCAAGACCAAGGCCAAGAACAAGAATAAGGGCTTTTCCAAGGCAAGTTGTGCTTTGATCATGTTGAACCCATGTTCGGATTTGCATATTCAGATCCCGATAGTAACATCCCGAAATTTGCCTTTAGAATTATTTTATTGATATTTGGGCATTTTGTGATTTTTTTGGATTTCATTGGAATCATTTCAAATTAAGTATATAGGCCTTTTTGAGAAAACTAATTAAATATATATAAAGTTAATAAAAAGTTTTACTAAAAATATTTTATTTAAGTTCAAAATGTCTCAAAGTATTATGAGAATTTTCTTTGGTTTTTTTCTGATACTTTTGTTGCGTGAAACTATTTAAATGAATTTTTATAATTATTTTAAAAGAAAAATGCGAAGAAAATAAAATAAACAGTGTCGGACCGGAGCCCAATACTGTGTGTGAGGCCCAGTGTAAGGACCCGAATCCACTGATTCGAACCCACTGTGTTTACCGCACTAGTCCCAGGATCAACGCTAGTGCACACAGCTCAACATCGGTACATATCACATCATACTCAATGATAATAGAATAATAGTTCATTTATTGATATAGCTAAATGTATGATCTTATGACCGACTTACATTATTAAGCCACGCAGGGCAAGACTGGAAATATAAACTAGTAATTAAGCAGCGGAAAGTAAAAAAACGTAGATAGCTCATCAGTTCACCACAGGCAACCGACAAGGCTCGGACCCTAATGACTCGTGTCTTCCTGGACTTCCTCTTCCAACATGGGTGTAGATTCTTCAACTGTTGATTATTGTTGTTTGGCAAGGGTGAGTACTTAAAGCACTCAACAAGTTGTGCACAGAATTCAATTCTATGTATCTATATGCAAGGCTTATTCCAATGGATAGGCTATCATGGCTATTTTGCAATAAGCAGCATATATGAACAAATACAATAAATAGATTGTAAAGAATGTAAAACAAATAGCAATAATAAATAACTTCAGTATTTCTCAAGTAAACCAAGTTTCCAATCCTAAGTCAAATTTCATCTTCCATATGGCAGTCCGCCATCCCAACCATGTTGTCCAATTAATTAAACTAACCCTTAACTGTAATTCCGAGCATTGCTCAATACCATGAGCACGGCTATCCGAATAGTTTCACACTCTGCGCGAGGTTATGCACTTTACCCACGTGATACAACCAAACACCACCAAGGCGAGTGATTATAACAAAGCCTTTACAATGCTCGCTTAACCTATACTACCCGCTAAGGTTTCAACATTGGTGGGACTGGTTACCACATCCAGGGCCCCCCTCTTGCGCCATGTGAATTACTCCATAACTCGGGAACTCACACCGACCACGATAGTACCAAAATTAAGACATTGCAAATTACTCAGCTAGGCTGGCCCATACCAGACATGTGGTTGCATGATTGACTCAGGTCAAAGGCTTGCAAGGTTAAGTCCTTAGAGTGATCAAGGCAAGACATCCACATACCCTCTGCCCATCGGGCCCACCTTGGCATACTCGCCCCTTGTCACTTGCCCTGATCTAAGTGATTATCACCCAGTTGATTACCAAGCACCACGTGCCATCAACAATTCAACATCGTTGCGTGACATGACTCGCCACAACAACTCAATCTCATCGTGTGATCCCACATGACACACAAGTTCATAACATTGTTCCATATTCCATTAAGCAAGATTAATTATCAATGATTCTGACACATGTGATGACGTGGCATGGCTAAGCAACTAATACGGTCTAAACCTCCAATGTTGATTATAATTATTAACCAACTATATTAAACCAATCTAGGGTGACAACGGATCATGGCATACAATGACAAGGTAGGGTATAGATCAATCTGGTATATTAGCTAAGCCCAATTTAAATTGAAACAGTTGTATACTTGAAATATATGCAACAGTGTAAATCAAACATAGCAATTTTATAAATATGGGTTCAACATGATCAAAGCACAACTTGCCTTGGAATAGGTCCTGAACTTGATCTGAAGCTTGCTCTTGAGTTGCTTGATCTTCCTCCGAAGCGTCGCACAATTCAACGTCTACGCGTACCGAAGAAGAAAAGCAAATAAATACCAAAACAGAGAGCAATTGAACTCCAAAAATCAAATAAAATTCACCATTAAATAGATCTCAATTTTACAAATTTTTACAAACTGGAATCACTCAAATCCGAGTTACGATGCAAAAGATATAGCCTTTTGAAGTTTGAAATAAATACTGAAAATACAGAAATTAGAAATTACGAATTAACAGATTTATTTTTAATTCGAAAACCGACTTATGACGTAAGCATGACGTCACGCTGGCGTCAGTGTTGGACTGAGCCAATCGGAGCGAGACACGCGTCCGGGTCCATAGACTGAGTCCACGGCTCGAGCGATCCATTGTGAACTTCGGTCGTGGCGCCTCGGCTGCTGAACCCGACACGCGGCACCCCCTGATTGGTCACATGCACCGCTCAATCTCATCCACAGAGATCCAATCGGAGGGTCAGTGATCACGCATAGCGTGGCGGTAGCGTCAGCGTTGATTCGATCTCACGGTCATTTAACGCGGATAGCGTCGGCGTGCTTCACACGGCGGCGCCATTGCCGGACTTGGAGAAGACAACCCTTACGCGGCGAAACTTGACGGAAACCACCGGAACTTCGTCGGATCTGAAAGAGGAGGCTTCGGCGAACCTAGCACTACCTCGGTTCCGGCGGAAGCACAACGACGGCGACGATTTTGACGGCTGAAACGGCGACGGTTGTCCACGAAGTCCGGCGAGCTCGCGCTGGTTCCACGCAGCGTTCTAGCGGCCTAAAGTTGGGGAAAAGGGGCGGCGAGGGCAGGTAATCCTCGAAATGGGGTCGGGGCCGTCTTTTAAGGACCTAGGAGTCCGCGCTGGGCACGAACGCCGAAGCCGCGTCGGGAATCGCCGTCGGGTTCGAATCGGACACTGGCGCGCTGTCGCCCCATCGCGACGAATCACGCGTGGCGCATCCGACGGCGGCGCCCTTCGCTAGGGTTTCCACCGTGCTGCTCCTCGGCCGTCCGATTCCACGGATCGACGATCAGAGCACTCTTCTAGAACACAGGCCAAGCGGGCTGCGAGCATGGGCCGGCCTGCGCAGAGGTGGCCACGGCCCAATACTATTCACGCTGGTTTTTAAAAGATTTCTTATTTAAAATAATTACATAAATTCATTTTATTTATTTTAAGCGACAAAAATATTAGGAAAAATCCAAGAAAAATCTCAAAAATACTTTGAGACATTCTGGACTCCGATAAAATATTTTTGGAAAAACTTTATTTTAACTTTGCACAGATTTAAATAGATTTGAATAAAAGGCAATAAACTTGATTTCAAATTAATTCAAATAATTCCAGAAAAATCCAAATAAATTCCAGAAAATCACAAATGCACATTTAAGCAATAAAAACTTAATTAAGCCAAATTTTTGGGATGTTACACCCAGCGCTGTGCGGCCCATTCGGCCCATCTTCTAGAAGCAATCGTGGTGGCCGTCGGATCGCCATCGGATGGCCAAGTTCAGAATCAAAACCCTAGCGCTTGCGAGCCATGGGATCAAGATCGAGCGGCTTTTGGTCGGAGCCATTTCGCGAGAGCCACCGTAGAACGCGCCCAGGAGCTCGCCGTGGTTTGTCGCAAGCGTCGCTGCTCATTTCTTGCCGTTGTGCCACCGTCAAGTTGTCTTTCACCGCTTGGATTCCAGATCTAGGATCTCCGTGTCAAGTAGCATCGGATCCGTGAAGTTTCATCGCCGTTACGTCACCGTAATGCCATTGTCGAGGTCATCGTCTTCAAGTTCGGTGGGAGTAGTGCCGCCATGCTGCTATCCATGTCGGGGAGTTCGTAAGCAGTTGAATCATCTTCGAACCGCCACCATGTGGTCACGATAGCAGTAAACCCAACATCCTTTGTGCTGTCGGATCTAAATCAATCGGTCGAGATGCTGCCACGTTGCTCGTGATCTATGGCCATCTGATCTGCCTTCCACCGATCAGATCAAACCGCGTATCGCAACCAATCGTGGTGTGTCGCGTGGCGGGTGCAGTCACCGAGGCACCAAGGACCGGGTGCACAGTGGACCAGATCCAAATCGTGGATCGGGTCCATGGACAGTGGTGACATGGCGTCATGTGATTGGCCCGGTTGACAGTGACGTCAGCATGACGCAGTAAATGAGAATTTTCAGTATAAAAATAATTCGGCTAATTATTGATTTTCCAATTTTCAGGTTTTTATGATTTTTGAATCTTCCACGAGCCCGTTCTCCCCCATACGAGCTCCGATTGCGGTGATTCAAATTTTTAAGAATTTATAAAATTGAGATCTATCTAATGGTGAATTTTAGTTGATTTTTGGAGTTTGTTTGCTCTCTGTTTTGGTGTTTATTTGGCTTTCTCTCTCGTTTCGCGTAGACGCTGAATTGTGCGAAGCATCTGAGGAAGATTTGTCGACTCAAGACCAAGGTCCAGAGTAAGAAAAAGTGCTTTTCTAAGGCAAGTTGTGCTTTGATCATGTTGAACCCATGTTTATAAAATTGCTATATAATGTTTTACCCTATTGCATATTATTTCAAGTATACAATTGTTTCACTTTAAATTGGGACTTAGCAATTATACCAATTTGATCTATACCCTACCTTGTCATTTGTATGCCATAATCTATTGTCACCCTAGATTGGTTCACTATTTGGTTAATACTAAAATAAACATGGGATGGTTAGACCGTGTTAGTTGCTTAGCCATGCCACGTCATCACATATACTTGAATCATCAATGATTAATATTGACTAATGGAATTTGGAACAATGATATGAACTTATGTGTCATGTGTGGTCACACGATGAGATTGAGTTGTAGTGGCGAGGGATGTCATGCAACGATGTTGAATTGTTGATGGCACTTGGTGCTTGGTAATCAACTGGGGTGGTAATCATTTTGATTGGGGTAAGTGACAAGGGGCGAGTATGCCAAGGTGGGCCCGATGGGCAGAGGGTATGTGGAAGCCTTGCTTTAATCACCCTAAGGACTTAACCTTATAAACCTTTGACCTAAGTCAATTATGCAACCACATGTCTGGTATGGGACAACCTAGTTGATTAATTTGCAATGCCTTAGCTTGGTACTATCAATGGCGGTGTGAGTTCCCGAGTTATGGAGCAACTCACATGGTGTAAGAGGGGGGCCCTGGATGTGGTTTTTAGACCCACCAGTGTTGAAACCTTAGCAGGTAGAACTAAGTTGAAGTAGTGCGTTGTAAAGGCTTTGTTATAATCACTCGCCTTTGTGGTGTTTGGTTGTATCATGTGGATAAAGTGCATAACCTCTGTAGAGTGTAAATCTATTTGAATAGCCGTGCTCGCGGTATTGAGCAATGCTCGAGAATTACAGTTAAGAGTTAGTTTAATTAAATGGAAAACTTAGTTGGGATGGTAGGATTGCCATGTGGAAGGTTGAAACTTGACTTAGGATTGGAAACCTGGTTTACTTGAGAAATGCTGAGTGTATCTATTACTGTTATTTGTTTTACAATCTTTACAATCTATTTATTGTATTTGTTCATAAATGTTGCTTATTGCAAAATAGCCATAGTAACCTTTTCCTTTGGAATAAGCCTTGCATATAGTTACATAGAATTGCATTCTGTGCACAACTTGTTGAGTACTTTAAGTACTCACCCTTGCCCACAACAACATCACCAGTTGAGGAGTCTACATCAATGCTGGAGGAGAAGTACCAGGAAGAGACCAATATTTAGGGCCGAGCCTTCCCAGTTGTCTGTGGTATACTGAAAGGTTTATCTACGTTTTCATTCCGCTGCAGTTTAATTTGTTGTTTAGCCTTGCGAGGTATAGTCATGTAAGTTGACCTTAAGATAATTCAACTAGTATTGTTTAATATATGATGTCTTTCATAATATTTTCGCCGTGTAGGATTGTGATATTACCGATGTTGAACCTGGTTTACTTGAGAAATGTTGAATCTATCTACTACTGTTATTTGTTTTATTGTGTTTATAATATATTTATTGTACTTATTCATAAATGCTGCTTTATTGCAAAATAGCCTTGTTAGCCATTCCTTTGGAATAAGCCTTGCATATAGTTACATAGAATTGCATTCTTTGCACAACTTGTTAAGTGCTTTAAGTACTCACCCTTGCCCACAACAACATCGCCAGTTGAGGAGTCTGCATCGATGCTGGAGGAGATGTATCAGAAGGAGACGAAGCCTTGTCAGTTGCCTGTGGTATACTGAGAGGTTTATCTACGTTTTCATTCCGCTGTAGTTTAATTTGTTATTAAGCCTTGTATTGCATATTCATGTAAGTTCGACCATAAGGTCATTAAACAAGTATTAATCAATATATTAAGTCTTTTTATTATGTATTCGTTGTGTATGATTATGATATTTATCTATGTTGAGCATGTGTGCACTAGCATGATCCTGGACTAGTGCAGTATACACAGAGGATCCGAATTTGCATATTCGGGTCCCGACAGAGGTGGTATCAGAGCCATATTGACTGTTAGTCTTGACCCTAGATAGTCTTGTCGTCTCTACAGGACCTTCAAAATTATTTTCTAAAGGGAAGAATTAACTTGAAAGAATAATATATTCTTATCTCATTCTTCTATTCTTGTCCTTGCCAAAATTTCTTTCTTTTCCCTTGCTGAATTTCTTTCTCGTACCATTGTTGTAACGAGTTGAAATCTTACCTAAGTTGTCTTGAGTAGAAAACGATATACCACACCTAAGAGAAGGCGTTGAATGTTGCTATCAACCCTAAAGATCATGAAGGAAGGAATCATTGAGCTCTAGGAAGAGTGGATCGATGAAGTGTTCAGGAGCTAGAAGACCCGGTGTCACGAGTAGCCAGTTGGGACTCATGTGTGGGAGTCACGTCTGCTTAAGATAGAAGTGTCACCTATGTAGACGGTAGTTTTGTGTGCTTAGGTTGATTTGGTTCTTTAATGATTGCTGAGTGTGCATTATGTGTTGCAAAGCTTTTAGGCTTATATAAGCAACCATACCAAGTTATTAACATTATTTGCTTAAGTTATTGGGTTAAACCTATTTCCCCTGTATTAAGATCCCTGCTTCTCACCTATGCTATTTCCCTCTCCCCTAATCTAGTGAAGCAATCAAGCAGATGGTTCAGATTAGTGGTAACAATGGAGCCAGTGGAAGTGGTAATTAACCCAGTGGGAATTTCAAGGATGGATCAGTTTCTCAACCATCACTACAGATGGATATGTAGAGTTTTGGAGTGTTTCTGACTGTTCAAACTCAGTTGATGCATGCAATGATGAAGCAAATGCAGAATATGACCGATCAAGCCAATGTCAACAGAGTGTCCCAAGCTGCTACCAATTAATCCTGTTCTTACTAAAGGTTGTCAGAATTTATAAGGACTTGTCCACCAATGTTTTCTGGAAATGTTTCACCTTTGGAAGTAGAAGATTGGCTGAAAACCATTAAAAATAAATTACTCGTTGCTCAGTGTAAAGGTGACGAGAAGATACTGTATGCTTCCTATCTATTGGAAGGAATTGTTGTTGAATGGTGGAAGAAATATTGTGTTGTCCATGAAGCCCTACAAAATATCTCTTGGAAGGAGTTCATTGATGCTTTTCGTCATCTCTTTACCTCACCAGAGGACAGTTGTAACATCCCAAAAATTGCCCTAAATATTGTTTTAATGTCATTTGTGCCTTTTGTGATTTTTTGGATTTTATTGGATTTTTCTGGATTTATTTGAATTAATTTTAAATTAAGTATATTGGTCTTTTTGTGAAAACTAAGGGTGTGTTTGGTAGGGCTCCAGCTCCACTAGATCCGTGGATCTGGTGGAGCTGGGTATTCCTAGCTTCACAAGATTCGTGGAGCTGGATCTGTGAGTATATTAAGAGTGTTTAGATGGAACATCTTTCCAAATTTTAGACCAAAAATATAAACTTAATTCACTTTATTTCAACTTACAAGTTTCAGATCTCAGGTGCAGCTGGGATCTGGAACTCTACCAAACAGGCCCTAATTATAAATATGCAAAGTTAAAATAAAGTTTTGCCAAAAATATTTTATTTAAGTTCAAAAGGTCTCAAAGTATTTTTGAGATTTTTCTGGGAATTTTCCTGATATTTTATTGCCTAAAAAAATTAAATGAATTTATGGTATTATTTTAAATGAAAAACTCTTGGGAAATTCCTGCAACAGTAGCGGGCAGGGCCCATTACTGTTCCTCGCAGCCAGCCTGTGTGCAATGCCCATCGGCCCATTTTCTAGAAATCTGGTTTCGAGCCGTCGGATTTAGATCCATCGGTGGATGCGTTTAGTAGAAACCCTAGTCACTTTTCGCCGTTGGATTTAGATCAAGCGGGTGAGATTGAGGTGTACCAGTTCGGGACTCGATTTAATCGTCGTCGTTGGATCGAGTGCGAAGGGTTGGGATTGGTCGTGCCTTATCAGGAATCTAGGGTATCCCGGTCGTTATTCTAAGACGCGTGTGCGGGCGCGATTAGGGCTTGTCGAGGAGATCTTGGCCGCTAATAAAGACGCGTGGATGGCCCTGGGTCATCTTCTCCAAGCCGTATGAGAAGCGGAGTCTGCGCCATCGTCGCGTAAGCCGAGGACTCCGAGTTCGGTTCGCGAGGAGCACGGCCGCATGGGACTATATAAGGAGCGCACCGGGCACGCTAGATCACAAGGAATCAAAACCCTAGGGTATTTTTGCAGAAATCGGAGCTAGAGCATCGGATTTTGGAGTTCTCGCAGAGCATCACCATCGAAGCTTGTGGTCGATTTCACCGTCTTCTGTGGAGATCGAGGCATGAGGCCAGCATCAGGGCAATCGGCGTCGCATGGGGAGTTCGGTGCGCGCGCTGGTAAGGTAGGAGAGCCATCAGAGCACCGTGTCACCATGAGCCTAAGATGCGCCGCCGGTTGGCTCGACGCCGCCGATGTTCCAAAGCAGAAGGTAAAGAACCGATCCCGTCGCAGTGTTCGCGACATTGAGGCTTATCCGGTGATACCCTCCGTTCTCGTCGCCGGCGACCCTAGGGCTCCGCGCGCCGTTGGGTGGCGTGGCATGATGTTTCGTCGACGCGTGGCAGCCACGTGTGCAGCATGGTGGGCGTGGCGCTTGCGTGGCGTGTTGCGTGGACGTCCCCGTGGCACCGAGTCAGCAAGCGCGGGACCCGTCCGTCAGAGAGACGTGGTCGTGTGGACCAGGTACACCGTGAACCCGAGTAGGTTCATGGACTGTGTCCATGGACCGAGGGACACATGTCGTGTCCTCGTTGACTCGGGTCAGGGCTGACGTCAGCCTGACTCAATAATTAGGTTTTTTAGAATAAAAATAATTAAGGAAAATCGGATTTTCTATTTTATGTATTTTCAGAATTTATTCAAACTTTGGAAGGCTATAACGTTTGCATCTTAACTCGGATTTGGGTGATTCAAGTTTCTAAAAATTTGTAAAATTGAGGACTATTTAATGGTGAATTGTATTTGAATTTTGGAGTTTATTTGTACTTTTCTCCTTGGTACGCGTAGACGTTGAATTGTGCGACGATTCGGAGGAAGATCCATCATCTCAAGAGCACTTTCCAGAGCAGGACCAGAACCTATTCCAAGGCAAGTTGTGCTTTGATCATGTTGAACCCATGTTTATAAGAGCAATATTGATTTACTCTATTGCATAGTATTTCAAGTATACAATTGTTTCAAATTAAATTGGGATTTAGTTAGTCTACCAATTGATCTATACCCTACCTTGTCAACTGTATGCCATGATCTATTGTCACCTTAGATTGGTTCATTATAGTTGGTTAATACTGAAATCAACATGGGATGTTAGATCGTATTAGTTGCTCAACCATGTCAAGTCATCATATGTATATGAATCTTCAATGATTAATTTTGACTAATGGAATATGGAACAATGATGTGACCTTGTGTCATGTGAGATCGCACAATGAGATTGAGTTGTAGTGGCGAGGGATGTCACGCAACGATGTTGAATTGTTGATGGCACGTGGTGCTTGGTAATCAACTGGGGTGGTAATCACTTAGAATGGGCCAAGTGACAAGGGGCAAGTATGCCAAGGTGGGCCCGATGGGCAGTGGGTATGTGGAAGTCTTGCTTCAATCATCATAAGGACTTAACCTTGCAAGTCTTTGACCTAAGTTAATCATGTAACCAAATGTCTGGTATGGGACAGCCTAGCTGATTAATTTGCGATGTCTTAGTTTGGTACTATCATTGGCAGTGTGAGTTCCCGAGTTATGGAGTAATTCACAAGGTGCAAGAGGGGGGCCCTGGTTGTGGTTTTTAGACCCACCAGTGTTGAAACCTTAGCGGGTAGTATCAGGTTAAGGTAGTGCATTGTAAAGGCTTTGTTATAATCACTCACCTTTGAGGTGTATGGTTGTATCGTGTGGGTAAAGTGCATAACCTCTGCAGAGTGTAAATCTATTTGGATAGCCCTGCTCGCGGTATTGAGCAATGCTCAGGAATTACAGTTAAAGGTTAGCTTAATTAAATGGAAAACTTGGTTGGGATGGCGAAATTGCCATATGGAAGTTCGAACTTGACTTAGAAGTGGAAACCTGGTTTACATGAGAAATGTTTAATTTATCTACTACTGTTATTTGTTTTACCGTCTTTATAATCTATTTAGTAAATTTGTTCATAAATGCTGCTTATTGCAAAATAGCCGTAATACCCTTTTTCCTTTGGAATAAGCCTTGCATATAGTTACATAGAATTGCATTCTGTGCACAACTTGTTGAGTGCTTTAAGTACTCACCCTTGCCAAACAACAACAATCAACAGTTGAAGAGTCTACACCTTTGTTGGAGGAGTTACAGGAGGACACGATTCGTTAGGGTCCGAGCCTTGTCAGTTGCCTATGGTGAACTGATGAGTCATCTACGTCTTCTACTTTCCGCTCTTATTTCTTAGTTTATATTTCAAGTCTAGCCCTGCGTGGTTTAATAATGTATGTTGGTCATAAGATCATACACTTAGCTATATCAATAATGGAGTATTACTATTATTATCGTTGAGTATGATGTGATATGTACCAATGTTAAGCTATGTGCACTAGCGTTGATCCTGGGACTAGTGCGGTAAATACAGTGGGTTTGAATCAGTGGATTCTGGTCCTTACAGAGGTGGTATTAGAGCATACTGACTGTACGTCTTGGCCCTAGATAGAATGGTGGTGTCCTAGGTGTGTCCAAAACTATTTTATAAAGAAAAATCTAAATTTGACTAACAAGACACTCTTGACTCTTCTTATTCTCTACTTCCCGCCTTTGCTGAATTCACCATTTTTCTGTTGCCGTTCGGGTGGAGGGCTTATTCAAAGTTCTTTGTGGAGTAGATGCCGATCGTTCCAACCTTTGAGGAGTGAGAGGGTGGCTATGCCAAGGAGTTGTGGAGAGTTCTTCTGATGCTTGGAGGTTTTTATCGTCCACTTTACCAAGGAGGCAACTGGTCAGTTAATGGTGTGCACCGAGGGTTCATTTGCAAGTGGACTATCTACGCCCGAGAGAACGAGAGCGCCAGCAGGCGGATCCACATCACCGTGAGGAGGTTCTCATACGAGGTTGGGATTCAGGTGGCCGCTCGACTTGCACTTCGCCACGACTGCCACGACTACGCTAACGAGCTTCACGACACGGTGTTCCGGCTTCACCCTACTATTCGAGCGAGCCGACGTCGACGGATCGAGGATGACGAGTGTGCTACTGTGCTACACCTTGCGGAGTTTGCTCTCGCCTAGGAGGAGCATAT